>CM031244.1:356091916-357291916 GCA_018340775.1 Taxus wallichiana var. yunnanensis
GACCACCGCCTTTGGCCCTTTTTTCTTGCTTTCAGCTTTTCCTTTTTGGTCTTACATACCTTCTTTCCTATTCGACCTTCTACACTTCATTTTCTATGATTTTGGACACTAGTTCCCGCTTAGGACATCAACGCAAGGTGCCCCCGTCCCCCATGGGCACCCTAGACCTCTTTTTTTCACATATTTTGGGTCCTTTATAGACATTTGGGCATCTTATTTTCTTAGTGATTGGTATTTTCAAGTTCAATTAGGAAATTCAAGCAAGGAATCATATAAATATAAAGTTATGTGACAATAATAAAGGACCAAGAACTAAGCAATAACTATTACCACCTAAGGTTTCATCCAAGAGCATTCCAAGAGAATTAAAACATCCATCTATCTCTATATGAGGGACAAGGGAATGTTATTTCTAGATACATGCATAGGAGGGTAAGTTCATTCTTTCATGCACATATCTATCTACATTTTCTACATCTAGCTACTTGCTCGATGTTCAAGTGTGACACACACAAGAGCCATCTAGGCAAAAGTATTATTCACACACATAGATAACTACATTAGGTATGAGGTGTAGTACAATGCTCCGTCATAAGTTCACTTTGTTTACATTCAAGGATAATTCGACCCCTCATTTGTATTTATTTTGGATTCGATGCATTTTGGGGTTTTATAGGTCATTTCTTCATTGCAGGTCACATGCGACATTATAGATCTTAGTGTGAGATACTAACGATAGACAATGAAGGAAAGCGAACATCTCATAACCCCATGAAACTAGTTTTCTAATGTTTGTAGAAGTCACAAGTACCCAACAAAGGTCTGCAGCACCCCAGGCGCCCTTGACCAGGTCTAGGAACCCCCATAGAGGCAGATCCCGTGGTCACAAAATTTTCTAAGCTTCAATGTAACACTTTCCCCTCTTTTTCATCATTTTGTTAGCTCGAAAAAGTCTAGCTTTAATTATGGATCAACTAAGTAATTTTATCCCTTCATTTGCAATTAGAGTTTCATAATTTCTATATTTTCTTGCTTTGGTAAAATATGTGTTTCAAAGCTCTCTTGTGTTTACTCGATAGTGGTGAAAGAATACGATCGATTCAAGATGGATTTCACCACTAAGTGGGGCACCTATGCCTACAAGAAAATTTTGTTTGGATTGTCTAATGCCAAAGCCACTTTCCAACGGGTGATGGACATGGCATTTAAGGGGTTGATCAACAAAATAGTACAGATATATCTTGACGATTTATGTAAAATTGCATGGGTTTGTGAACTCTTATTAAGGATCTAGAGCTTCCCATCCATGTGAATTATTATATAGGGATAATTTTAAGATTGGACCCCTAAATATTTCTAGAATATTGTAGTAAATAATAGATGATATACATAATTTTATAGGATAATATTTTGACAAAAAAATTTAAAACATGTGTAATTATAATGGATTAAGTATACTAATAAAAATAATATATAATGATATGCTCTAGTAATGGATCGGATGATGATGAAGTGTCTATTCCACATCTAGTAATGGCTCAAATGAGGAAGTGTCTATTCCCAAATCTCCTACTTCCAGTCATCTTTGAGCTAGGATAACATTATAAAGTGTAGGTACTTGGGTAGGGGATCCTACATATGTCATATGGAAATTTTTCGGGATGGGCCACATGATTCTTTTTCCTCTTCCTCCGATCCACATAATTTTTTATGAGGTATATGGATATCTTGAATGGGACACTACTATGCGAGTAGGATTACATTTCCTTGATTAGGAACAACACTTGGGATTTGAAACATCTTCCTAAGGAAAGGAAGATGGGTTGATACATGTGGACATATAAGACCAAATGCAACATATGGGTTTGTTGATAAATTTAAATCACGATTGCTAACAAAATGATTTTCACAAGTTCCTCACATTGACTACATCAAGACCTTTACATGAATTAAAAAATGAAATCTATTTGACTCACTCTTATCATTGATGCCACTCATCACTCAGATGTTCATCAGATGGATGTAAATAGTGTCTTACTTCATGGTGACCTAGAGGATGAAATCTACATAGAGCAGCCACAAAGTTTGGTTAAGGATTTTTCCTAGTATGTACACTATATATATATATATATATATATATATATATATATATATATGCCCCTCAAAATTTGTATGCCAATATTGCTTAATTTATTCTCTCTACATGGTTCAAGAGATGTCACTCGATCCAAATGTCTACATTTTATAGTAGAATGATTCACTTCTAATTCTAGTTCTTTATGTTGATGACCTTTTGATCACATAGAGCACTTCATCATCCATTACAAAGGTGATATAATATATACATGCCATATTTTACAAATTATCGACTGGTTTGGTGCATTACCACCTTGTTATTTATATTTCATAGTTTGCCTTGAGGATATCTATTGCACAACCTAAGTATGCTCTTGATTTACTTGCTCAGTTTCACATGGTTTATTTTAGACCAATTCCAACTCCTTTTCGATATGGATCCAATCTTGAGGATGATTTTACTTCACCATTGGTCAATGCTGCATTATATCTAAAAATTCTAGGCACCCTTATATATTTGACTCACACTAGACCTAACATTTCAGATCTAGGTTGACATGGTCTTTGGGTTCATATAGGAGCCTCATGAACTTCACTAGAAAGAAACTAAGAGGATAATTCACTGCATACATGATACACATGGATTAGAGATACACTATAGAGATGGTATTGATTTTTATTTGGCTAGATACACAAATACAAACATGGTTGATGATACTTAAAATTGCAAGTCTAGTTTATGTTACAGTTTCTCACTAATTCATGGCCCGATCAGTCGGTCATGAAAGAGTAGAATGTTATTTATTTGTAATCTACTAATGTTGAATACATAAGAGTTATTAATGTTACTACTAAGGCCATATAGATTTAGAGGATCTTGAAAGAGTTTGTATTCAATACAAGAGACCTACACTCATAATCTGTGACATTGACTTACATTGTCTTTAGTTTTGTGTAATTCCATAACATAGATTTAATTAGGGTGTAAACAACTCACCTCATTATTTACAAATTTTATAATATTTTCAAAAAATAAAAACCTCCCCCTTTCATTTTTTTAAGAAAAAACAAAACAAAAATTAACCTCTTTAAATCACTTGTGGAAGTAGGTTTGGGATATTAATTGTTCAAGAACACATCAATTAAAGTGAATAACTATGAGTGAAGGGACAATGTAGAAATTTGAGAAAATTTAGTTTGGGTGAAGGGGGTGTTCTTCGTAACTCCCTAAAATGACTCACGTGAAACCAAACAGGCCACATTTTTGGTGATTTTATAGAAAATTAGTCTCCTTTCAAACCCTAATTAAACTTATTTAACTATATAATGAATTAGGAAAAAAGTGTGTTTTTACGCTTGTGTTATACTAGGAAAAAATTAACTTTCTACTCTATTTATCAAATCTTTCATCTAGATCATAAATTGGTAATCCACATACAAATATAATGCATTTGACAAGAATTCATATATAGTGAAATTGTCTCAGTACCTTATCTTTTTAAAATCATGCAACCAACTGGTAAAACCTATATGCATAAAATATTTCTTTTGGTATATGGTTCCTTCAAAAATACACAATTTATTTCCTTACAAATTAAATATGAACATTTATTGTACACTTTGTTGGTACCCAAATTTATTCTCCTTTTCAAACCAAGTAAAGAACAATGATTTTAACATGGAGCTTAGAGGCAATCAGTACGATGGAAAAGTGACAAGTGAGCGTGGGAATCTAGAAGCAAATCTTCCTCGCACCCGACCTCCCGAGGTCATACCAAGATAACCCGGTGGGTATGGAATATGTATGGGATGCAGACAGACTAGTTAGGCAATCTAATATCCTCAATATGTACTAGTGGATTTTGTGAATCTAAGGCAAAGAAGGCCTTTCTAACCTAAACGGTGTGATAGATCAATCGGAAAGGATGACTACTCAAGGCTCCAATCAATATCGAGCTCGGCGTGATTCGATCTATGGGTTATGAATACGTGGAAAATGACCTAGGATAGTTTCGTGTATGTCTCCGGATAAGGTCATATGGTGGATGGTAAATATAGTTGACTCTATGGATGATTCTCTGCCTAGTCTAGAACTCTCTAGCTTTGTTAGTTGTTGTATCTAGTAAGGATAATTGTTCGATGATGATAGGTGGAAGTGGAGTGGATCTGAATACTAGTGTGTGTAGACCAATGTCTATGTCTGATTAACTTACGGATTCATTGGGTTGCGAGATTTGTGGATCGCAACCATAGATTCTTGGTTGTTGTGGTCCTGTTATGGTCATGCGTAGAGTTAGTTCCTAATCCGTAACACCCAAAGATCGTATGCTTTCTCAGCTTCTATATTCAAAACTAATAGCTGTGTGATCTTCTCAGAGTGCCTCACAGGCGTTCTTGCAACCTGAATTCTTAGGCTGGTATCTATATCTATAAGAGTGTCTCCTACGATCTGGCTATGGGACCAAAGGATCGCAACCAAAGGTTTTTCTCTTTCAACCCCTTCTACCGTCATATGAATGTTACCTAGGGTAATCTGTAGTTTGGTTGATTCGACCAAAATGTGTGCACTTGGTCGTCTTCTATGTTTAATCCGCTCAACTGGGAATTGATTTGTTGCAAGCTTACCATTGTTTGGAAGACTTGGATCCTAAGATTTTGATCTATATCAGTTATTGCTGTGATGAGATTGGGCTGGGGCACGATTGGCTCGAATACGTATTCCCTGGGCTCCCTAGGTCCCGTGATTGTCATACAAAAGTAATAATGTAAATTAACTACGGAAAAGTGAAATTTAACTATTTTGAATATATCTATAGCATATATGATTTCTCTATTTTTGTATTTTCTGATGAACTATTCGAATGAATTTAGCAACTAATTTAATACATCTAGAAATTGATAGCTAAGATAACAATTTAAAACAAACAAGATAACCGAGTATAGCTATTTGTCTGTGTAATTTGTAGATCTACTCTAAATAATGAAATAACTGTTCTAATCTATTTGCAAGACTCTCGATCCTACCTCAGAAGTGAGGAATGAATCATAGTCTCTCAGAAACTATCAATCCCCACAACTTCCCTGGCAATATCGGAAGTAAAATTAACTGAAATAAAGCAATTAACTACTCTATTTGATATGATTCTAATTTAGAACTTTGAAAGCTAGAACCTGGATTCTGCAGAATAGTGGCGAATCCGACGGTGTGTGTGATCTTGTCCCCTCAGTGTGATCTCCTCATTCCTTCATGTTCACGTGGATCCAGAAAAGCATGTAATGCTAGCATCAACAGAAGTAGATATTGGGACGTAGGCAGCTCAAGATACAGACTGAATACAATGCGAGTAGGAGAGGGATAGTGCAAGAGTACAAAGCTTGGCTTATGCAATTCCTAGCGGGATTTATTGCGAGTCATGAAACATGAAACGTCCAGAACCTAAAACTATCCTATTTGAGGAGCAAAACCTGCAACTTTAATGGCTTCCTATTGATAAACAGACTATCCTATTCCAATGGATTGGATGAAATAACAATAGCACTTGCACAAGATGGATATGTGGCTTACTAACAATAAAACAATGCTAACTAAGCATGCAATGAAAGGAACTAAGCACTCTAAGAAAAATGAAAACTAAATCTATTAAAAGAGAAATCGAGGAAAATCGAGGGGCCATTTTCTTGAGCACAAGCCATCTATTTATAGCATTTGCATTTACCCAAGGTAAAAACCAAATAGAACTCTTAAACTATAAACAATGGCAAAACACTATTCCAGGGAACCAGAATCATAAATGCAAGCTTATGGCGGTGAAAGAAAGCTGGTAAAACATTGAAATTACATGAGTCATGTTAAAAGAGATTTTTGGAAAATGCGTAAAGGACCGTCACCCTGAGCAGGGCGGCGGTTACAGGACCGCCGCCCAAGTAGGGCGGCGGTTTCATCAAGAGAAAAAAGGCCAAGAGAAGAGAGGAAAAGGGAAAACAAAGCACGGGGGCTAAGTGGGGCATGCGGGATGTTAATGCACACTTGGAGATCTTTTTTGGATCCCGAACACCTTGCGAGGAGACTTGTATCATCATTGGGGCACATGTCACGTTATTTTGGCAGTACAATACCTTACAATTTTGGGTACGTACATATTGCCCCCTCGGAGAAGCATTTTAGCCATGAAGAGGCATAAAATGGTGGGTCCGAGTATGGTGGTCCCGAAATGGGAAGTTAAAAGTTATACCTAATACGTCCGTGCGTTGAAATGACGCCGTCCAAAATTCCCGCTACCTGCAAAATGAAAAGAGAACTCAAGTGCAAATAGACACAATAGTTTGGAAAATAAACGCTAAAACAATAGGAAATGAGAACGTACCATTTGTGTGGGGATAAGAACTTACCTCCGTCGGCATTCCAAACCTGTGAAAAAGGCATTTAAAACGAATCAGGGTGCTATATATATGAAAGTGGGCCCATTTTCCTATTCATTTGCACGAGTTGATTTGATTGATTTTGAGCTCTGGAACCCACGGTGACGGTTTCTTGCATGAGTAGAGTCAAAACGTCCGTGACGGGATAGTGATCATGCCTCCATGAGCGGAACATCGACCTGCGAGATCACATGTTAGTTTTCTTCAATTTATCCCTTTTACCCCCTTAATTTTGAAATGCTAAAATCTTTGTCGTGGGGGGGTAATTTTTGAAAATTTTAGTGTTGAAAGGTTCATCTAGGGGGGGCGCCTACTGGGTAGGCCTTGTTTTAGTTAGAATGGTCTTGTTTTGTCATTTTTTGGGCTTTTTAGGTTTAAAAACCCGCGTGGGTTTTCGGGCCACGACCGCCACCCTGCCCTGTGGTGGTGGTTACATTTTCCGACCACCGCCCTTAAGGCGGCGTGGTTACAAAACCGCCTCCCTGCTTAGGGTGGCGGTTTTGCACAGAATGCAAAAAGGATCATCTGTTTGAAATTGCTTTTGCATTTTTAGCATTTCTACGTGCTTTCATGATTTTTCCAGTATTATTCGGATGCTAACTTGCTCTTTTTTGTGTGTTTTTGGGTGTATGCAGGCGAGAGAGGAGTATATCCAGTGGAGCCGAGAGAGGGAGTGTGACTGGCTCCCAGTGAGTATTGATGCCCTTTCACAGGATGAGGAGGACACTCTTCAGAGGGCCGGATACTACGCATCTCACGCGTGCCCCATGTTGCTCCTTCCAGTCACATTCTTTGTGACTTGTTCTCATATTGGGATGCTGATCGGAACACCTTCCGATTGCTAGGGGTCCGTGGTGAGTGGACTATTACTTTGGAGGATGTCTATCGTATTCTGGGGGTCCCGATTATTGGGAGACGTCTCACCCTTGAGACAACAGGTTCATGGGCCCAGATAGCACAGTGGGCCACATACATGGGAGATGCAATCATCTCCACGGGGTCGAAGAAGGGGGTTAGAGTTCGATCCATTCCTAGTTTGCCCATCCCCTTACTTCGCTAGGCCATCATGGGGATCCTTGCCTCGAGACTGATCGGGGACAAGGGAGGAGATACATTGTTATACTGCTTGGTCCCCCATTATTGCACAGATAGAGGGACATGGCCAAATATATGCCTGGGGAGCAGACATACTTGGGACCACCTACCATGATCTATACAAGATAGTCAGTTTACAGGGCAGTCCTTGAGCCATCCAACCCTAGTCATGAGTTGGGTCTATGAGCACTTCATCCCCTACGGCAGAGGTGTAGAGGTGGCAGATCTCGAGCTGTGAGGGCAGCCAGATGGACAGATATGTCGGTGCTCCGAGCACCTCATCAGCCAGTTGCTTCTCTGACTACTGCCGACATGGAGGCCACACCATACCAGACTATGGCAGGTATATGGGGTCGAGGAGGCTCTTACTTTGATCTCCTGCTCCACTACAGGCAGCTTATTGATAGAGTGGGGCGAGTGGAGATGCACCCCTTTGGCCGAGTTCCTCAGCAGTTTGGCCTACCATACATGGGTATGCTTCCCCCGGTAGCGCCAGTATATAGATCAGTCCGAGAGGCCAGAGGGGGGCCTAGAGGCCGGGGTTGGACAGTGGTTACTCCTGGCATTCCTATTGCGGCCAGGAGGATAGTATGTGCTAGGGAGAGCCGGTGCACCTCAGGCACCCTTGCTTTAGATTGCCGTGGGTCCTGCCCATAGCAGCGATGACCCCATTGACATAGACTCCGAGTCTAAGGAGTTTACAGGGGGAGAGACAGAGGAGGACACCGAGGAGGACAGTGATCCTGAGTGGCATGACACTCAGGATATCATGCAGGCAGAGAGGGCCGAGCAGAGTGCAGAGAGAGTGACTCTGGTTTCAGAGGAGCCACTCTCCCAGGGCCATGGTGGGAGGATGAGTCCATTGTGGGGCGCTACATTGCTCCAGCCACAGGAGCAGCCCCTCAGTTGGCAGCGGCATCCGTGGCAGGTGCTGATCCTATAGATCCATCCTGGAGGCCTGGTGATCCGAGTAAGTTACCCTCTCTCCTTTTAATGTTTGTTTTTAGTTAGGATCTCCTTAGTTACTATCTCTCCTTTTATTTATCTTGTATTTCTAATCTCTTGTTTGGTTTCTAATTTGTTTTCTCCTTTATTTGCAGAGACTGCCGATGAGTGGCGGGACTTGATTCGCAGGTATGCATTGATACCCCGATGATCCCCATGGAGAGGACCCGCGTAGAGCTATCCATAGATGTTAGGGAGCCATCAGCAATGGTAGGTAGGCATACACCGACATCTTTGCCCGGTCCCGGAATATGGCCGTGATGGTATTGACTCTCCGCACGGAGCTAGCGGGGTACGGACGGCCAAGCGCGTGATGAGGAGCCATTCTCGTGATGAGATTGTGGCTGCCCCTCGGGATCTAGAGCCCTCCATGCATTCAAAGTGTTGGCGTAGCCGAGTCCTAGGTGTGGGCATGCACCTTCATAGGGTCTCGTAGGGATTGAGGAGCCACTTGGCTCTCCTAGATTTTGTATGATACATTCTTTTGTATATCCCGGCTCTTTGAGCGTTTTGACCATGCCTAGTGCATGATGGCATTGTACAGAAACGTTGATCATTCATATGTATATATATTCTTTTTGGATCAAACCTTTGGCTTTTATAGCTCTGCTTCTTTTCTAGTTTCCTCATGTAGATTATGATATTTATACTTGTATGCTCTTTTTTAATGTATGCAATGGAGAACAAATGATGCAAGTGTTTATTTTCCTTTTGTATTTCATGATGCTGATATATGATAATGTAGATATAATGTGATTTTGAATCTTAGTTTCTGTAAGCAATTTTGAACACTTCATATTTGTTTTGGCAAAGTAGTGAATATAAACCGGTATGATGAGCAGATAAACCTGCCCCTACCCCCAACTCCACGCAACTAGTAAGATGCGAGGGCTCATCACCGAGAGTTGGGAAGGGCACAAGTTATGAGATGTGTTGAAATGATATTGATGAAAGACAGACAAAGCTTTGGCGGAACCAAATTAGGATACCACAAGTCCACTCCACTCGAGTGACTTCATAGTTTTGGATGCTAACTTGCTTTGCGGTTTATCCAGACTTAGATCCTTAGATGGCCACATGGTAGACAAAATCTGGGTTTTTAGGATTTTGGACTCTTTTGGAATTTTGGACATCTGATTCATTTGTTTTTGACTCAAAGACTTCGAGATTTGAATTGTTTGCTTATGACCTTTTGCATTTGTTTGTCAAGAGGACCCCCTACACTTTGCCCCATGCTACTAGTAAGAAGCGTGGGTTTATCACCGCGGGCAAAGCATAGGTGAGTAAGGGCATTTCCATCCTTTCCCAACCCTACGTCACTAGTAAGAGATGCAAGCTCATCACCAAAGGTTGGTGGGGCAAGGAAATGTGTAAAATTAAAATTTTCTGTTTTGATTAATATTTGACTTGTTTTCTTGAGTAAAATGTCAGTATGTGCTTATTTCCAAAGAGATATACATATGGGATAGATGTGACACCATGAAGCTTCTGGAATAGACCATAGGCAAGACACCTATCCTAAGAAGAAACCAAAAGTGAGAACAAGCCCGCAGATCTTGGTATGGTTACCGTTTAAGACTTTGTCATATCTAGCTTTATTTGATGACATGATTCCGAGATAATTTGATGATATCATGAAAATGGAGAGGTATGATTAGAAAGTTTATGCCAACAACATCATGAGTTTGTAATGAATTTCTTTGAGAACAAAATTCCTTGATCACAATTTGTGTATGAAACAAGCAGACAAAATGATCTTAATCTATATGAAGATGCAATGTAAATATAATTATAAATAGTGCTAGTTGCTTATGCATAGAACCACTTGAGGTGTAGGGAATTGACCGTTTCACCAAATTCCTCACCTTCCAGCGTACATAAGAGGTATGCACCATTTCCATAGTCCTTCATGACTCGGTATGGGCCCAACCATTTAGGCCGGAATTTCCTTCCTTCGCCGGTCTTTTTGTCGATACGGCTGTCTAGCCTTAGAACTAGATCACCTTCATATATGTCACGTTCATAGACTTTCTTGTTGTACTACCGGCACATCCGGTCAGCATAGGCTCTGTGTCATTGTTCAACATCTAACCTAGCTTCATCTAGGCTTTCTAATTGGGAGAGACGTGCTTCCCTGTAAGCGTCTTCATCCAGAATCCCTTGTAATGAAATACGGAGACTGGGTATTTCAACCTCAAGTGGGAGAACTGCCTCTGCCCCGAATACTAGTGAGAAAGGAGTTGCTCCCATTGGTGTTCTTATTGAGGTTCGGTGGGCCCATAAGGCCGGATATAACTTCAAGTGCCAATCTCGTTTGTTTTCTTTCACCGTTTTAAGGAGAATGGCTTTTAGTGTTTTATTTGTTGCTTCAGCCTATCCATTGGCTTGTGGGTAATACAAGGAAGCCGTATGATGGCTTATTTTAAATTTATTGCACAATTCATGAACTTCATCATTCTTAAAAGAAGTCCCATTATCTGAGATAATGACTTGCAGGACACCGTACCTGCAAATGATTTGGTTCAAAATGAATTTGGTGATTACAAACCTCAGTACAAGAGTAAGAGGCATAACCTCTACCCACTTGGTGAAATATTATTATAAAATTATGGCCATCTCAGATGAGGGAGAGAATTTCCATCTTAGAGACCTGCGTAGAAAAGGGCCATGGAGTAGCAATTGTTCTAGAGCTGGGCCGGCATGTGGATCTCATGGGAGAACTCTTGACTGACACTATTTTACTACCGTGTTCTAGAGTGGGCCAGAAATAGCCCATTCGATGTATTTTACGAGCCTCCACACATTCCACTATGAGATTCATGGAGAATTTTCTTGGATTCTTCTGTGTCGACACATCTTAGAAGCATTCCATCGAATGCTTTCCGATAGAGCACTTGCTCTATAATGACGTACTTTGCTATGATAATGCGTAGCCACCTTCTGTGTTGCGGTGTAGTCCCTTCTGGATACGTGTGGTCCATGATATAATTAATGATATCAGTGTACCAGGGACACTCAGAGATAGGAGGTCTAGCTTCAATGTAGTATACGCATTCATCTGGAAAATCCAGATCTACTAGATCACCTCCATCTAATGGGTTATCAGCTAACCAATCCGTGATGATTTGTCCCTTAATGGATTTCTGATTTACAAATGTTAATTCGAATTCTCCCATTAAGGTTATAAAACGTCCAACCTTTTTAGACAAGGACCCTTGTGTGAGAAAAGTTCGTAAATGGTCCGTTTTTACCATGACCCTTGTTTCTTGATTTAGCATATAATGTCTTAAGCGTTTGGTTGCAAATACTATGGCGAGGCATTCTTGTTCTGCTTGTGTATAACGTGTTTCATAATCGAGCAACGTTCGGCTAATGAAATAAATCACACGTTCTCTCTTGTCATCGTCTTCTTGAGCTAACATACAAAGCAATGAGAGACATTGGTAGCTCGCGAATATAAAATTAACGGGCGATCTAGCTTAGGTGGCATTAGCGTAGGTGGTGACAACAAGAAACGCTTAACTGCGTCAAAAGCTTCATTGCAATCTTCAGTCCAATCAATGCTATAATCCTTCTTGAGTAAATTGTTGATTGGATGAATGGCGAAACTTAAGTCTGGGATGAATCTCTGGATTGCACCAAGCTTTCCGAGAAATGACCTGATTCCAGATTCATCCGAAGGTGGGACCATTTCGAGGACAGCCCGAATTTTGGTTGGGTCAACATCTATTCCTCGTGATGATATGATGTAACCTAGGAGCTTCCCTCCTGTTACACCAAAGACACATTTTTCTGGATTTAGTGTGACTCCGTATTCTATTAGACGTGAAAGAATGATGCGAAGTACTTCTGGATGGTCACAACACTTCTTGGCCTTAGCCAACAAGTCATCTACGTAGGATTCCATGATCTTATGAATTAGATCGTGAAATATATATGTCATAGCTCGTTGGTATGTAGCGCCAACATTCTTGAGACCGAATGGCATAACAACGTAGCAATAGGTTCCCCAAGGAGTTATAAACATGGTTTTAGTTTGATCTTGTTCAGATATTCTGATTTGATTGTATCCCGAGAATCCATCCATGAGAGACAAAAGTTCAAATCCAGCTGTCGCATCAACAATGACGTCAATGGATGGTAACGGGAAGTCATCCTTAGAACATGCTTTGTTAATGTCTCAGAAGTCTATGCAGATGTGTATCTTTGCCATTTTTTTAGAACGGGAATGATGTTAGATACCCATTGAGAGTAATCGACTGGTTTGATGAATCCTACTTGGAGGAGTTTCATTACCTCCTCTTTTACCATGAGAGCTACCTTGGGTTTCATGGGTCTTGATTTTTGTTTAATTGGTTTTGCATCAGATTTAGTGATGAGGTTGTGCACCGCAATGTGGGGTGCAATGCCTATCATTTCCTTATAATTAAATGCAAAATCCTTCTGATGTTCCTTGAGGATTCGAGTGTGTATTTCTACTTCTTCTGGAGTTAACGAGGATCCTAACTTTAATATCCTTGGTTCATCTTCCATTCCGATGTTAACATCAATTGTTTCTTCGATTAAAGAGGCATTACCTTCTTCAAACTCAGGTGGGGCTAGAGGTAAGTCCAAATCGTCCCCATTTTCTACTGTGTTTATGCTAGGCTCTATTTGTGAGGGAAGCTCCATCATGGGATTTCTGAAGTAGGAAGACGAATGTGGGATTAAGGAAAATCTATCATATGATAGGAGAGATGTAATGCCGCATAGGTGTTTAAGTAATTCAGAGTGGCCATATCACTATCAATGTGGTCTAGGATAGTAGATTTGTTTTCATTTTCGTTTAAAAGAGAATTTGTCATTGTTTTTATCAATGGTTCATCACGAAGGGATACTATGAAACGGATGTCCTCTAACTTACTGTTTGGAGTAAAGCGTGATGCTGAAGTTTCTATCGAATTAGTGAGAAGATTTTTCTCTCACGGGATTGCTTCAATTGATATGAAGTCAAACTCCTTGCTTAAATCTAATACAGCTGTTTTGTAAAGCTGTAAGTGCTCGGTTTTGGTTTCATATATCTCAGAGACTTGGTTTGCTACTAATTGTGAGTCTCCTAAGACTCTGATGTTATCAACACCGATCCTTTTGGCTAAAATGAGGCCAAGGAGGAGGGCTTCGTACTCAGCGCCATTGTTTGTACATTCAAAATTTAGTTTGAAGGTGAAAGGTAAGACTTTTCCTTCAGGGGAAGTAAAGATTACACCTGCCCCCGCTCCGTAATGGCATCTAGCTCCATCAAAATGGAGTGTCCAATATTTAGCTAGGAATATGGATGTTGGGATATCTATTGTGTTTGTGCATTCTACTTCCACCATACAGAGATCCTCTGCTGGAAGAGAGCCAATACCTAGGGAACATCCCATGCCCGCAGAGTCAAATGGTAAGAACATTGGTAGATCTTGTTCTAGAAATTCAATGATTTTGCAGTAGTTCTTAATGATACCATTTCTAAAGTGTTAGCCTCATCTTTGGGGGTTGGGGTTGCCTTGGCTGGGCTCATAGCTTTAAGATCTGTCGTAGGTACTAACTTTTCTTTTGGTTTTGCGTTGGTAGGTTTATTAAGTTGGTTTGTTGGGAGTTCAAACTCGAGTGCACGCTTGGTCTTTTCTTTAAGTCAGCTAGGTGTACATCGAATGGTTTTGGATCACCTTTGGCTACAAATATCTTCCCTAAGTGTAAAAACCTTACTTCTTGAAATAGCATAGAAGGGATTGCCTTCATGCGGTGTATCCAGGGTCGGCCAAGGATCATATTATAGTTAGTTTCTCGATCTATAATATAAAACTCGTCAAGATGGTTTTGGGTCCTAAGGTGACCGGTAATATTATAGTTCCAACCGAGGTGGCTTTAAGACTATCATAGCCTCTTAATGTATTTCGAGTCATGGAACAATTTGTTTCCCCATATCCAAGTTTTTGAAGGAAAGAGAAGGGAACTATGTTAACTGCCACCCCATCATCAACCATTGCTCGTTTCACGTAGTTATTATAAACCCATACTTGTAAGTGTAAGGCTGGATCACCTCGGCGTGTGATCTCAGCATCTGTCGGCATTTTGTTTATCTCGAATATGAATTCGACATCCCTATCTACCTGCCCTGGAGGATGAACATCGAAGTCTATATGATTTACCTGTGTCTCAGGAGGTGGAGTGATGTTAATTAAATGGCCCAAACCTAATGCCTCTAAAAGAGCAGCCCTGTGAGCAGGGGAATTTTTTAATAAATCCAAAAAGGAGATGTGCGAGAAGGTTTTTGTTAGGTCATTAATTAAGTCATAGGCACCCACAGGTTTCACTACGATTTGTTGGATGTTATCCATCTCTGGCAGGTGGTTTGGACTTGGCTGAGAGAAATACTCTCGTGTCCTTGTTACAGCTTCGATGGGTAGTTCGGCGTCTAATTCTACTAAACCGACTATCTTGGGTCTTGGCTGACTTCCTAATTGTGGCACACCGATGGATTTAATGAAGTCAAGGCTTCATGATCATTGTTTCCCGTCATTATGCTTTTGTTTGTCCCATTTGGACTTAGCCTATTGTTATCATGATTTGGGAGTGGATCATTAAAGATCTTGAGGGGAGCATTCTGAGGGGAAACCGCCCCTGCGAAGGTATTTGATGCCGGTGATATAGGATCTGCCAAGAACATATCCATGAAAAGTTGTCTTTGTTCATCTGGCAAGCGTTGCATGAATTTGTTGTAGTCACGGCACGTTCTAGTGTCATGGCCCCAAATTTTGTGGAAACCACAATACGAATTAGGATTGTAATTCCTAGTTTGTTGGTTTGGTGCGTATTGTGGTCCAAAATTTTGATCAAACCGTTGTCTACTAGGATTAAAATTTTGCGTTTGTTGTCTTTGGTTTGAATTCTGGTTTTGGTATCTAGTTGAATTTTGGCTTGGACCCTCTGTGGGATTTCACCGTTGTTGTTGTTGTTGTTGTTGTTGTGGATGGTTAAAATCCACTGTATTGATTGTTGGGGTAAAGTTGTTGTTTCGTTGATTGTTCATTGGTGGTGAAGTATTCACATTATTTACCTTTTTAGGCTGATCGGTTACTCCATCTGTTGTTACACCCCGATTTTTATTAAGGATTTTAGGTCCTTGATTGATGTTCATGGTAGTAGGATAAGCTGTAGTGTTCTGGTTGGAGGTGACTAACCTCCCATTTTCTCCATATGTTTTGCGACCACTATCAATTGTTGCTTGATCTATTCGAAGAGCACTCTCAAGTACTTCATCGTAAGTTCTTAATGGGAACTTCTGGACTTCTTCCTTCACCTCTCTGCTAAGAGAATGAAGGAATAAATCACATAGTTCCATCTGATCCATGTTCGAGCACTTGCCAAAGAATAAAGAACTGTACGCCACCTTTGGATGAAATGGGTGACAGATTCATTGTGTTCTTGTTTAATGTGTAAGAATTCCCTGATTCCTATCCTTAATAGTTTATTCATGTCAAAGGCCTTAATGAACTCTGAAACGAGTTGTTTGAATGAATGGATGGAAGCCTCAGGTATTCTATAATACCAGTCGAGAGCGATACCCTCCAAAGTTTTGGGGAATATTTTAGCAACAACCCCATCCCATGGGAGTAGTTCTCGAATGGTCTGTAGCGTAAGCTTTGATATGTGCATTTGGATCTCCCTCACCTTTGTATTTGGGAAAATCGGAAGAGGTCTTGGAAGCATGACGCTTCGTATGGTGAAATCTAAGGGCTCTTTCAAGTATTCTGAATATGTCCCTATCGCATAGGTTTCGACCATTGATGGTGCCTGCTGAGGGAGCGGTGGTGGAATGGGTTGTTGATATGGCGTTGCATATGCATTGGTAGGGGCGTAAGGAAACCCTGTGGTTGAGTAAAAATACTGGGAGAGGAGAGCATATCCCCTTGTGGTGATTTGGAGTACATGTTTAAGTATGAAGGGGTATTGTCTAAGAATGGATTATTTTGTACTAGACCGGGAGGAATAGCGTTAGAGATGGTGGGACTAGTTTGCATTTGTTGTGAATCGAGGAGTCATGCCTAACGTGCCTACTCCTGTGAGGAGGTCTACTTAGCTAGAATGATGTGGAGGATTAGAATTTCTTGCTTGTATGAATTGAGAATGGTGATTTGCTTGAGCAAGTTCTAACCCTCTCACCTTTTCTACTAACATTGAAATAAATTCATTTGGTGAAGTCACGGTGTTTTTCCGTAGTGGCGTTTGTTGTATATCATGGTGTTGTATAGGCATGTGATATCCCGTTATGAACTGATTGCTGCCCTACCAAGTTTCACCGAGGGCATTTCCTATATGTAGTGGCATGGAGGTATTTTCTTGAAAAGAGACCTCGGGTTGTGTTTGTAAACCTCCTATAGGTGGGTACATACTTTGAGAATGTTGGTCGTTCCTAGCATAACGTACCGAATGTTCATCGTCTAAACCTCGGTATGAGTCTGATTGTCTACTAATTTGTGGTCTAAGTAACACCTAAGGAGATGAACCAGATTCTCTAGTGAACGTCATGTTATTCGAGCCCGAAGGCTCTGTTTGTTGTGTTTGAGCGAGCTGATCTAACTCCTCAGTTTGAAACGATGAGTTATATCTGATTCTTGGAGTTTGTGTTGACAACTGGTTAGTTGAGTAGTTGTCACCCCATACTGAGAGTGAGGGTGATGATTGTCTATTTTTTTGGGCGTAGTAAGCCTCAAGGCCCAAGAGGGGCCTGCCATATGCATCGAATCCCGACATATTGGGGTATATGAATACCCGCAGAATAATGGGAAGGAGCGAAGGTGATGGTGAAAGCTAATGAGGCGGAAAAGATGAAAAGTATACTAATTTTGAAGAACACGTAATAATATGACTCCGAACTAGAAAGTAGGAAGTTCACGTCGGGTTCACCAATTTTGTACGATGGAAAAGTGACAAGCGAGTGTGGGAATCTACAAGCAACTCTTCCTCGCACCCGACCTCCCGAGGTCGTGCCGAGACAGCCGGTGGGTATGGAATATGTATGGGATGCAGACAGACTAGTTAGGCAATCTAATATCTTCAATACGTACTAGTGGATTTTGTGAATCTAAGGCAAAGAAGGCCCTTCTAACCTGAACTGGTGTGATAGATCGATTGGCAAGGATGACTTCTCGAAGGCTCCAATCAATATCGAGCTCGGTGTGATTCTATCTATGGGTTGTGGAATACATGGAAAATGACATGGGATAGTTTCATGTATGTCTCCAGATAAGGTCATATGGTGGATGGTAAATATAGTTGACTCTATGGACGATTCTCTGGCCTAGTCCAGAACTCTCTAGCTTTGTTAGTTGTTGTATCTAGTAAGGATAACTGTTTGATGATGATAGGTGGAAGTGGAGTGGATCTGAATACTAGTGTGCGTAGACCAGTGTCTATGTCTGATTGACTTACGGATTCGTTGGGTTACGGGATTTGTGGATCGCAACCATAGATTCTTGGTTGTTGCGGTCCTGCTATGGTCATGCGTAGAGTTAGTTCCTAATCCCTAACACCTAGTAATCGTATGCTTTCTCAGCCTCTATATTCAAAACTAATAGCTGTGCGATCTTCTCAGAGTGCCTCACAGCGTTCTTGCAACCTGAATTCTTAGGCTAGTATCTATATCTGTAAGAGTGTCTCCTGCGTCTGGCTGTGGGACCAAAGGATCGCAACCAAAGGTTTGTTCTCTTTCAACCCCTTCTACCGTCATATGAATGTTACCTAGGGTAATCTGTAGTTTGGTTGATTCGACCAAAATGTGTGCGCTTGGTCATCTTCTATGTTTAATCCGCTCAACTGGGAATTGATTTGTTGCAAGCTTACCGTTGTTCGAAGACTTGGATCCTAAGATTCTGATCTATATCAGTTATTGTTGTGATGAGATTGGGCTAGGGCACGATTGGCTTGAATATGTATTCCCTGGGCTCCCTAGGTCCCGTGATTGTCATACAAAAGTAATAATGTAAATTAACTACGGCAAAGTGAAATTTAACTATTTTGAATATATCTATAGCATATATGATTTCTCTATTTTTTGTATTTTCTGATGAACTATTCGAATGAATTTAGCAACTAATTTAATACATCTAGAAATTGACAGCTAAGATAACAATTTAAAACAAACAAGATAACCGAGTATAGCTATTTGTCTATGCAATTTGTAGATCTACTCTAAACAATGAAATAATTATTCTAATCTATTTGCAAGACTCTCGATCCTACCTCAGAAGTGAGGAATGAATCATAGTCTCTCAGAAACTATCAATCCCCATAACTTCCCTGGCAATATCGGAAGTAAAATTAACTGAAATAAAGAAATTAACTACTCTATTTGATATGATTCTAACTTAGAACTTTGAAAGCTAGAACCTAGATTCTGCAGAATAGTGGCGAATCCAACGGTGTGTGTGATCTTGTCCCCTCAGTGTGATCTCCTCGTTCCTTCGTGTTCACGTGGATCCAGAAAAGTGTGTAATGCTAGCATCAATAGAAGTAGATATTGGGATGTAGGCAGCTCAAGATACAGACTGAATACAATGCGAGTAGGAGAGGGATAGAGCAAGAGTACAGAGCTTGGCTTATGCAATTCCTAGCGGGATTTATTGCGAGTCATGAAACATGAAACATCCAGAACCTGAAACTATCCTGTTTGAGGAGCAAAACCTACAACTTTAATGGCTTCCTATTGATAAATAGACTATCCTATTCCAATGGATTGGATGAAATAACAACAACACTTGCACAAGATGGATATGTGGCTTACTAACAGTAAAACAATGCTAACTAAGCATGCAATGAAAGAAACTAAGCACTCTAAGCAAAATGAAAACTAAATCTATTGCAAAGAGAAATCAGAGGAAAATTTGAGGGGCCATTTGCTTGAGCACAAGCCATCTATTTATAGCATTTGCATTTACCCAAGGTAAAAACCAAATAGAACTCTTAAACTATAAACAATGGCAAAACACTATTCTAGGGAACCAGAATCATAAATGCAAGCTTATGGCAGTGAAAGAAAGCTAGTAAAATGTTGAAATTATGTGAGTCATGTTAAAAGAGCTTTCTAGAAAATGCGTAAAGGACCGCCGCCCTGAGCAGGGCGGAGCATGAGACCGCCGCCTGTTCAAGGCGGCGGTCACTAGACCGTCGCCTGCCTGCAGGGTGGCGCTTTCATCACCAAGAGAAAAGGCCAAGAGAAGAGAGGAAAAGGGAAAAACAAAGCATGCGGGGGCTAAGCGGGGCATGCGAGATGTTAACGCACACTTGGAGATATTTTCTGGATCTCGAACACCTTGCGAGGAGACCTGTATCATCATTGGGGCACATGTCACGTTATTTTGGCAGTATAGTACCTTACAATTTTGGGTACGTACAACAACCATATCATAAATATATGTCGTTTTGTAGCTGAGGAGGATATCTAAATTTCCCTTTGTTACTTGGGTTTGTGGAGAGATGGGTAGCACCTTAAAAGGATATGATCTTATCCTAGCTATTTTAGGTTGTGCCTTTCAACCAAGGTAAGAGAATCTATTTTGAAATGAGATATAGGTACCTTTCTTTTGCATAAATTTTATAGAGAAGACCTCGGGAAAATATGATCAACACACTAGATCTGACTCTCATGAGTTGTCACTTCCAAATCATGGAGATATCTTCACAACAAGGCAAAGGTTACTAGAGACATTTGAGACCCTGCTTGCTTCTACATGTTTAGGTGATGAGGATTGTGCATTGGCATACACACATGAAAAACAGGGGTAGGATGGGTAAGATTAGTTATTTTTGAATGAAATTTTGGTGGGAGGTGGGGTAGGGTGAAACTAGATTCACCAAATCCTTGAGGAACCTTACAAAATGGAAAGTCAGACCAACAGAATGCCACATAATAGCTAAAATGTTTCTTCAACTAGAATATGTGCTTCAATGGAGTCCCAATTTTCACTCTTTCACACAATCTATGAGATTCTATCACAAAGGCTCGAGTTAGAAAACCTAACAAAGCATCAAGGTCTAAGCCAAATCATGCCTAAGGTACACCCAAAGGCTTACAGACAATCTCATCAACAGATGAGAGAAAAGTGATTTTAAATCATTTATTCCAATCCTAAATGAAATATATTCTAGAGAAATGGAATTACAGATGCCACTAAACTATCATAAGGATTGAGGCATGTGTGATTGAATCATATTTCAACACAAGATTGCAAGAAACAAGAAAAACTTTTTGCATACATTCAAAAGTAAAATCAACACATTTTGCTCAAGACACACGAAATAACTCAAATTTGATTAAATCTATCAGTAGGGGAAAGTTTCTAGAATAGTCTTAGAGCTTGTCAATGGCTGTACACTTACAACCACCTTGACATGATCATATTTTAATACAAAAGAGATATACAAGCTTCTTGAATGGTTTCTCAAAAGGGATGGGCTCTATCAAGCTTTCGATTAGAAAAATCAGTCTAGACCCCTCACACTCTAACAACTCCCAACCATTTACATGAAAAATTTGTGCCATTTATAGCATTTACAATAGAGTCCCCTCTCCCCAAAAGAAAAAAACGTTAAATGCACCAGTGCTCACCATGATTCTTTCATGATTCTTAGAATCAAATCTGCAAGAAGTCTCTAGGTGCTCGAGGGGTATATTTCATCAAATGCCTCCCGCATTCAACTCCTTGCTCTGGTAGATCACTCTTCCTTCAATTTTCCAACCACTTCCACCCCTAATCTATCAAATCTGGCCCCTTGCATGCTTAGGAGAGGAAAAATAGAACATCCGATCGGGCACGAAAGTCAGACCATTTTAATGGCGAAAGACATCCTCCAGATCTTCCCACCAAACTTCAAATATCAACATTAACTTCCTTCTTTGCTTGGCATGTAGAAAAGACCAAGAAATCATGGAGACTCGCACTTCCGACGTGTTTCGAGAAAAAAGGGGGAAAATCAGATTTAGACTCACAATAGCAGTTGATCTTTACTTTGAATTTGAGCCGTCCACGTGGCAGATTCAAACTCTAGAACAAACCCGGGGATTCCTCTGACTTTTTACAACCTTTTGAAAAAATAAAAAAAAAATCCATTTTTCCCCACACCTCTGCCCTTGAAAAATGAGCCTAACATGTGCCCAAATATGATTAGAGTGGAACCACGCTCAAATTCTACCATTTTACTCTCTTTTTGGAAAAGGGAAAATTTTCCAAATTTTCCCTATAGCTCCACCCTTGGGAACGAGCCTGACATGTGTCCCAATATGATTCGAGTAGACCCACACTTCCTTTTTTACTTTTGACCCCTTTTTCCCAAAAGGAAATTTTTCCAAATTTCCCCGAGAGCCCACACCTCTGCCATTGACTAGGGAAAAACATTGACCTTTTTCCTTCATCGGGCTTGTGGGCCATTTTGAAATTTTAATCCTTAAGGGGAAAAAAATCCAAGTTGCCTCTGATGGCCCACCTCTTTGACTTTTCAAACTACCACATGTCACCATGGCACACCTTGAGGCGGTCCCAAAAATTTGATACCTTGAACAAGCGCGGCTTGCCACGTGTCCTGTTCTCACAAGGTTTTCTGGATGCTTGAAGCTTAAGTGGAATGTGCCACATGTCAAGCTCGAGGCAGTCTCCTTTTGGCCATTGAAAATTCTAAGTAAAATTCAAAGTGAGTGGAGGCCTCCATGTGTCAGCCTGGCACTTCTTTAGAATGAAACTCAAGGGCCGGTCCCCAACATGTGTGGTTCCTCCACGTGTCTCCATGGCACAACTTCAAGATGGTGTCCAAAGTGGAGACCCTAAATGAGCACAAGCTCACCACGTGTCCTATTCCACCAAATTGCTCCAACTACATAAAAATTTGTCTAAGTCCAGGCCAAGCAGCGGAAGCCTCCACGTGTCCTCCCGACGCTACTCCAAGGCAAAACCCAAAAGTAGATCTTCAAATGAGTGTCGTGCCTCCATGTGGACACATTTTGAGTTGAGGATTTTTATGAATTTTTCTAAGTATCCAACTGAGTTGCATCTAACCAAAATATGCCACGTCCCTTTGCTATGATCTTTGGGATGCAAATTTGACCGGGAGAAACACCCGTCAAAACGTAAAAATAGAAAAATGATTATTTGAGCCAGGGAATGAAATTTTCTTCAAGGACAGAAAGTTTAGGAATGTTACAAGGCTCAAATACATTCCTCAAGGACACATCAATTCATTCTTCTTCAAGTACTTAGGGTAGAAAAGACAGGGAAGACGAATCCCAACCATGGAGAACAGAAAACATGGGGGAAACCAGTTTCTAATTGAACAGAGCACGGAGACTCAAAATACAAACCCCTAAGATATTTACAACCCAGAACCAATTAAAAATGGCCACAAGGATCAACTAGGAACAACACGGGAAGGAGAAAATGATAGAGGCTATAAATTAGTAAATTTTTCAAAGGCACAAATGGGGCGAGACTATTTTGAGCACCAACACTAGCTCCGACTCGGGGATGGGCACTCCTGTGAGTGCCACAAGAACAAAAGTAGACCAAGTGCCAAAATATCCATTGGGAAATGGAGTCATCTTACAAAGCATAGAAATAGAGCCACCTTCAAAAAAAAGACAGAGAAACCAACAAAAATAGGTCACCGAGGACCAGAATGAGAAAAAACACAAAAACAAGGAACAAACAACAAACTATACACTGTACAGAAGATTTTTCCTTGATTCAGGGGAATCAATCCAAGAAATGCTTCAAATGCCTACCATTAATAGGAAATTCAAGTAGTTCACCATCTAAGTCCTTGAGGAAGAAGGTGTGTTCACCAATCCTGATATCAATAGAGTAAGGGCCCATCCATAATGAGTCAAACTTTCCATGCTTGCCCTTATCCTCATGTCTTCTATCCCATAGCAGCACAAGATCTCCAATATTGAAGGCTCTAGGAGTGACCTTCTTATCAAACAACTTCTTCAGTTTCTCTCTGAACTTTATATGCCTCTGGTGGGATGCCCTCCTCTCTTCATCAAGCTCAACAATCTGGTTAATACGAGCATCATAAGGACCTACCTCTTGATCTTCTAGCTGCTTGGATGAATTGATAAGAAGATAATTACATATGAAGGGGTAGTAGGGCTTGAGTCCCATACACCAACTCAAATGGACTCTTTCCAGTGACCCTCTTGATAGTGATCCTATCGGCCCAAATAGAAAACTTCAACTATTCACCCCACTTTCTCTTGTTCTGCTCCAATGTTCTTATGATGATCTTCAACAAATTTTTATTACTGGACTCGCTTGTCCATTTCCTTGGGGATTGTAATTGAGGAATATTTCAAGTTAATTCCATACTCCCTGCACATTTCCACCAAAGGTTTGGCTCTAAACGTCATGGCATTATCGCTTATAATCTTGACTGAACCCCAAACCTACAGATGATGTTGTTCAACACAAATTCCATGACAACTTGGTGCATTGCCTTCTTGGTGGGGATTGCCTCCACCCATTTAGTAAAATAATCAGTTGCTACAAGAATCCACTTGTGGCCAACACTTGAAGGGTCTAAAATTTCACCAATGAAATCCATTCCCCATTGCTTGAATGGAGCTTCAATTGACATAGGCTACAAAGGAAGGAGCCTAAATATTTCAGTCTACCAGAGAAGCATTGGTAGCTTTCACATATTCTAACCAACAAGGTTGCATCCTTGAAAAGATTTGGCCACCAATAACCAGCCCTCAGGATCTTATGTGTTGTGACTCTTGTAGCAAAGTGCCCCCCACAAACTCCTCCATGGAGGTCAACAATTATCTTGGGGGCTTCTTCTTCAATAATGCACCTTAAGAGGACTCCCTCTGGGTTCTTCCAAGCTAACCCATAATCAGTGATGACATATTTCTGGGAAGCCAACTTAAGGGCTCTTTTTGGTTCTTACTTAAATTCTCAGGGAAGTTTAAATGTCTGAGATAAAACATCACATCCTTGTACCACTCAGAATTCATCAACTTTTCAAAAACACCTACCCTTTCTTCTTCTACATCATTTACCTCAATAGTTTGCAAGTTGCTCTCCGCCATAAGCTTAGCCAAGCACAAAAATCTCACTAACTTTTTGGTTTGGATGTCCATATCATATTCTTGCAATTTGTTCACCCATCTACATCTTTTTCTTGAGACTTCCATCTCTAGACAAGATGTCTTTTACCATGGTATGGGGAACATAAGAAACAACCTTTGAACTTAGAATATAAGGCCTAAAAACCTTTGTTTCTTTTACTAAGGCAAATGCCTACTTTTCCATGATAGTGTACTTCAGCTCAAACCCCTGTAAGGCCTTACTGAAAAAGGCAATGGGCCTTTCAGCCCCTTCATAATCCTTCGCAGTAAGAAAAAAACAATAGTGTTCTCTAAAGAAAAAGAGAACACTTTAAAGGGATTCTTATAATATGGAGCTGCTAGTACAGTGCATGCTTGAGTGCCTCTTTAATCCCATTGAAAGCTTGGATGGCAGCCTCCTCCCATTTGATGACCTGGTCTTTCTTCAACATAAAAGTAATTGGAATGGTCAGCTCAATAAAGTTTGATATGAATCTTCTAATGAAATTTATTTTCCTAAAAATGAGTGAATTCCATTCTTAGTCTTTGGGATTGCGACCTTTCGATGGATTCTACTATTTCTAGATTAATCATCACTCCTTCTTGTGACACCATGTGACAACAACTTTTCCTTCTGCACTCCAAAATGGAATTTCTTTCGATTGAGTGAGATGCCATATTCTCTACATCTTATCAACATCTTCTCCAAGTGCAGCAGGTGATCACTTCTCTATCTAGAAAATACAGTTACATCATCTTGATAGACTGCATAAATTCATTGATGTAACTAGTAAAAGTAACATCCATTGCTCTTTGAAAGGTGGCTCCAGCATTCATCAGACCAAAGGGCATCTTGACATAAACATAGGTCCCCCAAGGAGTAGTGAAGGCTATCTTGATCCTTTCTAATTCCTTCACCACAACTTGGGAGAAGCCATCCAAGGTGGAAATCAACTCAGAATCAGTCACTAATTGTAGCATGTGCTCCATGTTTGGTAAAGGATAGTTGTCCTTCATTGAAGCTTTGTTCAGATTCTTGAAGTCCACACACAACCTGATGTCACCATTTTTCTTTCTGACTGGTACTAGGTTTGCCACCCAAGAGGAATATCTTGTGGGCTGGATAATCCCTCCATCTCTTAGTTTCTTCAGTTCCTCTTACATTTTAAGAGATAGAAGTGGATTGATTGGCCTTTGCTTCTTCCTGAATGGTCTTGCATTAGATTCTAAGGGGATCTCATGCTAAAAAAGGTCCTCTCTGTATGCCTTTAGTTCGGAGTAGGTCCAAGCCATGCAATCTTGGTATTTTTTCAACAATTAGATGTATGACTATTTCTCCTCCTTGCTGAGATTACTTGCCTAACCAAATTTTCCTTGGATTCTCCTCTGTACCAAGATCATGCTCCTCAATATCCCTTGAGGCTGCCATACATCTATTAACAATGTGATCAACATTATCAAAATTGGATTCAAGAGCCACTAGCCCTCTAGGAATAGTGTTGGTCTTTAGCTGGATGATACCCTTGCCAAACAAGGTCTCCTTTCCTTTTGTTGCACATACCATTGGCTCCCAATCAATACTTTGATCAAAAAATTCTCCCTTGTTTTGTAGGAATCTTCTGATTTGAGCATCATCATCAAAAACTTGCCAATGCTTGATATTGTCAGGAACAGAAGGTCTTATCAAAACCTCAACCTCATATTCACAATATGGGGACATTGTGCAATTTTCAAACCGAGACCCCAACATTGCAAGCTTTTCAGCCAAGTCATTAAATTTCCTATCATGATGCACAATGTTGAAGGAGTCAAACATCTCAATAAGATCCCAAACTGCATGTTTATACTGTTTCATTCGCTGATTCCTTGTAGCATACAATCTTCTGACTTGTTTGACAATTAACTCTGAATCTCCTTTGACAATAATGTCCTTGACACCATATTTCCAAGAAATTCTTAAACCTAGCAATAGTGCCTCATACTCAGCAATGTTGTTAGTGCATTCAAAGTTCAGCTTGAAGGAGAAAACAAATCTTTCCTAGCTTGGAGAAAGTAAAACAACACCAGCACCATTCCCAAACCTAGAGAAAGCTCCATCAAACAACAGGGTCCAAGGAGAACCCACTTGTTCAAGGCATTTGCATTCTTCAATCTTGTGCTCCCTTCCATCAGCAAATCCCACAAAGTTGTCTACATCCACATTTGTGTACAATACCTCATAGGAAGCATTGTTGGGATCCTCAATAAGATGTAACATTTTCTTTTCTCCATACAACCTGACAAGGCTGCCCTCAATTGGAATGGTAGCATAAGACATATCCATTTGGACACTCCCACCAACACTTGCAACCCATTTTCTTGACAGTAGCATGCCCCACTTGGCTAGGAAATCAACTATGACAACATCAAGTTTTAAATTTTTACCTAGGTATGCTGCAAGCTGCACCACCAAACCCTTCACACATCCTACCACTGGCACTTCTCTGGAGTCCATGGCAGTGCACTTCCCATATGTTGTTGTTACCTTAATATTCAGCTCATTCATGACTTCTAGAGGCATGACATTACATGATGCCCCTGAGTCAAACATATAGTTATGGAGCAGCCTGTCTTTGATAACCAAAGTGGTGAAGAATGGATCCAAATTCATCTGATATTCCACCAAGGACATTCCCAAATAGACCTCAGGTGGCTCATCTAGATCTTTTGATGCTGATGGTGCTTCTGGTTCTTCAATAATTGGAGGAGTCTCCACAATATTTATATTTCTGTGTAGGGCAGTCTTCTCTTCTTTCAACCCCAAGTATTCAAATGCTCTCCTTTTGTGCTCAAGAATCCTAAGCAACTCAACAATTGGGACAGAGACTTTGATTTGACTCAACACTTGGGCAATATCATATGGGACATTCCTTGGCAAGGTAGTATTGGAAGGAAAGCCAACACACTCATTAGATGGCACATGATTCTTGACAATTTGGGCATGGGGAGGAGTATGATTCTTGTTTGGAACTATAGGGCTTTTGACAGATGTATCTTTCTTGGGGCCTCTTTAGGAATGTTTGAAAGTAAGGGAGATTTAGGCTTGACTTGAGGTCCTGCTCCTTTGACAACCTTACTTCTTGTGTTATATTCCTTCTCTTGGGCCACAACAACATTCATCAACAACTGTCTATCTTCCTCAGATGGGATTCCTCCATCATACTTTTTATCATCAAAGCCCTTAAATATTCAAAGTCATTATTGGGAAATTCAAAAGCTTGTACATTATCTACTTCTAAAGTATGATAGGGAGGAAGAATAGGTACCCTATGAATGCAGTCCCAAAAGGTGGCAATAGTTCTAGCACTTATCACCTCAGTTGAGGTTGCCCCTTGTTGTGAGCTGGTGGAACAACCCATCATGCAAACATCATTATCATTATCATTAGGTTCTTCTTCTTCTTGTTGATCTTCTTCACAAGGAGCATGAGGCATGAAACATTTGTCACACCAATCAATGACATCTGTCTCCTCCACCACAACAACTCTAGCAGCCAAAGGATCAGGCACCATTCTATTTTCTCTACCTTGGGGCTGTCTATTTCCAAATCCAATAGGTCCCTTACCTCTGTCATCAGCTCTTTGGTGATTTGTGAACCTATCTTGGCCTTGTTGCTTGTGTTGACCTTGTGAGATTTACCCAATTCCTTTCTTAGCTAGGGCTATCTTGTAGGAGATTTCCTTAATAGCCCCTACCAAAGTCTTCACAACCTCTTCCAAATCAGCAGCCTTGCTTGTCTGAGGTTTTTCTGGGTTAACCAGCTTTACACCTTCCCTCTTTGGAGGATTTCCAATTGCCTTGATATTGTTCTCTATTTGCAAAGCCATGGTGAAGGCCTGCCTCAAATTTGTGGGGTTTTTATCTCTTAAATAATATGTAGCCTTTTTATCAAATGCATCAGTATATTTGATCAAACATGACTCATCACAAGGCCTTATTCTAACAATCAATCTTCTCAAGGTCTTATTAAATCTTGTTTTGAAATCATGTACTTGACTCATTATGGTTCTTCTTGATGTTACGCGAAAAGAAACCTAGGGTCATTCCTATCACCATAATGCAATATGAATGCATTACTCATCTTATTCTAGGAGTCAATAGAGTTATCTAGCAATGCTTTATACCAGTCCCTAGCATCCTCTTCCAAGGTATGGATAAATAGCTTGATATATACATCTTCATGTTTAATCTCAAAGTGTTCCATCATATTGATAAAAATATTTAGATGCTTTGATTTCGAGTAATAATAATATTTCCCTGGAACTTTGGCATTTTGTTCCTTACATCTTGAGGCACTGCATTTGGATATCCAGCCATTCCCAGAAAATTTATAGGTCCAAAAGTGTTTACAACAAAAGGGGTATAGGTGGAGGCTAGGCCATGTTTCTTTAAGGAGGTGACCCTAGAGGGGTGACAAATTGATGAGGGGCTGAAGGTCCTTAGAACATAGGAGTATAATTTTCAAAATGGAAGTCTCCCAAAGGCCTTGTCTCTTGGAAATATCTATCAACCTCAGAGAAGACAGGTGCAGAGTGTGAAGCAAACCTTTCAAAATCAAATGAAGGCCCCTCTCCAGCTAGAGAGTTCAATTCCACAAAGAGGCTACCTGATTCAGAATCACTTGAATGGCAGTCTTCAATGATAGGTCGATCAATTTCATCAATGGAGATCCCTCTCCTTGTCTATTGATCCCCAACACACTCATGTTTTCTAAGTACATCGATTAGTTTAAGTGGTACAACCTTCAACAAATAAATATTCAATTTTCACAGTTTAATAAAGAAATAAGTGGAACATAAACTAAATAGTATGACCTCAATATAAATTCCTATTTCCCATATATATATAGAATGGGGAGCATTTCTTAGAAAGAAGGGGAAATTTTGATCTATCTAAAATTGCATAGGTTTGTACACTCTTCTTTAGGAATTGGAGCCCCCATCCATGGGACTTATTGTAAAGGGATAGTTTTAAGATTGGGCCCCTAAAACTTTCTATATTATTGTAGTAAATAATAGATGATATGCATAATTCTATAGACTAATATTTGGAGAAAAAATTTTTTTAAAAACATGTGTAATTATAATGAGTTAAGTGTACAAATAAAAATAATATATAATTCTATCATCTATATTTTCTATGTTTTTTCTTCTAAAAACATCATATTTCCTTTCATTGGCTCTATAAAACTTCATAAAAACTCATTTTTTTGATAAATCAAAGACCACCTTTTTAAAAAAATATCACAAGTTGGTTGATGTTATTGTCTAGATCTTGCCCAAAAATTTATTTTGAACATACATAGTAAATTCTAAAAAAACCTCATATGTTTTCCTCAATAGTTTGTTAAAGCATAGTATTAACACTTGAGGGAAACACTCTAATTAGAAATGGTTGTTGGTGTAGGTATATATATTACTTAAAATTTTTATTTATTTCTATGAATATTTCCTAAACACACGGTGAGTCATCTTGTTTAGGTGTACTTGGATATCTATTACCAAAGGCTTTTCTTATTCTAGTTCAAATAACAAGAGTAGTGATGAACATCATCCTCCTTGCACATCTAGAAATGGCTCAAATGATGAATTTTCTATTCATGGATCTCCTACTTCTAGTCCTCTTTGGGCTAGGTAGACATTATAGAGTGTAGGTACTTAGGTAGGGGATCCTTCGGATGTCATATGGGATATTTTTAGGGATAGGCCACATTATTTCTTTTCCTCTTCCACTGATCCACATAATTTTCAGGAGGTATCTATAAATCCTAAGTATTTTTGGTCATTCACTATTTTATTGGAAGATTCAATACATTTATTTTTATTTCCTTAGTATTCTATAAGGTAAATTTACCATGAAAGGGTGTGAATTTATTTTTTTGTAAAAATTCAACCACCCAAGTGAGGAAAGAGGTCATTAATGTAGATATGAGGGTTATAAGGAGAGAGAGGGAACCTAATAAATTTTTTTGTAGCGGTGGAGGATCCGGAGGGTCCAAAATCAAATAGATTCTTCCAGGGATAAGTATGTTGGAGTTGTTGCCATGGTGTTCCATTTCATGACCGTCAAGACATATCTAGTGGGATGGGGAGACACCATACACAAGTTTGATGCAATCGAAGTTCACAATTGCGGTGGATCTACAAAGAATTCTTTCGCCCCACCCCTATATATCTGGACACAATTGAATCTATCTCCTAGAACACGAACTATTTGATCATTCACATTAGTGATGTCGAATGGCCTCAGTATCTTGTCCTTGGTTGTGATCCTCTGCATCTAGTCTATGGTGGCAAGCCATAAATAGATATGCAAGCCTCTGTATCTGGTTTGTCTAGGTTCATTGCACCAGATAGTGAGAATTAGGCCCTCATATTCAACTAGAACTCTATGACCCTCAGTATATTATATTCCCATCCATTGGCATAGAAATTTATTGAGCACATGATTAAATGGAAGGGTAGATCAAACCTCTCGATTAAACAATAGATGGGACCCATGACAAATTATATAGAGATCGCCACATTTTTGGTTTCTTGTTTCGATCAATCTTCCGTACGTCTTGTAATCACCGATAGATAGGATAAGATATAGAGTCGAAATATATAGAGTCTTTGTGCTAGCATAAAATAACCATATAGAGGGGAGGGTCGGGGTTCGCCTACATATATAGAATTGGTAGGTACAGGGCCCATATTGATGGGGGATGCTTTTCTAGAGATCTACACAATATAGAGATCATATTCTACACATATATAGAAAATTTTGTAGGGGTAATAATCATCCAATGGGAATGAAAATGGTTTTTAAGTCCATCTTCCAAGTTTTTACATTCATTTTATGTGTATTTGATAAATTTTAGGTCTCATGTTCGTTTTTTTTTTTATAATAAGTACGATTTGAAAAGGAAAGCTTCTATTTTTCTATTATATTTTGTAGATATGACACAAGGGAAGGACCAAATCAAAAGAGAATAAATGATGACTTGTAGCTTATTTATGATCTTATGTATCCCTAATTTTATCACAAATTGATAATTAGGAGTGTGCTAAGAAGAAATACCTACACATTTGGGAAATTATATAATTTACTACATGGACACAATGAAAAAAGAGGAAAGATGGTGTGTGTATAGTATGCATATTCAGCTTTCTAATCTGAAACACCAAGATCATAGCTATGAAATTAATGACCTTCTTGAAAATTCATTTTAGGTATGTGTGTTGGGTTTTTTCTATTTTGGGATCTTATAACTAAATTTGTAAATGGAGAGATTCTTTTTTAGTTTTCAATTTTGAAATGATGAGACTTAACTCTTAAAATTACTATACATATTTATTAGGATGATCAATATTTTGTAAAAAAATCTATAGTAATGGTACACAAGCGAAGGGTTTGGAAATACTAGTGGCCATGGGAATTCAATTTAATGCACATGAAAACATACAAAATTTCAAACGATAAATACAAATGGTTTCACTTGTGGATACCTAATAAGAAATTATTATTCTAATTCCATATCGAGATAAATTTACATTTCTAAAGGAATATGTTCAATCTAAGATGAGGAGTGCTAAAAATTAGTGTGCTCCCAAAATTAGGCTACCACTAGATTCTTCACAAGAAAGGCATTTAATGGGGAAAAATAAAATTTAAAAGAACGTATACATATAAAGGCAAATTATATATATTCAAGTAATCTATGCTCATTAATATCTTCCATATATGTGTGGTCTATAACATCCGCTTCAATAAAGGCGTATGCACAATATTGAGTTATTAAAGTCGACGTAACCTTGTAATGCATCAAACTATGTACGAAAATGTATGTTCACCAAATTGTACACGTCGAAGTGATTTTACACTAAAAATTCCCTAAAATAACCACATCTATTGTAATGATCGAAATTCATATATAAATCAATAAATTATACCCAATTATAGAAATTCATGTACTTCTAGAATTTTGTAAGCATATAATTATTACATTGTTAGAAGGAATAAGTATTTTAGATAAATGTGCATGTTTAATCACAATTTCATAGCCAAACATCAAGAACATGAAATAAAAAACATGTCCAAATACCAAAAGGTAGTAGACCTATAGATATCATTTAGAATCAAAACCTTCAAGAACTATAACACTCCTTGAGTGGCACATCCAAAACCATAGAAGTTTGATGCTGCCAACTTAAACAAATATTTTGGATCTTAGTTTATGACCATTCTCATATGCTCTTGGGATCTGAAAAATCACATTCAATTTTCTAGACTTAATTATAAAAATGTGATTAAAATTCTAGAGCATAAAAAACATAGGAATAACTAGAATAATGTAAAAGGTGAAACAAAGAGAATTCTAGAGATTAACTACCCATCGTATGAAAATGAAAGTTGTCTACATAATGCCCTACTTTGATAATTGTGTGTGTATGTACATACCAAAAGAAAAAAAAATGGTATCTCATTGTCTATATCTCCCTCCCCGGTAAATATAGACAAACAGAAGAATATGGAAATCAAATAAACTCAAAACTTGACATTTATTTACACCACCAATTGTGCCCTAAAGATAGGTTGGAGGCGTAGATCAGAAGGTGTCGACATGGAAAAAGTCACGCCTTGGCATAGGTTGGAGGCGCAGATCAGAAGGTGTCGACATGGAAAAAGTTGCGCCCTGGCGCAGGTTAGAGGTGCAGATTAGAAGGTGTCGACATGGAAAAATTCATGCCCTAGCATAGGTTGGAGGTGTAGATCAAAAGATGTCGACATGGAAAAAGTCATTCCCTGGCACAGGTTAGAGGCACAGATCAGAAGGTGTTGACATGGAAAAATTCACGCCCTAACACAAGTTGGAAGGCATAAACACCACATTTTCGTGCCTATGGCGCATTTAAGAGTATGTCAATGTGAGGATGGCGCAGATTAGAAGGTGTTGACATGGAAAAATTCGCGCCCGCACAGTTGGAGGCACCGATCGAAGGTGTTGACATGGAAAAATTCACGCCACAGTGCGAGTTGGGCGCGAGATCAAAAGGTGTCGACATGGAAAAATTCAACACCACATTTTCAGTGCCTATGGTGCATTTAAGAGTATGTTAACATGAGGATGGATGTGCCAAGGCACACCTTCAGGAGGTGCAACATTTTGAGCGTTGACACCCTGAACCCGACAGAACAAACCCGAACCCAGATATTCAAATGGCCATAACTTTTCACAAGGAGCTCAGATTCACGCAAGGTTGGAATTTTTGGAAATATTACAAGATCCTCTATCCAAATACGAATGGATATATTTAATTAGATGAGAAAATTTCTTAAAAATGCAAAATACAGTTCGCCATTTTTGGGTTTGTTAGGGTTCTCACCTACCACCATAATGAGATAAATTAAATACAATCTGGAGGTGGTTGGGGTAGATTTGGAATTCCTCTCTCTTCCCTATCTCATTCTTCCTATAAATTGTAAGGAGGGGATTCTTTCTAAAGGTTGGACATTCTTGTTTTGCCCCTCCCTTCTTCTCTTTGGCAGGCAAAAATTTGTGGAGTTCAAACCTCCCATCTAAAACTGTAATGCAACTTTTCCTCTTGGCATTTTGTAGTGTATTGTATCAATATTTAGAGAAAATAATGCATGTTTGTGGATGATTCTCAACCCTCTCTATGTTCATTTGCATCCTCTTGATCTTTCACTACAAATTTGGTTATTTGTGCATGATCTTGCATTGCATTTTAATGGTTTGTGTTTATTGGAAAGACAGGTGTTCTTCATTCCTCGGTGCATCACCTTTGTTAGTTTAAGTTTATTTTATGCATCTTCTTACCCTGTCTCCTTGGCAAGTTAGATTAGGTTTTTGAGTAAACCCTCTACATTTTATGTGTGCATCTGAACAGAGGAATAGGAACCGGCCTTCATCTGGAGAGATTTCCCGATTCGCAAGGTCCCACACTTGGGAAAAGCTCCATGTTATGCAATCACACTGAGATTCTCAACCCATCGAGTTGCAGACATTCAGGGGTGTTGTGATTACTCATCAATAGTATGTTAGAGGTCTTGATAATTCATATATCCCGACCCTTTATCTTCACTTGTGTGCAATAACTAGTATAATCTAGAATGAATTTATTTGTTTTTCTCTTTTCTCTTTATATGGGGGTGTTTTATAAATAGAGTTATCTTGACTCTTAAATATGACTCGGTAGAAATTCAATGTGTCATGTATATGATTCTTTTAAAAGCACTAGTGCACCTATGTATTCATAAATTTGTTGAAGTTCTAATTAAAGAGTTATTGAAATGTATGGCGACACACAATTGATGGGAAAGGCCCATAAAATATGCACAAAAATCAAAAGAAGATGATATTTTATGTGTGTTAGTGCACAAATAGTTACTTGAATGCGGAAAATACAAAATGACATAGGAGGTGACTAGAAACAATGGAAGGAGAAATGTGAGAGAAATGGTAAAAACAAGGGTCACATGAGACAAGATCAGATGACTTAAAGAACAAGATAAGGAAGTGAAAACATAAAGGAATACATGCCAATAAAATTTTAACATGAATCGATAATCAATAAACATATAAATACACTAGCACCATAACACTTAACTAGCCTTGTATAAAATCGACTTGTCTACATAATCCCCTACTTTAATGTGCATAGAGTTGTAAGAAACCATTTTTAAGGTCTCTTTATAAATCGAGTTGTGTTAGAAATGATTCAATGTAAAGGGTAAGTGGTATTAATTGATTAACCCCATGTATCACTATGTGTATTTTTATTTGTGTATAAGGTTAAGAGTGTAGACTCGACTAGGTGAGTACAAAAATCACCTCAAGAGAACTGCAAATTTGGAAAAAGTTATTTAGAAAAGTTTCCTGTGAATTTGGAGGAATAATCGGAGAGAGGAGAATGAGGATCCCGACTCCAAGTGCAACACCAATTTCCAATGAAATAATTATCCATTTTCTCATCTCCGGATTTGATTGTTTGAGAGTACGGAGATGTGGGAATACAATAAATGGTAAAAGCCAAAGATAGTTTATGCACATCTCAAATACAATGCTGATTTGACCCTCATGTCTTCTTTTTCTTGAAATATACCTTGGATTAGAAGCTTCCTCTATTGGTGTATAATGATAATTGATGAAACTTCTTGTACTTTTGTGTCATCAAGAGACGAAATGTTTTCTTCCTCAACATATAATGGATCATCGATATCTTGAAATTGATTATTTTGTGAAGGAATTTGTGAAATGTCTACATATAATTTTATAAAATTATTACGAGATGTAGTATTAATTTTATGTATAGTTAAATTTTTTTATAGATAAGAGCACAAAGAGCTCAAAAATAGTATGAAAAACATAATTATCAAATTCTGTAGGACTAAATAACCTATAAATAGCACATACTAATATTTTTAGCTGATGTAGAAACCACCTTCATTTTTTGTGACTTTCCAAAATAGCCAAGCAAAGTCTTTGCACCCTTTTTTGAACTGGCTAAATTTGTAACCTTCTTACCGTGATTTGCGAGTTCATTGATAGATCACTAACTTGAAAAGAAGACGCTTAGGATGAATTAAGGAAGGATGGTTCTTATGTTCGAAGGCTCTGTGGATGGATGGATCTAGCTGATGATGATGTAGGGTTGGATGGCTCGGAGGTTGAACGACTCATAGGTTGGATGGCTCGGAGGTTGGATTGCTATGAAATTTGTGGTTGGACAACATTGGAGTTAGACGGCTCTTAGGTTGGATGGATCAAGGGTTAGATGACTTTGAGGTTGGATGGATTTGGAAGTTTTGGTTGGATGACTCGAGGTTGGACGGATCCGGGGTGGATGACTTTGAGTTTAGACATATGTAGGGTTGGATGACTGTGGGGTTGAAGACTGCGGGGTTAAACGACAATGGGGTTGGATTTCTTTGGGGTTGGATGACTCTGGGGTTGAACAACTATGGCATTAGATGCATCGTGGGGTTGGACATCTCTCGGGGTTTGACGGTTGTGTGGTTGGGCGACTTTGGGATTAGACAACTTTGACTCTAAAGTTGGATGAATTAGAGGTTGGATGGCTCTCCAAGGATGTCTCTTAATTTGGATGACTTACAATTGTGGTTTGACATCAAATGTTGGACGGTACAATTCTAGTAGTCTTTGTATACTTGGGCGAATATACGCACCGAATGATTGAAACATTGGAAAATTACATGCATAAGCTCTTATATATGTGTAAATTCTAGGTGAAATGTACCCTACAAGGGACTCATCAACCAAAATTTTCATTAAATAAATAGGCTACCACTTGCTAAAAATTTGCCAATTCAAATTTCCAAAATCTCAATTTTTGTGAGTTTACAAAAATTAACCACACAAATTTTCTATGTATATAATTTATTATATGAACACAATGAAGAAAAGAGGAAATATGGTGTGTGCATAGTATGCATAATCAATTTCTAATCTTGAAATACCAAGATCATAGCTATGAAACTAATGAACTTCTTGAAAATTAATTTTAAGTATGTGTGTTGGGTTTTTCTATTTCATGGATCTTATAAAAAAATTTACATTGTGGGATTATTTTGTTGTATTCAATTTTGAAACAATGAGCCTTAACTCTCAAACATTACTATACATATTTATCAGGATGCTCAATATTTTGTAAAAAGTCTATAGTAATGGTACACAATCGAAGGGTTTGGAAATACTAGTGGAGATGGGAATTAACTTTATGCACGTGGAAACATACAAAATTTCAAATGATAAATACCAATGCTTTAAGTTGTGGATACCTAATAAGAAAATATTATTCTAATTCTACATCGAGATAAATTTACATTTGTAAAGGAATATGTTCAATCTAAGATGAGTGTTAAAAAAAAAAATTTTGCAAAATTGAGCTCGAGACTAGATTCTTCACAAGTAAGGTATTTAATGGGGAAAAATAAAATGTCAAAGAGCCTATACATCTACAGGTGAATTATATCTATTCAAGTAATCTACACTCATTCATATCTTCCATATAAGTGTGGTCTATAACATCCACTTCAATAAAGGCGTATGATAAGTATTGAGTTATTAAAGTAAGACATAACCTTGTATTATATCCAAGTATGTAAAACAATGTATGTTCACCAAATTGTACATGTTGAAAGTAATTGTACACTAACAAATGCACTAAAATAGTCACATCTATTGTAATTGATGAAATTCATATATAAATCAATAAATTATACCTAATTATAGAAATACATGTACTTGTAGAATATTTTAAGAATAAAATAATTATATTGTTAGAGAGAATACGTATTTTAGATAAATGTGTATGTGTAATCACAATTTCATATACAAAAATTGAGAAACTGAAATGAAAATCATGTCCAAATACCAAAAGGTAGTAAACCTAGAAAAAACTTGTAGAATAAAAAACTTCAAGAACTATAACACTCCTTTAGTGGCACATCCAGAACCGTAGTAGTTTGATGCCACCAACTTGAACACATATTGTGGAACTTACTTTATGGCCATGCTCATATGCTCTTGGGCTCAAAAGCACACTCTATTTTCTAGACTTAATTATAAAATGTGACAATTCATCTAAATAAATTCTAAAATGAAGTGAAATGTAACAAAACATTTGTAGCAGAGAGAGGATATTGATGATTTCAAATATTGAATATGTATGTGTTCAAATTACCTCCACCAAAATTTGGTATTTTCAGTCCTTCACTATTTTTGTTGGAAGATTCAATACATTTCTTTTTATTTCCTTAGGATTCTCTAAGGTAAATTTACTATGAAAGGGTGTGAATTTATTTATTTTGTAAAATTTCAACTACCTAAGTTGAGGAAAGAGGACATTAATGTAAATATGAGGGGTGTAAGGAGAAAGAGGGAACATGATATAAAGTTTTGTAGCGGTGGGGATCTAGAGGGTCTAAACTCTGAATAGATTCTTCCATGGATGATGTGTCTTAGAGATGTTGCCATGGTGGTCCATATCGTCACCGTCAAGAGATATCTATTGGGCGAGGAGATACCAAGACACAAGTTTGATCCAATCAAGGTTTGCGGTCACTTTGGATATATAATGAATTCATTCATCCCGCCCCTATATATCTAAACACGATTGAATCTAATCTCCTAGAACATCAACCATTTTATCACCACACTAGTGATGTTGGATGGCCTAAGTATCTTGTCTATGGTGTTGGTCCATAAATAGATTTATGAGACTCACGTATCTGGTTTGTCTAGGTCCATTACACTAGATAATGAGAGTTAGCCCCTCGGATTCAACTAGAACTCTATGGCCCTCACTATGATATGCCCATCCACTGCCATAGAAAGTTTTATCGGGCATATGATTAAATAGAGGCGATCAAAACCTCCGAGTATACGATAGATGGGACCCATGGTGAATGATATATAGCTTTCCACCTTCTTGGTTTCTTATTTCTTCTCACTCTTTTGTAGCTCTTGTGATCCCAGGATAGATAGGATAAGGTATAGAGCTTTCATGCCACCATAACATAACCATATAGAGGGGAGAGGCGGGGTTCTCCTACATATATACACTTGGTAGGTAGAGGGCCCATATTGATGGGGGTGCTTTTCTATAGATCTAAAAATATATAAAACATATTCTACACATATCTAGAAAAATTGTAGGGTTAATAATCATCAAATGGGAATGAAAAGGGTTTTGCGGTTTATCTTCCAAGTTTTTGCATTCATTTAATGTGTATTTGATGAATGTGTATGTTTAGATAAATGTGTATGTTTAATCACAATATCATAGACAAACTTCAAGAACATGAAATGAAAAACATGTCCAAATACCAAAAGGTAGTAGACCTAGAAAAATCATGTAGAATAAAAAACTTCAAGAACTATAACACTCCTTAAGTGGAACATCCAAACCATAGCAGCTTGATGTCGCCAACTTGAACACATATTGTGGAACTTAATTTATGACCATGCTCATATGCTCTTGGGCTCAAAAAAAACCACACTCGAGTTTTCTAGACATAAAAATGTGATTAAAATTCTAGATCATAAACAAGAGAGGAATAACTAGAATAATGTAAAAGGTGAAACAAAGAGAATTCTAGAGAATTAACTACCCATCGTATGAAAATGACAGATTGTCTACATAATGCCCTACTTTGATAATTGTGTGTGTATGTACATACCAAAAAAAAACAAACAAGGGTATCATGGAGGTCTTGATAATTCATATGTCCCGACCCTTTCTCTTCACTTGTGTGCAACAACTAGTATAATCTAGAGTGAATTTATATGTTTTTCTTTTTTCTCTTTATAAGGGAGTGTTATAGAAATAGAGTTATCTTGACTCTTAAATATGACTGTGGTAGAAATTCAATGTGTCATGTTTATGATTCTTCTAAATGCACTAATGCACCTATGTATTAAGGAACTACTGAAATGTAGGGTGACACACAATTGGTGGGAAAGACCACTAAAATATGCACAAAACTCAAAAGAAATTCAATGTAAACGGTAAGTGGTATTAATTGATTAATCACATGTATCCACAGTGTGTATTTGTATTTGTGTACAGAGTTAAGAGTGCAGACTGCGTAGGCAAGTAGGAAAATCGCCTCGGCCGAAGTGCAAATTTAGAAAAGTTTCCCTGCGAATTTGGAGGAAGAATCGTAGAGAGGAGAATGAGGATCCCGACCCAAGTGCAACGCCAATTTCCAATGAAACAATTCTCCATTTTCTCTCATCTCCGGATTTGATTGTTTGAGAGTGCGGGAGATGGAGGAATCCAAGAAATGGTAAAAGCCAGCACAGTTTCTGTACATCTCAAATACCATGCCGATCTGACCGCCATGGCTTAGTGTGGAAGCCAGCACGCCTGCCACTCCGGCCACCATTGACATTGATAAGAAGGAGGTATTCTGCATCATGTTCAATGCCCCCGCAGTTCCGGTGAGCAATGGAGCTGCTATCGCAAGAATGGTGTTTACTTGCAATACTTTTTTGCTCAACCCCACAAACTCTTCTATATCGCCACTCCTCAGCGTTTCTGAAACGCCTCTCAATTCTTTTTCCAGTTCTGTGCTCCATCCATTGATGATATCACTGTGGGATTGAGGTTGAGACAATAATTGTGCTGCAGTATCTTCTTCTACTACTTGTTGTTGAGGCCACCACACTGCTGGTTCGACTGTTTTGGGAAATTTGTCAAGCATGCCTGGGAAGAGCGGCAGAGGATAAGCCTTGTCCAGTGCGAGCACAGCTTCGTAGGCCCTGGAAAGAAAGGAGTGGGCACTGTGCTCCTGACGAAGGTGGGTAGGCAGAGCGAGGTTTGTGTGGATGTCGGTGTTGAGCTGACGGAAGAGCCGCGCCGCCATTCTCTGCTCCTCCGCTAACTGTGAAGGCTGAATTTTATTCACACCACACATCAAAGCCGCGGATGCCCCATACAAAAGTGTACTGGCAATGCTAGAATCACCATTGTTATTTGGAATTAGAGCCTGGAGAATCAGAGCAGCTAGCGTGATGTTGGTGAGGGATGAATGGAATAGTTTGTTCCATCCGTCTCTTTGATCTGCGAGAACTTCATGCATTTCTGCGCGGTCTGCAGCAGCAGCAGCCACTAAACGCAGCTTTGCCACAATCATCTCTTCTTCTTCTTCTTCTTGTTGGTAATTAAAGCTTAATGGGCGTATGAAGGATTCAACCTGTTCCTGGTGGAGATAATTAAAGCTTGTTTTTGGATGAGCCAACGAAGCCAAGATGAGCGGGCGACGACGACGATGAAGACTCTTCAGAGATGGTGATGATTTATAAGTTGCCGTTCCCGGGCAGCCATGTTTATGTTGAAGATGCGAAATTGCATTACTCTTAACCGCTCTTGTACTTGTTAGCGTCAGGGCCTCCATAGGAGAAAGAAAACAATAAATCCTGGTGTATATATGTACTGGATGGAAAGCTCTAATTCCTGTTTCTGAAAATGAATACGAGGAGGAGCTATTTATAACTTGGATTGCATTCTACCGTTGACGATTAACATTGGAATTGAATGAGCGTCCGAATTCGACTCAGTCTCACGTCGAATACAATTAGTTATCAACAGTCAACATTAACTTTATTTTGACTTCGCGTAACATTTGACCATGTTTCCTTAATATAGACGGAGTCTCTATTTCATAAAATACTTTTGATGGACATTTACGTGTTTTTTATTTGTGTTTTTAGTCAATAAATGTTTACAAATATTATTATTTTGGATGTTATATAGGCTATATTATTTGAACATATAACTGTACAATTATTCATAAAAAATGTAAGGTAGTTTTGGAGCACGCCACATAAGTCATCAAATTACATCACGCACCGGCCTATGACCAAAATTCACAAAAAGACGCAAGATTAAACATGTTATAGTTACATAACTAGAAAATCAAGAAGCAACAACAACACAAAGGTCGATCGCGAAGGGTCCCTATCATCGAGTTTGCCCCAACCTTCACTCGAAAGGTTCTTTCCCTCATCAATGGGTTCCCAACTAACCATGCTTGCAATTTTAGTTGCCTCCATAGATTCATTCAACCCCTAATCATTGTCCCTCATCGTTATGAGAGCCAACCCTAGCCGGGCAATCAGGTCGAACGTGCCCAACCATCATGGTGAGGAGGTGGAGAGCTTCATCCCCTATGATGATAGTGCGAGGGACAATAACAGAGATGTGGAAAATCATATCCGTAGAAAATGCGAGAGTGGTGGAAAATAAACTTCAGCAACACCCCTTTCCTCTCAAAGTGCTTCCTAGAGATGGCAAGGGAAGTGAAACACAAACCAGGATGCAACCATCATCCTCACGTTGTCCTTGTGTGTCAAAAGGGTCTAGAGATGGACCGATAACACTAAACAATTTAGGACCAAACAATGTAAGCTTTCTTGAAAAACTAGAATATTTGCATAAATTTTTCAAAATGACCACAAAAAGACATATATGCCACGAAGTCATCAAATTAAATCACGCCGCCTATGACCAAAATTCACAAAAAGACTCGCAAGATTAAATATGTTATAGTTACATAACTATAAAATCAAGCAACAACAACACAAAGGTCGACTCTACAAGGGTCCCTATTATCATGTTTGCCCCAACCTTCATTCGAAAGGTTTTTTCCTCATCAATGGGTTCCCGACCAACAATTGTTGCAATTTTAGTTTCCTCATAGATTCATTCAACCCCTAATATTTGTCCCACTAGTGGAGCAATCGTTGGGAAATCAGAATGTGCCCAACCATAATGGTGTGGAGGTGGAGAGCTTCATCCCCTATGATGATAGTGCGAGGGACAATAACAGAGATGTGGAAAATCCTACCCATAGAAAATGCGAGAGTGGTGGAAAATAAACTTCAGCAACACCCCTTTCCTCTCAAAGTGCTTCCTCGAGATCGCAAGAGAAGTGAAACACAATCCAGGATCAACCCTCATCCTCACATTTTCTTATACATTCATACAAATAATAAATTTAAATAATTTATTTAAATAAGTATAATGTCTTATACATTCATACAAATAATAAAAAGTGTTTATTGTGTCATAGGAGATGACTTCAATGTCATTGGAGAAGAATTCAATCATGAACATGTATAGTATGCAAGAGAGAGAGAACCAAGTTAGCAAGTGAAATGACAAGTCATGCCACAACATTTTTCTGGCTAAGGTGTAGTGGAGGGAACATACTTGAGACAAGATAAAACCCTACAAATTAGAATACAATTGTTGATTATGAACCAAATAACAACTTTTATATCATTATATCCATGAATAGTTTCTATCGGGTTACATATATCAAGTGAAGATTGCACGTGGATGAAAAAAATGATGGCTAGATATTGAAGATCATAGAAAAATGTTACATGCTCTTGAACAACGTGAGGAACCAATAAACATCATCTAGTTAATTAAACACGTAAATGTTTATGTATTATAGAGAAATTTATTTTAATACTACATAATAAACTAGATTTGGTTGATTGTTTGTTAAGGTCTATCTCATTACACTACATTGTATGTTTAAATGTGTTCCATATATCTATATTAAATTTGGTTGATTACTTGGTTCATAGGTTGACTCCATGCTATAAATAATAGTTCTTATGTCATACAATTTTATTTATATCCATAATCTTATTAAAATGAGCATGACAAGTCCAAAGATAATAGTATTTTTATTAAATTACAAAGATATTTTTACAATATTTTGACATTTATATTTAATAAGAATGATAAATATTAGATTATTATATTTTTATAAATGATTATGAGTGGATTACTAGTGATATTAACTCAATTAAATTTAACATAGTTTTGAATTTTTGTAACATTAAGGAGATTTTCATATGACATTAATGAAAACTTTAGGTTATAGATGTTAAGGAGACGAAAAACTAAATTTAAATCCTTTTTTTATATTTGTATTCCCAAAATACATTAATAGACCTTTTATTTCTAGGTCTCATGACTGAATTTATAAACTCTCATTACTATATTTCACTCCTTTAAGTCATCTTGATCCCTAAATATGTTAAGCTTCCCTATGGAAATATGTTCAATTAATATAGAAATGAAATTGGTGGCGAGAAAAACAAAATGTGTTCAAATTAGTTTTATAGGGTTCAATTAACCTCAATCACATACCAAATCAAGATATAATGTCTTCCTAAAATGTCATGTTCCATTAACCATGACGCCTCCTAAATATGATCTCATCCTTTTAAGCCAATAACACCCCCTTACGACACTTATATTGAAGTCGTTAATTAACCCCAATGATACTTTGTATTGGAAAACATTGCAATTATTTTGATATCTATACTATAATAAGTCATAATTTATTATAATTTTGTTCATATACTTTCCTATTTATTATATAATTCCATTTATTGTTTTCATAGCTTCTTATAATTGTTTTCCTACACTTCTATTAATAAGTCAAAATTTATTAGTATACTTCCATTTATTGTGTTCATAAGGAGTAGCAATGAGTAGCGACCAACAATGGTGTCTCCTTCGACCCTAGTTAAAACATGGGCATCGAGACTTTTTGGTTACACTCATCAAGTGCCCCTGAAGCTCATGCCCTCTTAGGGCCATGATGGTCCTCACCATGAAATACTAGGAGGCTATTACTGTATGCATGCTAAAATAATTAAGTTATTCTAAATGAAACTAACACCACGTAGCTTCAAAGAAAAATTAATCTACCATTAACATCATGATAGGAGCTTAAAGGAAATAACTACTTCTAATGCATAAACATGAAAATAATCACCTAATGCTAAGGAATTCCTAATCTTTTTGATTGTTACTTAAAATATGAACATAATTACATCACTAAGCAATCAAATTTGTGTTGATCTCCAAAGAGATGGAAGGATCTCACCTAGAAATGGCTACACGGCCATACTTAGATCTTCCTTTGTACTCAACAATTAGAGAAATGGATGCAACGATGAAGTAGTTATTCCAACAATGGAGAAGGCTCTTATCATAAGCTTATAGTTTTCACTAATGCAAATAAGGTGTGTGTTTGAGAGGAAGGAGCTTGGTCCTTCATATAGATTTTCTATTTGGGAAAGGTTTTCAATTTGGTGGATGTGGGACAAAGCCCAAAGAAGAAATTGAAAAGGATATGCATGTTTAGAAGAATTAATAAAGGATGTGCACTTTATGGGAGTTGAGAGGGGTTTAATTAATCAAATGTGATTAATTAATAGGAAGGGATAAGATTGTAGAAACTATTTAGAGGGGATTTAGAGGAAAATTAGCATGATTCAAGGGATGTAAGAGAGGAATTTAACCAATAAAAGGGGTTTATTTTTTAAAATAGAAAGCATAATTAACTAATAATGTTTAATTAATCACTTAGAAGTGGATTATAACTAACAAAAGGTCGTTAATTTGCATCCAAGATGGGAGAAGAGTTAATTAATTAAAAAGGTTGTTAATTAATGAATAAGAAGGGGAATGTTAGCTAATTAGTGGAAAATCACTAATTATTACAGAAATGATGAGAAAGAGGGTAATTAGTGCAATTTTAATCTTAAAACTGCGTAAGTGGATTTTAGGTGTCTACATTTTCCCCTCTTTGGGGTGGCATAAGTGATGACACTTCAAAGATAGTAGAAAAGTACAAACAAATAAATTTTGAAGGAGTAGAAGAAAATTTAGTAGAATGAAGGATGCCCCCTCAAGTGTCGATGGGGTGATGGAAGAGGTCGATCGACGATCGAAAAGATGAAGGAAATGGATAGAAGAAACAAGGAGGGGAATAAATAGAATCCTTATTGCCATGGGTGTTAATGTGTGATAGTGATAAGACATGATAGTGAAGAATATGTAAATAGATTTTACATCTAGCTGATGCAAAAATAACTTTATTTCATCATTTTTCTCTATGATCTACATCATCAACTCTTATTAAAATATACGCATACAACAAAAGTGTACCATAACATGAAAAGCTATAATACTAACATTTTTTCATTGCTAAAAATGCTTAACTTCATGCAACATACATAATGTAATGCAATATGAAAAAGTAAACAAGCTAACCTGATAGGGAAATAATTACAAACACACATACTCAAACAAACAACGTTCAAGATAATTGCACCAATGTTTTTGTTATCAAGCTTCAGTTCCCAAATGTTCGATTTAACGAAAAGGGTTAATTATGGCACCCTAAGCAAGGATACATGTGAGGTGAATATACGGAGGACACATGGATCCTATGAAAAATAAATCATGCACTATGAAATAGTACCAAGCAACTCGTTGTGCAATGGAGTACAAATATAGTAAGAAAACCAATTTTTTTGATGGAGGGTAGATCCAAATGATCCATGAGTCACGCAGAAGAACATGCAAGAATCAAATAAAGATGTTTTTAGGAAAATTTTTTATGTTTGAGGATAATGTGTTTACCACGTGCGTTTTTAATTTTTAAAAAAATTTACAAATTGTTTTGGATTTTTGATTATTTTACCAATGTTTTTTGAAGGATTTTTCAAATGTTTTATGAATTTTTTTTATTTTTTGATATTTTTATATTTTATTTTTAGGGTTTTTTACTAAAGCTATATACGGGAAAAGGAAGATGTAAAGATGCCCCCAATGAGAGGTGAAAATGTACAAGGGAAAATATTTGTGCATATATACGGAAGAAGATAATCTGGATCAAAGACGAGATAGATAGGTTCAACGTGATGATGAACTCAAACCAATGAAGTGATAGGAAGGAGAAAGAATGCCCCCAGTGCAAGCTAGGCTTGAGAAGAAAATAATAGAAGAAAGGACAAGATTTGTTTTATTAAAAGAAGGGAAAAAATTTCCTCAAACATGGTAAAAAGGCAATCTTAAACACATGGATGTTCTAACAAGTAGATGAAAAAAATGTATGAAAGGATATGGAAAATGTAGCTAGAATATTGGTGATGAAAAGGTGATTAGCCCAAGGCAAAAATCATTAGACAAAATATAGAATATAACAAGAGTCTAGAAAGGTCCAAACAAAACTTGGTAACATACTAGTCATGTTTTCTCTTAGAGACCGAGTGTGTGCACGTGGAAATTAATTACTTCTTGAAGGGAATATTTGATAGAAAACAAGTGAAGACACACTAGCTAATGTGTAGGAATGATTTATTTTGATAGGTGATTTTTGAATGGAGGGTGGAAGGAGAGTCGTGCATTGCTGTTCACTGCAACTGGGCATCCATAGCCTTGACAGAGATGTATTTGATTCTAGTTACATCCTTGCTCTACTACAAGCTAAAATTTATAATCCCGATAGAGATACTGGAAATACCCCAAGAGAGAGTTATATTTTATTTGATTTTTATTTTTTTATTTTTTGATTGATTTGTTTTCTTTCTGAAAAATTATTTCAGCTCTCTCGATTTATTTTAATAAGGGGTTAATAATGTTGAGTTGTGGAGCAAAATTTCTTCACAAAAAGGCATGTTTTACAAACTTACAAGTTTACAAAATAATTGGCATCGATCAGGGAACTAAAATTGGTCACCTGGGAGGAACCGACATCGGTTAGGGAACTAACACTAGTTACTTGTGCATTTATGTTTTTATTTTAGACGAGGATTAGATCCAACCTTTGATTTAAAGGTGATCTAAAGGTTGTAAATGTATAGTTAAGATGCCCTAAGTTTGTATAGGTTTATATAAGCTAGAAAATTAGGGTTAAAAGATGAATTGAGTAAGAATGTTGATTCTACTTGGTTGAGAGGATGAAGAAGAAGAAAAAAAGAAAAAAGGTTATATGAAGACATAGCTTCCATGGAGAGAATCTAGATAGAAGGAAATGGCAGGTACATCTGAATGGTGAGAAGAGTGTAATGTCTTCTACTTGTATTTCCTTTGTATTATTTTGTCTCAATGTAATGCCTTGCATAGTATGCAAAGCACATATGGTTTCTTCTTGTAGATCCACATGTTATTGTGAGATCTTGTATTGTAGATCCATTAGATCATGTTCTATTGATGATCCATAGAGATCTATTATTCTAGCTCAATAGATAGCTTGTGGGTACATGATAAGTATCCAGATATTGTAGAAGAGGTTGTCTTCTTGTTTGCACATGTTGATGCAGTGATGGAGGAGAGACTTACTTCTTGGTGCATAGTTATGGTTGCACATTGGTAGACCCATTTGAGAGGTCTTGTTTACAAATTCACATGAGATTTTGTTTTCAATTTAGAAATGCAATCAGTTCTTGGTTATGTGAGAATCTTACGGTGGTTTAGAGGCATGATTCTAGTGCACTCATTTAGATCTGTTTAGAGATATGGAGGAGGAGATACTCTTGGAGAGATGCATTGTACTCTTGTGGGAAGAGTTGAGTTTGTACTATTATATTATATATATTGAGATCTCTATCTTTGGTGGACATAGCCCACATTGGGTGAACCATAGTACATGTTGTGTTATGTGTGTGTACTTTATTTTGATTTGGATTATTTTAGTTTATACTTCCACTATTATAGATTTTGGGGAATTTTCTAGTTTTGTATTTGCATGATTTAGTTTGTTATTGAATCATAACACTATTCCACAGTTAGGATTCCCAAAATTTGGTATTAGAGAGATGGATTTAGTTTTCAGAGTAATGGATTGCTTCGGGATTTTATTAGTGGTATTACCAACAGTTATATGAGAGTAGGGTTTTGTTTTTCCCGATGTGTATATCGCAGGGAGAAATTTAAGATCAAGTGAGAGATGGAAATGTAAGGTTTCTAGAAAATGATAGTGACTAGCGTCGGTATGCTATACCGATGTCAGTCAGTACTATTCCTTAGCCGGTATTGGTAGGGTGACCACATTCGGTTAGTTGGACATCGTGTGGGTGACTGTTTAAACATAAAATCATAGATTTGAAGAATTTTGAGAAGATGAAATGAATGTGTCTTTTTTGCTGAGGTGTCCCTGGTTCCTAGAGGTACAAGCATCTTGGTCTAATTTCATATCCATATTATAGAGGTATGGTTTTTTATCTTGGTATTACAGTGTTTGTATGTTTCGATTGCTCATGCATGTTTGTGATTGCAGATCTGGGTAAGATATAGAGGATAAATTATGCATCTTTGGTGCAGTTAGGTGCATGAGTTTCATTAGAAAGACATATTATAATAGCATAGAATGAAGATGGGGCTTCCATTAGAGAGGAAATTACTTTAGTTGAAGATGTGGTTAAGAGTGTCTAGGTTTTGGTAAGGTGATGTATTTCATATTGGTGTAGTTTTATTGCATTTATTATTGTTGTAAAGTTTTTTGTTTAAGATTTGGGTGCTTCTCTAAATGAATGGCTCAACACAATTATCAGCTTTGGTTTGAGAAGGAACTTGGTTTGGTTTAGTATTAATTTTTTTGCATTATGGTAGTTCTAAGAAGCATTGACATCGATCGGGAACCGATGTCGTCATAGGGGGGATCTAGTATCGATCAACAACCGAGGTCGGTCTCTATGACAATAAATCTCTACTCGTTTTTTATAGCAGAAGAGGGCATAAAATATTTAGTGTCCACTTTTGGAAGATTATGTTTCTTGCACATAGTGTACAGGTAAAATGGAGTAGATCACTTCAATGTTTGAATCAGAAAGAGGAAGGATTTGGCTCGATGAGTCCAGTGAGACTTGGGTCAGATTTAAGTATCTCTATACGGTTCATGTTTTATTTCTTTTGTTTGAAGCAATTGGTATTATGTTTGGATTGTGTGTAGAAGTAAAATATGTACCATGGATATTTGGTGAGTTTGAATTTTATTTCGGGATGTGTTGGAATCTTGAGGACAAGGGTATCTAGTCTAAGGATGAGATCCTCAATGAAAAGTCATGTTTAGACACAGTTGTAGGTAACGAGAGATGTTGAGTACACATGGATGAAAAGAAGGTGGTTCAACTTACTTCACAAGAAGCCCAAAATTTTGTGATGTAGAAGTATTCTTTGATAAGAAGGGAATCAATTTTATATTTTCTTTCATCTATTTTATTTCTCACTAATATATATTGGAGCTTTTGAGCTTGATTATTAGAGGTAGTGTAGGGGAGTTCATGTTGAGTGGGAGCAAGCCATGGTTGTTGGCATTTTAGGTTGGACACATATGCATGTGCAGAGTGAGAGGAGAATGCTACTATTCAGAGTGGCATGAGGTACTATTTGTTTTAGAGGATAGTCACGATTTTACAGTTATTTTGTGTTTAGTGCATGATGATGTCACTTCTAGTTTTATTTTGTAGTGCCTAGATGTCCTTATGGGATGGTAGTTGATGGTTTTTCATCTGGGTTAAGAAGAGAGAACAATGTTTTAGATTTTGAAGGTTTTAAGATGGAAAATATGCTTGTTACAGGTTATAAGTGTGACAATAGTGTGTATTTACATTTTATTGATGTTTCCCTTGTTTTCTTTCATCTTGGATGGTTGTGCAATATGTTTGATGAATTTCCCTTATTTGACTTTAGTAGTATCATCTAACATGGTTTTTTTTTTACATTGATGAGAACATGATTCATATGTGGCTTTGGAGTTAGTCGGTGAGAGACTTGGAGCTTTTGGAGAGTCTTTTTATGGATGGATGTACATGGTGATTTTGTACATGAGGATAGATTCTATTTTGTGAGTCTATGATGATGCAAGATATTTTTTTGCACATGGATGCATATGAGCATGGTTTATATGCCCTTGAGCATGAGTAGGGGATGTTTGTATTTCCTCTTATTACTATGTTACTCCATGATAGATATGTTTTCTACAAATGATTGTCTTGGACATGCAACATGTAATTTTTTTTAATGCAAGGTTTTGAATATTTAGAGTTACGCATAGGTGTTATGGATTGATCACCCACTAGTTGCATGTATAACTCACTTGGGTTGTCTTGACTTAGGATCTTGTTTGCTTATGCATATTCCAGTTTGACTTGTCTTTGGTCAGTTGCATTGGTGGTTGTATGGAGACATGGATAGATGGGTGGAGAACATGGTTGGTTTTATAGGTATGGATATGGTTACATTAAAGCTCAGTATTTTAGTTTGAGTGAGATCTCTTGAAGGTGTGTTAGTGATGGTGGCTTGGTGTTACAATTCAGTGGGATCTTGATGTATGGATAGCTCATGTATCACAGATCAGTAGTAGCTTCGTGTAGGCATATGGTAAGTCATGGGTTTATTATCTTCTTATTTTTAGAATATGGTTTGATCTTCCTATTTTTGAGAGAATTCTTGAAGTAAAGAATAGTTGGACTTCATGGTATGTAGAGGATAGTAATGTACATTTATAGGTTCAACAATTTATCTCGAAGTGAGAAATTGTTGAGTTGTGGTGCTAAATTACTTCACAAAAATGCATGTTTTACAAACTTGCAGGTTTACATAGTAACCAACACATCGGTCACCTGGGAGGAATTGACATCGGTCAAGGAACCGACACTGGTTACCTATGTGTTTATGTTTTTATTTTAGACATAAGATTAGATCCAACCTTTGATTTAAAGTTGATCTAAAGGTTGTAAATGTAGAGTTAAGATTCCCTAAGTTTTTATATGCTTATATAAGCTTGAAAAATAGGGTTAGAATATGAATTGAGTAAGAATGTTGATTCTACTTGGTTGAGAGGATGAAGAAGAAGAAAAAGAAGAAAAAGGTTATATGAAGACATAGCTTCCATGGAGAGAAGTTGATAGAAGGAAATGGCAGGTACATCTGAATGGTGAGAAGAGTGTAATGTCTTCTACTATATTTCCTTTGTAATATTTAGTCTCAATGTAATGGCTTGCAAACTATGAAAAACACATATGGTTTCTTCTTGTAGATCCACATTTTGTTGTGAAATCTTGTATTATAGATCCATGAGACCATGTTGTATTGATGATCCATAGAGATCTAGTATTGTAGCTTATTGGATAGCTTGTGGGTACATGATAAGTATTCAGGTATTGTAGAGGAGTTTGTCTTCTTGTTTGCACAGGTTGATGCAGTGATGGAGGAGAAACTTACTTCTTGGTGAAAAGTTATGGTTGAACTTTGGCAGACCCATTTGAGAGATCTGGTATGCAGATCCACATGAGAGCTTGGTTACAATTCAGAGATGTAGTAGTTCCTAGTTATGTGATATTTGTTGGTGGTTTGGAGGCATGATTATAGTGCACTCATGTAGATCTATTTAGAGATCCAAAGGAGGATATACTCTTAGAGAGATAAATTGTACTCTTGTGGGAAGAGTTGATTTGTAATCTTGTTTATTAAATATATTGAGATCTCTATCTTTGGTGGATGTAGTACACATTGGGAGAACCACGGTACATGTTGTGTTATGTGTGTGTACTTTTTTTGATTTGAACTATTCTAGTTTATATACTTCCATTGTATATTTTGGGGAATTGTCTTGCTCCATATTTGCATGATTTAGTTTGTTATTGAATCATAACACTATTCTGCAGTCAATATTCCTAATAAATAACCATTGATGGCTTAATGGAAGGATGTTGAAGTGATTGTGATGACGACATTGACTAGTGTCAACAAATATGTCTACAAGTTCCTCAAAACAATTTTATTAGATGTAGATAGTGATATGATCTCTAAGAGGTAAGTCATTATTTAATTTACGAAGGTGATGAAAGACCAAGGTCAAATGGATACCATAGAGATAAATGTCATAAAATGAGTGTGAATACACTAACCAAGATATCATCAAAGGGATGAACATAGTGGATGACATGCAGAGGAATGGAAAGAAAGTAAAAAAATCACATCCATGTGTATGAAATACCTGATTACAATGTTTGATCTTTATACCTTTGAGTTTTTTGTAATGTTTTAATGTTTTCTCTATTTTTTCATATTTTTTATTATTATTTTTAGATTTTGGGAAGTTGGGACCAATAATGTCACTTTGGAATAATATCTAACAACAATGTTTACGATTTATTTTATAAGGGAGACTAGGAGTTTTTTCTTATCATGAGTGATATTATCTCCAATCTTGATGACCGTGGTGAGATCATATTCAATAAGTGACTATGACTTATCTTGAAATATGGATTTTTATGTGGGAGTTTGAGTTCTCTATTCATAGATTTTGTACTTTGCACCATACTTGATGGTTAAGTTGGTGTGCATTATTGAATCGAGTTTGATTTTTAAATTTATGGTTGTTTGACTTGTTGGGAGATTTGGAGCTCTTAAGATATTTAATCTAATCTTGATGAAGAAACTGTTTGGGTTTCATATAACCTAATGGTGAATTTTCTGATCCTGAGAAGTGGGAGAAGAAAGTGGATATTTAGGATTGATGAGAGGAATGTGAGGAATTATGGTGGGCTTGCCCTAGTCATTGATATAAGGATGATATGATGGACGAAGAGGATTGGTACATAAATTTAAGAGGATGGGCTATCGGAGGTGAGCCACAAATGTAAAGATGAAGGAATACCATGATGTGGCCCAAGGATGGAAGATAATGGGATACTAGGAGGTGAGCCACATATAGAAGATGAAGGACTACTAGGGGTGGCCCAAGTATAGAGGACAATGGGATACTAGAAGGTGTCTCATAGATGGAAGACAAAGGTCTATTAGGGTATGGCCCAAGTATAGAAGATGATGGGCTATCCAGATGTGTCCCATAGATAGAAGATGAATGGATACCAAGATGTGGCCCAAGTATAGAAGATGATGGGATACCCAGAGGTTTCTCATAGATAGAAGATGAGGGGATACTAGGATGTGGCCCAAGAATAGAGGATGATGGGATACTTGGAGGTGACCCACAAATAGAAGATGAAGGTCTACTAGGAGGTGGCCCATATATAGAAGAAGATGATTAGATACCAAGAGGTGACCCAAGGTGAGATTATGATTGAGGAATTGTGATATGTAAAGAATGATGGGGTGAAGAGAATATAGGCTAGGGATAAATGACAGACCCATGCGTTTCTCCATGTAATGGGGAATGTGAATATGGAAGAATAAGAGGAGGATCAAATTTGATGATCTTAGGATCTTCCTCTATTTTCTAAAAAAGGAATCAACCTCTTCCCTATAATATGCAAATGCATCAAGGTAAAAAGAGAATCCTTTCTCATGATCCTCTAGAGGAATGTCATCGTGTAGCCCCATGAATTCTATGATCACTTCTTCATTCTGAAATAAATTGATAGGTATGGGTCTTTTTGGTCGATGATAGTAGGTTGATTGGAATAAATAGGTCCAAAAAGTGTGGAAGATTTAGAATATGTTTAATGATGATTGATAGAAGAAGATGACTCAGAGACAAAGTAGATTTGGATTTAGATGTCTCGTGAGTGGAAGAATATGGGGATTTAGAATGGGTCGGTATTGGTTTTCTTAGAAGATGGCATAGTCCAAGTAGACAAAGAGGATCATGTCTTCACTCGGTGGATTGTGACGTTAAGGTCGATCACCCATATCTTCAAAGGGTGAAGATTTTGTCGAGGTGGCCGATAAAAGGGTTCATGTGAATAAAGGAAGGATCGCAACTCTCGGGAGTTGAATTAGAGGAATGATTAGAAGAATTTTGAGTCACACATATCTTCAAAGGAGGAATACATCATTGATATTATTGATAAAGGGTTCTTGCAAGAAAGTGAGGACCGCGACTCAAGAGTCGAATTAGATGTTTGATTGGAGGAACTTGGAGTTGTATGAATCTTTAAAGGAGGAAGACATCATTGAGGAAATTGATAAAGGGGGTCCTACAAAGAAAGGGAGGACCGCAACTTAGGAGTCAAATTAGAGGAATGATGGGGATAATTTGTGGCAACACAAATCCTTAGAGGAGGAAAACATTGTTTAGAAGACTAGTTATTCCTTAGAATAAATTCAATTAAGTGAAGATCTAGAGACTAAGAGGAATCTGCATGATACTTTGATTAGAATCATCGAGAAGTTTGAGAGGAATCGAAGAATAGTTTGGATTATAATCATCGAATCATACCACTACCATGAGATGAAGGTGGGTAAATGAGTAACCGAATGGTTTCTCTAGTGTGAAGAACTAATCGAGGTTTATTCATAGACATGTTTTGATGTGAATTCATAAACCTAGGCTTCCTATTGTTGTAAGTGTGAGGAACCATGTGATAGTTAGTCATAGTTGACATTGTTGGGTCCAAATTCCTATAACTAGATAGTGTGATTGATCTCCTTCAAATGGAAGGAAGTTTCATGTCAATTTAGGTATCATAATGGAAACCAACTAGGTTAATTTTTAAGTATGAATATGCTTGTGAGATTTTCCAAAGGGGATCTAAGTAAAACAAATATATTGATGACACAATTTTAACACTCTAAAAAGGTTTGGACAATAAGTTTCAAGTGTAAATGTCAAGATGAAGAACCAAGGGATCAAAGGATCAAAAGGATTGTCCCTAGAAAAACAAGTCTACAAATGAACTATCACAAGGAACAATCATGTAAGTTCGGCAAACCAATCCAATCTACAAGGAAATACTCCATATGAAAATGTGTCTCAATGGTAGTTTGATACAAGATGATCAACACAATGTCAACACTTAATTCAAGTTTAAAATAAACAAGGTGTAAGTATTAACAAACGGTTGAAGTGATTTGTTAGTGCAAATCAGTAGCACCCCTAAATGACCTTCAGATCTGCAAGTGAGAATTGGGTCATTTAGTGTGATTGCACAACATGGAATCTTTTCCCCAAGTGTGGGACTTGCAAAAATGGGAAAAGACTCTCTAGATTAAAGGTTGGTTCCTCTACTCCTCTGATCAGATGTATGCATGAAATTTGTAGAGGTTTAACTCAAAATCCTACTCTAATTCTGCCAAGGAGACAAGGATAGAAGAGAGAAAAGAAGATAAAACTAAACTAACAAGGTGATACACCAAAGGAGTGGTGAACATATATTTCTGCAAATTGACACAGATTATAAAATGCAACACAAATCATGCACAAATTTCTAAAATTGTAATGAAAGATCAGGATAGAGAAAACAACACAAGAAAGGATTGAAAATTCATTCACAAAGCTTGCATTGTCATTTCCATTTTTAAATACAGTGCATTACAACAGAAAGGAGGTAGAAAACATGTTGTAGTCCTAAAAAAGGTCTGATATTCCACAAATCCACTTGTTAGGGTGAAGGAGGGAACCTTCAAAACATAAAAATGTCCAACAACTTACAAATGAGCCAAAAATGGCTTTTAATAATGAAAACCCAAGCTCGGAAGGAGAAACATGCAAAATGAAATGAATGGTTCAACCACCAAAAAAATCCATCAAAATAGCATGGGTACCCTTAAAATTTCATTCCCTAAGATTTTCAACCATGCTAGAGAAGAATGGAAGCCATACTGCATTAAAAATGGTGGTTGAATGTCGATTCTACTCTTTTCCCCATGCCAAAGATTTTTTTCATTTTTATCTCACTAAACTCCACCAAAAACTAAATTTAAGATTCCATCATGTAGAGGACTTCAATAGCTTTCCAATGACACAAAAATCAAGAAAAATCAAGCTCTGGATCAAAAGATATGCCCTCTAAAGATTTAGGGCAAAACAGGGCAAAAATTGAGTTGGTGGGCCGAAACCTTAAAATTTTCCCCCTTTTTGAATGTGGGAAAATTTCCCCAAAATTATCCATCCCCACCACCTAATGCCACGTGGTACTTTCCCATTGGTCATGTGGGTTCAAACGGACATTTTAAGCTTTTTTGAATTTTGGAATTTTTTTCAAAATTCCTCCGCTGACCCACCATTCCGCCGCCACGTGTCATCCTCCTATTCACCTGTGGGGGCATGCTCCAAAATTTTCCTTTGCGCTGCCGACAATTTTGGCAAAAAACTAAAGTTCTCCCCGTGCCCCTGACCTCCACCGAGAACAGGACATGTGGCACTTTCCTATTGGTCTACGGGGCTTCTATCAAAACTTTCATTTTCTCCTTGGCGGGCCTGCGGGCCAATTTTTTCCCTTACGCCCTACCAATCCTTGACAAAAAAAATTGAATTACCACTATTGCCCCACCATTCTGCCACCACTTGGCATCTTCTTATTGGTCGCGGACCCTCCTGTGGAAAATTTCCCTCAAAACTCCATTGAGCCATAACTTGCAAAATACAAGGAGTTAGAAGAAAAATTTAGCTTTACTGGAAAGGTGAGAAAATTCTCTATCTGATGAAGCCATTTCCAAATAATTTTGACTACTTGAAAAGTAAAACAAATTTACTGAGACACAAGGAAGGAAGGAATGAAAGAAAGTCAAAATAAGCAAGGGGCTTATTTTAGATAACAATTTTGGTGACTCAGAGGGGTCATCTGCTTGTTGGATGAATGATCAGCTACTTGAAGCAATCCATTGGGCATGGAGTCATCAACTTAACTGCTTGGTACTCTCAACTCATTAGAAAATTTCTAGAAAGAAGATTGTGAGAGTAGAACATCACTTGATCTGGAACATGGCCTGCAAAGATGCATCCTTGGGACAACAAAGCTTGTGCCAAAGCACTTAGGGAAATGTAAAACTAAGCTACAACAAAATAATGTGCACAAGAACTTGGAGGAATGAAAATCTAAGCTAATATGTACAAGGTGAGGATTTTCCCTTCCAATAACAATGCTTTAGATGGATTCCATTAAGCTGGAATCTGCAGGTTCTTCACCATCCAAAGTGTAGACAATTGGAGGGCATTGATATTCTTACACTTTGTGACCATGTAGGGGCCACTCCAAATGGTGTCAAATTTTGAATTCCTTCTTGGATTTTCTCGGTCCGCATCCCATTTCAACACTAAATCTCCAACTTGGAAGGTTTTAGCCTTATCTTTCCTATCAAAGGTTCTCTTGATCAAGGCTTGGTCCTTCTCCATTGTTTGGGCTGCATGCTCTCTAATTTCTTGGAGTTCCATCAATTCTACATATCTAACCTCCATGGGTTCAAACTCCAACAATTCCAATTGCTTCATGAGTTCCAACGTTGGCAACTCAAGTGACATACACAAGGCTGCCTCTCTTCCATAAACAAGTCTGAATGGAGAGTTACCGGTGGATCTCTTGGGAGTTATCCTATCAGCCCATAAGGCCAATTTAAGTTTAGTGTGCCAAGTCCTCTTATTTTCATCAAGAGTCCTCTTGATGATCTTTAATAGGTTCTTATTGGTAGACTCGGCTTGGCCATTACCTTGAGGGTAATAATTTGATGAAGTGCTTAGATAGATCCCATTCTTAATAGCCCATTCAGTTACCTTTGATCCTATGAATTCCAATGCATTATCTGATATTATAGTTGTAGGTACACCAAATCTGGTTACTATCCCCTCATAAAAGTCTAGAATGCTAGATTCATTTGCCTCTTTGAGTGCCACCGCCTCAGTCCATTTGTTGAAGTAGTCTATTGCCATTAGAATCCACTTGTGTCCTTGGCTTGAGTTTGGGTTAATGACTCTAATGAAGTCCAAACCCCATTGCATGAATGACTGGTCAGCTGAAATTGGGTGCAATAGAATGGCTGCTAATCTTTCCTTTCCGTGAAGAATGCACAATTTTTGCACCTCTTGATCCATGCATAACAATCACTAAAAACCTTGGGCCAATAATAGCCACCTTCATAATCTTTAGGGCTATCACTCTTGGAGAAACATTATCCTCGGTTGATCCATCATGGAACTTTTCTAACATTTTCTTAATTTGATTTGTCCCAATGCATCTCAACAACACTTCATTTATATCCTTTTTGAACAAGACCCCATTAATAAGTGCATATGGAATATCCCGCAATCAAGTGTCTTCTCTTGTTTTTTTCATCTTTGGAGGGTATAGGCCTATTTGTAAGAAGTGGATTATGTCTTGGGTCCAGCAAGGAGTGAGCATACCACCATTCTCTTCTTGAACACCTCTTTGTTCTTGGTTGTCTTGTAACGCCAAAACAACATCCTTCCTATTATTTACTTCCATTGATTTTTTCAATACCATCTGCTCACACAATCCCTTTCCTCAACCATGTTGGTGAATTTGATCTCAATTTCATACTCCATGACACAAGTAATCCACCTACACATTTTTCATTTAGGTCTTTGTTGAGGAGGAAGTCCTTAACTCCCACATGAGAAACCAACAGTTGAACCTTGTTGTTTGAAACTAGATGCTTAAATTTCTTCAAGCTCCTAATCACTACAAGAACATGCTTCTCAATGAAGGAATACCTCACCTCATAGTCCTCCAAGCTTTGGATAAAGAAGGAAAATTGGCTACTCTGCATTTTTTGTTCTTTGTACTAAAATTGTAGAAATTGTATCATCACCGCCAAATGCATAAAGGATAAAATCCTTAGATAAATATGGGTTAATGAGAGTTGGAGCTTGTGAGATAGCCTCTTTTATTTCCTCAAAACTTTCCTTACCTTCAACTATCCATTTAAAATCCATACTTTTCTTCAACATCATAGTTATTGGCTTGACAAGGGCTACAAAGTCTGGAACAAACCTTCGAACAAAATTGATTCTCCCAAGAAAACTTTGAAGGGCCTTCTTGTGGCTTGGTAATGGTAGTGCTTTTATTTCTTCAACTCTCTCTGGATCAATTGCTAATCCCTCTTTGGAAACAATGTGGCCTAGGAGCTTTCCTTCATGAGCTAGGAAAATACATTTTTTGGGATTCAAGGATACCCCAAATTTTCTACATCTTTGGAACACTTGTCTCAAATGAAAGAGATGATCTGCTGCACTTTTAGAAAATATAGTAATATCATCTAGGTATATCAGCACTATTTTTTTGATCAATCCCTTGAATGCCATATCCATTTCCCTTTGGAAGGTAGCTTTGGCATTAGACAGCCCAAATGGCATTTTCCTATATGCATAGGTCCCCCATTTGGTGGTGAAGGTTGTTTTGAACTGATCATCCTCCTTTACCATGATTTGATTATACCCTGAATAACCATCTAGCAATGAAAACCTCTCGAGCCAAAGCAACAACTTGTAAAATCTGCTCCATAGAATGAAGTGGGTAATGATCCTTAAGGGATGCTCTATTCAAATCTCTAAAGTCTACACACAATCTGATTTATCCACTCTTCTTTCTAATCGAAACCAAGTTTGCAATCCACTTGAATTCTTGATGGGAAATATGATACTAGCCTCTATTAACTTATTCAATTCCTTTTTTCATGAGAGGCTCCACATGTGGATTGACCGGTCTTTGTTTTTGCTTGATGAGTTTAGCACTTGGATCCAATTCGATTGTGTGTTGAGCTAGCTTGGGATTGAAACCTCTCAAGTCTTCATAGCTCCAAGAAAATATATCCGGAACTCTTGGCAAAGTTACATGAACTCATACCTTTCTTTCTTGGTTTCCACTTTACCAATTTGAAGTGATTTTCCTTCTCCCACCGAGATGGGCACTAAATCTTCTCCCTTGACTTGGATGTTTGCTTTCTCCTTCCTAAATTGATCATTAGGATTAAATATGGACTCCAAAGTGACAAGTCCTTTTGGTAGTTTGTTGGTTCTCGCCTACACCACTTGATCACCATCTTTGTTGTTCGACTTCTCTTGATTTTGGTTGAGAACTTAGCTTCTTCTTGAAAGAAATTGATGATTTGTTGGTCACTTTCAAACACTTGCCAACTTACATTATTTTCTGGAACTGATGGCCTTACAATCACATGAATGTTTGGCTACACTTTATCTTCCTTGATACTTTCCACAACATCAAAGGCTGCTCCAACTACTGCAAGCCTATCAACAACTTGGTTTTCTTTCCTAGGGATGGAGTTGATGCCAAAGCCTTCAAAATCCTCAATGAGGTCCCACACCCTATTCTTATAACACTTGAGCAGGTCATTTTTGGCAGCATGTTGTCCTTTAACTTGATTAACAATCAGCTCACTATCACCAAAGACTTGTAATTTTTGATACCTCTCTTTCTTGACCAATGTAATCTGTGTATCAAAGATTCATATTCAGCAGTGTTGTTAAAGCAAGCAAGCTGAAATCTAAAATTTGAATAATATTTAATGCCTTGAGGTGAAACAAGCATAGCTCCCCCTGTACCTTGTCTACTTCTTGATCCATCAAAGAATAACTGCCATACTTCATTGTCATCTTTATGGTCTGGCTTGGTGATGCTAGGAATAGGCTGATTTTCTTCATGTATGTCATAAAATCCTAGTTCAAATTCTTTTATTTCCTCGTAGGGATCAAAATCATGTACCTTGCTTGCCCATTCATCAAGATTCAAATCTAGGATGCTTCCAACTTTGGTGTCAGCTTCATCTATGCCTAGATAATCCTCTTGATCAAATGTTGAACAATTAGCATTGATTGGGCTTGGAGTATGAGGCTCAATGTGAAAGTTTGCAATAGGTTCAGACCTGATTGTGGCCTTAGTTCCATATCTGGTCCTAAACAACATGTGTGACCAATCAGCAGATAAATAGCCTCCAATTCTAGCTGTGAAATCCCTTGACAAACATAGTGTAAAAAGTGGTGGTAAATCTATCACCGACACATCTTCCAAAATAGTGACATTGGGGCATGCATGAAAAGTGAAGTTCAAATCTTTAATTACCCCAACTATTGTTACTATTTTCCCATCCAAATTCACCACCCCTTTGGATATGACTTCATCTCTTGGAGGCCCAACTGATCGACTATTTGCTTGGGCATCACGGAACTACTTACCCCGAATCAATCATACAATTTTGTACTAGTTTATCCCCAATGATCAATGAAACATAGAATGGATGCGGCTTAAAAACTTTACCTTGTTGTCCTCTAAGATTCCCTTCAGATGAGCAACATTTATGAGTACCTTCTCTTGCATACGAGCTTGTTGATTTGAATTTGACCAACTCTTCATGGCAGCTTGTAGTAGATTCCTTTGGCATGAGATGGATAGTGATTCCCACATAGATATATTCACATTTTTCTTCTTCATTTGTTCAATGATGTTTAATGGGGATGAAACATCTCTTTGCTGCCCTTTAGCTTTGGACATTATTTTCTTGTACATGGGTTGCAACAGTGCATTTGAGCTAGTCTAGAAGGTGGCTTGGGCTATCCTTGCACATTTGGAACTGCATTTTACTTACCAACACTTTGTGGAGTGATGGAAGGTTTTGGATCACCTAGAGCTAATGATTTCCCTTCACCAATATTTATCTTCTTTGACCATGTGTTAGCTGCTACATTTTGAGAAATTGTTTGATTCATACCACAAAAATCTTCAGCCTATGAATTCACAAGTGTAGTCTCATTTGGAGTTGTATTTTGCTAAGATGTTCCTTCTTGTTGGTTTATTTCTTGACTCACCTCACTCTCTACACTAGTTGTTGTCACCATCAAAGCTTGGTTCAAAGCACCATTGAAGCACATAGACTAGTTGTGAGGTTCATTGCATGGGAAATACCAATCATACTCTTGAGCTATATTATTTTGCACCGGCACTAAGCCTTTAGAAGTAGATTTACTATTGGGGTTAGAGGGTTGAAATGGTCTATTGGTAGGAGGAATTACTTGGTTTTGATTTACATCTGGATTGGGTGGTCTATTAGGCTTATATGGTTGCCTATTAGGCTGAGTTTGAGACTGATAAGAAGGTCTAAAACTTTGGGCTTGCTACCTCTTAAGTGTAACCAGCTCGTTTCCTATATTTTGTAATTGTTTCATGACTTCTTGAAGTTCATTTGAGGCACTAGAGGATGAAGTAGAAGTTTCATTTTAACTCGATTTCTAGGAGTGGGAATAGGAGATAAAGTAGGTGCTTGACTAGTGCTTGGGCTTTCCAAGTTCGGATACTGAGGGTATAGGAGGCCTATGCAATAGTTTACCACTTGGATCAAACAATTTTTAGCCCTAATGGTAATGTTATAAGTTACTGGTATATTTGCACCTCCTATGGATTGGATTAACATAGAAATATCAAATTTAAAGCTTTGAGATAGTATAAGAAAGAACCTTCACTGTTGGCTTTCTTGTCACCGGGATTCTATCCCATGTTCCTTGAAATCTGAAATAAAAGTCTCATTAGCTGCTCATTATGATCCCTCTTGATAGTTGTCGGTTGTTCTAAGCAGAGACAAATTATCTCCCTTTTCTCCAAATTGCTCATGGATAAATATGCACAACTAGTTCCAATTTTGTATAGAGCCTACTCCAAGGCTCTGAACCATTACAAGGATTTCCCTTTGAATGAATATTCCAACAATTTGACAAGTAATTTACATTTCAACAATCTTATGGATTGCACAAACATTAAGCAATGTCTTTGACATGATCACCGTGAGTGGTCTGATTTTCTCAAGTAAAGTATGGGTTGTTCTTAAATGCTGCTGACTAGAATTGGGTTTTGTGGATTGAGAGCAAGTGGGCTGCTGCTAGTGAAGTTGACATAAGGGTTGTGTTTTACGATTCGATTGTCCCGAGAACCCTTGTTGATTGGGTGAAAGGTCTACCAGTGGAGGAGTTGATAGATTTTTGTTTGGTGGAGATGGGGACTTTTGAATTCTTCTTCCCCTCTATCTTCTTCCTGGGGATAACTACAAATACTCAGACAATCCTTCTTCTCTAGCCCTTGACCTTGTTTGGATCCTTCTCATGAATCTTCAGACTTGGACTGCTGAAACTAGTTGATTTTATCTCTTTGGAGTCACCAGATGTGCAAATCAGGGCTCTTTTAAGAAAGAAACTTACAACAAATGCACATCAAATTTGTTTTAATGAAGATGAAGACATCTAAGGACCCACTCAGGCGTGCCAAACTATTAGTGCAAATCAGTAGCACCCCCTAAATGACCTTTAGATCTGTAAGTGAGAATTGGGTCATTTAGTGTGATTACACAACATGGAATCTTTTCCCCAAGTGTGGGACTTGCAAAAATGGAAAAAGACTCTCAGTTAAAGGTTGGTTCCTCTAGTCATCTGTTCGGATGTATGCATGAAATTTTCAGAGGTTTAACTCAAAATCCTACTCTAATTCTGCCAAGGAGACAAGGATAGAAGAGAGAAAAGAAGATAAAACTAAACTAACAAGGTGATACACCAAAGGAGTGGTGAACATCTATTTCTGCATATTGACACAAATTATAAAATCCAACACAAATCTTGCACAAATTTCTAAAATCATAATGAAATATCAAGATAGAGCAAACAACACAAGAAAGGATTGAAAATTCATTCATAGAGCTTACATTGTCATTTCCATTTTTAAATACAGTGCATTACAATAGCAAGGAGGTAAAAAACGTGTTGCAGTCCTAAAAAAGGTTTGATATTCCACAAATCCACTTGTCGAGGAGAAGGAGGAGCTTGCAAAACATAAAAATGTCCAACAACATACAAATGAGCCAAAAATGGCTTTTAACAATGAAAACTGAGCTCGGAAGGAGAAGCGGAAATGAAATGAATGGTTCAACCACCGAATAGATCCATCAAAATAGCATGGTTACCCTTAAAATTTCATTCCCCAAGATTTTCAACCATGTTGGAGAAGAATGGAAGCCATAATGCATTAAAAATGGTGGTTGAATGTCGGTTCTGCTCTTTTCCCCATGCCAAAGACTTTTTTCATTTTTCTCTCACTAGACTCCACCAAAAACAAAATTTAAGATTCCATCATGTATAGGACTTCAATAGCTTTCCAATGACACTAAAATAAAGAAAACCTGAGCTCTGGATCGAAAGATATGCCCCTCTGAAGATTTAGGGAAAACAGGGGTATAAATCGGGTCGGCGGGCAGGCCTTAAAATTTTCCCCCTTTTTGAATTTGGGAAAATTTCTCCAAAATATCCCCCCAAGCATTCCGATGCCATGTGGCACTTTCCCATTGGTCCTCACATTCAAACGGACATTTTACGCTTTTTGAATTTTGGAAAATTTTCCAAAATTCCTCTGTTGACCCGCCATTCCACCGCCATGTGTCATCCTCCTATTCACCCATGGGGCACGCTCTAAAATTTTCCTTTGCACTCTTTGGCTAACCATTTTGGAAAAAATCTAAAGTTCTCCCCACACTCATGACCTCCCCGAGAACGGGACACATGGCACTTTCTATTTGTCTGAGGGCTTCTATCAAAACTTTCATTCTCTCCTTGGCGGCTCAAGGGCCAATTTTTTTCCTTGCACCCCTGCCCGAATCCTTGGAAAAAGAATTTGACTTACCTCATGTTGCCCCACCATTCCACCGCCACGTGGCACCTTCTTATTGGTTGCGGACCTTCACAGGGAAAATTTCCCTCAAAAACTCCGTCAAGCCATAACTTACAAAATACAAGGAGTTAGAAGGAAAATTTTACCTTTGGAAAGGTGAGAAAATTCTCTATCTAATGAAGCCATTTCTAGATAATTTTGAGCACACGAAAATTAGAAAAAATATCTTGAGGCACAAGGAAGGAAGGAATGAAAGAAATTTATTCAAAATAAGCAAGGGGCTTATTTTGAATAACAATGACTTCTAATTAAAAATATACTATAACTAGTCTAGATACAAACAAGGCCTAAATCCCAAAATTGGAAGTTATAAATGTGAGGAATGCAACAATACCACTTGGATAGGTTAACAAGTTTCATATCCATTTAAATAAATTAATTGATTGGATCGATAATGTGTGCAAATTGTTCTAAACATGCCCCTATGTACACTAATTATTTTCATTAGGCTTATGGCACATGTTTATCCTAGATTATGTATACAAATATACAAGTCCAACAAATAGTCTTGTGATTGATTATAATGGATATTTTCATAAAAATATATTTAACATATGTACAATTTAACTTCCAAATATAGTATTAAATACTCGAAAACATTCCATTAAGTGTAAGTGGTGGGTGTAAGTGTACAAAATCTAAAAAGACATAAAAGGGTTCTAAAATTCATACAAAACCAATACTTATAAGTATCTTGTCAAGCATCCTCATTTGGTGTAATGAAAATACTAGCATGATTTAGATTATGATCAGCAATAGAACACCAAATAACACAATTTTTCATAATAATGATCTCAATATGAAATTATAATAGCTTCGCCACTTCGAGGGGGAAACCTCCAAACAATATAATAATACTCAAATGCTCAAATGATAATGAACTACTACCTACAATCCCCTATATATAATATTCATATGCTTTATGGCCATCACCAAGGCTGACCTATTAAGCATGAAAAAGTAAAAATGATATAATAAAATGATATGGTAAGCCACAAGTCGGCTACTCATATCCTAATATAAGCAATAGGTTAAGGGAGTAACATGCCCTTCCCCTTCAAACCAACATTGTCCTCAACGTTGAATAATCATGGATGTTGCTGCAGAAAACCTTCATCCTCCTAGGTTACATCTTCTATGCTCAGATTCTTCCACTTGATCAGATATTCCTTAATGTATCCGGTTCTTAGCCTCTTAAGTACGTGTTTGCGAGAATCTTATCTGGCTCCAAAATGATTCTTCATTCCTCATCAAGTTCTGGTAACTCTATATGGGCTTCAAATTTCTATCCAATAACCTTCTTTAGGCATGAAACATGGAATACTAGTTGTATATGTGAAGATGGAGGCAACTCTTGTTTATAAGCAACAATGCCAATTTTACTCAGTAGAACCTAATAAGGGCCATAATATTTAGGAGCAAGTTTGTTGTCCTTTTACTCTGCTGCTTTAAGGACATCTGTTTATAAGGATGGAGACGTACAAAAACTTCAGGTCACCAATTTCAAAATGTCTTTCACTACGGTGTTGATTTACTTGTTGTTTCATCCCGTTTTGTGTTAATGCTAAATTCTCCTTCAAACTAGCCAAAACTCGTTGTTGATGTTGAATGTGTTCCTCAACATCTCGACCTTAGTTTGCACCCTCAAGGAGGAAGTGATAGAAGGTGGATGATAAACATATAATGCTAAAAATGGGGTCATTTGAGAAGAGGTATGAAAAGATGTGTTATACCACCATTCTCAAGCAGTGGTAGCCATTTAATCCACCTTTCCCGCTTATCTCGATACAAAACAACACGAGATACCCCTCTAATCATTTATTCACCACTTTCGTTTGCTTATCATTTTGAGGATGATAAGATGAACTCATGAGCTAGTGAGTACCCAAACATGAAAATAATTCCATCCAAAAATTACTTGTGAAAATAGGATCAAAATCACTTACAATTATCTTTGGGGTTCCATGTAGCCTTTGAACCGTCTCCAATAAAATAGTTGTGATTGTACTTAACTGCAAATGGATTTGATAGGGCACAAAAATGGGCATATTTTGTGAGCCTATCCAAAATCATGAAAATAACATTTTACCCTCGAACAAGGCAATCCGGTGATGAAATCCATGGATACCTCCTCCCATCTCTGGCTAGGAATTGGCAAGGGTTACAGCACTGACACAGTGTCTTAATTGTTTCCCCTTTGTTACATGTTGTCACACTAAACACTCGATAAAAACTTTTGTACATCCCCTTGAGTCCTTCCCAAAATAATTCTTTTTTATTCTATGATATGTCTTCAAAAACTTAGAGTGTCCTCTAACAGTAGGCATGTATTTCTGCAAGAATCTTATGCTTTAACTCGAAATCTTTACTCAAGTATAACCTATCCTTATACCATAGGGCTTTACCTTTCCACTCAAATTTGTTAGATGTCATAGATCCTTGCTTGATATTCTATATTAGAGATTGTGTATCCTTGTCTTGATCCTATTCCAATCTTGCTTCATTCACCCAATTGGCCATCAACATGGACATTCCACATAGTAAGGCATCGTGAATGTATCCCTTCTAGATAGTGCATTAGCTACTACATTTTCTTTACCCTTTTTTGTATATGATTTCAAAATCATAACCCAACATTTTGTTACCCAATTTTTTTGTTCCTCGGATGATAACCTTTTCTCCAAAAATTATTTGAGACTATCAAGATCAGTTTTACCTTGAAGTGTCTACCCATGAGAAAGGTCCTCCGTTGCTTGACCGCATTAAGAATAGCCATCATTTCCTTCTCATAGTACGGGTTTGAGTGTATCTTTTCCTTTGAATTGGTGACTCTCAAATGTAATTGGTCTTCTTTCTTGCATTAGAACTGATCCCAATCTTGATCCTGAAGCGTCACATTCAACAATGAAGGTTTTGAGAAGTTGGGAGTAACTAAAAGCGGACCATTTGCACAAGGATTCCTTGACTTCTCAAAGGATTTAGTGGCAATGTCCGTCCAATGGAAGGCATCCTTCTTTAGCAATGTAGTGAGTGGGGTTGCTATTCTACCATATCCCTACACAAATCTTCTGTAGTACCTGTTAGTCCTAGGAACCCACAAATATTTTTGAGAGTTTTGGGCCTTGGCCATTCCATCATAGCTTTGATCTTCTAAGGATCAACTTTGACACCTTCATGAGATATAATGTGACCCAAGTACTCTACCTCTTGTACACCAAAATAACATTTGGATGGATTTTCATAGAGATTATGTTTCTCCAACACTTTCAACACTTTATTGACATGTTGTACATGTTCTTCCCATGTCTTACTATAAATCAATATGTCATCGAGAGAAACTAATACAAATTTCCTTTAAAATGGCCTAAAAAAGTTTTCATCAAGCTTTGAAAGGTTGAAGGCGCATTTTAAGACCAAAAGGCATTACCAAAAACTCATAATGGCCTTCATGAGTCTTGAAAGTTGTTTTATGAACATCTTCCTCTTTTATTCTAATTTGATGGTACCCGAACAAAGATCTAATTTTGTGAAATAAATATCACCATGCAATTCATCAAGTAAATTTTCAATTCCTAGAATAGGAAACTTGTCTTTGATGGTGTAATTATTGAGTTCTCGGTAATATAGAAACATCCTCCATGTTTCATCCTTCTTACGTACCATGACCACTTGGTGAAGAATATGCACTCTACCTAGGCCTTCGATGATACCGCCTTCAACATTTCCTGAACCATTTTCTTGATCTCACTTTTATGGGAATATGGGTATCTATATGGTCTGATGTTAGGTGTTTGGCTCCTTGGAATCAACTGAATGGCATGATCATGATCCCTAACTAGTGGTAGTCCCTTTGGAATTGCATCAAAATAGATGAGTGAGCATCAACAATCTTCTGAAGATCGGGTGGCATTGAAGACTTTGTATTTTGTACTTCTATGGAAAATAACTTTGCTATAAATCCATCTACTCCTTTTCTGAGAACCTTCTACATCTGATGAGAGCTAATAATCTATGGAGACTTAGCTACCATCCCATTCAATTTTATTGTCCTTCCATTTGAATGAAATCACATGAACAATTCTTGAAATTCATCTCTATAGTACTAAGGTGTGAGCCATTGGACACCCAACACAATATCTTCCCTCCCATAGAAATAGCAAACATAGGTGAGTCTAACATGTAGTCTCCCATGGAAATCTTGATACTATGGCACTTTCCTGTGCACTTGACTATCCCACCATCTGCAATCATAACTTACATTTTTGGAGCTGGGTAAATAAAACAATTGAGGCAGGCAGCTAACTTACTATTTATGAATTTATGAGTACTCCCCAAGTCAATCAACATTTTCACCTTCTATTTTTGAGATAGCCAATAACCTTGAGTGTTTGAGGAGTACTAATACCTGAAAATGCATGGCAAGAAATTGTAGGTTGGTGATCCTCTACTTCATCTTCTACTAGTTCCTCAGCCTCTCCTATAATTTTAGCTTCCTCATCATCCTCATTACCTTTGTCAATATAGAACAACTTCTTCTCAACACATTTGTGTCCCAGTCCATATTTTCTATCATAGTTAAAACATAATCCTTTTTCTCTCTTTTCTTCCATTTATTGAGGAGTCAGTCTAATTGGCCTAGAAAATGAAGGGGAAGAGATACTATGGTCTCTGGTGTTAATGAAAGGTGGCCTCCTACTACAAATAAATTTTTCCTCTACTCGACGTGCCATGATAATAGAATCAAAAATATTGAGTGGATTAAACATATGTACCTCATGCTCGATGTGGTCCTTAAGACCCCCAAGAAATAGGTCATTCAGATTCTCTTCTGGAATATTCTCCACCCTTAAGGATAGGTTCTGGAATTGATGCACATAATCTTTGACTGATCTATTTGTCATAAATTTTCTAATTGACTAAAGTAGTTCTTTGAAACACTGGAACTATAGTGCAATTGCAACTCCTCGGTAAAAACTGTCCAAGTGACACTGAGACCATTCTTCTACCTCTGAGCACATAACCATCAATACCAAACGAATTGGTCCTGCTCAAGATACATATATGCCAATTTCACCTTTTGTCTTGATGGTGTTTGATGTAGCTCAAAGAAGTTCTCCATTTGATTTATCCAATTCATGGGATCCTTTCCATCAAATTTGCGTATATCCACTTTCACCATCATGTTCCATGGTTGAAAATAAGTTGGATTCGATTGAGCTAGAAAAGTGATCCAACATGGTTATTTTGTCCCGATTTTGAACCGAAGATCCTCCTTGGTTGATATTGGCTAGATTTGGGCCATACTATTTACCCTTTACATGTTGCGTGATATCATCCAGTCGATGATTGATTTGGGCTATGTCTCTTTTAGAGGTCATCTCGTTTGTACATTTCCCACTCATACTCAAGTTGGCTAACCTTATGATCAACCGAGGTAAACCCTAGTCTTGAGGAATTTATATTTAACCCTTCTGAATCCATATCTTCAATCACTAGCCTCTCTTTATCCGGGGTTTTACCCACAGTAATTAGATTCTTTTTGCTCTTGTGGAAGGCCCTACCATGAAATCAAACCTTAGGGTTTAGGGTTTTGATACAAATTCATTCGAACAGGAAAAAAACATAGAAAAGATATTAATACTATTTTTTTGATATCTTTCTGAAAATGTAAATAACCTGAAATAATTCCATAATTTGCACCCTAGGAGCGATTTTATGAAAAAACCTAAATTTGTAATAAATTGTGCAAAATAAATTTTAAAAGTCTGAAATTTTCAGGGAACCTTACTTAAAATGTTTCTCCACTCTGGTAAAACTACCTCCCACCAATTAGATCTGGTTCAAAATATATGGTGGAAACAAAACATTAAGTTTTTTCCTAATTTTGGCCCAAATCGTAGCTCGATACCACTTGTAATGAAATTACTAGTATAATTCAGATTATGATCAGTAATAGAACACCAAATAACACAATATTTCAGAATAATGATCTCAATATGTAATTATAATAGCTTCGCCACTTCGAGGGGTAACCTCCAAACCATATAATAAGAGTCAAATGCTCAAATGATAATTAACTACTACCTACAATCCCCTATATATACTATTCATATCTATAGACATCACCAAGGCCAACCTATTAATCATGAGAAAGTATAAATGATATAATAAAATGATATGGTAAGCCACAAGCCGGCTACTCATATCCTAATATAAGCAATAGGTTAAGGGCGTAACATTTGGAGTGGTTTGCAAGATACTTTATAAGAGTTTAATAGAATTTTAAACATGATACTAAAATAATTTTAGAGGATATAAACCTAAAAATATATGTTTATAACTCAATTAATATTTAAAAATTTGCACAATTAATACTTTAATATATCTAAGTGAAAAAATGGTTACTTAAATAATGTGAATACATGGAGCCACAAGTAAAAGGAAAGCATGAGCATGTCATGAGAATTTGTACTAAAAATCAAGAGAAATAATATCAAGGGTATAACAAGTTCTTATTTTGGATCTTGCACCAATCAAGAAAATATTTCACAAACATCTAAATAAACTATCCAATATTTTTAAAGATAATTCTATACAATCAAATAATATTAGCGTTCCTCCAAATTCAACACAAATTTATCTCCAAATGATTTACATGTTCATGAGCTAGGAAAACTAATTTGTAACACATTTAATAAAGAATATTTATATGGATCATTATTCCAACCACATAATTTACTATAAGGTTTCATCTCATTGGCGTTATCAAATGTAATGAATTCACTTGATGGTCTATTTGATTTCTACATGAAGCTTCCATGTTATATATATTTTCGTTAATTGTTAGATATGATCATTACTTAAGGCATATGTTTTTACGTTAGTGAATCAAATTACATTATATATTACTTATACATTGTACATATTCTAAACTTTATCTAGGAAGAATGTGCTAATATTAAAGGTTAATAAGAATATACATAGGGTACCCACATAATCTCCAATTAAAATATAATGGAGTCAACATGTTACTATTGACCATTAGAGCCATGCATTGCATACATTACCATATTTCTCCCTTGAGGCCAATTATTTATACATTTTCATAATCATGTATGGAAATATTCTATCACATTCGTATCACCATTTATCCCTCAAAAATATCATTCAAATTCGTATACATGGCTTGCACCAACAATTTGAAGTCGAGATGATTTTTTATTAATGTGAAAAATAAATATGGTTATGCCATGGCATAGACAAATATGTTTCTTTCCTTTAAAGCATACTTATAATTATAATTTCTTGAAATCCTAAGCAAATTGTCGATGTGAAACCTAATCATTTCTCTTTCATCTATAAGAACATTTTCTTTGGGACTCACAATTACTCAAGTCTTAAGAAAATTCCATCCTCGTTACATATTTAGTGATATCCATCTAATCAATTTGTACCCTTATTAATACAGCTCAAAACTTAAAGTCATCTCATTTTACATCTTCATAGTTTAAATATCTCCAAATGTTATATTCGTATATAAAATATGATTTTATATTAGTTGATGAAAGTGTACTTGTAAGTTCTAGTTATTATAGTTAAGACACCAAATCGTAACATTTACTTGGAATTTTGCATCCATTTGATATATTGGTTAGGACACTTCTTTATACATGTTTTTGTAAACTTACATTGATTATTGATTTAAAGACTTTTTCTCAAATGAATTGCAATTGAGATATGCCCCTAGGTTTTTATCAAGTCATTTATAATAATTTATAATCATTTAATTCTATTATATCTTAAAACAATAGCATCTCATAATCTATTTCTATATATTCCAATATTTTACAATAAATTAGATATACATTTATTAAACATACATATATCTAATTACAATTATGTGTGGTTGTTTTAGTCGATTATTAATGTGAAACCAATGTCCATGTATATAAACTATATTTATTTCAAATAATAAAATTTTAGGTATAATTATTTTCAATGTTACACATGCACACAAACACTCACGCATGCCCACACACACACACACACACACACACACACACACACACACACACATCTTTAGAATGTCAATGTCTAGAACATAAACAACAATGATTTTTTTTCCAAAATCAATGTCTAAATACAAAAAACATCCTAAAAATATATACAAATGTCTAGATCATGTGTTCATATATGTATATAATAATGTCTCGGTCTCTCATGTACCAAATATACATATATACATACATGAAAACTATGTATACAACTATTTCCATGTATAGGGTGACTATCCAATACCTAGTTGTGCTCCAAGCTCTGCTTTCATAAAAATAAATCACATATTAGATAAATATTTTAAAATATATTATAGCATGAGATAAATATTTTACGTTTTAAATAATTTAAAATATCATACAACTAGTTTTTTTCCCAATATTTCTCTATAAGGGATCACAAAAAGATTTATACTATGCATGTAGATCCCTATGCAACAAACATGATTCAAATCTAATACACTAAAACATAGTGTATATAAATGTAAGAAGGTGAAAAACAATTTTTTTGAAAACATTGATTTTAAATTTTTAGAGGTTTATCTATACATACATACATACATGCATGCATAAAATGGTTTTTGAGACAAGGAGGTCTACTATATCGTGAGTGCGTACCATGCACACTTTCAACACTTGTGCTCCGACATTACAACCTAGTATTTCAAGTAGAATACAAAAGTGATGGACACACGATTTATAGCGGTATCCAATTATGTTATTTCCTTTTGTCCAAAAATGGGCAACAAGAAAACAAGGGTGTAGACCAAGTGGTGTTGAAATAAACTTGGTGTTATTTTGGCTGAGTTTCACCTTGTCTTAAGACAAGTGAAAAACTAGGACAAAATGACACTAAGTAGATTTTGTGATAAAAATCGTGCGGTTTCAATTTTAAGAGATTATTTCCCCTTTTCAAAAAAACAAGAGTTTGAATCTAACAAATTTGTCACTTTGTGAGAGATCTCAAGTATACTATCTAAGACAAAAACAATGGCTCCAAGACAACAATCTTCCAAGGTGGTTCTCTCTCTATGTGTCACAAGATATCTAGAGCAAGCTCGATTTACCAAGGTTTCCCAAGAAGTATCTCAGCTTTACTTTACCCCCTTCAGTATAATGAGCATCAAAGTGTGTTCAGTTATACTTTCACTAGGGTCACGATATGGATATCTTTAAGGCTAATCTCACCAAGGTGTACTAGAAAATTCGGTAGTGTGGAGCACTTTCTTGTTTTGTTCACAAGGTTCCCTCTTGCATGAAATACTTTAGGGTTCCTAGGATGACCCCCATTGTTGTAGCTTAAGGATTATGCCAAAGGGGTTATGTCCTAGTTGAGTGGATGAGCCGTAGCTCTCAATTGAAACTGTAAATATAGTGTGATGATTGTGGTGTATTTTTCTTTTAGACTTATTGTGGTTTTTATCGCACTCCTTTTGGAAACCTATAATCACAAGTGTAGTTTGAAAAATTATTTAGGTCCTTCACACAAATGGTTATTAGTTCCAAAAAGATTCACAATATCATAGGAAAATAGCAATGAAAAATGCTTGTAAATCAACTAACTACCATCAAACATTGAAAAGAAAACAAGGTTCATTCCCAATAAATCCAAGTGCTTATTAATGAAAGACTAAAAGTGTTTTTGATTCCCAAGATCACCTTAGGCACAAGGGAAGAGCATATACAAATTTTAGCCTTGATTTCTTTATTAAGTGAAAAAGCTCTTAAACTAAAAGATTAAGTACATGAAAAAATTGAAGCTTTATTCTCTTAAATACAAAATGAATGATAATTGTTCCTACTTACCCCTAAGAAACAAAAATAATGTTTTAGAGGTGTTTTTGGTTCTCAAGATCACACTAGGTGAAAGAGAAGAGCATAAACAACTCTATTTCAAACTCCATCAAAGTATGAAAACACAATCACTCCTCAAACCCTAACCCAATTTACTCAAAAATCCTTTATCAAACCCTAGGACAATTTTGTTAGGAATATTGCTCTAAAATCAATAATTTGACAACAACAACGTCAAAAACCCTTAAAAACTGACAGAATCATAAAATTGAAGTTACGTAAATTTGAGAAAATTTTACCTTGATGCCTGCAGTAGCGCTCACAGTCATGCACAGGTGCCCCTCTGTCATCTTTCACATAGTCAATGATGCACATGTGCTCACAGTCATGCACATGTGCCTTTTTCCTATAGATGGTCAAAAATCTGAGTTTTGAAGTATTTTTTGAAAAAGGTCCAATCTTTGGGATTTCTTGGCAATTTTGGCAGGGCTTCGCCTCCTTATATCCTAAAAAAATCAAGAAAACACAACTTCTACCACTAATCTAGTTGAAACAAATTTTTAAAATGGAAATTGATCTAAAACTTTGAAAATTACTCTAAAAATTTGAAATTAATCTAAAAAGCTTGAGAAACTAATCTAAAAAGCTTAAAAGTACACTAGAAAGCTTGAAAGTAAACTACAAAAACTTGAAATTAATCTAGGAAACTTGAAACTAATCTAAAAATTTGAAATGAAAAACTTTGAAACTAAGTTAAAAAGCTTAAAAATTGAATGCAATGGGGTATTGTCCCATCGGGCATGCCAAATGAAAGCACCCTAAACTTTACAAAGCAAATTGCATGACTAAACAAGGAAAGCTAACACCATTTCCATCCATCTAGCCAAGGTTCTAAGTCTAGGAATGTAACATTAAGATAAAATCTTAAAAGAATGCTTAACTAGTATGAAAACAATACAAAATATAACTAAACATGCCTACTAATATGCTTGAATTACCTAACATGGGCCTAAATAGACCTAAGAGGGAAATCAAATGGTTACGGTTCTACTCCAAACAATGTGAAATGGCCTCTCCAAATAACTACTTGGTCATTTTCGATATCCATCTACTAACCCCATTGAAGGCTTTAAGAAAGGATTAAACTTGGATATATATCATATTTAATATATGAAATGAAAATTAAAGCATGGTGTAAAGTATAAAGGAATGAGGTGTACTCTTTTTATAGTTTTCATTTTGGGAGAAACTTGTATTTTGATGCATGAGGGACTAAAAGCCCGAATTAGATTAGAATTTTTAATCATGATTAGACCTTTTTAATCACTATTAGTGAATTACAGAGTGATTAAGAAGTGTGCCTTAAACAACCGCTTAGGGTCAACTAGGAGGCTAGGATAAGATTTTGAAGCTTATTGAGATGTTGTGGAGCTGAATGGGGTGATTTTGAATTGTTAGAAGAGGGGTATGAGTTAAAACTAGGGTATATTGACCAAATCAAGGGAAAAATAGGCTTAATTAGCTAATAAACACTAATTGTCTGCTTTGAAGAGGATTTTGAATTACGATTCCTCGTAAAGTGGTATCCTAAATGTGAAAGAGGTTTGGTGATCAACGAAGTGCTTGTTAACTAACCAAAGTGGCAAGAAACGTTAGTTAATTAGTAAATATCACTAATTATAACAGAATTGGGAAGAATAAGAGTGATTTACGTGCGTTTTGGCAATAAGATTGCAAAAACGGCTGAAATATATAGATGCACCATGCCGCATGATAATATAACCATATAGAGGGGTGGGGTTCACCTTCATATATAGACTTAGTAGGTAGAGGGCCTATATTGATGGGGGATGGTTTTCTATAGATCTACAAAATATATAGATCATATTTTACACATATTTAGAAACTTTTGTAGGGGTAATAATCATCCAATGGGAGTGAAAATGGTTTTAAGTCTATCTTTCAAGTTTTTACATTCATTTTATGTGTATTTGATAAATTTTAGGTGTCATCTTTGTTGTTTTTTTATAGGAGTATGATTTGAAAAGGAAAGCTTCTATTTTTCTATTTTCTTTTGTAGATATGACAAAGGAAGGACCAAATCACAAAGAGAATAAATGATGATTTGTAGTTTATTGTTGATATTATTTATCCCTAATTTTATCACATAATGACAATGAGGAGTGTCCTAAGAAGAAATACCTACACATTTGGTAACTTATATAATTTATTACATGGACATGTAATGAAAAAAGAGGAAAGATGGTGTGTGCATAGTATGCATTCTCAGCTTCTAATATTGTGACAAAGATCATAGCTATGAAATTAATGAACTTATTGAAAATTCATTTTAGGTATGCATGTTGGGTTTTTCCTATTTCTTGGATCTTATAACCAAATTTGTACATGGAGGGATTCTTTTGTAGTTATCAATTTTGAAATAATGAGACTTAACTTCATGAAACATTACTATACATATTTATCATGATGTTCAAGATTTTGTAAAAAGTCTATAGTAATGGTACACAAACAAAGGGTTTTGAAATACCAAAGGCCATGAGAATTCCCTTTATGGCACGTGAAACATACAAAATTTAAAACAATAAATAACAATGGTTTAAGTTGTGGATACCTAATAAGAAATTATTATTCTAATTCTATATCAAGATTAATTTTCATTTCTAAAGGAATATGTTCAATCTAAGATGAGGAGTGTTGAAAATAATTGTGGTCCCAAAACCAGGCTAGAACTAGATTCTTCACAAGAAAGGTATTTAATGGTGAAAAGAAAATGTAAAAGAACGTACACATCTACAGTGAATTATATCTATTCGAGTAATCTACGCTCATTAATATCTTCCATATATGTGTGGTCTATAGCATCCACTTCAATAAATTCAAATGCACAATATTGAGTTATTATAGTTAGAAGTAACCTTGTAATGCATCAAAATATGTAGGATAATGTATGTTCACCAAACTGTTCATGTCAAAGTAATTTTACACTAACAAATGCACTAAACTAATCACATCTATTGTAATTATTGAAATTCATATATACATCAATAAAAAATTAGGTCGCATACTCCTCGGTGATGTCACATGCACCCCAAATGAGGGGGAATAATTTTGTGAATTAGTCACCTCATAAACCAGTCTACATCATAGTACAATATGCGATTGATACATAGTCAAAAAAGTATTCAATCTTAGAATGGCTTAGAACCTGAATTCGATCATTAGCAAATCATAAACACCAGCACCGAACACCAAATAGTAGCGCTCGGGTGCCCCGACCCTTCCTGGATGCCTATGACTAGAGGTTAGTACAACATTTTAAATTTCAACATAATTTTTACTAGTTCACACAATGACTTTTTTTTTTACAAACAATCCTTCAACACTTGAAGTGCATGCATTAAACTTTCTTTTCTACTTTAATGTTGGATCAAAGGGTCAAATCATATAGCCATGTCCCAATTTTTTACATTTTTTTACCTTAGAACAAAATATATACGACAACCAAAACATGTAAAAACACATATAAAATGACTAAACATGTATTTTTAGAGCTTATAAATACCAAGGTGTAGGGCATCCAGAATTTACCTGATTTTTAAAAGTTTTTATACTATTTTCAAATATTTTTTTACCATTCATATTTTAAAATATATTTTTCCACCAAATGGGACACACTTATATGCTTTAACCCCGAACCAGATCGAATTTTTACACACCATCTGCAGTGGTGTTTACACTTCAAGAAGCAGTTAAAGGTTGGAGAATGAAACCAGACTTTTCTCCCTACACTTTTTATGTTCTTGGCATGAGATCACGCAAAACTCACACTCCGCATGATTGGCATGAGATCTCCCAAAAAACATGTTCTTCTACATCATCTTCAGGGTCCTATCTATCTATTTTACTCATTGTAGATGAGGTGCACATGTTCCTTTTTCATTTTTAAATACTTTCTTACATACTTTTTACGATTTTTGATCAAATTTTTCATATGCACTTATTTGAATACTTGTTAGTTCTTCTCTTTTACAGGTTTATCCTTATGAGAGGCGGTAGTCACATCATTCACACACCAAGGACACATCATCACACATCAAGTGACATATACAACATGTAATACTCGACATATATACATATTATTTCACCCCTAGGGTCATCATCATTTTCACTTCCTCTTCTCTAACATCCATGCTTTATATTTTATCACTCCGCGCTTTTTCTTGTCTCCTAGGCATGATTTTCACCATTGATCTACATGGCTATTAGGTACACATATATTATCTAGTTTATGTTATTGGGCATTCACTCACCAACATAAAGTGGGGAAAATGTAGATACTAAATCACACACTTTGGGTATATTTTAGTCTTGATCACATACTACTATTCATATGATTCCTAATAAATAAAAGTACAAATTAAACATTGTTTTTAGCCCCTTTACGCTTGCTTTCGGTTTTACTTTTTGGTCTTACATACCTTCTTTCCCAATATGACCTTTGAATATTCAATTTCTCTAAGTCCTGGACACTAGTGCCCAACTCAGACATTAACACTAGACGCCCCCGACCTCTTTGCATTTTGCTAATATATTTTGGGTCCTTTATAGCCGTTTTGGCATCTTATTTTCTTGGTGGTCGATTTTTAGGGTTAATTACAAAATTCAAGTAAGGGAATCATACAATATAAATTTATGTGACCATAATAAAGGAAAAACACTAAGCATTAGCTATCACCACCTAAGGTTGCATCCAAGAGCATTCCAAGAGCATTTAAGTATTCATCTAGCTCAACACAAGGGACAAGGGACTATTATTTCTGCATACATGCATAAGAGGGTAAGTTAATTCTTTCATACACACATCTATCTATATTTTCTACATCTAGCTACTTTGTCTCTATTCAAATGCGGCATGCGGAAGAGCCACCTAGGGCATGATTCTTCACACACACACACACAAAACTACATTCGGTCTGAGATGTAGTGCAACACTCGGTCATAAGCTACATTTTTTATAGCTAAGGATAGTCCGACCCCTCATTTATGTTATTTTATTTTGGGATTTGATGAATTTTGGGGTTTTGGGGTCATTTCTTCATTGGAAGTTACATGCGACATCTACGAACTTATTTTGACATACTAAAGTGACAAGTAGTGAAGGAGATCAAACATTTTGTGACCTAGTGAAACTAGTTTTTGAGGTTCTGAGTAGTCACAAGCACCCGTGAGAAAATTCTGTAATGCCCCAAGCATTGACCAGGTCTAGGTGCCCCATTTTAGGAAGATCCTACGACCACAAAATTTTTTGAGCTTCATGCGACACTTTCCCCTCTCTCGTTCATCAGGTTAAATTTCGTAAGTCCAGATTTAATTGTGAATCAACTAAGTACTTTATCCCATCATTTGTAATTAGGATTTCATAATTTGTAGCTTATCTTGCTTGGGTCAAATTTGTGTTTCATTATATATTTATTTTACAACAGACTTTGGTACAGATTTAAATTATCATTTAATTATTTTAATAGTTGCTTAATCACACACATATGATTTCTACTTTTAGTTTTTTAATTCTTTGATGAAGGGTATTATAGACTGGCTAGAGTTTCAACATTATTTCGGGGATTAAAGGTCATCCCATGGTTTTGTGATAAATATAGACATAAAATGAAGGTTATTTTGAGGAAAGTGAGGAACACATGATTTTTCTAATTCTAGCTATTAAAGGGTCCACTATTTTACAATCCTAGGTCAAGTAGATCATATAGTTCTAGTCAGGGCTATACATTAGTTGTGTTGTAATTTCCATGCTCAATATCTAGCTCTAGAATTTACAGAGAAGCATAGCTAGACTCCGATATACCTTTTCCACCTATCTACACATTCAAAATTTCTTTGTTATAAGTTATACAACTAAGTATTACTCTCCCTTATATATTTGATCTATTTTTTTAAAACATTTTATGAATCATTTCAAGTATCAATGCATTATTCTAGTTGGAAATGGTTAGTTATAAATTAATTAGATTAGACTAATCAACATTAAAAGCCTTTCATCTTGTTTAGTGTTGTGCACTTCCATAACATAGATTAAATCTCCCCAAATAATCTGCATGTCAATTAGAGAAGTTATTGTTATAGATTGAACTACTCAAATAGGTTAAATATTCTAGCTTATTCCATTTCCTCACATGTAAAGTTTATAGAACCATGTATCAATAAGAGAGAATTCATTCCAAGAAATTCCAAAGGGTTTCCACACATGAAAATTTTAGGTCATGTAACTAATGAACACCAAATCATGTTAGTACTATGTTTTTATATTATATGTTATATAGTTAGAGTGATATATTGGTGTTAAGAGAAAACAAGGCACCCCTATGAGGCTGGATTATATTTCACTCTCTTACACAAGGACATGTAGTACAACACTTGGATTGATCCAAAATTTTGGTTTGATACCAAGGGTATTCTAGATTCACCATGTATACATATGATTTCTCCTTTTGGTTTTATAATGATTTGATGATGGCTATATTAGGTTTCTTGGGTTTCCACATTGTTATAGGTGATTGAGGGTCATCCCAAGGTTTTGAGAGCATGAGTGACATAATGTGTAGGTTATGTCTAGGAAATTGAAGTACACAACAAGTTTTAGATCCTAACTATCGAAGGTTATAAGACCGTATAATCCTAGGTCATTATCATATAGTTCGAATCAAGGACATACTATAGTACTATTTTTTTACTACTTAGTTTCTAGTTCTAAAACTTATGTTGAAGTATATCTAGTCTCTAATATACCTTTTTCACCTATATGCACATATGAATATTCTCTATTATGAGTTTTACATCTAATTCTTCTTCTCCCTTGTGTACTTGAGCTAGTGTTTATCGGTTTATCAATCATTGCAAGTATTAATGTGTTATTCTCTGCTATGAATGGTTAACTATAAATTAATTAGATCATAATAAGCCTTTTTTTATAATATCTTACATTGTATTTAATTTTGTGTAATTTCATAACATATATTTTATTAGGGTGTAAAAAAGTCACCTCCTTATTTAAAAATTTCATAATAATTTAGAAAGAATGAAAACCTCCCCCTTTCAATTTTTAACGAAACAAAAAAACAAAAATTAACCTCTTTAAATCAAGTGGAAACAAGTTTGTGATATAAATTGTTCAGGAAAACATTGATTTAAGTGAACAACTATGACTAAAGGGAAAAGGAAGAAATTCAAGAAAATGTGGTTTGGGTGAAGGGGTGTTGTCCCTAACTCACCTAAAATGACTCGCGTGAAACCGAACTGGTCGCATTTTTGTTGATTTTACAGAAAATTGGTCTCCTTTAAAATAATAATTCAAAGTTTATTGTTTTATAAAATGAAATAGGAAAAAAGTGTGTTTTTATGCTTGTTCTATACTAGGAAAAACTTTAAATTCCACTATATTTATCAAATCTTTCATCTAGATGATAAATTGGCAATCCACATACAAATATAATGCATTTGACAAAAAAATATATATAGTGAAATTGTCTCTAGCCTTACCTTTTTCAAAGCATCCAACCAACTAGTAGAAAATATATGCACGAAAGAGTCCTTTTGGTACACGAGTCCTTAAAAACACACAATTTATTTCCTTACAACTTCAATATGGACATTCATTGTGTACTCTTGTGTTCTAAGTACTTTAATTAGGCTATGTGGTATGACCTTCAATTACTTAATATTCAATTTTGACTATTTAATAAATAAATAAGTGGAATTTAAATAAAATAGTATGACCTCAATATAAATTCATATTTACCCCCCCCACACACACACACACACACACACACACACACACACACACACACACACACACACAAAGTGGGGACTATTTCCTAGAAAGAAGGGGAAATTTTGATCTATGTAAAATTGCATAGGCTTGTGAACTCTTATTAAGGATCCGGAGCTCCCCATCCATGTGAATTATTATACGAGAGATAATTTTAAGATTGGACCCCTAAAAATTTCTAGAATATTGTAGTAAATAATATATGATATGCATAATTTTATAGGCTAATATTTTGACAAAAATATTTGAAACATGTGTAATTATAATGGATTAAGTGTACTAATAAAAATAATAAACAATGATATGATCTAAAGATGGATCGATGATGAAGTGTCTATTCCACATCTAGTAATGGCTCAAATGATGAAGTGTATATACCCAACTCTCCTACTTCAAGTCCTCTTTGAGCTAGGTGAACATTATAAAGTTTAGGTAATTTGGCAGGGATCCTACATATGTCATATGGATATTTTTCGTGGATGGGCCACATGCTTCTTTTTCCTCTTCCTCTGATCCACATAATTTTTAGGAGGTATATGGATATCCTTAGTGGGACACTACTATGCAGGAGGATTACATTTCCTTGATTAGAAAAAATACTTGGGATTTGAAACATCCTCCTAAGGAAAGGAAGATGGTTTGATACATGCTTTGACATAGAAGACCAAGTATGCAACATATGGGTTTGTTGATAAATTTAAATCATGATTGGTAACAACATGATTTTCACAAGTTCCTCACATAGATTACATCAAGACCTTTACATGAATTTAAAAATGAACTCTATCCGACTCAATCTTATCATTGATGCCACTCATTGCTCATATGTTCATCACATGTATGTAAAGCATGTCTTACTTCATGGTGACCTAGAGGAAGAAATCTATATAGAGCAGCCACAAAGTTTTACTAAGGATTTTTCCTTAGTATGTACACTATATAGGTCTTGTGATCGCTTGAGATAGATAGGATAAGATATAGAGCCGGAATATATAGAGTCATCGTGCCTCCATAAAATTACCATATAGAGGGGAGGGGCGGGGTTCACCTACATGTATAGACTTGGTAGGTAGAGGGACCATATTGATGGGGGATGTTTTTCTATAGATATACACAATATAGAGATCATATTCTACACATATATAGAAAAATTTGTAGGGGTAATAATCATCAAATGGGAATAAAAAGGGTTTTAAAGTCCATATTCCAAGTTTTTACATTCATTTTATGTGTATTTGATAAATTTTAGGTGTCATATTTGTTGTTTTTAATAAGAGTACGATTCAAAAAGGAAAGCTTCTATTTTTCTATTTTATTTTGTAGATATGACACAAGAAAAGGACCAAATCAAAAGAGAATAAATGATGACTTGTAGTTTATTGATGATCTTATGCATCCCTAATTTTATCACAAGTTGACAATGAGGAGTGTGCCAAGGAGAATTACCTACACATTGGGGAAGTTATATAATTTACGACATGGACACAATGAAAAGAGAGGAAATATGGTGTGTGCATAGTATGCATACTTAGTTTCTAATCTTGAAAGACCAAGATCATAGTTATGAAATTAATGAACTTCTTGAAAATTCATTTTAGGTATGTGTGTTGGGTTTTTTCTATTTCTTGGATATTATAACTAAATTTGTAAATGGAGTGATTCTTTCTTAGTTTCAATTTTGAAATGATGAGCCTTAACTCTTAAACACTACTATACATAATTATCGGGATGTTCAAGATTTTGTAAAAATTATATAGTAATGGTACACAAGCGACGGGTTTGGAAATACTGGTGGCCATGGGAATTCACTTTATGGCACGTGGAAACATAAAAATTTCAAATGATAAATACCAAAGGTTTAAGTTGGGGATACCTAATAAGAAATTATTACTTTGTAATTCCATATCGAGAAAAAAATTAAATTTCTTAAGGAATATGTTCAATCTAAGACGAGGAGTGCTAAAAATTAGTGTGTTCCCAAAATTGGGCTACCACTAGATTCTTCACAAGAAAGGTATTTAATGGGGAAAAATAAAAGGTAAAAAAAGTACACAGAGATACAGAAAATTATATATTCAATTAATCTACGCTCATTAATATCTTCCATATATGTGTAGTCTATAACATCCGCTTTAATAAAGGTGTATACACAATATTGTGTTATTATAGTTATACGTAACCTTGTAATGCATCAAACTATGTACGATAGTGTATGTTCACCAAATTGTACACATTGAAATTGATTTTACACTAAAAATGCACTAAAATAATCATATCTATTGTAATTATCGAAATTCATATATAAATCAATAAATTATACCCACTTATAGAAATACATGTACTTCTAGAATATTGTAAGCATATAATAATTACATTGTTAGAAAGAATAAGTATTTTAGATAAATGTGTATGTTTAATCACAATTTCATAGAAAAACATCAATAACATGAAATCAAAAACATGTCCAAATACCAAAAGGTAGTAGACCTATAAAAATCATGTAGAATCAAAACCTTCAAGAACTATAACACTCCTTAAGTGGAACATCAAGAACCATACCGGTTTGATGTCACCAACTTGTACACATATTTTGGAACTTACTTTATGACCATGCTCATATGCTCTTGGGCTCGTAAAAATCACACTCGGTTTTCTAGACTTAATTATAAAAATGTGATTAAAATTCTAGAGCATAAAAACATAGGAATAACTAGAATAATGTAAAATGTGAAACAAAGAGAATTCTAGAGAATTAACTACCCTCGTATGAAAATGAGATTTGTCTACATAATTCCCTACTTTGATAATTGTGTGTGTATGTACATACCAAAAGAAAAAAAAAAGAGTATCATGGAGGTCTTGATAATTCATTTGTCCCGACCCTTTCTCTTCACTTGTGTGCAAAAACTAGTATAAGCTAGAATGATTTTCTATGTTTTTCTCTTTTTGCTTTATATGGGGTGTTTTCGAAATAGAGTTATCTTGACTCTGGTAGAAATTCAATGTGTCATGTATATGATTCTTTTAAATGCACTAGTGCACCTATGTATTCATAAAATTATTGAATTTCCAATTAAAGAGTTAATGAAATGTAAGGTGACACATAATTGGTGGGAAAGGCCCATAAAATATGGAAAAAACTCAAAAGAAGATGATATTTTATGTGTGCTAGTGCACAAATAGTTACTTGCATGTGGAAAATACAAAAAGACACAAGAGAAGACTAGAAACAAAGGAAGGAGAAATGTGAGAGAAATGGGGAAAACTAGGGTCATGTGAGACAAGATCAAATGACGTAAAGAGCAAGATAAAGAAGTGAAAACATAAAGGAATGCATGCCAATAAAATTTTAACATGAATCAATAATCAATAAACATATAAATACACTAGCACCATAACAATTAACTAGCCTTGTATAAAAATGACTTGTCTACATAATCCCCTACTTTAATGTACGTAGAGTTCTAAGAAACCATTTTAAGGCCTCTTTATAAATCGAGTTGTGTTAGAAACAAGTCAATGTAAAGGGTACGTGGTATTAATTGATTAATACCATCTATCACTATGTGTATTGTATTTTTGTATAGGGTTAAGAGTGCGGACTCTGAGTAGGAGATTAGGAAAATCACCTCGGTGAAACTACAAATTTGGAAAATTTATTTAGAAAATTTTCCCTATGAATTTGGAGGAAGAATCAAAGAAAGGAGAATGAGGATCCCGACCCAAGTGCAACACCAATTTCCAATGAAATAATTCTACATTTTCTCTCATCTTCGATTTGATTGTTTGAGAGTGCGAGAGATGGAGGAATCCAAGAAATGGTAAAAGCCAACATAGTTTCTATACATCTCATATACCATGCCAATTTTACCCTCATGTCTCGCTTTTCTAGATATAGACCTTGGAGTAGAAGCTTCCTCTATTGGTGTATAATGAGAATTCGATGAAACTTCTTATACTTCTATGTCATCAAGAGGGCGAGATGTTTTCTTCCTCAACATATAATGGATCATCGATATCTTGAAATTGATTATTTTGTGAAGGAATTTTTGAAATGTCTACATATAATTTTATAAAATTGTTACAGATATAGTATTAATTTTATATATAGTTAAATTTTTACGATAAGAGTACAAAGAGTTCAAAAATAGCATGAAAAACAAAATTATCTTATTTTGTAGGATGAAATAACCTTGTGAGTAACACATACCGATATTTTCAAATGATGCGTGAAACCACCTTCATTTTTGTGAATTTCCAAAATAGCCAAGAAAATTCTTTGCACCCTTTTTTGAACTAGCTGAATTTGTAACCTTCTTACCCTAATTTCTAGAATCCATTGATATATCACTAAATTGAAAATAACACTATGTAGGATGAATTAAGGAAGGACGGTTCTTATGTTCGAAGGCTCTGTGGATGGACGAATCTTGTTCTTAATAATGCCTATAGGGTTGGACGACTCAAAGGTAAGATGGCTCGAGAGGTTGGATGGCTCATAGGTTGGACTTTCGCGGAAGTTGTGGTTAGACGAAACTAGAGTTAGATGGCTCTCGGGTTGGATGGATTTAGAAGTTTTGGTTAGACAACACTTTGGGGTTAGATGACTCTTAGGTTGGATGGATCCGAGGGTTGGATGGATCATGGGTTGGATGAATCTGGGTTTGGACGACTATGGGGTTAGATGGTTGTGGGGTTGGATGGTTGTGGGGTTGGACGTCTCTAGGGTTGGAAGACTGCGGATTGGAAAAGTGTGGGGTAAAATGACTATGGGTTTGGATGTCTCGAGGTTTGATGGTGTGGGGTTGGGCGACTTTGGGATTGGGCGAATCGATGTTGGAATAATCTGTGGTTGGATGACTCGGAGGTTGGATTGCTCTGCTGATAGGATGAATCTTAAGTTGGACGACTTACAATTTTTTGTTTGACAACAGATTTTGGATGGTATGGTTCACGGTAGTCTATGTATACTTCGGTGAATATGCGCACGAGAATGATTCAAAACAATGGTGAATTACATGCATAAGATCTTATATATGTGTAAATTCTAGGTGAAATGTACCCTACAAGGGATGCGTCAACTAAAATTTTTGGTGAATAAATCAGCTACCACTTGCTAAAAATTCACCAATTCAAATTTCCAAAAACCCATATTTTTGTGAGTTTACAAAAATTTGCCACTAAAATTTTCCCGTATATAATTTATTAGATGACACAATGAAAAATAGAGGAAAGATGGTGTGTGCATAGTATGCATAATCAATTTATAATCTTGAAAGACCAAGATCATAACTATGAAACTAATGAACTTATTGAAAATTAATTGAAGGTATGTGTGTTGGTTTTTTTCTATTTCTTGGATCTTATAACCAAATTTGTACATTGAGGATTCTTTTGTTTTCAATTTTGAAACAATGAGCCTTAACTCTCAAACATTAATATACATATTTATCGGGATGCTCAAGCTTTTGTAAAAATCTATAGTAATGGTACACAATCGAAGGGTTTGGAAATACTAGTGGCCATGGGAATTCACTTTATGCACGTGGAAACATACAAAATTTCAAACAATAAATACCAATGGTTTAAGTTGTGGATACATAATAATAAATTATTATTCTAATTCTATATCAAGATAAATTTACATTATAAAGGAATATGTTCAATCTAAGATGAGGATTGATAAAAATAATTTTTCTCCCAAAATTGAGATCGCACTAGATTCTTCACAAGAAAGGTATTTAATGGGGAAAAATAAAATGTCAAAGAACGTATACATCTACAGGAGAATCATATCTATTCAAGTAATCTACACTCATTCATATCTTCCATATATGTGTGGAGTATAACATCCGCTTCAATAAAGGCGTATATTGACATTTAGGGTATATTAGATTCAATTGTGTTCGAGATATATAGGGGTGGGGTGAAAGAATCAATTATAGATCCACTTTGTGACCGTGAACCTCGATTGGATCAAACTTTTGTTATTCTAAGTAAGATGTAACCTTGGCACAATATTGAGTTATCGATTGGCACAATATTGAGTTATTAAAGTAAGACGTAACCTTGTAATGCATCAAAGTATGTACGAAAATGTATGTTCACCAAATTGTACATATCAAAAGTAATTGTACATTAACAAATGCACTAAAATAGTCACATCTATTGTAATTATTGAAATTCATATATAAATCAATAAATGATACCTAATTGTAGAAATAGATGTACTTGTAGAATATTCTTAAAATATAATAATTATATTGTTAGAGAGAATATGTATTTTAGATAAATGTGTATGCATAATTACAATTTCATCGACAAACATCGAGAAAATGAAATGAAAAACATGTCCAAATACCAAAAGGTAGTAGACCTAGAAAAATCATGTAGAATAAAAAACTTCAAGAACTATAACACTCCTTTAGTGGCACATCTAGAACCATAGCATTTTGATGCTGCCAACTTGAGCAAATATTGTGGAACTTGCTTTATAGCCATGCTCACATGCTCTTGGGCTATGAAAAGGCACACTTTGTTTTCTAGACTTAATTATAAAAATGTGACAATTAATCTAAATAAATTCTAAAATGAAATGAAATGTAGCAAAGCATTTGTAGTAGAAAGAGAATATTGATGATTTCAAATATTCAATATTTATGTGTTCAAATTACCTCACCAAAATTTGGGATTTTCGGTTCTTCACTATTTTTATTGGAAGATTCAATACATTTATTTTTATTTCCTTAGGATTCTCTAAGGTAAATTTACTATGAAAGGGTGTGAATTTATTTCTTTTATACAGTTTCAACTACCTAAGCGAGGAAAGAGGACATTAATGTAAATATGAGGGGTGTAAGGAGAAAGAGGGAACTTGATATAAAGTTACGTAGTGGTGGAGAATCCGGAGGGTCTAAACCCGAATAAATTCTTCCAGGGATGACCGTGTCTTAGAGATGTTGCCGTGGTGGTCCATATCGTCCTTTGTCGAGACATATCTAGCGGACTTGGGAGGTACCGGTACACAAGTTTGATCCAATCAAGGTTCACGGTCACGGTGGATCTATAATGAATTCTTTCACCCCACCCCTATATATCTAAACACGATTGAATCTAATTTCGTAGAACACCAACCATTTGATGAGTCACACTAGTGATGAAGGATGGCCTCAATATCTTGTATATGGTTGCGATCCTCTGCATCTAGTCTATGGTGGTGAGCCATAAATAGATTTTGAGCCTCTTTATCCGGTCTGTCTAGGTCCATTACACTAGATAGCAAGAGTTAGCCCCTCGTATTCAACTAGAACTATATGGCCCTCACTATATGATATGCCCATCCACTACCATAGAAATGTTTATTGGGCATATGATTAAATAGAGGGAAGATCGAACCTATGAGTATACGATAGATGGGACCCACGATGAATGATATAGAGCTTGCCAACTTCTTGGTTTCTTATTTCTACCCCTTCTTTTGTAGCTCTATGATCCCCGGATAGATAAGATAAGGTATAGAGCCATCATGCCGCCATAACATAACCATATAGAGGGGAGGGCGGGGTTCTCCTACATATATAGACTTGGTAGGTAGAGGGGCCATATTGATGGGGGTGCTTTTCTATAGATCTAAAAATATATATAAAACATATTCTACACATATCTAGAAAAATTGTAGGGGTAATAATCATCAAATGGGAATGAAAATGGTTTTGCAATTTATCTTCCAAGTTTATGAATTCATTTAATGTGTATTTGATGAATGTGTATGTTTAGATAAATGTGTATGTTTAATCATGATTTCATAGACAAACTTCAAGAACATGAAATAAAAATCATGTAGAATAAAAAACTTCAAGAACTATTGTATTTTTTTAGTGGCACATCCAAAACCATTGTAGTTTGATGCCGCCAACTTGAACACATATTGTGGAACTTACTTAATGGCCATGCTCATATGCTCTTGGGCTCTGAAAACCACACTCAATTTTCTAGACTTAATTATAAAAATGTGATTAAAATTCTAGATCGAAACAATAGAGGAATAACTAGAATAATGTAAAAGGTGAAACAAAGAGAATTCCGAGAATTAAATAGCCTTGTATGAAATTATTTGTCTACATAATGCCCTACTTTGATAATTGTGTGTGTATGTACATACCAAAAGAAAACAAACAAGGGTATCATGGAGGTCTTGATAATTCATATGTCCCGACCCTTTCTCTTCACTTGTGTGCAACAACTAGTATAATCTAGAGTGAATTTATATGTTTTTCTTTTTTGTCTTTATACGGGAGTGTTTTAGAAATAGAGTTATCTCGACTCTTAAATATGACTGTGGTAGAAATTCAATGTGTCATGTATATGATTCTTCTAAATGCACTAATGCACCTATGTATTCATAAATTTATTGAAGTTCTAATTAAGGAGCTATTGAAATGTAGGGTGACACACAATTGGTGGGAAAGACCACTAAAATATGCACAAAACTGAAAAGAAAGTCAATGTAAAGGGTAAGTGGTATTTACTGATTAATCACATGTATCCACAGTGTGTATTTGTATTCGTGTACAGAGTTAAGAGTGCAGACTGCGTAGGCAAGTAGGAAAATCGCCTCGGCCGAAGTGCAAATTTAAAAAAGTTTCCCTGCGAATTTGGAGGAAGAATCGGAGAGAGGAGAATGAGGATCCCGACCCAAGTGCAACGCCAATTTCCAATGAAACAATTCTCCATTTTCTCTTATCTCCGGATTTGATTGTTTGAGAGTGCGGGAGATGGAGGAATCCAAGAAATGGTAAAAGCCAGCACAGTTTCTGTACATCTCAAATACCATGCCGATCTGACCGCCATGGCTTAGTGTGGAAGCCAGCACGCCTGCCACTCCGGCCACCATTGACATTGATAAGAAGGAGGTATTCTGCATCATGTTCAATGCCCCCGCAGTTCCGGTGAGCAATGGAGCTGCTATCGCAAGAATGGTGTTTACTTGCAATACTTTTTTGCTCAACCCCACAAACTCTTCTATATCGCCACTCCTCAGCGTTTCTGAAACGCCTCTCAATTCTTTTTCCAGTTCTGTGCTCCATCCATTGATGATATCACTGTGGGATTGAGGTTGAGACAATAATTGTGCTGCAGTATCTTCTTCTACTACTTGTTGTTGAGGCCACCACACTGCTGGTTCGACTGTTTTGGGAAATTTGTCAAGCATGCCTGGGAAGAGCGGCAGAGGATAAGCCTTGTCCAGTGCGAGCACAGCTTCGTAGGCCCTGGAAAGAAAGGAGTGGGCACTGTGCTCCTGACGAAGGTGGGTAGGCAGAGCGAGGTTTGTGTGGATGTCGGTGTTGAGCTGACGGAAGAGCCGCGCCGCCATTCTCTGCTCCTCCGCTAACTGTGAAGGCTGAATTTTATTCACACCACACATCAAAGCCGCGGATGCCCCATACAAAAGTGTACTGGCATTGCTAGAATCACCATTGTTATTTGGAATTAGAGCCTGGAGAATCAGAGCAGCTAGCGTGATGTTGGTGAGGGATGAATGGAATAGTTTGTTCCATCCGTCTCTTTGATCTGCGAGAACTGCATGCATTTCTGCGCGGTCTGCAGCAGCAGCAGCCACTAAACGCAGCTTTGCCACAATCATCTCTTCTTCTTCTTCTTGTTGGTGGTGTGGAGGACTAGAAGGAAACGTGGTTAATGGGCGTATGAAGGATTCAACCTGTTCCTGGTGGAGATAATTAAAGCTTGTTTTTGAATGAGCCAACGAAGCCAAGATGAGCGGGCGACGACGACAATGAAGACTCTTAACCGCTCAGCCATGTTTATGTTGAAGATGCGAAATTGCATTACTCTTAACCGCTCTTGTACTTGTTAGCGTCAGGGCCTCCATAGGAGAAAGAAAACAATAAATCCTGGTGTATATATGTACCTACTGGATGGAAAGCTCTAATTCCTGTTTCTGAAAATGAATATGAGGAGTAGCTATTTATAACTTGGATTGCATTCTACCGTTGACGATTAACATTGGAATTGAATGAGCGTCCGAATTCGACTCAGTCTCACGTCGAATACAATTAGTTATCAACAGTCAACATTAACTTTATTTTGACTTCGCGTAACATTTGACCATGTTTCCTTAATATAGACGGAGTCTCTATTTCATAAAATACTTTTGATGGACATTTACGTGTTTTTTATTTGTGTTTTTAGTCAATAAATGTTTACAAATATTATTATTTTGGATGTTATATAGGCTATATTATTTGAACATATAACTGCAATTATTCATAAAAAATGTAAGGTAGTTTTGGAGCACGCCACATAAGTCATCAAATTACATCATGCAATCGGCCTATGACCAAAATTCACAAAAAGACTGCAAGATTAAACATGTTATAGTTACATAACTAGAAAATCAAGCAACAACAACACAAAGGTCGATTGCATGAAGGGTCCCTATCATCAAGTTTGCCCCAACCTTCACTCGAAAGGTTCTTTCCCTCATCAATGGGTTCCCATCTAACCATGCTTGCAATTTTAGTTTCCTCCATAGATTCATTCAACCCCTAATCATTGTCCCTCATCGTTATGAGAGCCAACCCTAGCCAGGCAATCAGTCAAATGTGCCCAACCATCATGGTGAGGAGGTGGAGAGCTTCATCCCCTATGATAGTGCGAGGGACAATAACAAAGATGTGGAAAATCATATCCATAGAAATGCGAGAGTGGTGAAAATAAAGTTTAAGCAACACCCATTTCCTCTCAAAGTGCTTCCTAGAGATGGCGAGGAAGTGAAACACAAACTAGGATGCAACCATCATCCTCACGTTGTCCTTGTGTGTCAAAAGGGTCTAGAGATGGATCGACAACACTAAACAATTTAGGACCAAACAATTTAAGCTTTCTTGAAAAGATAGAAGATGTGGATAAATTCTTCAAAATGACCACAAAGGGCGTATATGCTAAGGGACCCTAAATGAATTAAATGGTGGTCGAGGGAAGACCTTGATCAATAAACACCAAGGAAAAGGAGAAAGCTTGGTCTCAAGGATTGCATTCCATATTGTATTAAACCTTCAATCCAACTTTCTATCTAGATGAGTGAAGGGACCAATGTTTATTAAGATTATCCACCATACGGAGTGTTGGCGATAATAATTCATACACGTGTAGTGTGAATAGTTATATTAAGGCTTATTAGGAAACCGTTTCCACTCTTTACACTAGGTTTAGGAAGAAATAACATTGATCTTGTAGAGCATCTAGGAAGGAATGACCTCTATAATTTTCTCATAGGATTCTCAATCAACTGCTTTTTACAACTTGAACTTGGATTTGGCTTTGTCCCATCATAACATTTCCTAGATTGTCTGGAAAAGGCATTAAGGACCGTGCAAATCCATAATTTGAATAACTTAAGGAAATGAACCCATGACACTTTAGTGAGAGGAACATGATGGAACTTATTGACTATATTCCTCCAAAGTTAGTGTTTGATAATGGAAATTCCTTCCACAAATCCATCTCCATTCCATTAAATCCATGGTTTTTGTTGGTGTATTACATAGTAATGGACATCTTTTGACTGTTTTACCTTCCTTGTGTGGAGTCTATTTCGGACTTTTGTTATTCTTCTTACACGCTTGTATATATTCATTTGTTTAGTCTTTTAGTAGATTATCCAAAATGTATTCTTATCCTCTTTTCTTAGTAAACATTGGTATCATAGTAGCGGTTTATGGCAATTCATTATTTTCCATTTTTAGCTTTCCAAACTTGCAAACTATGGTGAAATCTGATTAGAAAATCAAACCTATCATTCATAAAAATGGTGGTGGTCTTAGAATTATTAATAATTCGTTCTTTGGCGCAATGACCTACCCGTTGTTCGTGCCCAACATTTGCATGGAAACCATATTTTCTAACAATCAACACAAGGAACGTGGAAGGTGGGTATAAAAATATAAAGTGACTTGTCCCAACATGAAATGTCAAACTGTATTTGGCAAAGGAACACATTTGAAGAGACATTCAAAAATCACTATATACATGTATTAAAGACAAGGAAAATGTAGTTATCGATAAAATTCCCGATAGGGTCCAGGAAAAATCTAGAACAAGCCATCAACTCATTTTACAATTGACTCTTGTTTAGAGAATTTGGTTTGAAGACCAAAGAGGAGAACTATCAATTAAAGAGGCTTCAATGAAGCAAACACAAGTTCAACACAAGCCCCAAATGCATCTTGCTCAATTCTGCTACAAAATTGCAAGAGAAAAACATATTCATGTAGAAACGTGAAAACTAGTCAATAAGGTAAAGCCTATGATCCCGCACAACAATTTGAACGCATGTCAATCATGCTGCAGTGCTAGTGTTGCAAGAAACCATGGATATATGTAGCCTTTGAGAGATCTGAAGTCATGCCCCATAGGGCATTGGTTTCTACTTTGTGTTTCTTGAAAATCTCCAATACTTGCAATTCAAATACATAGTGCATCAAGGAATGTGTGTCTAAGTCTTGTTTGACATGCGGTGCCAAATGGAAACAATTTGTGCTAAGCTTGAAGAAGTATATGATGAAAATGATGAGCGTGAGATAGAACACCCCCATAAACATCTTTGGCTCACTACACAAGCATATTGAGCCCACCTTTTCATATGTAACTTTGGCAACGAGAGCACATTTGGTCACAATGATTCATAGAAATAAAGACATCATCTTCGCCACATGAAGTATAAAGGACATGTCGTGAATCAACAAGATGGTGACTCGGAAGACATACCAAAATCATAAGAAGATGGTGATGTTTCAAGGGTACCTTTGTAAAAAAATGTAATAAGGGGGAATGTTGGCATATTACATGACAATGTAGACATCTTTGAATGTCCACCTTCCTTGCATTGAGTCCATTGCTAACTGTTGGTCTCCTTCTTACACGCATGTATATATTCAATTGTTTGGTCTTTAATCAAACTATCCAAAATGTATTCTTCTCCTCTTTTCTCACAATCTTTTCCCAAGCCTTCCAAATTCTTTAAACCATAAAAGAGAAAACTAATTTCACCGGGCATGGAGAATGGTAATATCTTATTATGAAAATAAATCACTTGCCATTTTTTTCAACCACAGTAAATCTTCTTTCATAATGAAATTGTAGATAGTAAATTTCCAACATTCTTGACCTTCACTTGCATGTATGATCCATTAGGCATAAATAATAATACCTTCACAAAAATGTCTAATAATCGCAAGCCTAGATCCTTCTTTAGAAGGAAGGAAAAGTCCTCAAAATCTCTATGAAAACCTTTTCTAAATTTAGAACTAGCCCATATGAAATTTATGAAAAAAATTCAAGATGTTTATAACATTCTTAAGAAGGAACCCAATAAGAAGAATTATAAAAATGAGTGGTGGTAAGCAATTTACAACATATTAAATACTTACCTTCCATAAAGATAGGCTTAGTGATCTAGTAAGCTAGTTTTTCAACTCATACACAAATAACATATTACCATATCGGAAGGGAAATTCCTAGAATGCAAAGGGAATCCCCATAATTGGTAAGGATTTCCCATGTTTTATCCATTTTCGTTTCAAGTAAAGTTCTTAATAAAGAAGGTAATTAAAAAAGCGATTATTTATAACATTGAGTTTTACTCTATTTCATGTTGGATCCTGAAGCAAGGCAATAAGTATCAAGGCATTACATGTCATCAATAAGACTTATGATTGAATCATTTGCAAAGATACCATTGACTAGTTGTGTAGGTATTGAGCCTAGAAGAGAGATTCCTTTGAGCAGTCCCTAATTCATGTTTTTGCAATATAACCAAATCCCTATGCATGTAACACATACGATGAAGGGATAGAGGAAACCTTAAAAAATATAATGAAATATACCAACTTCTCAAAGCTAGCTCCTTCAATTACGAGGTAAGTTGTGGAATTTATAAAAACAATTAAGAAAAATTAATAAATATAAGGTAGAAACCTAAAACAATGAGCATAGCCAAAATGTGGCCAAGAAGAAAAACCATTCTATCTGATCATAAGGTTTCTCAAAGTCAATTTTTATGAATAAGTATTTTTATTTGATCATTGAGCCCATTCCATTCCTTCCCGACTACAATAATATTATGAAGAATATATCTACTTTTGATGAATTTTTTTCTCTAGACTAACAATTTCTAGTAGGATGTGGTGAGTGTGCAACACTAAGGATTTGTAAATGATATCATAGAATACATTAGCTAAATTGAATATTGGGAAATTAAAAATGAGCTTAGGGTCTCTTATTTTAGGAATAAACATGATATAACCTATGATTAAATTGATCTAGGGATTTCATGTGGAAATCTTTAAGGTGAACCTTATAGATTTTATTTTTGAATTTATCCAATAGATATTTATAGAAATAGAATGGAAGGTTTTTACATCCAAGTTATTTGGAATTCTCCATTTGTAAAAACACTCCATAAAGACAATTTATGGTAAGAAACCTATCGAAGAGATACTTTTGGCTTACGAAACTTGCAAGGGATGACTTAAAGGAATTTTTAGGAGATTTTGTTACTCGAGGAAGATTCTTGAGTTTTGAAAACCTATTGATAATGGAAAATGAAATATTGCACCATGTTAAGCAATTTTGTGAGCTATTGATTTGCTTCATGAATGGATTTAATTTACAGTTTTCTTATTTATATTTAAACATATATGGAAGAATTATATATACACTCTATCTCCCACTTTTAGATAGTGATGTTTGGATTTTATTTGGGCATCATGTGCATTATAAGCATATGCAATTTGAATACATTGTTTAAGTGTTGCCACATTATGGTGCATACACTCTTGAAATGGAGTCTTCTTAAGCGTGGTCATTAAGATGATCGGATATAAAATGATGATATAGTAAGCATTTTTGCAATGCATGCACATTTTTTCCTTTGATTGTAAATAAATTGGGCAGGAAAGTGATAGAATTTAACCACTATGAAATCAAACTAGAATGACCAATTATCCTAGGGACAACACTCCAAACTTTCTTTATGTGATGAAAAGTAGGTCCGTGATGTATTTTTTAATTTTGGCCATCTAAAAATCCATTATATCTAAAAACATATCAGAAGGTGGTAAAAAAATCCAACAAATCCTCAACTAGTAAGTGAAAGAAGATTATAAAATAAATGTATGATTATGTGGAAGTCATAAAGCACAATATAACTATTTAAATATTTTTTCACATCCTTAATATTAATTATACCAAGTGTTCCAAACAGCTAAATCATCATGATGCATAACATTATAGTCATAAAACCCAAATTTTCATAATACCCAAATTTTATTTTCATGTATATCTAAACTTCACTTTCACCAGCTTATCCAACACATGGACCATAGGTGACCAAGCTTGTTGATTTCTAGCTCAACCATATTAAAGTCACCACATATAACCCAATGCGTTTTCATATCTCATGTACTATCCAATGTAAAATTATTTACCTTCTATTTTTGTCATTAGTTGCACATAAAGAAGAATCACCCAAGAACAACTTTCAACATTAAAAAAACACCCAAAGAATATGATTGGATGGGTCACATCCATTAATAACATTATGGGCCCACAAATTTGGAGAAATAAAAGTGATGAATACTCTAAAAATATGCTCATGATTATTGATTAGATCTAAACTATTGATCCAAATAGAGATAGTGGTGAAAGTAAAAGAAAACATGCCACCTTAACTTCTTGCTTGAAAACAATGTTTATGTTTGGAAAGAATTTATGAAATTTTCATACAATGAATTTTTAAGGGGATTAAATGAGACCCTAAACATTCCATGATCATTATTTCATCAGGTACCTATGTCAAGATTCATATCCTCTCCGAAATCAAGCCATCAAGGCTTCATAAATATTCTGTAAAAATCATTGTTGGTTAGATAAAAAAATATTTTAACCTTAAATTTCCTCTTGGAATTAGGAATGATTTCTCCTTTATCAATATAACAAGGAGGGATATAAAATCATATAGACCCATATGTGTGAGGCGATATAAAATGAAGACTTGATTGTAGATTTTGTTACGAGATATCGAATGTTAGAATGAGGATCAAAGAGAGCACGATTGAAGGTGGAATGAGATGTTTGAGGATTATGAAATATTAATATGTTTATGTTTGAGCATGATATTGTTAAAAATAGGAGTGACCTTCATAAAATGTTTATCTAAGCCATGTAGGGGAAGAGTTGAGTTAGTAGGAATTTTAGTGTTTTTATATAAGTAATGCCCATAAAGGGTTTAGTGATTAAGCCTTTATTATGGTTTTATTAACAACTGCCGCTTTTTTTTCCAACCATTTTTATTTTTATAAAGAGATTAATAGTTGGATTTGAAATTACCTTGGTAGGTTCTTCTAGCAGCAATAAGTCACGAATCTTGTTTTCAAAAGATTGACATCTAAAACAAATATTCGAAAATTAATATATAGTAACTTCAAAATATAATGGGAGTCATCAATTTGGATTATGATTGATTCCTTAAGGTCCTAATAAAGGTTAACCTCCACATAGACATCCATATATGGTCTAGAAAAGTAAAAATTAATACGATCCATACAAATGACATGGACACTCGGGGTAGAAATTTGGTGCAAAACTACTCTAGCAAGGCATGGGGAGGCCAGAAATTCTATCCAAATCATACCTTAATAATAGTATTCTCAAAGACCACAAAATATTTTTTCCATGAGGATAATAATATCAATGAGCTTCCATATACTAGGTTGCAATTTTTTCATGGGCTGGGTTAGTAGAAAAAATCCATCCGGTCATGTTACGGAATGTCTCTAGTTTTATACCATGTTTGGTCCAAGTGAATTGTACCCAATTTTTAAACATGGTTTCAAAGAGTATTATACTTTTAAAATAACCTATCAAAGTAAATTTCTCAAGCCATTTAAAATCATCATAAAATTCATTGATATGAAAATTAATCTCCAAAGAAGGAAATCACCTTGTGGAATACCTTCGAACAAATTTACATGGTTTCTTCCTAGTGTCACCATCACATTCATCAAAATTACAATAACTATACTTATGTTGTGCGAGGCCATATAATAATATCTCCATAGGGTGAGGTTTCCAAAATGGTCTCAACAAATGCTAAGCACACATGATAAATCTTGTTGTTGTAATAAAAGTGTGGTTCAAGATAGGGACAAACAAAAAAATATTATAGTAAAACATTAAAACCCTAACAAAGTGCTCTCTCCTCAATAGCTATCTCTAGCCTCATATCACTATATCTTCCAACTTGTAGACCTCTTATTTATATGAATGACATTTTTATATTGATTTATATACAAATTATATTAATGAGTTTAATTTTAAAATTGTAAAAAAATATAAGATTTTTATCAATATAATAATTTAATACTACATTTGTACAGAATTTGAATTGTATTAATGAAAAAGAATCATCACTATAAATTTGTTGATGGGCATAGGTGGCCACTAAATTTAAACATATTTTAGCATGATCAAAACAAATTTACAACCTTTAGACTACTTTAATGACTTATTTCCCTTCATATAATATAAAATACATATATCTAACCCATCTATTACCCTTAAGTAGGGAGCTAATAGCTAAAGGTGTGAAGAACCATGCATCTCCCCTTACATTGCATAACATCATTCACATCTAAGAGTGCGTTTATATTAATAAATGCACTAGCTAAACTAAATGCATAGTACAATTCATGGTTAAAGATGGATAAATTAATATACTCAATATAGTTTTATAAAAGAGTTTAAGTTGTTTATACCATAATAAATTATAGAATAATTAAAACATTAAAGAAATTATTCTTATGGTTTAGAGATAACAATATACTTTACCATAAAAATATAAAGATCGTGATCAATGACCAATGGCGAGAAAACATTCTCAAGTAGCAGAAGGCAAGCCCGAACCCGACTTGTAAAAAGAAAGTGACATGACTTATATTCATCACAAAAGTGGTCAACCAATATCAAAATGGATACAAAAGTTCCCTTTTTGGGGAGGGGTATGTGATCTTAGTACCTTAATCTTCAAAACCTTTCTCAATTTACTAGAGTCATTCGATCAATCACATAAGTCAGTCCCATTTTTTTCCACTTTTCTTACCTCTCAACAAATGAGTTATTGACATTACTAAAATTACATAAGCAACTAACACAAATTTGTACATAATTTTAAAATGACATAAAATAATGAAATGTTGCATTTCCATTCTAGAATACATGTTAAATTTTTTTAAATAATTCATTTATTTTTAATTAATTGTGTTCTGTACATTTTTTGAGATTTTTATAAATATTTTTTATTTTGGTGAACACCTTATTTGATTTAGGTATGTATGGATGTTCATGGAAAAAATTCACTTTAGTTTTCTCAAAGTTGATTTTTTTCTATGAGTGTAACAAAGACATTGAAATGTAGCAAAATGTATTTTTTCAATTTTTATAGTGTCTCAAATGAGTAGTATTGAATTTCTTAAAATACTTTAGTTTATCTTGTAAAAACCCCAACTTTAACTATAATTGTTCATTTTTTCTAATTGTACCTAAATATATGGCATCAAAGTGGCATTTTTAGGCCAAGATTTAACCTCCAAATGGACTACAAGGAAACGCAAGCCACCTATGTGCCAACTAGGTTCCACATGGGTAAACCCCGTTTGAACAAACACTCCTTCGGTGAACCCTTTTTAAATACATTCAACACTACCCTCCACTACCCAAATGCCACCAAAATTTGCTTTCATATATTTTGCAATCTTAACATGTTTTATTGAATTTTTATTTGTATATTTTTTATAATTTCAACATTATTTTTAATATTTGATTTATTATTTTGGGATTTAGTATATGAAAAATAAATTAAGTAATTAGTTTTTTAATTTTATTATTTATATATAATGAATTAATACATGATAATGTTCCAAATTTAATTATGAACAATAAAAAATATTAATTTTATAATATTAGATATAGTATTAAATAAATTTTAAAGTAATGCACAATTATGAAATAAAACTATACCAAAAAAATTAAACATGTTTTGTAATTATTTAATAAATATAGGCAAGTAAAAAATGTTTTAAAATAAAAATTAAAAATTAAATCCATGTTTACTAATAATTTTTATATACCACCATGTGTATATTGTATTTTTCATTATGCTTAGTTTCAAACTTGATGGAGAGAAACTTTTATATAGGAGAGAACTGTGAAGTTGAAGAATCATGAATAATTAGAGGAAGAACAAGCAAAAATATATCGAGGAAAAAATAAAAGAGTTGAGTGTGAAAATAGGAAATAATAAGTTAAAGAAAAAGGAGCTAGGGAAGGCGGTGAAAGAGGTCATTCAACAATCAAACATTAGTATGTTCTCTTTTGTATTTCAATACAAATTAATTTTAAGCCCTTTAAATTGTAATTCAATTCAATATGTATTAAATCCTTTAATCTTAATTCGAGTTGAATAATATCAAAATCTAAGATAAAATTTATTTAAATATATGTGTACCCTTACACAAATTAGAGAACTTGGGGAAAGTAGATATAGTATAAATACAAATTTTCATAATTTATGCAAAGTTTAGGGAAAAAGGGTTTATAGAGTAATTAAGGGTTTATTAAAAATTGTAGAAAATATAGAGAAATCATGTTAATTTAGGGTTTAAACCAAATATACCAAAAATTAAGGAAATCATGGGGTTTATAGAAAATTGGGATTGATTCTAGGGTTTATAGAAGTTTAAGGTTAAATCTATTAAGGAAATTTTAGGGTTTATAGAAAATTACAATTTATATAAATATTTTTATTACATGGAACTTAAAAAATAGGGTTCATTGATCATTTTGAATGGGTTCAATCCTTTTAGACTCATATATGTTATGATTGAAAAATTTAAGACGCTTTGATGAGCCTGGTTTTACCCATCTTTTCTATTTTGAAGTCATCTCACACCCATTTTGGACATGTGTAATTATGCAAAAATCTAAAGAAAAACAAATTTATGATAGGAAGAAAAATTCTTATAGATCATCTAAACCACTTTGATTCTTAAAAACAAATAATACAACATCATGTAGTGTATTTTACATTATGATATCTTCCAACTCATATCATCTCTCCAATTGGAATGCTTTTGTTTTTTAGAAACTTAGAAAAGAAATATTTGTCTATTTTATCTATAGAGAACCATTTAAATTTTCTTGACAATTCACCATTATATCAATCCCTTCCATATTAATTATGTTCTCACTTTCTCCTCATTGCTTTCTAATGTAGCTCCATGTCTTCTCACATGCACAAAATTTTGTGCCTCAAATTTTACATGCTTAATATGATATATATTTATGAACCTACACTAATATTATAAACATTGTTAACAACATACATTCTTATGAAAAAAATTGGGTCCAATTTGAAAGCATGTTATATCACTTTTTCAATAATTGGAGAAGTATCATTCTTTAAGGGATTAGTCTTTATGTATTTACCTTACCCACATAGAACTCGCATGAACTGAAGTTCTTCAATATGTTGATCGTGCATATAATAATATTTGGTGTGCCTCTATACATCATAAGTGTATACGAATTTCCAATGGAATTTTGAAAGAACCGTAAGGGTCTCTAATATTGATTTCCCTCGATACTTTCCCTATTAGACATGACATCACATTTATAACATGATGAGGTGGAAAATACTCGAACACTTTTCAAAAATTGACATATTGATTTATTGGGATGATCCGTACAATTATTTTTGATTTTGACTTAGTATGTAGTTGACAAAACACTCTATATTGTTTAATCAAGATTCATTTTTCAGTAATTCATTTAAAATCTTCACAAAAATATTACATCTCTATAAACAATAATGAAGTTACTATGAAAACCAAAATGCACCCAAACATTAATAAAAATTTTGCAAATCAAATGTGTCATGCCCCTTGATGGGTTTATTTATATCATAATATATTAAGAAGTCAATTATATTAAAAAGGTAACCATTAATTTTTGAAATTTAATAATTTTATATCTTGATTAATACATATAATTATATGAAAAAATTATAATCTTGGTGTAATCTTCTGCACAATCTTCACTCTTTTATTTATAGTCACACACAACTTCTAGCTTATAAAACAATCCTTGTTTTAGGTGACAATTTTCTTTAACATCAAAAAATCTCACGTAACATTCATATTATACGTTGGCCTCATACAAAATGATTTATTTGGGTATATTACTTAGATATACATTATGGAGGCTACCATTGTATTAAAAAGACTATAAAAATATAATCTAGTTAATATAAAATTATATATAGTTATAAAAAAATAGGATGGTAGAACTTTAAAACTAGCAATCGTACGTGAAATGTACGATGGAAACGCCGAAGGGTATACATCGAGGAAGTGAAAATGAAGGGACTGGAATAACAAAAAGGATGAGAGTCGAAAAGGAAAGGGTAAAGGGATGAGAAGTCGAAGGACAAGGAAAGTGTTGAGGGGGACCGATGCCAAGAAACATTTTTCGGAGATATCTTAGATGCCAAGGAGTGGTCGATCAATACAACCAATGTCAATAGTTGGTCGTGAAATTAGTACTTGGTTTTTATGGTACTTAGAACACACTTAATTGTAAAGTGAATGTAACAGTGCATATCCCAAGACACTTTAGACATAGGGATCTGTATAGTTGACCTGATAGAAAAGGGATGCGATTTCTTGCATATTTCTTGATCAGGGCATCGCTCTAGCTATCAAGGAAATGAATAGGCTTTCCCTCACCATCAATATTGGTAGATATTTCCATCAATAATGATCGACACAAAATGGGATTTGCTTTTTTACCGCGATACAAAATATCGTCTCCATATCGCTTACATTTTACATGAGAGTCCAATTTGTTCTTCAAGAGGATAAAATAAAAAATGAGAAAAACCCAATAGGTTTCACATTTGAAACCCAACCTCATGAATACAACACACCATGTTCCTTTTTTCGCGAAAGGGAAGAAATGGCTCCTATGTCCTTCATGCACGGGTTCTATCAAATCTTTGATTGGCAAGAAGACAACGGTCTCATCATGCGCCAAGGGTTATCCAATGGTGACATCACAACTATTGACATAAAAAACAATTTTACTATTATTTTGTTTTAATTATTTGGCATCAAGTTTTTTTATATGGAGTTTAATTTTTTAGATAAGACGAACACATGCGTTAAATATTGGAAATAAAAAGGTGGGAATAAAATACATGCAAGACGTACACCTATACCACATCTCAGAGTGTCCGCATCGAAAAAATATTTACTACTTGTGGTCCACTTTTTCGTTTGAATCTCACTTGCTTGACCAGACGGTCCATATTGTTGCATCCCATTAAACTGAATTATTGAAGCAAGAATCTTCATACAACCACGATGTTCAACTCCTTTCTCAATGAGCCTTTGTTTTCAGAATGATTTTCCACTAACAAGTCTTCATAATGGAAGTGATTAAATGAGCACGACATGGACATACAAATGACGCCACCTCACTTAAACTTCTAATCAGATTTCGAGCTTTTTTGGGTTGACCATATCTTTAAAATATCGTCTATTTCAGGGAAGATGCGGAGCAAGGGATATCTTTTCTATAAAATTAAGATATATCTTCTTTTATCAAAATGAGATACCAACTTGTCCATTAACAAACAACATAAGAAAAAATAAATGTACATAACATTAATATATTTTATTATATAAGTATCTCCTCAAAATTTGAATATGCCAAAACATTTTCTAAAAATGTCGTGATTAGTTACACTATATGTTTTTAATTACGATGATCAATATTTCTTTTTCAAATTTAACCCAAAATAATTTCTTGATTTATGTGTGTCATCCTTGCGTGGGGGCCAAGCTAATCTTCTATGTATCGCTAAATTTTAGAAAATTAACAAATAATATAAAATAAAAAAAAAGAAACAAGAAAATAGGTTCTCCTTCGGTGTACAATTGGTTATGGGCCCCACATTAAAATCATGTGTTACCTACTAAAGTTAATATTTTATTAATTAATCCTACCTTTTCCACAATTCTTTAACAAGTTGACAGGTGTGGACCACTTGTCCTTTGGTTGAATGTGTAGGTTGTGGAAGAAAATTGATGAGGCAACATATTAGTGGTAAAAATAGAGGTCATATTGTTCTGGTCTTTTATTCATTCATTCCCGAAATATTGTATTCCCTCTGATTTCCTAAAAATAAAGTTATTAAATTTAGAGGTTATGGGCCTGGGAAATTGATCCAATCCATCTGAGATACATGCATTTCTATAGGTCTTCTGCCATTAGTCTAATTCCCTGTCTATAGACTTCAATGAATAACTATCCAGCTTAGAAATAGTTTATTGGTAAACAAATGCAAAAATTGAAGCATGCATATACATCCCATTAAAATTACATGAAAAAGAGCTACAAAAAATATCCAAACTTTCTTTCTTTAGCAAATATGAACTTACAATGGTATTTCTCTTGTGGTGTCTGAATGATGGTGAAGGCCTAAGAAATGATACAAACTATATCGAGCATTTCAGGCATAAAATATAGTATGTCCTTGTCTGTAATGAGGGAAAAATAGAAAAAATTGGTTTAGGTCATCTCATACGACGTAGAATTAAAAACTATATAAATAGTAATCTTTCATGTTTTATTGTTTTGTAAATAGTAGAGTGATTGAATTTGAATCTTTCCTATTTTATTGTTTGGCTAATTGTGGAAGAGAATGGTGGAACATGAATCCGGTAGATGTTCTAAACCAAGCAATTCGAACAGGTGGAATGCCAAACGAATCCTATGCTTTCACCATTAATAGACATCCGGGAGACCTCTATCCATGCTCTACAAATGGTTCGTGAATGAAGGTTGTGGTGGTACCATGGAAACATTGAAGGTGATGGATGTAAAAATTAAAACAAAAGGAAGATAAAAAATGAGAGAGGTTGATGGACGATGAAGAAGGGGTTTGAATGTTGGCACCCATAATATTTAATCCTAGTATAGTTGGTTTATAATTTTCTAAAATGTACTTGTAGAAGTATATGATCTTTGTAACCTGCAAGAAAGAAAATTGTTCAATATTTTAAATTTTCAAAATTATTCAAAGGAGTGTGACATTACAAATACATACAAATTATCAAAAACCAAGAAACACTTCGAAATTTAGAACTAAAATAACATTATACATAGATTTTTTATTACTAAATCCATATTTATGGAGAAAAGGGAAGAAATTAATCTTAAAATTAAAATGAACTTTAACTTCCATTTAAATTCAAAAAATATTCTTTTGGAATGCATTATATAAGAATAATAATACATTTTAAAAGAAATGAAATACCTGAGATATGGTGATATCGGAGAAAGTGTCATCCCACGGTGTTGCAGAAATGTTGAGGAAGGAATTAGCTGACGTCCTCCCGGCTTTATTTGAATACTTTGGAATCTGGATTGACGGCCTTGCCCACCACCCTGTTCCCCAGTGCCCACCGACTTGAACATGAAATCCAGCAGCCCCGTGTCACCGATCTACACCCTGGGCTGACACGAGTGACATTGAACATGGGGCTGCTACCATACTTGGAAAGGAGAACTGATCACATTGGAAATGTGTTTCCTGAAATCAGTGATATAACATCAATGTTAAGCGACGTGGGTTTAAATTCATTTTCTTTTTTCAAATGTATTTATCGGCTATAAGATTTTTCTTCTAACATCAAACATCTGTCTGCAGTTATATGGGATACAGACCAAAACTTTGCATCAATTGCGTTATGTATAAATTTGTAGGACAGAATTGATATAATTAGAAGCAGAGAAGGATTACATCACCCAAATCACCACATTTCACTAAAACCCAAAAACCAAGCTATACCACATTTAAACCCTTCCATAAAACTCACAATCTAGCACAACCCAAGTGAAAATAATCCATACAAACCGAAACCCTGCCTAAAGCCATTGCATATAATTCACAATCCACCATGCCTACGTGCATCCACTGCATGCACGCCAAAACCCACGAAAACCCATATAATGCCGATAAATTGCAATCCGCATGAAAGAAAACAAATTGTATTCGAAAAAAAGTAGAGAAAGAAAAAGAAGTGGACGAGGAAACTTGAAACTGCTAAACAATAGATTCTAGAAATTTGGATTTTTGAACTATTTGTGAATGAAGATGAATTGGATTCGCTCCATATTCTTTTCCATTGGAGGCGATCAATCATCTCTGTATATCTACAGTGGAAACATCTCCGAATTTAAGCATATATTCTGCCATTACCAACCACCATATGAAATAGTAAAGTAGACTTGACTCGAACTAAATCAAAATTATGTTCGTTTTATAGAGACATGTACGTATGAGATGTGACACGTGTATGTTTGACGGTGAACAAAAGCACTACGTGGATTAAGAAGAGGAGGTACGTGGTCTACCCAGAAACTCAATCTCTAGCCACCGTTAGATTTCAACGCCTCCTATGAAACTCAATCTCACTCGTGTAATTTCGACCGATGTCGAATCATCTGTCCCTTCTCATAAGTAAACGCCTCCGGTGTAAAAATTGATTATAAAAATGAAAATTTGTTGATTACATATAATTTATAAAAATTAATATTGTAGAGCTTACAAAATATTTCATAACTTAAAAATTATAGATTATATAACTTAAAAAATTCTGATTGTAAACCTTTTGAAATATTGATATTAGAACTTCCAAAATTTTAGATAATGGAACTTTAAATGTTAAGATTGTAGAATTTACAAATAAAAACTGATTCTATAAATTTCTTTAAAATGTATATTGTATAAATCTTTAAAAAATAGATTGTAGAACTTTTTAAAAATAGAGATTGTATAACTTTACAAAATTCTTAAAACTTATGGCCACATAGACACATGTGATGAAGAAATGGAAGATACCCCTTCTCCTAAATCATATTTAGATCTCATAATAGATGTTATGAAACTTCTTTCTAATAAAAATGTACAACACTTGGTGAAGATGAATTTCAATAAATTAAAGTAACGTTTCCAATTGGAACTAGTTTCAAGATAGAAAATGAGTAAATTTATTAATAGAATTTATTGTGAATTCGTTAATTTGAATAAAATTTATAGAGCTCATTTGTTGGTTTCATTCTTGAATCATGTTGATATGAAGAACACATTACAAATATTGGGTGTGAATTTCAAATGGTGAAAAAACAACCGAAACAAGAGTATTTTAGAAATGTGTCCAAAGGAATAAGTTCCATGGGTACAAAAACTAGGTCTACATATACGAGTGTTTCTACAAAGTGGTATTAACTTCATTATAAGTGAAGAAACAACAAATAATCAAGATATCAGTGCTACTGTTAATATCTTAGGTGTTTAAAAAAAACTACCAACCAATATATGAATAGGAGAAATACCTTGAATGATACTTCTATAGAAGGCAATTAGAAGTTAATTTATAGGAATCCTTTTTCTAATAAAATTAAGAAAAATATTGTTAAGGTAATTTCTAATTTTTGGAGTGAGAAGACTAATGATTCTCCAAATACAAGGTATTTTTAAAAATGTAATATTGGTCATAATGATTAAAAATAAAATCTAAATAATTGGATTGAAATAAATCAATGTGATATTTACGTCAAAATTATATAAGATCGTCCACATGTTAAGATTGGGAAACAAATGTTTGAGATTTTGAGAACTTGGTATGTGAGGCCCAATAAAATCCTTAAAACTTTTTTACCATTATCATCTCAAGTGTGGTTATCACTATCCTCGATAAAATATAATTTATCGATTGAAGTTTTCTTTTACTTCGAGATCTTACATTATAGTGTGTAATTTTATGTGATTTAATATGTAATCAATATATAGGTGTATAGAAAGTTAAGAGTGACATCTGATGGTCTAGAAAATTCCCTAGATGTGTGAGTGCATTCATATCCTCTATTCTATGCACCATATTTGATGATAATGTTGATGGTACAATGGATTGCATCAAATATTTTTTTGATACATTATGGGGCCTTTAAAATATTTCTAAAAAGAGTTGAAGACTCGGATATGGTTCAAATAATGACTTGCATGAGATAATCATTTTAAAACTTTATATATTCAAATTAGAGATATTTTAATTTGATTTATTATTAGAGTGATAATGGATTTAACACTCAAATTCTGAATACATGTAGGTTACAATACATCAAATACTTGAACTAAATTTAGAAAAAATGCTATGAGGTTAAACTTGGTAGAAGAGGAAATCCATGTTGTGACATTCATGGATCATTTCTAAAGTTTTATTAATCTTTATATCAAATTTTTATAACTATGCAAAGTGGAATATTACTCAATTTAATACATTAAAGGACACATTACCTCTTAGACTTTAGTTCCTTCTTGTGCATAGTTGATTTTGCTAAGAATTTCTCATTTTATCATCAAATGGATATCCAAACATAATACTATCATACTAAGAATATTACTCTCATGTTGTATGTATTTTATAAGAATTCACAATTAGCTTTGGATGGTGTTTAAAGTACATTTGAAAATTGGATTAATAAGAGGGAATACTTGATATATCAATGATGATAAGGAGCATCACACCCACTTCGTGAAACACTATTTTAAATTATTTTTCCAATATCTTTCTCAACAAGGTATATAATTAGATCAACATTTAGTTTGGTTAGATGGTTACACATCACGCTTCAAATCATCTCACCTTATGTTTCACTTAATTGATATTATTTTTATCTCAATTATGTAAATGGAATTAAATATTTATTTCGAGTAACTATTGTAACTAATGATATACAAGTGATAATATATAGTAAGATACAAGTATTATGCATATATAATATAGAACTCAAAGTAATAGAGAGAGAGGAGGTGACTTAGCTATTTTATGAGGGATCTAGAAGTGATCTAAGATGGGGAACTATAGGAACAGGCTGGGAAGAGTGTCATCAAGACTCATTGGAGGTTCTGGAAATTAGAGATGTGTAGGACAAAAGAATCCATGGGAGGACAGGATCTCTATGGCACTAGTGTCCACTCATATGCCCAAGTTTTTTCCTTTTTCAAGATAGAAGAACATTGTTATTGGTCATCTTTTTCACCCTAATTTTTCTCCATCGTTGGTCATAACTATAACATGTAAAATAGATAGCTAGTTTCACATGCCCACAAACCACATCAAATATGATAAATAAGATGTAGAATGGGGATTTAGAATGACCCTAGCGGTCACCTAACGAGTGATCTTACGACCGAACATTGCACTACATCTCATACTCCATGTAGTTATGTCTCGAATGTGTGTGTAATGATGCCCTAGGTTGCCCTTCTACAAGTTGCATTATGATAACCGACTAGATATAGAATGCTTCAAGTATGAAAATGTCCGAGATGGAATAAAATGGACTTCCCCTCATATGTTTTGTATGTACGGTGATACAACCCTTGTCCCTTTGATGGATTTTCTAGATGAATTACTTTGAAATTATCGTGTGCCTTTGATGCAATCTTAGGTGATAGTAGATACTTTTAATACTTTCCCTTTATTTGAGATCAACAAATAATTAAATATATGATTCCCTTGTTTGAATTTCATAATTGAAAACTGTAAGGCTAACCCAAAGTATTAAAAGATGCCCAAGAAGTAAAAGACACCCAAAAGGATAAGAAAATGATATAGAGGGTCAGGAGCACTTTGGCACTTTTGTTTGTAGTCGGATGCTAGTGTCTAAGGCTATAAAATATAAATAAATCAAGTTTCATCAATGTTTTAGGATGTTTAAATCCATTAATAATGTAAAATATAAATCAAAGGCCCAAAAGGAGTTGTCAACAACTAGTTTTCTTACTTAGAAATCATGTATATATATTAGTATAATTTAGACATAGAAATGTACATAAGGGCATAGATTTTGTGTCTACATTTTCCCCAAATTTATGTTGTTGAGTGAATACTTAATAGAATAAATTAGATAGAATGTGTATCTTGTTATCATGTAGAGAGGAGTGTATCGATAGCGTGCCCAGTGGACAAGTGAAGCATGAAGTGGTCATGATGTGAATCATGGAGACTAGGAAAAGAAGTAGACCCTAGGGGTGAAGTGTATGCGTAGTAGCATGTTATTGGAGCTTGTGTTTGTTGATGTGAGCTGATTCTTGTTGCATATTAAGGATGGAACTACAAAATAAGAGAGAGAAAGTAGTAAAAGTTATGTATATGAAAAATCATTGTAATATATGGATAAGTGAGTAAAAGTGTGTAAAAGTAAAAGGAAAGTGTGAACCTGATGTATAATAGATTAAAGGATATAAAGTTGTATTGTTTTCTTTGGAGATGCTACTAAATTTGAGTGTCTTATTTCTGAAGGGTGAGGTTTTGGGTGATCTCATGCCAAGAGTGAGTTTTTGAGCTATCACATGCTAAGAATGGGTTTCTTGGTGATTTCACGCCAAGATAAGAATGTTGGGGAAAGAGGTATAGTTTTTCTCTCCTTCCATGGAACTTACCAATAAGAACCACTACAAATGGTACATCCCTAATTTTAGCATATTGTTCTGTTGTAATTGATTGTAACCAATTATAGCTGATTCTACACGATAGAATGCATTCAGTAACTAGAGGCAAGGTCCTGCTACTAGAGAACTATACTGTAAACTAATGGGAACTATGTTGAACTGATAAATTGATTATTTTTTCCCTAGGACACAAGCGCCTAGGGGACACAAGCACCCACTACTACTGTCCAAGACGGGGCGCTAGTGTATGCTTTTTATTTTGGGTTTAAGTTTGATTCTGTCCCATTTTGTGACTGTGTGCTTGTGCTGATTCTATACTCTTTTATTCTAATCTAGAGTTTTCTACTACTAGAAGGGTGATTTGTTCACCCAATAGATGCCCCTTCATTTGGGATTCATGCAAATATTATAGGATAATTTGGTCCAAAGGAGAGGACCTGATCTGATCTCAAGTGGATACTTGTAGGTGATATAGGATGTGTGTGGTAGAAACCAAGGAACATGCGAGAAAAAATAGAATAGTAAACAAATATTAGTAAAAATGAGTTAGCATGCAATAGAAAACAATATAACAAGTAACTAGGAAGATAAGATGGACCGCAAAAAGTGGGTTTCATACATGGTACATCACTCACAATGTCACAAGACAATCAGGTCCGAAGCAACCAAAAGGATGTCATGAAGAATAAATACATAGGGAATGGCCCAAAAACAATAACAAACAATAACAAGAAAAGAGTAACATATAACCATGGTTTTAGAGATCCTGTAAGGAAAAGGCTACACATGAAGCACTTGTTATCATGTTAGAAAGATAAGTAGTATGTAAAAGCATGTATAGAGAAGAAAAAGAGTAAGCGATAATAAGGAAAAGAACTAACTATTGTATGAGGGACTGTGATGTGTGCAGTGTGAGTAGTAAAGGGTAGATGCCCCTAGGAGCCTCGATAGGACTGGTAAAGAGATGTGTCAAGTATCATGCATCATGTAAAAATATGTAAAATTCCTTCATTCACCTCAATATTACAAGTGAATGTGCATGTGTATATAGAAAAATATGATGACATACTATGTATCTAACTAGCATAAGAAACAAAGTGTAACATGTGTTTAGTATAAACTAGCAAGAGTAAATGCAACCAAGATATGTTAATGTTTTATGAATGTGATGGTGTACAAGGTATGAAGATGAGAGGAGAATTTTTTCCCCTAGTATATGTGCATAATATGAGTTTCATTTAGAAATTCCCCTCAATCGTAAAAAATGAAGCATAGAACAAAATTTTGTCATCGAGAAATGAGTGTGTTGTGTGTGTGATTAAGAGTAGATGCTAGAAAAGATGTATCATGAAGCACTAAGTGTGAAGTGTAGGTGATGTGATGTTCATTTAAGAATTGGAATGTCAACAATGAGTAAGACCCGTAGAGAACTAGAGTGTGTCATCGAGAAATGAGTGTTATGTGTGTGATTGAGAGTAGATTGTATAAAATATATATCGTGAAACACTAAGTGTGAAAAGTAGTAAATAAACTATGAGTAGAGTTGGAAAATGGGGATGGAGGGGAGAAAGTGTGATTCCCTCCAAGTGTTTATATCAAGAGCTATGGGTAAATAGATATGATCATTGATCATTGATCATTGTGAGCAATAATAGCTAGGGTATGTATAGTGCACAAAAGGATGTATACTATATATAAAAATTAATATGTGTATCATGAGTTAAAGGATTTATAAGTAAGCATGAGTAGAAAAACATGTACGGAGTAGCATAGTAACATAAATAGATGTAGCAAGGTGTGCACATAATGTAGATGAGATAAAGCAACTTTGCTAGAAAGATATATGTGAATTACAAAACAACAGTAATGTATAGATGTGTATGCAAATAGTATGAGCAAGTAATAACTAATTAGAACACATGTGACTATGAGGAGGGGGAATTCGATGCCCCAATGTGTACGAGTGATGGAGATCTATGTGAGAAATACCATACCATGGTGACGGAGTTTGAAACATGTCATAAGAAAATATATGGTCATCCCAATGGTTGGTAGAAGCAAGAGTATGACTAACATCTAATTTTGGGTCTACCAGAGAAGATGTAGGTGGGTGACGGATCACATCTTGTGTCGAGTGATTTGGTTGTGCTTCCTTGGATGGTGGTGGCTTATTTTGTATTGGTAAAATTTAGATGAATTAATAGAAGGAGATAATGGAGTAAAAATTTTTAAATGTAGTACGATATTGGGTTGGATAGGTGGATCTTGACTTACCAGAGAAGGTGTTGGTGCTCATCTAGATCTCACACCATTTTACCCTGATTTTCCTCTGATCTGCATGTTGTTAATTGTTTTTCTCTCGATGCGAATGTTCTAAAGCTTCTACCTCCATTTAATGCCTCGAATTTGTTTGCAGAATCCATTGTCATGCCCTTTTTTGAAGGAATCTATGAGTTTTCCCTGTTTTTGCCCTAATTTCTTCAAAATCCCGAGCTCTGCTGTTTTTTCCTATTTTTCCCCAACCATGGAAGCTCAAGAATGATCAATTTATATTTTTATGCCTTTGAAAATCCAAATCCATGGTCAAAAGATGCTTAGAACCATGATTCACTTGGTTTTGTTTCAAAAATTTTCATCCTTAGCGAAAAATCAGATTTTGGGCATGAATGGTGAATTTCTATGTTTTTGACGGTTTGGCGGGTGCCTTTTCCTATCAAAATTATTCCTCAGCATTTGGCGGTCATGTGGCTTCTTTTGGTTGGTCGGGGATGGTAGGAAAATGTTTTAACTTGTTGCTTTGTGCTTTTTTGGCAAAAAGGCAAATTTGGTCCCGTAGCTCCACTCAATTCTAATTGGTTCTTTTGGTACTTACGTGGCTTCTTCTAATTAGATGGAGTGCGGTGGGTTTGTTTTTGAACTTTTTATTTTTGGATACTTTGGAAAAATTATGAACCCACCCAGCGGCCTGCCATACTTTGATTTAAGCAAAATTTAAGCGGCAGGGAAATATTCTTACTTTGACCCCACAAAAGGACACATGGCAAATTCAAAAGCGGAGATGCGGGCCTTTGAGGCAAAGTTGGATATTTTTCCCTTTTGGAAAAATGGAGTAAAAACTCTAAAATAGAAGCGTGCCCCCGCCAAATCATTGTGAAGCCTTATAAGGTTCTTCAAGTTGCGCCATAATGACACGTGGAGGTCTTTAATGGGTCTTCTTTCCTTAGAATTTTTAGCAACTTCTTAAAAGGGCCTGGGACACATGGAGTGGCTGTCTAAGTTTGGGGACCATCCTTTGGGTTTTATTTTGAAGAAGCGCCAATAGGACACTTGGAGGCTTCCGCTCACTCTGCTTCTTGCTTGGACTTTTGAATGGCGAGAGAAGACCGGCTAGGACCTTGGACACATGGTGCTTTCTGCTGGACTCTAAAGCTTTTTGCAAGATTTAATGGACTGGGACACGTGGTGACCCCATGCTCATTCAGGATCTCTAATTTTTGGGACCATCTCAAGATGTGCCATTGAGACACATGGTGGTTTGAAAAGTCAAGAGGTGGGGAGGCGGGCCATCGGGGGAAACTTGGATTTTTGCCCCTTGTTGTTTAAAAGACTAAAATCATCAAAATGACCCATAGACCTGATAGAGAAAAGTCAAAATTTGCTCCAGTCAACACCGGAGGTGTGGACTTTCGGGATAAATTGCAAAAAAATTATTTTGTGGAAAAAGGATTTAAAAGTGAAAAAGGAAGCGTGGTTCCATTGGGACCCACATCAGAAACTAGAAGCGGAAGGGCAGAGCTATGGGGAAAACTTAGAAAATTTTCCCTTTTACAAAAAAGATGTGAAATAGAAGAATTTAGTTGCAATTTCTTTGGGACCCACATTGGGACACGTGTCAGGACAATTTTTCAAAGGCGAAGGGGCAAAGCAAATTGAGAAATTTTTCATTTTTTCCAAAAGGTGTAAAAAAGTAAAAAGGAATCCCTGGGCCCATCTTGACTTGGATCTTCCATGTGGGGTCCAGATTCAAAAGAGAGATCAACATGTGTGCATCTGTATCTGATTTTCTACCATTTACGGCCCAAAGCTCCTGGGGATGTGATTTTTTACGTTTTTTTATCATTTCTTGGTGTCTCCTACACGTAAAATGAAGAGGAACATTAATTTGGTATCCTAGTTGGGTGGGAAAAATCTTAAGATGTCTTTTACAATCAAGACGTGATCTGATCATTGGCTTCGATCTGATTTTCATTTTTTCTTTCCTTGGCATGCAAAGAACCAAATTTGACAGATTGGAGGAGGAAGTAGTTGGCGCGAGATGAAGAATCGACCTACCAGGTGAAGAATTGAATGCTGGAAATATTTGGAGAGATTTTCCCTCTGCACACCTGACAAATTTTTGCAAATCTGATTCTGGGAGTCTCAACATGCAATGGTGCTTTGAATGTCTCTGGTTTTGGGGGAAAACTTTGTTGTAAATGAATTATTATAAATTGCATGAATTTTTTGTGCAAATGGTTGGAGTGTTAGAGGTCGGGACTAATTTTTCTAAGAGAAAAGCTTGATAGAACTCGTCCTTCTAAGAAATCATCTGAAGAAACCTATTTATCTCCTTTGTGTTAAATTTGATTGTGTCAAGGTGGTTGCAAGTGTACAACCATTGACAAGCTCTAAGATTGTTCTAGAAACTTTCTCCTGCCGATAAGTTTAATCAAACTTGAGTTAATCTACGTTATTTTTGGGCAAAATTTGTGTTTTCTTCATTCCTGAATGTCTGAAAGTACTTTTCTTTTTCCCATTGCAATCTTACATTGAAATCTTTGTGAATCACACAATATCTTATCCTTCCGATAGTTTGGTGGCATTTGCAATTTCATTTATCAAAAGAGCTTTCATCGATAGTGAAATAAAAAATTTAAAATCACTATGACTCCTAACATGACTATAAGATTGTTTGTTAGCCTTTGAGGGTATCTTAGGCATGATGAAATAGGGGTTCATAATGTTTAGTTAAGTTTTCCAACCGGAGCCTTCATTTAGGATCCTTGAAGTTTTGTGAAAAGTGTTGATATGGGCTTCCATTAAAGCACATATTCATGTTAAAGGAACATCCTAGCTATCCCGAAGCATTTTGTTGTTCAAGCTCTCCATTTTTGTAACATTTCTCAAGAATCTAGTGAATCAAGTACATTTCTACCTCACCTCCCACCAAAAATTCATTTAAAAATAACCAATCATACCCATACTACCCCTATTTTTTCATGTTTGTATACAAATGCATAACTTTTACTACCAAAACATGCGAAACAATCAAGTTTTCATTGTCTTTAGTGGCTTGAACCTTGCTTAGAAAATATCTCCATTATCTAGAGTGACAACTCATGAGAGTTAGGTTTTGTTGCATTGATCATATTTTCTTCAAGGTCTTCTTAATAATTTCACAAGGATATCTCCATCTCCTCCACAAACAACAAGCTACAAAAAGGGTCCTCTCACCCTGGTTGAAAGGCACAACCATAAAGTAGTGAGGATAGGTCAAATCCTCTTGAGGGTGCTACCCATTTCTCCACATCTGAGTGACAAAGAGCAAGTTGCATTTCATCCCGGCTATAAAATGACACACTACATGCTCTTTGTCTCTAAGCTTCCTGCCAAACCTATGATGCTACTCAGTTTATGAGGGAGAATCAATTTGGGTACCAACACCCATTAGCACTTTATGCCGGGGACATAGTGGTTACGCTCATATTCGAGACCCTAGTAAACACTTCATATATGCTCTAAGTGCTAATACATTTTTTCAAACATCATCTTGTGTTCAGTGCAGTTGTAAGAAGTATTTCAAAGTTGCAAGCGATGTCTACAATTCTTTCAGTTTCTACACCTAGTGCACTAAATTTCATTGATTAATCTAGGTAAAGAGAAGTCGATCCTTCCATTTCTAGTTTCCAGTATTGTGAGACATTTTATAGATCATATTTTAGTGCATTTTCATAGCTAAGGTGGAAATCCTTAGTGGCGACTCCCTGTTGATCTGATTCTTGATAAGTACCAATGTCTTAAACTCTATCAAGTGATATTTGTTACTAATATTTGTAAAGTTGGAAGGAAGAACATCTTTCTTTTCTAGGGATCCTGCTAGGAAATTATTTCTAGAGCTAGGAAAAACAAAGTCAGAAGGAAGAAAATCCTAGAGAGTTGTTGGAGATCAGCAGACAAGAAAAGGGATCTCCATTAATGAATGTGATCGGCCTATCATTGAAGAATGTCATTCAAGTGCTTCTGAATCATGTAGCCTCTTGTAGAACTGAATTCTCCAACTGGAGAGGGGCCTTCATTTTATTTTGAAAATTTTTCTTCTCATTTTGCCCTTGTCTTTTCAAAGGTTGATAGGGTTTTCCAAAAAACAAGTCCTGTAGGGGATATCCATTTTGAAATTTATACTCTTGTGTTTCAAAGACCCTCTGCCCCTTATCAATTTATCTCCCCTCTAGGGTCACCTCCTCAAAAAAACATGGCCCAGCCCCCACCCAGACCTCCTTTTGTTGTAAACACCTTTGGTCCTATAAATTTTACAGGGATGGTTGGTTATCCAAATGCAGTTCCCTAGGATGTAAGAAATAGATTACCAAAGTTCCAAGGAAACAACGCTATAACTGGTGATCAACATTTAAATATTTTTATCAATATGATGGAAGACTTTGAGATTGAACATGAAGATGTATATATCAAATTATTTATCCATACTTTGGAAGAGGATGCAAGGGACTGGTATAAAGCTTTGCCAGGTTAATTCCATTGATTCTTGGATAGAGATGAAAAATGCATTTAAATTGTAGTATGGTGATAGAACTGGCCCTAGGTTTCTTCCATCAGAATTTGAAAACATCAAGAATAATCCTAATGATTCAGTGCATGATTTCAACACAAGTTTTAACAAGACCTTGAGGAGATTTCTTATTAGCTTAAGGCCATGTGATGAATCATGTTTGATCAAATATTCAGATGCATTTGATAAAAAGGTTGCTTACTAATTGAGGGACAAAAACCCTACTAATTTGAGGTAGGCTTTCACCATGGCTCTGCAAATTGAGAATAACATCAAGGCAATTGGAAAGCCTCCAAAAAGGGAGGGTGTAAAACTAATTAACCTAGAAAATCCTCAAACAAGTAAGATTATTGATTTGGAGGACATTGTGAAAAATTTGGCAGGGGTTGTCAAAGAAATATCATACAAATTAGCCCGGGCAGAAAAAGGGATTAGGCGAGTTCACAAGGTCAAGCACAAGTAACAAGGCCGGGATAGGTTTACAAACCATCATAGAAATGATTAGAGATCTGATGATAGAGGCAAGGGACCTATTGGATTTGGAAATAAACAAGCCCAGGACAGGGAAAACATAATGGTACCTGATCCTTTGGCTACTGTGAGTTGTTGTTGTGGAGGAAAAAATGTCATTAATTGGTGTGACAGATGTTTCATGCCCCATGCTCCATGTGAGGAAGATCAACAAGAAGAAGAAGAAGCTAATGATGATAATGATGATGATGTTTGCATGATGGGTTGCTCCACGAGCTCACAAAAAGTGGCAACTTTAACTAAGGTAATAAGTACCATAATTGTTTCTTATTTTTGGGATTGCATTCCCGGGTACCTAGTCTTCCTCCCTCTCATACTTTAGAATTAGATATTGTATAAGATTTTTAATTTCTCAATAATGACTTTGAATATTTAAGATCTTTAATGATAAAGAATTATGATGGAGGAATCCCATCCGAGGAATACATACGGTTGTTGATGAACATTTTTATTGCCCAAGAGAAGGAGTATAACACAAGAATTAGGGTTGTCAAAGGGACAAGGCCTCAAGCTAAGCCAAAAACTCCATTGCTTTCAAATATTCCTAAAGAGGCTCCTAAGAAAGATGCATCTACCAAGGGCCTTGTTTTCCTAAACAAAACTCATACCCCTCCTCATGCCCAAGCTGTCAAAAATCATGTGCCATCTAATGAGTATATCAACCTTCCTTCTAATGCTTTGCCTTGCCAAGTCTATACCTTATGATATTGCCCAAGTCTTGAGTCGATCAAGATCTTCGTTCCAAATGTTGAGATTCTTAGGATTCCTGAGCACAAAAAAGGGCTTTTGAGTATTTGGGGCTGAAAGAGGAGAAGATTGCCCTAGGTAGAAATATAAACATTGTTGAGACTCCACCAGTCATTAAAGAGTTAGAGACACCACTAGTGTTAGAGGAACTAGGTGAACCACCTAAGGTTTATTTGGGGACATCCTTGGTGGAGTCTCAGCTAAATGTGGATCCATTCTTCACCACTTTGATCATTAAAGACAGATTGCTACACAACTATATGTTTGACTCAGGGGCATCATGCAATGTTATGCCTCTAGAAGTCATGAATGAGATGGATATCAAAGTAACAACAGCATATGGGAAGTGTACTGCTATGGACTCTAGAGAAGTGCCAGTGGTGGGATGTGTGAAAGGTTTGGTGGTGCAACTTGTAGCTTACCCAGGTAAAAACCTGATGCTTGATGTTGTTATTGTTGATTGCCTAGCCAAGTGGGGTATGTTGTTATCTAGAAAATGGGCTGCAAGTGTTGGTGGGAGTGTTCAAATGGACATGTCCTATGCTACCATCCCAATTGAGGGCATCCTTGTCAAGGTTGTATGGAGAAAAGAAGATGTTGCACCTTATTGAAGATCCCAACAATGCATCTTATGAAGTATTGTACACAAGTGTTGATGTTGATAACTTTGTAGGATTTGCTGATGGAAAAGAGCACAAGATTGAAGAATGCAAATTTCTTGAATAGGTAGGCTCTCCTTGGACTTTATTGTTTGATGGAGCTTGCTCCAAGTTCGAAATGGTGTTGGTGTTGTTCTGATCTCTCCAGGTCAGGAAGAGTTTGTCTTTTCCTTCAAACTCAACTTTGAGTGCACTAATAACATTACTGAGTATGAGGCACTATTTTTAGGTCTGAGGATTGCTTGGAAATATGGTGTTAAAGACATCATTATCAAAGGAGATTCATAATTAATTGTAAATCAATTCAGAAAACTTTATGCCACAAAAAATCAGCGAATGAAACAATACAAGCATGCAACTTGGGATCTCATTGAGATGTTTGATTCATTCAATATTATGCATCATGATAGGAGGTTTAATGATTTGGAAGACAAAATTATAGTATTGGGATCTCGTTTTGATAATTGTATAGTATCCCCGTATTGTGAATATGATGTTGAGGTGTTAACTAGGCCATATGTGCCTTACAACATTACACATTGGAAATTTTTATGATGATGCTCGTGTCAAAGATTTCTACAGAACAAAGGGGAGTTTGTTGATCAAAATATTGTTTGGGAGCCAATGGTGTACGTAGCGAGAGGTAAAGAAACCTTGTTAGGCGAGGCATCATCCAACTAAAGACTAATACCATTCCTAGAGGGTTGGTTGCTCTTGAATCCAACTTTAATAATGTTGATCGCATTATTAACAGATGCATAATAGCCTCAAGGGATGTTGAGGAGAATGAACTTGGCACAAAGGAGAAACCAAGGAAGATTTGGTTGGGAAGCAATCTCAGCAAGGAGGAAAAACAATCTTATGTCCAATTGCTAAAAAAATATCAAGATTGCATGGCTTGGACTTATTCTAAATTAAAGGCATACAAAGAGGATTTGTTTCAACATGAGATTCCCTTGGAATCTAATGCAAAACCATTCAAGAAGAAATAGAGGCCAATCAATCCACTCCTATCTCTTAAAATGCAAGAGGAACTGAAGAAACTGAGGGATGGAGGGATTATTTAGCCTACAAGGTATTCTTCTTGGGTTGCAAACCTAGTACTAGTTAGAAAGAAGAATGGTGACATCAGGTTGTGTGTGGACTTTAGAAATATGAACAGAGCATCAATGAAGGATAATTATCCTTTACCAAACATGGAAAACATGTTGCAGTTAGTGACCAGTTCTGAGATGCTATCTACCCTGGATGGCTTCTCTAGTTATAACCAAGTTGTTATAAATGAATCAAAAAGGATTAAGACAACCTTTACCACCCTTGGGAACATATGTATATGTCGGGATTCCCTTTGGGTGATGAATGCTTTGAGAAACCTTTCGAGAGCAATGGATGTTGCTTTTGCTGGTTACATCAATGATTTTATTGTTTTCTACCAAGATGATGTAACTGTGTTCTCTAGAAAGAGAGGTGATCATTTGCAACACTTGGAGAAAATGTTGATAAGATTTAGAGAATATGGCATTTCACTCAATCCAAAGAAGTTCCATTTTTGAGTACGAAGGAAAAATTTCTTGGTCACATTGTGCACAAAAGGGGTAGTGATTGATCTAAAAAGGGTAGAGGCCATCAACAAGGTCCCAATTCCAAGAACTAAGAAGGGGATTCAGTCCTTCTTTGGGTAGATAAACTTCATCAAGAGATTCATATCAAACTTTTTTGAGTTGACCATTCCAATCACCGGCTTCTTCAAGAAGGACCGGGCCATCAAATGGGAGGAGGATGCCATTCAAGCTTTCATGGGATCAAGGAGGCATTAAAGCATGCCCCTGTTTTAGCAACTATAGATAAGAAGCATTTCCAACTTTTTTCTTTTGCTTGAGAGAACACTATTACATCTATCTTATTGCGAAAAGATGATGAAGGGGCTAGAGGCCAATTTCCTTTTTAGTAAGGTATTGTAGGGGGTGAGCTGAAATACACTATTATGGAGAAACAAACATTTCCTTGGTAAAAGCAACAAAGGTTTTCGGGCCTTACATTTTGAGCTCTAAAATTTTTGTTTATGTTCCCCACACTATGGTGAAAGACATCTTATCGAGATGGAATTCTCAAGCAAAAGATGTAGATGGGTGAACAAGTTGCAAGAATATGACATGGATATTCAAACCACAAAGTTGGTGAGAGGTTTGGGTCTAGCTAAGCTTATGGCTAAGAGAAACTTGAAAACTGTTGAGTTAAATGAGGTAGAAGAAGGAAGTGTAGATGTTTTTGAAAAATTGACGAGTTTTGAGTGGTACAAGGATGTAATTTTTATCTTAGACATATATATTGCCCTAGGCATTTGAGTAAGAACCATGAAAAATCCCTTAAGTTGGATTCCCAGAAATATGTCATTACGATTATGGGATAGGTTGGAAGAACCACGAAGGAGTTCTCTTAAGGTGCATCACTAAAGATGAAGCCCCCAAGATAATTTCTGATCTTCATGGAGGATTTTGTGGGGGGAATTTTTTTGGAAGAGTCACAGCACACAAGATCTTGAGGGCTGGTTATTGGTGGCCAACTCTCTTCAAGGATACAACTCTTTTGGTTAGAAGATGTGAGAGTTGACAACACTTCTCTGGAAGACTGAAAGCTTTAGGATCCCTACCTTTACATCCTGTATTAATTTAAGTCCCATTCAAGCAATGGGGAATGGAATTCATTGGTGGGATTTCAAACCCTTCAAGTGTTGGCCATAAGTGGATTCTTGTAGCCACTGATTACTTCACCAAGTGGGTGGAGGCAATCCCCACCAAAAGAGCAACACACCAAATTGTCATGGATTTTATGTTGAACCATATCATCTGCAGGTTTGGAGTGCCAATTAAAATTGTTGCTGACAATGCCATGAGCTTCAAATCTAAACCTTTGGTGGAAATGTGCAAAGAATATGGGATCAAATTGACATATGCATCTAATTACAATCCCCAAGGAAATGGACAAGTTGAGTCCAGTAATAAAAATATTCAAGATTATCATAAGAACCTTAGAGTTGAACAAAATAAAATGGGGTGAACAACTGATGTTGATTGTTTGGGCTGACAAGTTACTATTAAAAGAGCCACTGGAAAAATTCCATTTGAATTGGTGTATGGAACTCAAGCTCTATTGCCCCTGCATATGCAACTATCCTCATATCAGTTCATTCAATAATTGGGAGATCAAGAAGTTAGTCCATATGAGGATCGCATTAACTAGATTGTTGAACTTGATGAAGAAAGGAGAGCATCTCACCAAAGGCATGTGAAGTTCAAAGAAAAATTGAAGAATTTATTTGACAAGAAGGTCACTCCCAGATCTTTCAACATTGGAGATCTTGTGCTTTGTTATGGGATAGAAAACATGAAGACAAGGGCAAGCATGGTAAATTTGATGCATTATGGATGGGCCCTTACTTCATTGACATTCATATTAGTGAGCATACCTTTTTCTTGAAAGATTTGAATGGTGAATTTCTCAAATTTCCTATTAATGGCAAGCACTTGAAGCATTTCCTTTATTAATTCCCCAAATCAAGGTGAACATCACTTGTATAGTGTACAACTTGTTGGTTGCTTTTTATCTTTTTGTTTTGCTCTTTCTGTTCCTCGATGACTTGGTTTTACTTGGTTTCTTGGTTTGGTTTTTGAAGGATGATTGTGGTTGTTCCAATATGCTAGCTTTTTCTTTGACTTTGTTTCATAATGGTCTTTCTTGGAACTTGGTCGCTAGTTGTTCTTATGGCACTCGCAAGAGAGTGCCCATCCCGAGATGGAGCCAATGTTGGAGCTTGTCTTGATCTCACACCATTTTTCCCTAATTTTCCTTTTATCTGTGTGTTGTGAATTTTTTTCTCTTGATGTAGATATTTGGAAGCTTCTACCTCCATTTTAATGCCTCGAATTTGTTTGCAGAATCCATTGTCATGCCCTTTTTGAAGGAATCTCTTATTTTGCCCTATTTTTCCCTAATTTCTTCAAAATCCGCGGGCTTTGTCATTTTCCTATTTTTCCCTGACCATGGAAGCTCGAGAATGATCAATTTATTTTTGTATGCCTTTGAAAATCCAAATCCATGGTCAAAAGATGCTTATAACCATGATTCACTTGGTTTTGTTTCACAAATTTTCATCCTTAACAAAAAATTGGATTATGGGCATGAATGGTGAATTTCTATTTTTTTACGATGCAGTGGGTGCCTTTTTCTGTCAAAATTTTTCCTCGGCATTCGACCTGTCATGTGGCTTCTTTTGGTTGGTTAGGGGATGGCGAGAAAATGTTTTAACTTGTCTCTTAGTGCTTTTTTGGAAAAAAGGCAAATTTGGTCCCGTAGCTCTACTCAATTCTGATTGGTTCTTTTGGTACTTACGTGACTATTTCTAATAGGATGGGGTGCGATCGGTTTTTTTTTTAATTTTCTTTTTGGCTACTTTGGAAAAAAGTCCGAACCCACCTCGCATGCCCCACCGGGCTTTGATTTAAACAAAATTTAAGCGGCGGGGAAAAGTCTTACTTTGACACCACAGAAGGACACGTGGCAAAGTCAAGTGGAGATGCAGGCCTTCGGAGGAAAGTTGGATATTTTTCCCTTTTGGAAAAATGGAGTAAAAACTCTAAAATGGAAGCACACCCTTGTCAAATCATTGTGAAGCCTTATAAGGTTATTGAAGTTGCGCCATAATGACACATGGAGGTCTCCGCTGGGTCTTCTTTCCTTATACTTTTCCATGAACTTCTTAAAAGGTCCTATGACACGTGGAGTGGCCTGCAAGTTTGGGGACCGGGCTTTGGGTTTTATTTTGAAGAAGCGTCAATAGGACACTTGGAGGCTTCCGCTCACTCTGATTCTTTCTTGAGCTTTTCAAAGGCTAAAGAAGACCGTCTCGGACCTTGGACACATGGTGCTTTTTACTGGACTCTCAAGCTTTTTTGCAGGCTTTGTCAGACTCAAACATGTGGTGACCCCACTCTCATTCAGGATCTCTACTTTTTGAAACCATCTCAAGATGCGCCATTGAGACGCGTGGCGGTTTGAAAAGTCAAGAGGCGGGGAGGCGGGCCATCGGGGGTAACTTGTATTTTTTTCCCCTTATTGTTTAAACGACTAAAATTATCAAAATGACCCGCATGCCCGACAAATGCAAAAGTCAAAAATTGCTCCAGTAAATGGTGGAGGTGCAGACTTTTGGGGATAAATTGGAAAAATTTTCTTTTGTGGAAAAAGGAGTTAAAAGTGAAAAAGGAAGCGTGATCCGGGGACCCACATCGAAACTAGAAGTGGAAGGGCGGAGGCTGGGGAAAACTTGGAAAAATTTTCCTTTTCCAATTAGTCATATTTCCTTTGGGACCCACATTGGGACACGTGTCAAGACCATTTTTCAAAGGCGGAGGGGTGGAGAAAATTGAGAAATTTTGCATTTTTTCCAAAAGGTGTAAAAATTAAAAAGGAACCCTCGGGCCCATCTTAACTTGGATCTCCCATGTGGATGGTCCAGATTCAAAAGAGAGATCAACGGAAGTTGTGCATATATATCTGATTTTCCACCATTTCTGCTCCAAAGCTCTTGGGGATGTGAATTTTTACAATTTTTATCATTTCTTGGAGTCTCCTACACGTAAAATGAAGAGGAACATTAATTTGGTATCCTGGTTGGGTGGGAAAAATCTGAAGATGTCTTTTACAATCAAGACATGATTTGATCATTGGCTTCGATCTGATTTTTAGTTTTTCTTTCCTTGGCATGCAAAGAACCAGATTTGACAGATTGGAGGAGGAAGTAGTTGGCGCATGAGATGAAGAATGACCTACCAAGTGAAGAATTGAATGTTGGAAATATTTGGAGAGATTTTCCCTCTGCACACCTAACAACTTTTTTACAAATCTGATTAAGTCTCAACACGCAATGGTGCTTTGAATGTCTCTAGTTTTGGGGGAAAACTCTGTTGTAAATAAAGTATTATAAATTACATGAATTTTTTGTGCAAATGGTTGGAGTGTTAAATGTTGGGACTGATTTTTATAAGAGAAAAGATTGATAGAACCCGTCCTTCGAGAAATCATCGAAGAAACTGTTTATCTCCTTTTGTTAAATTTGATCATCTCGAGGTGGTTGCGAGTGTACAGCCATTGACAAGCTCTAAGATTTTTCTAGAAACTTTCTCTGCCAATAAGTTTAATCAAACTTGAGTTAATCATGTTATTTTTGGGAAAAATTGTGTTTGCTTCATTCTTGAATGTCTGCAAGTAGTTTTCTTGTTCCCGTTGCAACCTTACATTGAAATCTTTGTGAATCACACAAGATCTTATCCTTCGATAGTTTGGTGGCATTTACAATTTCATTTATCGAAAGAGCTTTTATCTGACAAGAAATAGACAAACTTAAAATCATTGTGACTCCTAGAATGACTATAAGATTGTTTTTAGCCGGGTATCTTAGGCGTGATGAAACAGAGAGGTTCATAATGTTTAGTTAAGTTTTCCAACTTGAGCCTTCATTTTGGATCCTTGAAGTTTGTGTGAAAAGTGTTGATTTGGGCCTCCATTGAAGCACATATTTTAGTTAAAGGAACATCCTAGCTATCTCAAAGCATTATGTTGTTCAAGATCTCCATTTTTGTAAAATTTCTCAAGAATCTGGTGAATCAAGTTCATTTCTGCCTCACCTCCCACCAAAAATTCATTTAAAACAACCAATCATACCCATACTACCCCTGTTTGTCATGTGTGTATACAAATGCATAATTTTTACTACCAAAACATGTAGAAACAATCAGGATTTCATTGTCTTTAGTGGCTTTAGCCTTCTTAGAAAATATCTCCATTATCTAGAGTGACAACTCGTGAGAGTTAGGTTTTGTTGCGTTGATCATATTTTCTTGGGGTCTTCTTAATAATGTCACAAGGAAGGAAATCTCCATCTCCTCCACAAAAATCACGATACAAAAAGGGTCCTCTCACCCCGGTTCAAGTCACAACCATAAAGTAGTGAGGATATGTCAAATCCTCTTAAGGGTGCTACCCATTTCTCCACATCTAATTGACAAAGAGCAAGCTGCATTTCATCCCTGACTACAAAATGACACACTACATAGTCTACTTGTCTCTAATCTTCCTCCCAAACATGTGATGTTACTCAGCTTCGAGGGCGAATCAATTTGGGTACCAACGAAGGAATACTAGTAATTATGGCATGATGCTCACTAGACATAGAGGGATAATATTTGGGAGCCCGTTAGGATTTAAATATTTGAGATGAGTATGTAGCAGAATGTTTTGTATCAAATGAAATAAAACCCTGATGCTCAAGGTTCTCAATTATTCATTTTAAATCATAGAAATCATTTTCATGATGTACATTAATTCTATGATAATTGCAAAATGGGTAACCTTTGTATTTTGTAAGTAGATAAGGAGGGTAATGTGACGGGCAAGTGGCAAGGTGATCAACTAGAGATTGAGGAGATTAGGAATAATAACATGTTGACTAGAATTTTGATCAAATTTGACAGTGTTTTTGTGGTAATACCTTGACCTCGTTTGTATAAGCAACATATAGTGGACATGGGATTAGGATGAGGTGTAGAAGAACTAGCATGGGCCTAAGAAACAACCTTGAGATGTTGCATTTCAGCTATGAGGGATGTAATCATGGTTTCCATAGCTTGAAATAGGTTTACAAATAAATGGTGCAAGGATTAAATGGATTTGGAGATGTATTGATTTTTTGTGGCATTAGGATTGATAGGGTTTTCGAGATACAATAAAAAAATGGCACTTACTTATGTAGGTTGCGTATTGCAAGGGATGTAAATAGTGTCTAGGGATTTTTAGAGAACATATTTGCAAGGTGGATGCATTTGGAGTAATTTTTATAGGGAAACTTGAGGAACCTTAAGAGCCTTGGTATAACTAGGGTTTGGGTTTAGAGAGGGAAAAAATCGGTAGGATATCCAAAATAAGGATCTGAGAGTTTGATCAAGAGTAGGGGTTCACTAAATGATTTAATATAAATGGAATTAAATCTTTATTTCAGAGTAATTAATATAACTAATGATATACACGTGATAATCTATAGTAATATGCAAGCAATAAGCATATACAATATGAAACCCTAAGCAATAGAGAGAGAGGATATGACTTAGTTAATTTCTGAGTGATCTAGAAGTAATCTAAGAAGGGAACTACTAGAGCAGACTAGGAAGAGTGTTGTCAAGAATCACTGGAGGTTCTAGAACTCGAGAGATATGTAGGAATAAAGTTCCCACATGAGGACATGAGTGCCCATGCGGTAGTGAGTGATCCGGGCACTAGTGTCTTCTCATATGCTTAGGTTTTATCCTTTTCTAGGCTAAAAGAACTTCACTATTGGTCCTCTTTTGTCACTCTAGTTTTAATCCAATGTCATTGGTCATACCTGTAACCTGGAAAATAGATAGTTGGTTGCACATGCCCACAAACCACATCAAACCTAATTGAGTTTGAGTGGTATTTATTGATTGATGCCCACAATATTGTTAAATGGTGTAGAGATATTTTTATAATTCTAGAAACCCCATTTGAGAATAACCCACCTCAACATAGAATTTTTTGGATATTACATGTATGCATAGCATACAATTAAATTAATTATGCATACACATGAACACAACATTTATTTTCTAACATGTTTAATTCTAAAATTAATTTCTTGTACATAATTAAATAGGAATTGACCGAATGATAAAACATGGATGTGAAAGGATACCTATTTATAAGTCTTTGCACTCTTTGGTGACCATAGATTGTAATAAATGGACAATATGTAAAAATTATTATTCTTGTTGCTATTATGAATGCATGAAAAACCATATACGTTGTGTAAAAATTGACAATGTGGTTATGTAGGTGAGTGGAAGCAAGTTCCTCTAGGTGTGGATGAATCATATGGGTTAGATGAGGATGATAATTATGAATATGTTACCTTGATTTCAAGTAATTATAACCACATATATGGACTTGTAAACTAACTATTTTTATCATTTCCCATCTTATGAAGGAGAAGACAAAGAAAGAAAACAATAGATAGAAGAAAAGAGAATTGTGAGAAGAAACCAAAAGATCAATACTCGAATGGCAACAATAAAACACTAGCGATGGAGAAAACTAGCGATGGAGAAAACTATGGCAACGCGGTTTCTGCAGTTCTGGCTGCAGAATGTCTACGCACTAAGCTTAAAATTGCTGAGGAGAGGCTGATCTGTGGCCAGAATCAGATGATTGTGAGCACGAGTACGAATGAAGGAGAAAGCACTGGAGGTACTGTCAGTGTTGTTTCTCTACTTCTGGCCACAGAAAGTCTGCGCAATAAACCTAAGAATGCTGAGGAAAGGCAGATCTCTGGCCATAATCGGATGGTTATAAATGAAAATGGGGAAATGTTGGGATCCACACCTATGGCCTGGAATAAGTTGCTTCAAATCCCTAACATCAAGGTGGGTCTGAAAATTACTGGTCAGTTCACGTGGGAAAAGGACAACGAGGGTGCCACCTACCTGAGGGTCCCAGATGGATGTGTTGATAGAGCCTTAAGCAAATGAATCTCTCCCTCATTGGTAAGTTTCTTGGCTCTAGACCTAATATTGATTTCATTAGAAAATGGGCTTTGAGAAAGTGGAAACCTAAGGGAGCCCTGAGCATTACCATCATGCCAAAAGGCTTTTTTCTGGAAAAATTTAATCAGCAAGAGGATTTGGAATCGGTGCTTCTGGGAGGACCTTGGTGGCTGGGTAACATGGGCCTTTTTTTGAAAAAATGGTATCCTGGATTTGACCCTAATACTGAAAATATAAACACCATCCCAATCTGGTGTAGGTTACCTGGACTACCATTGCATTTTTGGGATGATGAAATTCTGCTAAATATTGCAAAATCCTTAGGTGCCCCTATCGGGCTGGATGGACCCACGAGAAACAGATCCAGACTTGCTTTTTCTCATTTCTGCATTTTCTCTGCTATGGATCAGGAGTTTCCGGAGCACATAATCTTGAAATCTAGATATGGGATATGGACCCAAAAAATTGAGGTTGAAACTTTGAGATGTAAACATTGTCATAGCATTGGACACTCGACAAAAAGCTGTTCCAAGAAGAAGACCCCTACTTTGGATGCTGAACAGCCTGGGGAGGGCTCAGTTCTGAACAAGGATAGTAGGGTTCCAAGCACGGATAGCTGGAATGAAGACAAAGCCCCTAGTCAGAAGGATTTGGAGTTAAATAGAAAGGGAAAAAAAGGGGTTTTAGAACTCAAATAAGGAAACATCTCGTCTGGCATCCCAAAGTCTCAGCAGCAGCTTTTCCTGAAGCACCTAACAAAGAAGACTTGGAAAATCCTGTGAAGGTATCCATGGTGGTGAATGAGCAAGATGGCTCTGTGAAGATTAATATAGTCCCTATTGAGCAATTTCAGAGCAGTATGATAGTCGAGAAAGATAATCAGTTGTGCATCACTGAGGAAACTTCGAACAAGGACTGTATGGCTCTTAAAGAACCTTTGAAGAAAAACTCTCCTAGGGGAGATGGTAATGCAGATCTACTTCCTTGTTCCAGCAACATAACAGTGGTTTCACCGGCTTGTTTCAGCACCAGAACAGCTGATACACACACACCTGACAGGATTCAGAAAGAACGTGAAGAGGGAGAAGTTACGCCTATCATGGATAAGGAGGATCCAGATTCGGATTCACAAAGGTCATTTCAAAAAAGAAAAAAAGAATGAAAGGTTTTGAAATGATCCCAGAATCACTTTACAGTGATAAAAAAAGAAAAAAGATAACTGGGACACCTCAACATCCAGAACAACTAGATCTTCTGCTAGACGAATAGTTGACTTTGGAGGAAGTACAAAAAGAGGAAGACCCTCTAAAAAGGCTCTTAGATCTAAGAGAATGGAGAGGGACATTGCAGATGGAGTTCGAGTCAGTTGAACCATCAGGCAATTCCAACCACCAATCATTCCAAATGAAGATTATTTCTTGGAACATCCAAGGCCTAAATGGAAACTCCAAGCAGAGAACCATCAAGGAGTTACGGGATTCCAGTAATCCTAGTATTTTGATTCTGCAAGAAACTAAGATGAAAGCTAAGACCCTTGAAACTATTAAAAAGAGTTTTGGGATAACTCTGAAATGGCGGTTGTTGACTCCCAGGGAGCTTCTGGAGGACTGGCTACTCTTTGGGATAAAAGACACTGTACTGGTATGGTTCTCAATGCTAGTATTAATCATCTTGCAATCAAATTTGTTGCTATTGAGAATAATGGTGAATGGATCCTTTCTAACATTTATGCCCCTAATACGGTTAGTGGTAGAAGGAAGCTTTGGGCTGACCTTAAAACATTTAGAAACCAACATTGTTCTGCTAACTGGCTTATTATGGGGGATTTCAACTCCCCACTAAACCCAGGTGAAAAGTATGGAGGTACCTCCAGCTTTTCTACTGGTATGGAGGATTTTGCTGATTTTATTGCTGAACATAACCTCTTAGATGTGGATCTTCATGGAAATAAATACACTTGGAATAATAGAAGGTTGGGAAAGGAGTTTATTCAGGTGAGATTGGATAGGGCACTAATTTCAGCGAGCTGGATTCTCAGTCAAGACTTCCACCTCTCTTCCTTGCCCAGAGTTGGATCGGATCACAATCCGATTGCTTTAAATTTTCTCAATTGGACTAAACCCACCAGAAGCTCATTCAAATTTGAAAAGATGTGGATGGAGCATGACAATATCTATGACAAGATAAAAGAATGGTGGGGATGGAATGGAGAAGGCACTGCTCAATTTAGATTGGTTCAAAAGCTCAAAAATGTCAAAAAGCAAGTCAAAATCTGGAATAAAAGCGTTTTTGGTAATGTATTTGACAATAAAAAAGTTAAAACAAAAACTTCAGGATCTGGAATTAAAAATGGATACTATGGGGAGATCAATGAAGATGAAGTTAATGAAAAGAATATTCTTTCAGAGTTGCATACGATCTGCAGTAGAGAGGAATCTTTATGGAGACTTAAATCTAGAGCTATTTGGCTTAAAGAGGGAGACAGGAATACGAAGTTCTTTCATATGACCACTCAAAGCACAGAGCCTGTAATAGGATCTTAGAAGTTTCTAAAAACAATGGAAATATCATAAAAGATCCCAATAGCATCAAGAAAGAAGTGCTTGATTTTTATAAAAAACTTCTTGAGGAGAGGAATATCATCAACTCTGAAGCTATTTCTTTTATGTTGGAGGCCATTCCCCAAAATAAAATTGAGGATCATAAATTCAGAAGTATCACCAAAGTGGTCACGCTTGAAGAGCTGCAAAAAGTTGTTTTTGCTTTAGAGGGTGACAAGGCTCCTGGTCCGGATGGGTTCTCTATAATTTTTTCCAGAAATTTTGGGAAATCTGTTTGGAGGATCTTCTCAGAGCGGTGAATGAATTCTATAGAACGGGAAATATTTTAAAAGAGCTTAATAACACTCACATTGTGCTGGCTCCTAAAAAAATGGATGCTAAAGATTTCAAGGACTTTAGACCTATCAGCCTTGTGAATGCCATCTATAGAATTTTTACCAAAATTATTACTACTAGACTTCAGCTCATTATGAATGATCTTATCTCAAGGCAGCAGAGTGGCTTCATCAAAGGTAGTATTATACAAGACGGAGTGATTATGGTTCACGAGACCATACATTCCATGGAAAATAATAAAAATACAAATATGGTCCTCAAGCTTGATATGAATAAATCTTTTGACAAGGTCTCTTGGGTTTTCCTTGACAAATTCTTAACAAAATTTGGGTTTCCGGAAAAATTTAGAAGAATTATTAAGGCTTGTATATCTACGGCCAGATTTTCTGTGGTTGTTAATGGTGAGCCAGTGGGTTTTTTTCACTAGCAACAGGGGACTTAGACAAGGGGACCCTATCTCCCCCTTACTCTTCATTCTTTTGGCTGACAGCCTTAGTAGAACAATTGGCAAAGCGGTTAATGACGGGCTTTTAAATGGCTCTAAGCCCACTTCCATCAGTCAAGTTGTCTCCCATCAGCAATTTGCGGATGACACTATCCTTCTTCTTCTGGCGTCAGTCATTGAAGCTAAGGCTATCAAGGCTTTACTGCTGGCTCTACGAATCTACTTCTGGGCAAGAGATTAATTATGATAAAAGCACCATCTTCTTTTTCAACACTCCTGAGGAAAGGCAGCTCAAAATTGCTAAAATTCTGGGTTGTAAAATAAGTGCGCTTCTAGCCACTTACTTGGGCCTTCCTCTCGGCACTAGGAAAGTCTCTTACAAGGTGTGGGATGATTTATTGGAGAGATTCCAAAAAAAAATGGCTGGTTGGAAAGGAGCCATTTTATCTAGTGCTGGTAAGTGCCTGCTCATCAAAAGTACTCTTCAAAATCTGCCCATTTATGTCATGTCACTCTTCAAGATCCCATCTTCCTTCAGAGATAAAATTGAAAGGATTCAAAAAAAAAAATTATGGCAAGGCATGGAAGAGAAGTTCAAATTTCACTTAGTGGCTTGGGATAAGGTTTGCACCCCGAAGTTTATGGGTGGTCTGGGTATAAAAGATATTGAGAAAATGAATGAGGCCCTCATTGCTAAAATGGGCTAGAGAATGTTGTCTGAGAAACAACCCTGGATTGATTTAATCAAAGCAAAATATTTAAATCATCAATCTATGTACTCTTTTCTTCAAGATGAACAGCTCCCCTATGGTTCCATTTTTTGGAATAATCTGGTCAAAAGCAGAAATTTCATCAAGCAGGGCAGTAAATGGAAAGTGGGGGATGGTAGGGACATAAACTTCTGGGAGGATAATTGGTTTAATGGAAATCTCATGGACAGATTTGGGGTGGTTAAGGATAGTCTCATAAGCAAGTATGGCATTAAAATCAAGGACTATATTGAAGGAAATGGTACCAACAAGAATTGGAAAAAACTTACTATGGAGAGAATTGATCTGAAGCAAATTACTTCCTCCCTTCAAGATCAATTAGATCTTATTCCATTAAGTCAGCTGGATTCCAAGGATGAGCTGGTATGGAATAATTCCAATGATGGGAATTACTCTGTCAAATCTAGATATAATAATTTCTTCCATAGTAGTCAAACAGAGTTCAATTGGAACAAGATTTGGATGTCTGAATTAACTCCCAAAATAATTTTTTTCCTTTGGCTGGCTATCAGAGGTAGGATTCTTACCACTGACAACCTGATGAGAAGAGGATTTATAATTCCTAATAGGTGCCATCTTTGTAAGAATGATTCTGAGGATATCAGCCACCTGTTCATACATTGTGAATATGCCACCAGAATATGGAGCTTTTCCCTCTCTAAATTTGAAGCTCTCTGGTGTTGCCAAAGGATCTTAATCAGCTATGGACTCAATGGAACCCACCCTTCGGTATTGTGTTATTAAAAGATCTCGAAGTCGGCTATCCCTCATTTAATCTGGAGGATATGGAAGGATAGAAATGATATTATCTTCAAAAATAAGAAGAAAAACTATAAACTTAGTATTGGTAAAATTTCTAATGGTATCAAAGAGAATATTGCTAGATTTAAACCCCCCAAGAACAAGAGATATCCAGAGAATGAAGAATACATCTTATCCAATTGGCAGATTGGAACTATCAACAGTCGAGAGAAATCCCGGAATAGCATTGATAGATCTTCGATCAAATGGCATCCTCCTAATTTTAATTGGTATAAGTTGAACTTTGATGGGGCCTCTAAGGGAAACCCTGGGATAGCGGTAGGAGGAGGAGTGATACGGGATCATAAAGGTAATCTGATTGCTGCGTATGCTGGGAAAATGGGAATTCAAACTAATCATTTTTCCGAAGCATTATCTGCACTATGGGGCCTGAGAATTTCCTAGACTCAAAATATTCAGAACCTCATTATTGAAGGGGACTCCCTGAATATCATTAATCTTCTTAAATAGTGCTCATCTCCAAGTTGGAGCATTAAGGATTTTATCTCAGAGTCCATAAGTATTAGTCATACTTTCAATAACATCAAGATCATGCATACTTACCGGGAGGGTAATAAATTGGCGGATGTGCTGGCTAATTATGGCATTAATGTTAACCTCACTGTTTGGGATAATAATAACATCCCTAAGCAGCTCCAAAACAGCATTCATGCAGATTTCTATACGCAAGCAATATCTAGAGCTGAGTCATGATCTTTGGGTGTGGATCAGCATCAATAATACTCCCACACATGTTGACTTAAAGAATATGATGATGCAAATCATGTCAAATAAACATGTTAGTGTGAAATATATGGGGAACTCCAAGTGGAGTTACATTGATTTGAAAATCGCGCATGCGGGCTGCACTGCGACTGCTAAAAGCCGGATACAAAGCTCCATGGAAACCGAAGATAGTAGTAATGTGATTGATGACAGGGAGTGGGCTATTCCCACATGCAATTTTCCATAGGCTCAGATCAGCAGACACGCAGCATTCGTGGGAAAAGCAATGGCTCTCATTTCCAATCTTGTGCAGATTACAATAGCAAGAAGCGGATGGGTTTCAACGCTCACAAGAATTTGGGAATTTGTTGCAATCAGTTAAGCACAGAGAAGATGGGGGGACCTCCTTGCCAAATTGAGCCAAGTGCGGACCCAGACTGGAAGGATAATATTGAGCTATGGAGCATTCTCAGCAAGGGTGGCATCACCAACTTCATGGAGAAGGTTTAGGGGCATGATCAAAGCATTTATGTGCATTTTGCGAAGGAATGGAAGGAGCGAATGTTGAATATGGGGGGCAGAAGATCTTGGTCAATGAAGAACTTATTGCTGAAGTGACCGGCCTTAGTTTGGAGGGCTACCATTTCTTTAACAAAAGGGTCGACAGAGATGTTGAAGAGAGGAGATTTGTGGAAGGATCTGAGAAGCTAATCTATGTTACAGCGGGCCTACTTGTTAGCTCGATTCCTCTGCCCTATGATGAGGTTACTCGCATGATGATATGGTTCATCTCCTTGGAAGGTAGGTTTGTCACTGTTCCTGCTAAGCATCTTATCTTTCTTAACCACTTCCGTAGGAATCGCTTGGTTTGTTTTCCCCATTACTTGCTGAACTCTCTTGAACGCTCCATTTTGGAGTTTCAGAAGCATACCCGGTGGTTCCCTTACACCAAGGGCTTATTTTGTTGCTTCATAAATGTTGTCTTCTTAAGTACCCTGGTCTTCCATCCTCTCCTAGCTCGGTTCCCCCTCTGCCGGGTTCTGCTGCTGCCAGCCCTATTTCTCCATCTACCCCCGCCACCGCTGCAGTCACCCCCCGCCGGCCATCCAAGCTTCTCCTTCCATTCCCCCTACTATTGCTCCCACCCACCCACCTCGCCTCCACCTCAAACAGACCGGTTACCAGGGCTTCTAGAAAGCTTAACCTTGAGACTCTTGCTGTGGAGAAGGGGCCTCATGAAATTGAAATTGCACATGACCTTCTGAATATTAGCAGTGCCAGTCCCCGGGATGTGCATATGGAAAGTTCTTCAAAAAGGCTGGATGCCTTAGAGGCTGATATGAAACTGCTGAAGGATGAGGTTAAGAACTTGGCTAAATAGAAAGGCAAGAGAAAAAAGGAGGAGGAGGGGGATATTGATAGCAGCCAGATTGATGATATCTACAAGAAGCTGAACTCCTTAGACTCCCGTTTAGGGAAGGCCAAAACTTGACATGATTACAACATGGCCATCTTTAGGGTGATTGAGGAGTTCATTGAGCAACATGTCAAAAGTGTCTCCAACCTCAGCGGTGTTCCGGCAACACTTTGGGGTAACGAAAAGGAAAGCAAAAGGACCATTGAGCAGCTGGATAATACTGATGCTGCCCACATGACAACTTTGGGTATGTTCCACTCCTGGAAGAATATCAAGACCAGCATTGACAAAGCTGCCAAAAAGTAGTTGTAGATGCTTTTGCTGTTCTTGTATGTTTTTATGCTATTTTTTTGCGGTCTCTCTACTGCTTTTTTGCAGTATTTTTGTTGTTTTGTCTCGTTTGGGTAGTTGTTTTGGGCTACTTTGAGCTTCATTGTCACATTTGGATTCTGATCCTTTTCTCTCTAGTTCACATTCCTATTCTGGCTCCTAGGCCATCTTTTGTACTCAAGGGTATAGTCCCTTTCAAAAAACTATTTGCCAATAATAAAAAAACTAACTATTTTTATAATTGGATTGTCTTTGATCATTAAATTAATTTTGAATTGATAAATTTACTGAATTTATTTAAATAATTAAAATTTCTTATACATCGATTCTAATAATAAAAAAGTGTTTATTGTATCATAGGAAATTTCTTCACAAATCATTAGAGAAGAAGGAAATCATGAATGTGTATAGTACTACATATTATTTTTACGAAAGAGAGAACCAAGTTAACAAGTGAAATGACAATTCATGACACAAAATTTTCCTGGCTCAAGTGTAGTGTGGGGAACATTCTTGATAAAATTTAGATTTTTCCAAAGTGGAATTAGTTTGTTGATTATGAACCAAATAGAAAGGTATAACATTATATCCATCATTTAGTCTCTCTTTGGGTTACATATGCATCAAGTGAAAATTGCATGGATGCAAAAATGGAGGCTAGATATTGAAGTTCATAGAAAAATGTTTCATGTTCTTGAACAATGCATTGAACCATTCGTTATGGTCTAGTTAAGTAAACATATACATGTTTAGGTATTATAGAGTAATTATTTGAACACCACATAATAAACTAGATTTGGTTGATTATTTGGTAAGGTCTAGTTCATTACACTACATTGTATATTTTAATGTGTTTCATAAATTTATATTAAATCTAGTTGATTACTTGGTTTAACGTGTTGAATATATGATATAAATAATAGTTTTTATATCGTACATTTATTATTTTTATATATAATCTACTTCAAATGAGCATGACAAGTCCAAACATAATGGATTTTTTTGTTAGATTGCAAATATATTTTTAAAACATTTCAACATTTGTATGTTTAATAAGAATGATAAAAGTTATATTATTATATTGTGATAAATAATTATAAGTGCAATACTATTGATATTAACTCAATGAAATATTGAGTAGTTTTGAAGGTGTGTAACATTAAGGATATTTGGGTTCACGGAAAAATTTAGAAAAATTGTTAAGTCTTGTATATCTACAAACCTCCTCTATGGTTGTTAATGGAGAGCCTGTGGGTTTTTTTCACCAAGGAGGACTAAGACAAGGAGACCCCATCTCCCCTTACTCTTCATTCTTTTAGTGACATGGTAGAACAATTGCAGCGGTTGAAACGACCTTTTAAATGGATCCAAACCCACTTCCTTTGTGTCTCTCATCAACAGTTTGCGGACGACACTATTCTTCTTCTTCTGGCCTCAGTTGTGGAAGCCAAAGCTATTAAGGCTCTATTACAACTCTATGAATCTGCTTCTGGGCAAGAGATTAATTATGACAAAAGCACCATTTTTTTCTTTAACACCCCTGGGGAAAGACAGCTCAAGATTGCTAAAATTCTGGGCTGTAAAATTGGTGCTCTTCCAGCAACGTACTTAGGCCTCCCTCTTGGCACTAAGAAAGTCTCTCACATGGTGTGGGATGATTTATTGATGAGATTTCGGAAAAAAATGGCCGGTTGGAAAGGGGCCACTCTCTCTAGTGCTGGTAAGTGCCTTCTCATTAAAAGTACACTCCAAAGTCTGCCCATCTATATCATGTCACTTTTCAAAATTCCTTCTTCCTTCAGAGAGAAAATTGAAAGGATTCAGAAAAAATTTTTATGGCAAGGCATGGAAGAGAAGTTCAAATTTCACCTAGTGGCCTGGGATAAGGTCTGCACCCCAAAATCTATGGGAGGGCTGGGCATAAAAAATATTGAGAAAATGAATGAGGCACTCATCGCTAAGATGGGCTGGAGATTGCTATCTGAGAAACAACCCTGGATTGATGTTATTAAAGCAAAATACTTGAATCAACAAGCTGTTTACTCCTATCTGCATGATGAACAACTCCCCAATGGATCCATTTTTTGGAATAATCTGGTCAAGAGTAGAAACTTCATCAAGCAGGGCAGCAAATGGAAAGTGGGGGATGGCAGTGAGATAAACTTCTGGGAGGATAACTGGTTCAGTGATAATCTCTTGGAGAGATTTGGGATTGCTAAGGACAGTCTTATAAGCAAGTATGGAACTAAAATCAAGGACTACATTGATGGGAATGGCATCAACAAGGCTTGGAAAAGACTTACTATGGAGCGAATTGAGCTAAAGCAAATCACTTCCTCCCTTCAGGATCTTTTAGATCTCTTCCCTTTAAGTCAGCTGGATTCCAAGGATGAGCTGGTCTGGAGCAATTCACAAGATGGTAAATACTCACTCAAATCCGGTTATACCAATCTTTTTCATAACTAATCTGATTTTAATCTGAACAAGATCTGATGCCCGAGTTAACCCCCAAAATAAAAAAATTTCTTTGGCTGGCCATCAGAGGTAGAATTCTCACCACTGACAATTTGATGAGAAGAGGATTTATAATTCCTAATTGGTGCCATCTTTGTAGGAATGACTATGAAGACATTAGTCATCTGTTCATACATTGTGATTATGCCAATAGAATTTGGAACTTTGTCCTTTCCAAATTCGAAGCTCTTTGGGTGTTGCCGAAGGACCTTAATCAGCTATGGAATCAATGGAACCCACCATTCAGACATTGTGCTATCAAAAGAATCTGGAAATTAGCCATCCCACACTTAATCTGGAGGATTTGGAAGGATAGAAATAACATCATTTTCAGAAATAAGAAGCAGAATTATAAACTCAGTATTGGCAAAATTTCTCAAGGTATCAAAGAGGACATGGCCAGATTCAAACCTCCCAAGAACAAGTGTTATCCTGAGAATGAAGAGCACATCTTAGCTAAATGGCAGATTGGAAATTGGAGCAACCCTGGGAATAGTGTAGATAGATCTTTGATTAAATGGCATCCTCCTGACTCCAATTGGTACAAGCTGAACTTTGATGGCGCCTCTAAGGGAAACCCAGGGACAAGGCGGGAGAGGAGGAGCAATACGGGACCACAAAGGTAATTTGATTGTTGCTTATCTTTGGAAAAATGGGAATTCAAACCAATCATTTTTACAAGCCTTATCTCGCTCTCTGGGATTGAGAGTTGCACGGGACTCAATAATATTCGTAACCTTATTGTTGAAGGAGACTCCCTTAATATCATTAAACTTCTTAATCAGTCCTCATCTCCCAGTTGGAGTATTAAAGATTTTATCTCTGAATCCATAAGCATCAGTCACACCTTCAATAGTATCAGAATCATACATACTTACAGGGAGGGCAACAAACTGGCGGATGCACTGGCCAATTATGGAATTAATATAAATTTCACTGTCTGGGATAATGATAGTATCCCTAATCAGCTTCACAACAGCATCCATGCGGACCTTCACAAGCAAGCAATCTCTAGAGATAAGCCTTAATCTTTGGAGGAAAATCAGAATCATTAACTCTTTCACACGTGCTGCTTTAATATATATGGCGAGGCAAATAATATCTATTTCAAATGATAGCAAGATTTATTTAAGGAACTTCAAGTGGAGTTATCCAGATTTGAAAATCGCGCACGCGGGAGGTACAACAGCTGTTGATATCCGGATGCCAAGATCCACGAAAACCGAAGATAATTACATTGTGATTGTTGACAGGAAAAGGGTTTTCACACGCGACTTCCCACAGGCTCAGTTCAGCAATTACGCAGCCGTTCGTGAGAAAACCAACGGCTATAGTTCCCAGTCTTATGTGACCTTCAACAGTAAGAAATGAACTGTTCTTTACGCTCAGAGGTTTTCTAGTAATTGTTGTAACCAGCACACCGCAGAGAAGATGGGAGGGCCTCCCTGTCAAATTGAGCCGTGCGCGGACCCTGATTGGAAGGAAAACTCTGAGCTTTGGAACATTCTCAGCATAGGCGGCTTCACCAACTTTGTTGAAAGGGTGCAGGGTCATGATCAAAGCATATCTGTTCGCTTTGCTAAGGAGTGGAAAGAGAGGACTGTCGACTATGGGGGGCAGAAAATTCCTGTCAATGAAGAGCTCATTGCTGAAGCGACCGGCCTCAGTTTGGAAGGGTACCGCTTCTTCAACAAAAGGGTTATCAAAGAAGCTGAAGAAAGAAGATTTGTGGAGGATGATGAGAAGCTTACATTTAGCACTGCGGGTCTGCTTGTAAGTTCAATTCCATCACCGTTTGATGAAGTCACTCGCATGATGATTCGCTTCATCTCATTGGAAGGTCGGTTTGTCACTGTCCCTGCTAAGCATCTTATCTTTTTAAACCACTTCCGTAGGAATAGATTGGTTTGCTTCCCTCATTATCTGTTAAACTCTCTTGAGCGCTCCATTTTGGAGTTCCAGAAGCATACCCGGGCGGTTCCCTTGCATCAAGGGCTTATATTGCTAATTCACAAATACTGCCTCCTTAAGTACCCCGGCCTTCCTTCCTCTCCTAGCCCGGCTCCCCCTTTGATGGGCTCTGCTGCTGCCAGTCCTGTTTCCCCTGCTGCTCTTGCTGCTGCCCCCGCCACCGGTGCTGCTACCCCCATGCCGGCTCCTCAAGCTTCTCCTTCTATTCCTCCTGCTGCTGCTGCTGTCACCCACCTCGCCTCTACCTCTAAACGACCAATCACCAGGGCTTCTAGGAGACTCAACCTTGAGACTCTTGCTGAGGGGAAAGAGCCTCTTGAACTTGACATTGCACGTGACCTGCTGAACATTAGTAGTGCCAGTCCCCGGGAAGCACAGATTGATAACCCCTCTAAGAGATTGGAGGCCTTAGAGGCTGAGTTAAAATTGCTGAAGGATGAGGTCAAAAACCTAGCTAAGCAAAAAGGTAAGAAAAGCATGGAGAGGGAAGGGAGCATTGACAACAGTCAGATTGAGGACATATACAAAAAGCTGACCTCCTTAGATTCCCGCCTTGGGAAGGCTAAGACTAGACATGATTACAATATTGCCGCCTTTAGGGCCATTGAGGAGTTTATCGTGGGTCATGCCAAAAGTGTTTCCAACCTAAGCGGTGTCCCGGCTGCACTTTGGGGCAATGAAAAAGAGAGCAAAAGAACCATCGAGGAGCTCGACAAGACGGATGCTGCCCACATGACCGCTTTGGGTATGTTTCATGCTTGGAAAAAAGTCAAGATCAGTATTGATCAAGCGGCCAAGAAGTAGTCCTGGATGCTTCTACTGCTCTTTATCGTTATTCCTGTTGTTTCTTGGCTGTCGGCTTACTGTTTTTTTGCTGTTGTTTTGCTGTTATGTCTCGTCTGTGTAGCTGTTTCTGGGCTACGTTGAATTTCTTTGTTATACTTGGACTTTGTTACATCTGCTCTGTTTCTCACTCTTATTCCGGCTTCTAGGCCTTATTTTGTACTTAAGGGTATAGTCCCTTTCAAAAAACTATTTGCCAATATTAAAAAAACATTAAGGATATTTTTATATGACATTAATGAAAACCTTAGGTTATGGATGTGAAGGAGATGAAAAAGTAAATTAAATGGTATTCCTAAAAACGTTGATCCACTTTTTTATTTAAAGGTCTTGTGATTGAATTTATAAACTCCCACTTTATATTTCACTCCTTTAATTCATCATGATCCCTTAAGACATTAACCTCCCCTTCAGAAATATGTTTCAAATTAATTTAGAAATAAAATTGGTGGTGAGACAAATAAAATGTGTTCATATTAGTTTTATGGGGTTCACATAGCCTCAATCACATACCAAATCAATATATAATGTCCTCTTAAAACATCGAGTTCCATTAAACATGATGCCCCTAAAGACAATCACATCCTTTTAATATAATAACATCCCCTTGCAACACTTATATTAAATTCCTTAATTAACCCCAATGATACTTTGGATTGGAAAAATTTCAATTGGTTTGATATCTCCACTCTAATAAGTCATAATTACTTATAATTATGTTCATATACTTCTATTAATTTTGTTCCTAGACTTCTATTAATATACTTCTATTTATTGTGTTCATGGCTTCTTTTAATTGTGTTCTGGACTTCTATTAATAAGTCACAAGTTCCATATCCATTTAAATCAATCAATTGATTGGCACAATAATGTGTGCAAATGGTTCTAAACATGTCCCTATGTACACTAATTATTTTTCATTAGGCTTATGACACATGTTTATCCTAGATTATGTATACAAATAATCAATAAATATAGTATACAAGTCCGAAAAATATTCTTTTGATTGACTTATAGATATTTTCATAAAAACATATTTTTACATCTGTATGCAATTAACTTTCAACTATAGTACTATATACTCATAAAATATTCCATTAACTATAATTGGTGGATTATAAGTGAAAAAAATCTATAAATACATAATAAGGGTTCTAAAATCATACATAATCAATACTTATAAGTTCCTTGTCAAACATCCTCATTTGGTGTGGTTTGCAAGATACTTTATATGAGTTTGATAGAAGTTTAAACATGACACTAAAATAATTTTAGAATCTTGTTGGGTTTTAAAATGGTACTTTAACAAAACCACAATCGGGGACAACAAGTCCCTCCTCTTTATGGGAGAGGTTCCTTTATTGAAAGAAAGTAAAAGCTTATATAAAAAAATGTACAACTTTCATCTTAAGGTGGATCTCTCGACATCTTGAAATGCTTTTATACCAAAATAGCTTATCAATACAAACGAATGGAAGAATTGAAGAAAGGAAAGAGTAGAATATAACAGTAATTTCAGAAAATATAGATAGTAGAGTATAACCTTATACATACTGAGAAAAGGTGATACAAAACAGAATCATTCTCATCCACAGCATAAGATATCATTCCATAGACACAAAGTTATAGAAATCACATCAATAAGAACACAAAGTTTCTTATTACAGAAGATAAATGATCCACAAATTTAAGGCAAGCAAGAAGAGACAATAGATGAAGATAGAGAGAAAGGGGAAATTCTTTTATATTGATTGCTTTTGATTCTATTTACACTTCAAAAGTATCAGAGTCCAACATTTTTAATGATCCAAGATCTTACATTTATAGATGAAGTGAAAAGAGGAGAAGAAGAGAAGGAAGAAAATATGATTTGGAAGCTCAACCACCAACCATCAATACCCCTGCAAATCTACCTACAACTGTGAAATCGGTCCCGCATGTCTTTGGCGTCTTGAAGAAGGGAGGATGGAAGATCGATCAAATCTGGTCTAGTTGAAGAAGTTGAATCACATATTAATGACTTGAAATATGTTTACCATATTTTCACCCAAATCAAGATATCCAGTCAGTTATCCATGTCTTTTTTGCATGTTGGAGAAGGAAGGATGGAAGATCGGATCAAATCTGTTATGTTTGAAGCAATCAGATCACATATTAATGGTGTGAAATATGTTTTCCAGATTTCCAACCAACAAATCCTACTAAAAATAATATTTTATTCTTCCATGGCATAGATGAGACCAAGACCTTTCCAACAGTATAAATTTTGTCGAATTTTGAGCACTGGATTGAAATTTATGCTCATTTGAATATTTGAATCGAATCCGTATAAAAATTGTGAAAATGTAATTTTCGCAAAATGGATCCGTCGGCCTGAAATTAAAATTGTGTCTTTACCGCAAAAGATGTAAAGAGAAAAAGTCTCCCTTAAACCTTGTAGGCCCACAACTTCACTTTTGATATAGGTCTGACACGTGGCTTTACTTGAGTGGTAATGGAGTCGCGGCTCACTTTATAATTTTACTTCTTTTGGAAATAAGGCTCAAAATATCAAAGTTCTCCGCCAACCCGCTTCCCATTTTGACTTTTCAACATGGGCTCAAGACCCCAGTGAGAGTTGTGGAGCATTTTATAACTTTTAACTCTCTTTTTGGAAATAAAACCAAAATTCCCAAAATGCTCTCGATGGCCCGCCTTCCCATTTTGACTTTCAATGCGGGCTCAACATTTGACTTTATCCCTTGGCATGAGCAGGACGCAGCTTCACTTTATCACTTTACGCCTTTTATGGAAACAAATCAAAAATTCCTAAAGTGTCCCGACAACCTACCTCTCCACTTTGACTTTTCAACGGATATTCAATACATGGCTTCAGTGGAGTTGTGGCTCATTTTTGTAACTTTACTCCTTTTGGAAATAAAGCCAAAATCTTCAAAGTGCTCCGATGATCCGCTTTCTGCCTCGAACTTAAAAATAGCCATGTGTCCTTTTTCAGGCCTTATAGGCATTCTTTTATACTTTAAGCCTTTTCACCATAATGCCTCAAAACACAAAATGGACCCACCTTTCCGCCTTAGCTCGATTCGACCAATCAGGATCCTTCGGGGCCACGGAGCCAATTTGACACTTTTACAAAAATAACAAAAATGATAAGTTTGCAAAATAATCTACCACATCACATCCAATTAGAGATGTCCACATACTCGTGGATGTTGGGGCAAAAAATTGACAGGGAATATATGCCCGTCATTCACAACTATAGAAAAAAATACGAGGAGGGGAAACTCCACCATTTACGCCCAATTTCAAATTATTCTCCATGGAAAGAGAAACTAAAAACAATACAAGGGTTGACACGATCCATAGCCAAAAGAGAAGGATTGACAATTTCATTTGAATGAAAGAAACAATTTTCAAGCATCCAGACGGGAAGACAAAAATTTTATCAAACCATGCAGATTGCAAGATTTTAAATTAACAAGGCGAGATTGCAAATGAGCACCAACTTCTTCAAAGCATGAATAATTTTTTATCTCTTCAGACTTCTCAATCTACTCAAACATCTCTCAAAGGCACCTGTTATCTCAAATTCGCCCCAAAAATTTGGTCAAGACAATCACAGACATAAGGGAAAATGAAGGAAATGACTCAAACCCACAAGCTCACATTCCAGGATGAAAAATAGGTTACAGGTGGGCTCGGAAAAGAAAGATCAGAGCCAAAAGAGAGATCCACGTGTCCTAGCGGCACTTCTCCAAAGATGAATCCAAAAAGAGAAGCTCAAACAAGCACCGCTTCTCCACATGTCTCAGGATGAAATGGAGGCAGGGGAAAATGGTCAAATAGAGTCAAAAGGTGGAGCTTTGGGGCTGCGGGAGTATTTTGAGTTTTGCATTTTTGTGCAAAAGGGAAAAAGATAAGTTGCAGACCCACAAGCCCAATTTTTATGGCTGCCACATGTCCCATATCAAAAGGGAAGCCCAAGCGAGTGTCGGGCTACCATGTGGCCCCGTAGGTAAAAATGGAGAAAAGTGTTCCAAGCCATTAACACAAAATCCAATATCTTCAACTACCGATCTGATTCGATTAGATCCTCCGGGAACCAAGTGACATATTGTGGGCGAGATATGCGAGAAGGCATTGATATTGAGTGGTTGAGCTTTTAAAGTAGGATTCAATGCATATCTCATGGTGGTTGGATAAGGATTTGAATTTTCCCTCTTCTCTCTCTTTTATTTCTATATATATTGTAACACTTCTCGTTTGAGAAGGAGAGACATTCTGGGCATAGAGAAACTCTATCAAATTTATTTCTCAATGCCATCTTTGAGCAGCGAACCTTCTCCCATGCCTGGAAAATGTATTTGTGTCTCTATTCTAGAAATGTAATGGTCTCCAGTGCTCCTTTTAGAGCAATAAAAAATGTATTTTTGTGGTGTTCTTCAACCCTTTGCATCGTTTTGTTGTTTCTTCGTGCCTCTCCCATCCATTCTTGGTTTTCTGTGCATGTATTTCACATTTGCGGGTGCGGGATGTTGTGTTTCATGGATTTTAATCATTTGTAGATCTCGGGTCATGTCACTTCGTCTAACCTCCCTCATCTCCATTTTTTTTTCTTTCTCCCTCAATAGAATGTCTCGCTCCCTTTTCTTGGTGCTATCACCTTGTTAGTGTAGGATTTCCCTCTTTATGCACTTTCTCTCTCCCTGTCCCCTTGGAATTGTTAGATTAGGAGTAGATAGTCACATTTCCTTCCTTAGGATTAGTTTAGCATTAGGATTAGGAAGAAGAAGCTGAATTTATCCGGAGGGCCATCTCAAGTTTGCAAGTCCCATAGCTTCGAGAGAGGGTCTCATGTTATGCAAATCACACCGAGATGACCCCGCCTTAGAAAAGTAGATCCACAACTCATTTGGAGGTGCTGTGATTTTACATTAATAGTTTTGGCATGCCTCAGTGGGACAGTCCAAGCACCTTACCACTTCACTTCATCGGAGTTCGATGTGCTCTTGGTGAAGATTTCAGCCTTTGGAGGCACTTTCAAGCACATCTAGCAACTCCATCCGGTAAAAACCCATTCTTTGAGTTGCAGACCTTCTTCCCATCCATTTCCACTTCATCCATTTTCATTTCATCCATTTTCTCCCATTCGATGAAGTTGTATAATCATAAATTCTTTCCCACCATGGAATTCTCATTTTCAGCAAGACAACAATGAAGCAGAGTACTTGTCTGATTTGGAGGACCGTTTTAATGGAGAAAAACCAGTTAATTTTCTATTGTTTTCTCCTTCATCCACCTTCTAAGCATATGAACCTGCTATCATAGAAGAGAAACAACAAAAGAGTTCCACCATTCCTTCCATGCCATTCACCCAAAGAGGTCTACAAGAAGACTCCATTTTTGGAGTGGAAAATCAGAGCAATGGGCACATCCAAAGGATCCGACTGTGCCTAATCAGGTACTTGGCTTCATTGGAGCTAAAGGAGAAACAAAAACCAATCATGCCTACTTCAGGGCATGAGAATGAGAATAAAAGTACCAAGGGTCACCATCAATACCTCCAGAAGTTTGATACAAGTTATCTTGAGGAGGTGTTTTCCATTAATGTTGATACCTTGATGATTTGGGTGGAGGACCGATTTTTGTCAATTTTTCACTCATCCAACCAGCCATGTTCAATGTCAAATTAGTTGCATGGCTGCCATTTTTGAGGAAGGGAAGCTATTTCTCCCTGCTAGTTGCAGGCTTTGTTTGAGCTCTCTTTGCTCTTGGTTAAAGTAGTGTAGGTAGGTTTGTTTTCAGTAGAAGAAGTGATTTTACACACTTTTCATGTTCCATTTAGAGCATGTATGATTTTCAATTTGTACATAGTTTTTGGTGTTGTTGTATTGCTCTTACACAGTGCATTCAGTTGGCTTTTGGTGAAGATCAACTTCAAGTTTCAACGGGTTTCCAAGTATTTCAGAGGTCATATTTTCAAAGTTAGATCAAAGAATTGGTTATCAGGCTTGACTCCATGCCCAATGGATGCTTCAAGGCCATTGGTCTCTTCATCTAGTAGGTAGATGTCCCCGTGAGTTGCCAAATTGTTATCCCAAATTCGCCCCTCAGAAAATTTGATCAAGACAACTCTTGCACATAAGGGAAATATGAAGGAAATGACTCATACCTGCGAGCTCACATTCTAGGATGAAAAACAGGTTACAGGTGGGCTCGAGAAATGAAATAGTAGAGCTAGCAGAGAGAGCCACGTGTCCTAGTGGCACTTCTCCAAAGATGAATCCAAAAATAGAATCTCAAACAAACGCTGCTTCTCCACGTGTCTCAGGATGAAATGGAGGTAGGGTAAAATGGTCAAATAGAGTCAAAAGGTGAAGCTTTGGGGCTGTGGGAGTATTTTGAGTTTTGCGTTTTTTACACAAAAGGGAAAAAGATAAGTTACGAACCCACAAGCCCAATTTTTTCTAGTTGCCACGTGTCCCATATCAAAAGGGAAGCCCAAACGAGTGTTAGGCTGCCGCATGGCCCTGTAGGTAAAAATGGAGAAAATTCTTCTAGGCCATTAACGTAGAATCCAATCTCTTCAACTACCAGATCTGATTCGATTCAATCCGTTGGGGAACCAGAAGTGACATATTGTGGGTGGATTTGCAGAAGGCATTGATATTGAGTGCTTGAGATTTTAAAGTGGGATTCAATGCGTATCTCATGGTGGTTGGAGTAGGATTTGACTTTTCCCTCTTCTCTCTCTTTTCTTTCTATATATACTATAACACTTCTCGTTTGAGGAGAGACATTCAGGCATAGAGAAACTCTTCCAAATTTGTTTCTTAATGCCATTTTTGAGCAAAGAACCTTCTCCCATGCCTAGAAAATGTATTTTTTCCTCTATTCTAGAAATGTAATGGTTTATGCACCTTCTAGAGAAATTAAAAATGTGTTTTTGTGGTGTTCTTTAACCCTTTGCATCATTTTGTTGTTTCTCTGTGCCTCTCCCTTTTAGTCTTGGTTTTCTGTGCATGTATTTCACATTTACAGTGCGGTTGTTGTGTTTCATGAAGTTTAATGGATGATTTACAAATCTAGGTCGTGTCACTTCTGTCTAACCTCCCTCATCTCCATTTTTTTGTTTCTTTCTCCCTCAATAGAATATCTCACTCCCTTTTCTTGGTGTTATCACCTTGTTAGTGTAGGATTTCCCTCTTTATGCACTTTCTCTCTCCATGTCCCCTTGGAATTGTTATATTAGGAGTAGATAGTCGCATTTCCTTCCTTAGGAGAAGTTTAGCATTAGGATTAGGAAGAAGAAGCCGGATTTCTCTGGAGGGCCATCTCAAGTCCACAAGTCCCACAACTTGAGAGATGGTCCATTGTTATGCAAATCACACTAGATAAACCTGCCTTAGAAAAGTAGATCCACAACTCATTTGGGGGTCTTTGTGATTTTTCATTAACAAGCACAAACTCAAAATTTTCAAAACTTGACTTGAAAAATGAGGGATTTTGAGGGTGACAAATCTATAACCCTAAAAATATATGTTTATAACCCGATGAAGATGAAAACCATCCCACAATTAATACTTTAATATCTCTAAGTGAAAATAATTGGTTACCTAAAAAATGTGAATACATAGAGCCACAAGTTAAAGGAGAGCATGAGCATGTCCTAAGCATTTGTACTACAAATCAAGAGAAATAATTTATCAAGGGTATATCAAATTTCGATTTTCGATCATGCAAAGAATAAAGAAAATATTTAACAAATATCCAAATATACTATCCTATATTATTTAAGATAATTCCATACAATCAAAAATATTATTGGTCCTCCAAATTCAACACCAAGTGTATCCCCAAATGATTTACGCATTCATGAGCTAGACTTACTAATTTTTGCACATTGAATAAATAATATTTATATAGATCATTATTCCAACCACATAATTTACTATAGGTTTCATTCATTGACATTATCAAATGTAATGAATTCATTAGATTGTCTATTTGATTTCTACATGAAACTTCAATGTTATATCTTTTGTTACATTAGATATGATCATTAATTTAGACATATTGCTTTACCTTAGTGACTCAAATTACATTATATATTACTTATACATTGTGCATATTCTCGAACACTATCTAGGAATAATTTACAAAAATTAAAGGTTAATAAAAATAAACATAGAGTACCCACATAATCTCCAATTAAAATATTATGGAACTTCAACATGTTACTATTGGCCATTAAACCATGCATTGCATACATTACCATAGTTCTCTTTTGAAGACAATTATTTATACAAGTCCATCATCATGTATGACAATATTTTATCACACTCCTAGCACTATTTATCCCTATTTAGAGGCTCATTCAAATGCATATACATGGCTTGAAACAAAAATTGAAGTCAAGATGATTTTTTTGTTAATGTGAAAAATAAATATGGCTATGTCATGGCATGTAAAAATATGTTTCTTTCCTTTAAATAATCCTTATAATAATCATTGCATGGAATCCTAAGAAATTTGTTAGATGTGCACACCTAATAATTTCTCTTTCCTCTATAAGAATTTTTTTCATGGAACTTGCAATTACTTGGGTATGAAGAACATTCCAACCTCATTACGTATCTAGTAATATCCATATAATCAATTTATATCCTTATTAATATAGCTCAAAACTGAATTCTTGTCATTGTACATATTTATGGTTAAAATATCTCAAATGTTATATTCCTATACAAAATATGATGAAAGTGTAGTTATAAGTTATAAGTTATTATAGTTACGAAACCATTGAACGTTTACTTAGACTTTTGCATCCATTTGATATATTTGTTAGGAAACTTCTATATACCTATTTTGTAAACTTACATTGATTATTTATTTGAAGATGTTTTTCTCAAATGAATTACGATTGAGATATGTCCCTAGGTTTGTATCAAGTCAATTATAATCATTTATAAACATCTATTCTATAATATCTTCAAAAAATAGTATCTCATAATTTTTTTATATATTGAAAATATTCAAGCCCGTCTAGTTTACCCTAGTGGTGGGGAATGTGGGTTATAAATGGGAGGTCTTGAGGCCCATTCCCAGCTGGCCACCTTTATAGCTCATCGTTACTCACCTAGGAAGTGTTAGGCGGGTATGGTTCTTTGGTGGCAGAGGTGGCTCTCGATGTGGTGCCACGCCACTGGTGATCAATGCATCGTGGATCGAGGTCAAGCATGCATCCCGTGTTCAATGTGACGAGGCATGTCTTGGCATTACAACACAAGAGGTAACAAATACCACTTTTATCCAAGGGGTAGTGGTGTAATGGTTCTTGGGTATCCTAGTAATTTTGAGGTCTAAGGTTTAAATATTGGCACCATGTTAAGGTGGCCTACTACCAACAGTTTGGATACCCTTGTGATAAGGAACCATGATAATGTGGTTTAATCCATGGGCTAGCCAAGAGCTTAAAACTTCCATCATTAGATGGTTCCACGACCGGTGTGGGATGGTGATGCCACAATGGGCTAGGGCCCTCTCCTAGATAACCTAATCAAATAAAATATATATTGACAATAATTTACAATTAAATTAGATATCCTTATATCTAATTATAATGTCATGTGGTTTTTTAGTGGATTTATTAATGTGAAACCAATTTCCATGTATTTAACTATATTTATTTCAACTACTTGAATTTGGTGTATAATTATTTTTTATGTTACACGCACATACGCACGCATGCATTCACACACACACACGCGCGCGCGCGCACACACACACACACACACACACACACACATACACACGCACACACGCGCACGCACACACACACACACACACACACACACACACACACACACACACACACACACACACACACACACATACACACACACACACACACATTGCACACACAAATACGCACACACACACACACACACACACACACACACACACACACACACACACACACACACACACACACACACACACACACACACACACACACATTGTGTGTGTGTGTATATTTACATGTGTTCAAATATGTATATAATAATGTTTTGTCTCTCATGTACCAAATATACATATATACATACATGAAAATTATGTTTACGACCATTTTTTGTGTAGTAGGATGACTATCCAATGTATGCATATGCTCCAAACTCCATGTTTTTAAAAGGAATCACATATTAGATATATATTTACAAATATATTATATGCATGAGATAAATATTTAACATTTTCAAATAATTTAATATATCATGCAACTAGTTTTTTACCTCAACATCTCTCTATGGGGATCACGAAAAGGATTTGTGTTATGCAAAAATCTCTATCTAGTATATCCTTACAACAAAAAATAATTCAAATGTAATAGATTAAAACATATTGTATATATACATGTGAGAAGGTAAAAACATTTTTTGTTATGAAGAGAAAACATTGATTTTACAATTTTAGAGTTTTATTTATTCAAACTAAATATATATGTAAATTTTCATAAATTTCATTTTAGGGGGTCACTTTATATGTCACCTATTTTGTAGATGGCCTAAGTATCCATAATCGATATTTCATATTTTGATCAGGGACAACGTTTAAATTTACCCAAATAGTGATAGTGTCAAGATCACAGTGTCGATCATTGTTCCTTTTCATGGACCAAGTGCATCAAACAACTATGAAAATTTCATATATATTATATTTGGGGTTATCTATGGGTTAGTTGTTACAATGCAACCTACTTAGTTATGTGATTTAGTGTCATCGGGAAAGACAAACATGTTTAGATGTATAAATATGGATTAGCCTTATTAGAATATTTGACCTATAAAATTCTATATAAAAATTATTGTCACTTTTGAAAATCGACCAAGGACATAACTCATGTAGCATTCTTACAAGATCTTATTGTAAATATAATTAAAAATTCACTCGAGGGTATCCTAAATATTCCCAAATCAACAACACAAAAGTTAGAGTAGTCCGAACTAATATAGATAACAGTGAAGTACTTAACCGGCGGATCAAATAGTTTGGGATTCTTCCATTTTTAAGCATGCAAAGGTCATAGAACCGGCCATGTCTTAGTAATAAAAATCACTCTATACATTTTTATGTTGGTGTGAGGGGGAGAAAAGTATTATTAACTTTATTATTTATTATTGTGAATTACCCTCACCCATGGTGAGTCATCTCACTTAGGTGCGTCATAGGTTAGGTACATGAGTCATAGGCCATAAGTTACTTTCTCATGAAATATGACATATTTTTCATACCTTTCATATTTCATATGTTAGTGTGGGGTTACATGTTATTCTCACATGTTATAAGTCCCCATCCTATTTTGGAGGCTTGACTAGTCCATGCATCGAGTTACACAAAAAGCATATATGTTTCAGACTTCATCTATTTTGATCTATGAGCATGAGTAGACCATTTTTGTTTCACAATCCCTATGAGCTAATTAAATTATTTTTTTGTGTTTTGCGTGAAGAGTCCTTGCAACTCTCATCTGATTGTACACATTTAATATGATCATTGTTCCTCTTTTAATGGTATCAAATCTCAGATCTCATTGGTGTGCTTGGAATCATATCACTCATATTTTGAACTCTGTCATCACCTTTCTAATTACTCTTGATTTCATGATAGATTACTCTCACTCTTTTTCCGGTGCAATTTTTTTTCCATTATTATATTTGTGCCTTGGAAATCAATATTATTTTGGGTTAACATTGGTTTTCAAGTAAATAAGTCCCACAACTTGGAGTTTTACTAGTTTTCACACTGGTGTTTTGATCAAACTAGTGCATGTGCATGTTTTAGGGTTTTTTTGCCTTTTTGCTAAATATGGTTAGATATGGTTAAATTTGGTGGAGAATATTTTTGGAGGAATATTTAGATCTTCCCCCTAACTCACCTCCCCCTCTCCCATCTCTCCATCAACCTCTTGTAACTCGTCCTGGACTCCAAATCATAGTCTCGGCCCTCGAGATCTTGTTCGATTTCAACTCGTCATCCTTCCTCTAACCACACTCTCCCCGAATTTTTTACCTTTCCCCAACCCTACTCTCATGGAATTGAGCTTGACCCCTACATCTAAGCTCTCTCAATCTTGTTTTCTACCCTCCTCAATCATCCCTCACACATATCTTGGCCCTTGACTTTTGCAACTTGTTTGACCTTGCAATGAATTCACCCATCCATTTGACTAGGCTCTACTTTGTATGATGTCCTAACCTATCACGTGTCATAACTTCCCTTTCTTGAGGTGTTTTAACTCAACCCATCACCACCCTAACTCACCTCAAACTATTATAACCGATCTCGATCCATGTTCTCACTTTCCACAAGCTATCTCATTACCTCGACCCCTTGAGCTCGCCACTCATTCTGAGCTACTTGCCCATCCCTTGACCTTATTCAATTTCCCCCATCTTTTATTTATGCTTAAATATATTTTTAGATAAGTTTCAAACTATATATTTTTAATTAAACTTATTTTTTAAATTTTAAACCTTTTTAGTTAAATTTTATTTTTTTAAACTAATTTTTTATTTTAAGTTATTGGGGAAACTTTTGATTGATAAAAGGTCATGGAAATCAAATGATTATCCTATTATTTCTTATGGGTTAGTAAGATAATATGTTATAACCTTGCAACAAGGTAGCTCCACTCGTGACGCAAGGCATGATTTCTAATATAGGACTTAGTTTTTGCCCATGTTCGTTTGACAACTTTTTATACTACTTCTGATGTTTATTTCACTTTCATGTGTCAAAACTCATTGTGGTATCCACTCTTGTGTGGAATTCACCATTTACAAGGTGAGGGACTCGATTGTTTTCTGACACAAACACACCAGACTCTAATCAATGCAATAAGTGTAAAGTGTCACAAACATGGGTAAAACTATTGTTATGGTGTATATGTGTTTCTTTCTTTTCTACAATTTCTTTCTTTTTCCTTATAATGGATGTTGGTACAATTATACTACTCAAACCGTTTAATTTTCATGAAGGAAAATCCAAAATGATAATTACAATACATGGTAAAGGGTTTTATCAAATAACTATGGGAGTGGAGAAAGAGCCAATAGTTGAACCTGAGAAATATAAATGGTTCAATAGATGTGATGAATCCTAAGGTATTTTGTGTATTTTCATTTCCCCTAACATTCTCTTTCACTTTGAATCATCCACCACACCGATGGATCGTGGAAAATCTAGATGACATGTTTGGAAAATAAGATGACATGAGAGCTCATGAGTTAGATAATGAACTCCTAGGGTTGATCACTAGTAATTTTAATGACGTACAATCCTTCTTTACCAATTTTTTCCACACTAGACTTTCGTTGAAATAATGTGGAATAGATAAGAAGGATACCTAGTTTATTCTATCTATACATTCAAAAATTAGACCCAAATACTCGTCTCTATTTCTACCTTCCATTCCACAAATAATATTTAGGGACCACCTTGAAGTGCCCTCATATGACAATTGTTCCGAACAACTCATTTGAGAAAATGACAAGTTAATCCAAATTGGTGAAATCATATACAAATCACATGTCCTAATAGATGGAAACGGTAAAGGGAAGGGGAATAAGGAGAAGAAATAAGAGAAAAAGGACCAACCCAAGAAGGAAGTTAAGATTACCCCAACCAAACCCAACACTAGTACTTCTACTTCTACTTTTGAGTCTAACCCAAAGAAGGAAAATTTCAAGTGTTCTTACTAAATGAAGTCAAAGCCGTGAAGATCATTATTGCATGAGAAAAAAAATTGACCACCTAACTCATTTACTTGAGAAGAATAATATAGGGTCCTTGTGTTCATAAAACAAAATGCTCCCAAACCTAAGTGTTCAAAAGAAAAGGAAAAAAATACGAGAATAATAAATTCAAACACCTTGTAGTAAGAATAACCTCCTTGTGAACATGGAGTATAGATTTTGGTGCTTCATACCACATGGGTTCCTCTCAAATTAATTCTAATGATGTGGAACCGTTGTAGTATGTCCCAAATCACCTTTGGTGATAATACATCCATCATAGTTACTAGTAGTGGGTTAGTGGAAGTTGATGGTGGAAAATTCAATGATGTCCTTAGTGTTCCCCAACTTTCCACCAACCTATTGTCAATCTACCAAATCACCCATATCGTTTGAGGGATGTGTGTTGAATTTAAACCCAATTTAGTGATCATTAGAGAGCTACACAATGAATCTACAAAGGCGAGAATGAAATGTAGTCCATCGGGCCAGGTTATACACCTTTTCCCATTTTTTTCCCACCACCTTTCGACTCATGCTAATGGTGTTAGCAGGCTATGGAATGATAGGTTTGTCCATTTAAACTATTTTTATCTTAATCAATTGATCCAACATGAGATGTTAAATGGATTACCATGAGTTATTTTTTTTAAGGGTATTTGTGAGGTCTATGTCTTTAGGAAGCACCCCAAAGAGAAATTTAGCAAGGAAAAATCTTGGAGAGATTCTAAATCCTTGGATTTAGTCCACATTGATATCTTTATGCCCCTTACATATCCTTCATTAACCAGAGAATAGTACATCCTTAACTTCATAGATAACTTTGCATGCTTCACATGGGTTTACTTTCTCAAATAAAAATATAAATTGTTTTTACCACTTTTGGAACTTCAAGGCTCTAGCTATGAAACAAGATGAAAGGCCCACTAAGGTTATGATAGATGATAATGGTGCGGACTATGTTAGAAATATATCTCGATGATTTTTTTACCTCTCAAGGAATTCCCTTATAACATACATTTGTTTACATTCCTTTATAAAATGAAGTTACATAAATAAATAATCAAACCCTCAAAGAGATGGCCAAGTGTATGATTCAATCCAAATCCCTACCACTATAGTATTGGGAAGAAGACATAAATTTTGTTTTTTAAATTCATGATAGGATTCCACAAAAATAAGTAAAGGAGAATACCCCATTTGAGACTGGGTATGGAGATAAACCTGGTGTCATGAACTTTCATGTCTTTGGTTAACCTTCCATTACTAAAATATCGAATAAGACATGCAACACATTATAACCACAATCTAAAGTTTGCATATTTGTAGGGTATCCTAAATTTGTTAAGGGATATAGTATTTGGACCCCACCACTCATGAGCTCTATATTGAGAGAAGTATTAAATTCTATAATACTTCTCCCTCTTCCACTTCTCCCACCGTAGAGGCTACTTTGCACATCTCGGCAATGATTCTACTCTTCGGTATGATACTTGTTGATCTTGAGACTCCCACTCCCAATCCTCTATCTTTTGATTTAGAATATAGTGATGATGATGACTATGTCCCCTCACACTCAAGTCATGAATCAACATATTCTTAACTGAATCATCCTCCTAGTCCACTTTAGGCTAGGAAAACCTTACATAGTGTTGGTGATTGGATACAGGATCCTTCAAATGAGATACAAATTCGATCATAGTTTTTTGGGCCCTATGCCTTCTTTTCCTCTACCTCTGATCCTCAATCCTTTCAGGAGGAAAATGGGATTCCCAAGTGGGATTATGCCATGGAGGAGGAATATTCCTCCCTCATAAAGAACCACACTTGGGATCTCACCCCTCTTCCTAAGGGAATAAAAATGGTTTGGTGTAGGTGGATATATCGAACCAAGTATGATGTTGATGGGAACCACAAAAATGTACATATCTTGACTCATATTAGCTAAAGGTTTCTACCAAGTTATTGGGGTTGAATATTATGAGATATTTACTCTTTTCACTAAGATGAATTCTATTTGAATGAACCTATCCATTACATCCACTAATAAATGAGATGTCTACCAAATAGACATTAAGATTTTCTTCTTTCATGGTGACCTAGAGGAATATATTTACACACTTCTTTCGAAAAAAAGCCAAGGAGTTATACATTCCCGAAGGTCATTTTACACTTTCCCGAAGGTCTTTTTACAAAAACCAAGTTCCATTAGGAGGTGACATTATCATGCACACTCCCCCTCAATGACAACTCTGACAATCCAAGATTTTCATGAAAGTGACAAAACTTTGTAGCACTCAAGGGCTTTGTGAAGATATTAGCAACCTAATCTTCAGTCGTGCACAAACTTGAGATCTATCTCACCACTTAGCACCTTCTCATAGATGAAGTGTATATGTATCTCAATGTGCTTCATCCTCTAATGTTGTACTAGATTATGTGCAAGAGCTATGGTGCTTTGGTTGTCGCAGAAACAAAGGAACACTACGTGGATCCTTCATCTTTATCTCATCGAACAACCTCTTTAGCCATACAGACTCTTTTACAGCTTCCATTACACTTTTATACTCATCTTCCTGTTTGAAGAGATAGAAACAGCTTGTCCACTTTTTGCCACATCAAGTAATGGCACTTGTACCAAATTTAAACACATAACCTAAGTAAATTTTCTATCCAATACATCACCAAAATGATCGAATCAAAAAATACATATAAATTAGAATTTTTCATTCTTAGTATAATGCAACCCATAATTGATTGTTCCTTTAATATATCTAAGAATACTTTTTACAAGATTCCAATGATTTCTATAAGGTTCCCGTAAACCTAGAAGCAATTCCTACCGTGACAGAACTATATGGTCTCGTGATAGTTAGATAAATCAAACTACAAACTAATTGCCTATATAAATTAGGATACAAAATTTCACATGTAGGTTTAGGATTAATTTTCAGTCCAAATTCCATAGGAGTAGAAATTGGTTTACAATCAATCATGTTAAAAAAATTCAGTACATTGGTTTCATACTGTGCTTGAGAAACAACAATAGAATGTTTATCTTGAAATACAACCACACCAAGAAAATGATGTAAGAGACCTAAATCAATCATTTCAAAGTATTGTTTCAATTTTTCTTTAATTCTACAAATTAAAATAGGATTATCACCAAATATAAGAAAATAATCATCATATATACAAACAATGATAATATGTGATCCTTCTTCTTTGAATGAATAGATCATTGCGTAAGAAAAATTAACAAATCCTAACTATTTAAAGAAAGAATTAATTTTTGCATACCAAGCTCTAGAAGCTTGCTTTAAACCATACAAGTATTTTTCAATTTACAAACATAATTTTCTTTACCAATTTCTTCAAATCCTTCAAGTTGAGACATGTAAAGTTCTTCTTTTAAATCACCATTCAAAATACATTTTTCACATCCATTTGGTGGATATCCCAATCGAATTGAGCAAGAATTGCAAATAAGGTCCTAACATTACACATTTTAACTACAGGGGGGAAAATTTCTCAATATAATCAATATTAGGTTTATGAGTGAAACATCTAGCAACAAGTCTAGATATATGTTTTTCAATACTACCATCTACATTAAATTTTACTTTTTATAACCACCTAGACCCTATAATATTGTTTTTCTCTAGAGGTGGAACCAACTCCCAGGTTTGATTTCAACTTAGGGCATTAGATTCATCTTGCATTGCATTGATCCACTTCTCATCCTGAGAAGCATCTTCAAATATTTTTGGCTGAATTTCATACAAGGTCATTAATGCATGGTACGTATGATGGCTTCTGGTCATTTTTCTAAGATCAATAGGATTATAAATTTCTAACACAGATTGAGCCCATTTTGGTTTCTTAACTAGGAGTTAGGAGATTCAAAAGCATCTATAGTATCAACACAAGAAACATCATCATGACCATTTACTATATTCTTATTATCAGAATCATAACCATCATTAGAAATATTGACAGAGTTAGGAACATCTTTACCATTATCAGATGAACAAAAGCATTTTTCCAACACCACCACATTACGGTTTTCGCTTTTCATTTTCGTAGGGTCATAAATCCTTATACCTACAATGTTAATACCATATCCAATGAAAACACAAGAAAAATAAGTCATATCAAGTTTCTTTCTTTTCTTTTTAGGAATGTATAAATAAGCAGGACTACCAAAAAATTTAGATGAGAAATATCGTGTTTTTATTTGACCATTTTTCTAAAGGAGTTGAAAGATGAATAGATTTGGTGGGAACCCTATTTATAATGTAGACTATTGTGTTCATTTCTTTTCCCACATAAATTTGGGAAGACCAACAATGAAGCATAGTGCGAGCCATATCTAAAATAGTCATATTCTTACGTTCTGCAACACCATTAGATTGGGGAGAATGAGGAGAATTTAATTCCCTTTTAATACCACAATCAATACAAAAATTTTCAAATGCTTTGCTAACATATTCACCCCCATTATCTGTTCTAAGTCTCTTAATTTTATAATTTGAAGAGTTTTCAATAGATGCTTTAAATTCCTTAAATTTCCCAAGTACATCAGATTTATTTTTAAGAAAATATGACCAAATCATTAATGAAAGTCACAACATATAAAGAACCATTTAATGAAGCTACTTCAAGAGGTCCTCTAACATCACTATGAATAAGTTCTAGTGGGGAAGAGGAACTCTCTTCAAGATGTGAGTGAAAGGGTTTAACACTTTGTTTTGAGCATAAACACCCTTCACACGCATCATGAGAAGAAGACAACACAGAAAACCTTTCACAAGATTATATCTAGTCATTTCATATAAACTTTGATAATTAACATGTCCTAATCTTTCATGCCATAGTTTTGAATTATTCAAACTTTGAGAAACAAAACATGATGCGAATAGAAATCATCAAAATATACGCAACCATTTATTTGAATTCCTTTAGATATTATATCATCATTACTATCCTTGATATACCAAGTATCTTGCAAAATTTGAATAATCAAACCATCATGAGTTAATTGAGAATATGATAAAAGGTTCTTTTTGAGTTTAGGAACAAATAAAACATTATTTAACACAACATTAGAAAATTTTACTTTACCTTTCTCTATTTGTTTTAAAGATGATTTATCAACAAGATACACACGTTCATTGATTTTCAAACATCGAATAAATAATTTGAAACACCGGTCATATGATTTGATGCACCTGAATTTAGAATCCATTCAAAATTAGAGGAAGAATACAACACAACATATAATGCAACATTTTTAAGAATATCATTAGAGCTATCCTTTTTCCTTAAATTGTTTTAGAAGATATTGTTTGTTTTTTATTTTTATGGATAAGTTTCTTAGTTTTGAAATCTTCCTTTTTATGTCTAAATTTACCACATTTGTGACATTTACCACTAAAGCTAACACGCAATTGATCAGAAGAAAAACTTTTCTTATCAACAAAAGAATATTTAGATCTAAATTTCTGATCTGAGAAGGTCTTGTGAGGTTTGAACTTCAATTATGAGAAATAAGTACCGAGAGAGGCATTTTCCTTAGAGTCAAAGTTCATCATCACTTGTTCTTCCTATATCAGAAGTGAACTCAAGGTATTTAAATCAGGTAGATCATTTTCGTTCTGATATTTAGAGTTCAAGATAGAAATAAAATTCTTAAATATTTCATGTATATTTAACTAAACAATAAAATAGATTAATTTTTCACTAATTAAATCACAATTGTATCCATCTAATTGTGCTTTAATATTTTTAATTTTAGCTAATAAATTAACTACTTTTTCATCTCCTTTCATAGGAGTTGTAAATAATTCTAAAACTAATTTAATAATTTTAGATAAACGTGTACCTTCATGCATGGATTCTAGTTTCGTCCATACCTCTTTCGGATGTTCGATATTACCAATGTGTAGAAGGTACTCATCATTCACATTGCACAAAATCATGGAAAGAGCCTCCTACATTCATGTTATCTATAATTGTTTGATGACCGGTGGGAGAAACCTCAGATCTAGAAACAATTGTCCAAAGTTTCCTTGCCATAAGTTCTAATTTGACCCTGATCTTCCAAATGTTGTAGTTGGTTCCATTCAGGATCTGGGTTTTGTCAAGACAAAAATAGTTGGATGCCATTGTTTTCTTGAACTTGTAAAACACACCCCATTATAATATACAATGTACCACAAAGTTAGATACATATTTATAAAAAAACAACACTTTTAATAGAATCATATCTAAATTTTATATATCTACATAAACTATTTAATCATAACTAATTTTTTCATTACAATGCATATTAATTAACCTCCCATGATCAAAATAATAACCCACAATATAAAGGGCTTTGCATTATACCCCAAACTTATATAAAAAAATTTGACCATATAGAAGTGAAGAAGAAACCCCTAAGAATGCAAAACAACTTCAAATTTCTGGAAAAAAATAATGTAGAAAAATATCCGGCCAACTTAAATTTGATGTCTAAATGACCGTCATTATGACTTATTTTTGGTCTGTTGTGATGGTCATTTGACCGTCAATTTTAACACAATGAAAGTTTCTTAGAACCTATGATCTTAAATTTGACATCTAAATGACTGTCATATTGCCTTATGTTTGGTCTGTCATGACAGTCATTTGACCGTCAAATTTAATGGAGTCAAAACTTGTTGTGTATTTCCAGAATGTGAAATTCCATAATTTCTTCTTCTGTATAATATTAGGGAGGTTATATTTTAATACATTATATTAACCTATTATAATTTATAATGTAAAAATATATTCACTTTTTAAAAAGAGGTATATAGTTTATATAATGTAAATAAAAATAACATATAGTCTATAAAAAATTATAAACTATAGTATATATATACTTTTTTAAAACACATATAACCCTTATTACGGGGGCCCCTCATGAAAAAAAGATTTAAAACATTTACCAAGCCATGTAATTTTAAATTCTACATAAACCTTAGAATTTACAAAGGAGACAATATTTTTCACGCTTCCAATGGAAAAAATTAAAATCCTATTTTGATGGAGCTTTATCTCCTCCTTCATTTACCATTGACAAAATTCAACTTGCACGTATTAAAACTACGTAGAAAAAATATTTCAAATATTTTATCCTTACCTGTACACAAGTTTTCATGGAAGGTAAGAAATTTCTAAATTTTCCACTTGTGAATTCACCTTGATTCTTCACAAAGCAAAACTTTTAGGTTGCACAATGGAAAGAAGGGGCTAGTTATTTTAAATACCCTTTTGGGTTGGTTAAAAAAAACCGTACAAATTAAATAAATAAAATAAAAACATTTGATTTTAACTTATTTAATTTACCTCGCTCTATTACCATGTTAGAATTTGAGGATTTTAATAAATACGGATTTAATCAACTTACATATTATATAATGTTACAATAAATATTTAAATAAATATTACATCATAACATAAATAAATAAATAAATACTTACAAGGAATAAATAACATAGGTGACACAATATTTATAAAGTGGAAAACCCCAATAGGGTAAAAACCAATTTAAAAATAACATTTTACTTTAGAGAAATTATTTTACATCCAAAGATCACCTCCTCCTTTTAAACCCTATTTTCCAAGGGTAAACCCAAATCACTTGATTTGCATACCTTTGATATATTTCCCAAATATATCAAATGAGGACCTAAAGTCCTTTTTATATAAGGTGATCGGTATGTCTCCCACCCACCTTTTCAACCTAAAATGGTTGACACATATACCTAGGTGAGTGTATTTAATAAATAGAAACATAAATGATTCACATTATTAAATACTTACCTAATGTATATTACCTAGGTATGAATATTTAATAATAAAAAATATTTCATATTATTAAATATTTAACCTATATAATAGTGATGGACCCATATTAATTAAGGGTTGGCAGTCCACTTAATCATTATGTTCCAACATACACTATTTGTAGACACCAAATTTGTGTCTTACGACCCCCTGTGCCCCGCATCTCATTTCGCAACCTAACCTCATCACCTAAACCTTACACAATTATTTATTAATTACCTTATAATTAATAAATCCACATCGCCATACCTGCCACCTCATTTCGCCACCTCATCATAACCTAGTCTTAACCCTAAACTAACCTAATTAAGACCTATAACTTGGTCCACATCCACACCCATGACTAATTACTCCTCACCCGCACCTAAAACCAACCTCATAATGACTTGACCAAGCCCGCAACTAATCTCCTCGGGAGAAAAGGAGGGAAAGCTGGCTATTTTACCAAAAATAGCCCGCTTTGACCTGACCGACATCGGTTCTACTCGACCGCCTTTGTCGGTTGTGTAACCACCATCGGTTCCCTATAAATGACCACCTCCAACCAAAAACAAGGGATCGGATTTTCATTTGATCGGAAGAGGAGAAATCATTGAAAGGATCCGGATTTGCTTGGTCGAGCAGAGACAAGTGAAGAAACAAGAAGAGTTTGCAGAGAAGGACATCAAGCCCAAGATCGCAATCGAATAACCAGAGCCCCAGTGGACACTCATCCGAGCATCGAGAGGAGAGATAGCACATCTTGGATTGTCGATCATCCTACTTGAGCCCTGTCTTCGTCATCACGGTCGTGGAACTCGCATCTTCATCGAACGAGTATCGTTGTCTTGTATGTTTCTAAGCACCATTTCTTGAGCCTGTGGATTGATAGTAATTATAAACTCATTCCTAGATCTACCACCTACCAGCACCCTGCACTTAACCTTCATCCATACATCCTTGTATTGCCCAGAAGACCATTTTATCACACTCTGAGTCTTCCCTGTCCTCTCACTATTCCCCTCAGCCATCCGCTAGTCTTAATAACCCCACAATCACCCTGTAACCAACCTCTATCCAGAAGCACCTAGATTACTGACCCTACCGGTGTCGGTTATCCCCTACCGGCAACGGTTCTCTAACCGCGGTCGGTTATCCAGTGACCGGCATCGGTCACTGTGACTTATACCCCAAAACCTTCCTCTCGCCTATTTGTCACCTAACAACCTCAGGTCCAGTCTGGTTTATCCCTGTAACTCAACCTGAATGTATCAATGACCAGTAACCGAACAAACAACGTGACTCTTTATTATTGATAGTTTAGCCTCTATTGCTTTGTAACGAGGTACCTAAATCGTGATTTTGCAATAGCTTTCTTTGTTATCATTTGTGTTAATTCATATTAAAAGGGGAACTGACCACCTTCGAAAGGAAGTTTTATATTTCCTGGGCCTAAGGCAGCTCCCTCATTTATTGTCTAATTAAAATCTGGTGGTCTTGTATTCTTACTTGCAGGTAGTCCTTCCAAGACAAAAAGGAGTTCTTCGCAGTCGATCTGATCTTTCTCTACGGTACGCGCACACCATCTCAACATTCAACAGGTATTCCTCCTAGCCCTAACCCTTATCTGTTTCTCAAAGGAATGAAAGGATAGAGTCAATTCTATTCCACAGAGAGCCGAAACATTCCGTGCAAAACACTATTCTGTAATAGTCTCATAGTGACCAAGAAAATATCAACTAAGAAAGAACCTCGCATACTTGATAAAGTAAAACTAGGGCAAGATACTTACAAAACAATATTGCATCATTCGTTTGTTCAAAACATGAGAAATGGGAAAGTATATCTTGATCAAAATAGTCAAAGTATATTCATGTAAGTTTTGGCTAGGGGTCATAAATAAATGGCTTCAAAACCTACTAATGGTTGTACAATGCAACCACCTTAGATCTTCTTCACAAAACTAGACATGTACAGTCTTACAAGAAACTAAAAAATGAGCTTTAAAAATTTATACAACTACCCCTCAATCTACCTCTTTTCAACAAATGGGAGACTGATACAACATATATAAGATGGGAGAGAGAGAGAGAGAGATAGAATAAAAATCATATTTCCCTCTTCACCCACCAATAGGATGCATTAAAAGTCTAAAAGGAGCATGGAAATCCTTCCAAAGTCATCCAATCCCTCTGTTTTGCATGTTTAGAGAAGAAACAACCATGATACTTCATCAAGACGGTTGGTTGACCAACATTGAATCAGAATTTGAAATAAAATTACATTTTATTCTTTTTCTCCTAACAATTGTCATCAATTTTGGAATCTAATGATGCCAAAGTGAAGGGCTTGAAGAGACCTTTCCAACGATATTTTTTTCAAGAATTGGAGCACTAGATCAAAATATATGGCCTTCTAAAGTTTTACATGTCGGGATGAACATGAAATTGACACATGGAATCATTTGATTAGTTCGTGGGATTGTCATTTCCCACATGTGCATTGATTTCAATTTTCCATTTGTCCTTTCATTAGGTTGCGGGGTTAAGTTTTAATTCCCTTTACTTTTATGTATTCCTTTGTTCGTGTGAGCAGTATATATTCCTTTATGAAAAGTGAGCCAATGAGAAATCTCCATGATCTTCACAAATGGCGAGCCATGTCGGACCTATTAAGAAATTTGACTAACATCGGTGGAGAATGAACCAATAGGAAATCTCCACACTTACTTCGCATTTTACCTTTTCTTTAGCCTCTTCTGAAAACCGTGAAACATGAGCCAATAGAAAATCTCCACACTCCTTGGGTTTTTCATTATTTCTTGCTTCATGTTTTCTTTTCATTGGTTTGGGACTTCTCCTTCGCATCGTAACTTTTAACTTGATCAGACTTAGAAAATTTTGGATTCATTTAAATGTTGCCATATATCCCTACTTTGACACCCTTGACCTTCCGAACCTAAATCTTTACTAAAATTGATTTATTATGCAAACTTGAGGTCCACAAAATGCATCTGCTATGAAGAATTCCATAATGTTGACACGTGTCTTGTCTTTGATCATTGATCTTCTATCGTGTGTCCTTGCTAATTTTTAGTTTTAAAATTGATGGCCAAATGCACATCGATCAGCCTTTTAAAACATAACTCGGTAATGAATTTAAACTTAGTCTCTTGCGGGTTTTAGTGAATTTCTGATTTTCCCATGGCTTTTGAAATCTGCATAATTCTAATCCTTTTAAAAAACCCACAAAATACTAAACCAGTGTACCATGGTTTTTGTTATTTGATCAACTAGTCCATTAAACCAGCTCCTCGACATTTTTCTTGATACTTTATTTCATTTGGCTAAGGCACACAATTTATCACAAATTTACACGTCTCTTTGACTCAAAATTATCTTTAAAGCACAAGGAACAATATGAAACACATAGAATCAGGTAAATGCAAGGGGAGTTTATGAAAAAGAAACTAGCTTAATCTAAGGAATTGGATTGAGATCTAATAATGGCTCCTTCTAAGGGATGGGCACCCCCTTTGGGTTCCACAAGAACAAAGACCACCGCCTAGTCCATTGGGAAAGGACTCACGAGACAAACACATAGGGATTTAAAAATAGATGTATAACATGTCAAGGGAAAAATAGACAACTTCATAAACATGGTCACTAGATAAAAGCACAAAAAGGGAAATAACAACACAAATAGGAAAAAACAAAACAAAACAAAGTAACAAGACTTTACACTATACAAAATCATACCTGGCCTTCCAGCTTAGTCCAAGAAATGTTTAAGATGCCTACAATTAATATGCCACTCAAGAAAATGTCCTTTTAAGTATTTGCGAAAGAAAGTATTATTTCCAATCGTGATGTCAATAGAATATGGTCCCATCCATAGGGAATCAAATTTTCCATGCTTTCCTTATCTTTATGTCTATTGTCCCATAAGAGGAACAAGTCTCCAAAATTGAAAACTTTTAGAGTGACCTTCTTGTCAAAAAATTCTCGATTGTTTCTCTAAAATTGACATGTATTTGATGGGACACTCTTCTTTCCTCATTTAATTCCATAATTTGATTAATCCTTGTCCATATGGACTTACTTCTTCTCCATCTTCAAATTGTTGCATGAACCGATATGCAAAAAGATGCAAGTGCAAGGTGAAAAGGTCTTGAATTCCATAAACTAACTCAAAAGGACACTTTCCAATATACCTCTTGGTGGTAACTCTATCTACCCATAGTGTAAATTTTAGCTTCTCACTCCATTTTGTTTTGTTTGTCTCTAGTGTTCTTTTGGGGATCTTAAACAAGTTCTTATTGTTTGATTCTACTTGGCCATTCCTTGAGTACTATAATTTGATGCATAATAAAAATTTATTCCATATTCCTTGAACATTTTGGCCGATGGTTTAGCTTTTAAGCTCATGGAATTGTCAAAAACTCTCTTCGAAGGCACCCCAAATATGGAGATTATTTTATTGAGAAAAATTTCATAACTACTTGATGAGTTCCTTTCCTTGTAGGAATGGCTTCACTCATTTAGTGAAGTAGTCAATGGCTACCAATATCCACTTATGACCAGCACATGAAGAGTCTAATATCCCACCAATAAAATTCATTCCCCATTATTTGAATGGAGATTCTATAGACATAGGCTGCAAGGGTAGGTCCCCAAAGGCTTTCAATCTTCCCGCAACACATTGGCAACTCTCACATATTCTAACCAATAAGGCAATATCTTTGAACATTGAAGGCCACCAATAACTTGCCCTAAAAATCTTATGAGTAGTGACTCTCCCAACAAAATGACCTCCACATACTCCCCCATGAAACTCTATAATTATCTTATGTGTTTATTCTTCAGTGACACATATCAGCAAAACTCCCTCTAGGTTCTTCCAAGATAGTCTGTGACCAGTCAAGATATACTTTTGGGAAACTAGCTTGAGTTTCCTCCTTTGATTCTGGTCTAAGTGCATAGGAAAATTAAAATTCATCAAGTAAAAGACTATATCTTTATACCAAGTTGAAGTGATTACCTTTTCATGAGGGTGTAGCCCTTCTTCTTCAACATTGTGTATGTCAACTACCTCGTAGATTTATCTTTGCCATCAAATTTGCAAGCCCAAGATGCCACACCAGTTGGTAGTTTTAATTTCCATCATATTCTTGAAGCTTGTTAACCTAGCAACATATTTTACTTAATACCTCCATCTGAGACAAGACATCCTTTACCATTGTGTGAGGTACATATGCTACAATATTTGAGCTAAAAATATAAGGTTTGAATATCTTGGTTTCTTTGACAAGAGAAAAATATTTCTTTTCCATGACATAATATTTTAGCTCAGATCCTTGCAATGCTTTGCTAAAAATGAAATAGGATTTTCATGACCTTCTTCATTCTTTTGTAACAACATAGAGGCAATAGTGAATTCAGAGGAAAATGAAAACATATGAAATTCCTTTCTATAATCGGGCTAGTCAATACAGGGAAGTTTTAAGTGCCTCCTTTATTCCATTAAATGCTTGGACAACCCCTTCTTCCCACTTAATGACCTGATCCTTTTCAGCATACTTGTGATGGGGATAGTGATCTTAGAAAAATTAGAGATGAATCTTCTCACAAAATTTATCTATCCAAAGAAGGATTGAATGCCTTTCTTAGACATAGGGATGGGAACCTTACTAATTGCTTCTACCCTTTCAGGATCTATCATGACTCCTTCATGTGACACTATGTGTCCTAACATCTTTGCCTTTTGCACACCAAAATGACACTTCTTAGGATTTAGTGAAATCCCATATTCTCTACATCTAAGAAACATCTTTTCAAGGTTCCCCAAGTGGTCACCCCTTTTCTTAGAGAAAATAGTTATATCATCTTGATATATTGCAATAAAGTCATTGATAAGACCATGAGAAAGCCACATCCATGGCCCTTTGAAAATTTTCTCCAACATTCATTAGTCCAAATGGCATCCTAGAGTAGATGTATTTTCCCCATGGGGTAGTGAAAGTATTTTTAAATTGCTATGATTGTTTTACCACCCCTTTTTATATCCATAGAAGCCATCAAATGTAGATAAAAAATCTAATCATGTTACCTTTTGCAATAAATTTTTCATATTTGGCAATGGATAGTTATATTTAAGTGAGGATTTGTTGAGATTTCTAAAATCCACACAAATCCTTATGTCTCCATTCTTCTTTCTAACTGGTACCAATTTTCTACCCATGAGGAGTACCTAGTGGGTTGTATTATCCCACCATCCCTTAGCTTTGTCAATTCTTCTTGCATCTTAGTTGCAATAATAGGGTTGATATGCTATATAATTTTGTTTGAAGGCTTAGTGTGGGGTGCCAAGGGTATCTCATGCTGAAAAAAATCCTCCTTGTAATCCTTCAACTCATAATAAGACCAAGAAAGGTAGTCTTGATACTTTTTTAACAACTTAGTATAATCCTCTCTTTCATCCTTTTTCAAATTATTGCCTAACCATATGTTTCTAGGATATTGGCCTGAACCCAGATTACACTCCACAACATCTCTTGGTAAATTAGTAGATTTACAAACTGCTTTGTCATTAGTATCAAAGGTATATTCTAAACTAACTAATCCTCTTGGGATTACATTAGTTTTTAAATAAATTACTTCTTTACCATAGAGGGTTTCGTACGACTAAAAATCAACACGTGACCTTCAGTCACACTCGACCTCCCGAGGTCGTGCCAAGACAACCAATGTGGAAATGAATGGATGGATATGTGTAGTGGAAATATGATGAATATAGGAGAATGTGATAAACATTTTATCAAGGCAACCTAATTTCCTCTACGGGCACCAAAGGGATCTTCTCATAAAGGGTAATAAAGGCCTCCTTATCATAAACTAGCGTAATGGAATGATCGAGGATGATACACACCCACAAAATTCTATCAATTTCTATGTGTGAAACTCTCCCAACCAGATGTGGAATGCATGGAAATTTTCCTCCGTTCACCTCATAGTAATTTATTGACAAGGTCATGGAAATACCAGGGAAATGTATGGATAAGGACAAATGAATGGGCACTATTCTCACTCGGCTGGTTGTGCCAAAATTTGCATACTTTATCGGCTTCTTCGTTGAGTATGTGAAATTGTGCGGTTGTGAATGGTGGAAGTGGTGAGATATAAATACCATAATCCGAGAGACCCGTATCAATGTCGGTCTCAAATAAATTTCCTTGGGTTGACGGACTCTAGGATCGTAAACTTATTCTCTAGGTTGTTGTGGTCCTTGAATGGTCATGTGTTCATTTGTGTAAATTAACTATGAAATAAAATAACAAGCTAATCTAAATAAATAAAACTAAACTATGTTTTTGTATTTTCCAATATAGAAGAAATCAAGCAATATAAAAATCTAATCTAATTGAAACAAATATTTTTGTATTTTTTGAGCTTTCTAGAATTAATAGAGGAAACAAAGAAATGAAGAAATGAATTACCTCTAATTATAATTAAAAATCCTATAAAAATAAATAGTTGAGTGTAACTATTTATCTGTGTAACAATATATTTAATCTATCCTAATTAATTCAAATCTTTTTCCAATTTGTAATTGTGGAATTTTAAATCCTCTGCCTACCTCAAAGACACGAGAAGAATTAAAGCTTCGAGAAATATTTTCTTCCCCTATAACTTCCTGGATAGAATATGAGAATATTTAATGGAGACCACAATTTAGAATATATTTCAAGTGTCTATAATGATACAGAAAGCCTTCCTCTAGATATTATTCCCTTACAAATCCACAGGGATAGACAGGGAATGATCTATCACTAGAAAAGCTTCTATAGAAGAAATGAAATATTTTGGAAATGATCTATCTATTTGCAATGATTGAAATGGAAATGAATTTTGCTACTCTAGTAAATAAATGTGCTTACAGATCCATAAATAAAGAAATTAGGAAATGAAGAAACTTAATAGAAACCCCCACTGAAATTGCATTGTTGAGGCAATGTCGATGTGGTATCAATTTATGTCCCCTCAATTATATTTTCCAATTTTTGTGTCCATGTGATTATGGGGAACTAGGAATGTAGAGGAATAAAATAATAAGGCGTTAGAGAAATTTTGGCATGCAAGTATCTCAGTAGCAATGCATGAAGAACAACGGAAGAGAATAGTGTTTGGTTGTGTAGTCTCTAGTAGGATTTCAACAAAGATAAAAGTGCAATCACAATAAAAATCTTTGGCCATTTGCATCAAAAGAAGTGTTTATTTTATAGAAGGTTGGCTAGGTAGTGCTCTAGTACACTTGATGGTGATAGGGTGTCACATCACAATGTGGAAGGGTAGTTTAAATCTCAATCAATCACTAGAAGTGGAAGAGGAGGTTGATAAAAATCAATTAGGCTTAAAATCAGCCAAATTGACTAAGAAACGTGTGCTAAAATCACATTTGAAGATGCAAACATGCGTTCAAAACATGCCAAAAGAGGTTTTGGAAAAATTGCATGTAACCTCCAATCTACGGAGAGGAGTGGTTGCACAACCACCCCAAATGACTACTAAGGGAAGACCAATGGTTGCGTAACCACCGTGGAATTTCCATAACTTAAGACAAAAATCTAAGGAAAAACACCATGGAAAGATAACAGAAAGAAGGAAAAGCAAGGAAATGGATAAGTAAGGTATTCTAAGATACAAATATACACCGAATGAGGAAAAGGGGCGCTAACACCTTTGTAAAAGACATAAAACATCATTGGGTATTTTTGAACCTTTTCTAACAATGTAGTAGTGAAAAATTGGGTGCGTACAATTTCCTTCCCCTCATATACCTCTACAATAGGTTCCCAATCAATGATCTGGTCAGTGAAATCATCTTGGAAATTTAGAAATTTATTGATGTGTGAATCATCATCAAATACTTTCCAATGTTGGATATTATCAGGTATAGAAGTTCAAACCAATATTTCCACTTCAAACTTACAGTAAGGGGATGAATCCTGATTGTCATACTATGAACCCAAGACTTCCAATCTATCAGCTACTACATTTTGGCTTCTCTCATGGTATTCAATATTGAATGAATCAAAACATTCAATGAGATCCCAAACTACATTCATGTACTGTTTTAATCTATGATTTTTTTCTACATATAATTTTATTATTTGTTTAATCACTAACTTAGAATCCCCTTTAATTATGAGGTATTTTATCCCATGTCTCTAAGCAATTCTTAATCCTAGCAATAGTGCTTCATACTCAGCCACATTATTAGTGCATTCAAAATTCAATTTAAAAGAGAAAATTGAAAGACTCACTACTTGGAGAACTTAACACTATTCCTACCCCATTACCATTACTTGAGCATGATCCATCAAAGGTCATGGTCCATGGGACCTCAGAGTCTTCAAAATCAGCATTGCCTATAAAATTCTCCATGTCTACATCAAAAAAAGTACTTCATAAGAAGCATTATTAGGATCTTCAATGAGGTGTAGCATCTTATCTTCTCTATATAACTTGATCAATTTCCCTTCCAATGGTATGGAAGCATATGACATATCCATTTGGACACTTCCTCCCACACTAGCTGCCCACTTTCTTGACAACAACATCCCCATTTGGTAGGGTAGTCAACAATGACAACATTCATAGTCAAGTACTTTCCTAGATGTGCTAAAAATTATACAATAAATCCTTTCACATAGCCCACCATAGGTACTTCTCTAGAATCCATAACATAACATCTCCCAAAAGCAACAATTATCTTAAGGTTTAACTCATTCATGACTATAAGAGGCATGATGTTACATGAAGCTCTAGAATCAAACATACAATTGTGTAAGAGCCACCCATTTATAATAAGTGATGTGAAAAAGGGGTCAACATCCAATTTTTTTCCAATAAATAAGTTCCCGAAATACCTTAGGTTGGGTTTCCATTTCTTCTTCTGAGTTTCTTGTATCTTAGCTTCAAATTATGGGGGATGATTTCTCATCAACATGATCCTTATTGTTAACATCTTTATCTTCTTTAAAACCTAAATACTCAAAGGCCCACTTTTTATGCTCAAGGATCCTTAATAATTCCACAATGGGAACTGTAATCTTTATTTGGCTTAAAATTTGGGCCATATCAAACACATTATACTTGGGAAGAGGAGTATTGGAAGGCACATTATATTTTTATTAGATGGCAAAAGCTTATTTTTAGTGGGGTTTTTGGAAGAACATATTGGCTTAGGATGAATTACAAGGGTTCTATTTAACACTTTTTTAGGAGCACCTTTCAGGATATTAGAAAGATTAGGAAACCTTACTTTAGTTACAGGAGTAGGACCTTTAATTTTCCTATTTCTAAGATTGTATTCTTTTTCTTGAGAAACTACAACATTGATCAATAAATTTCTATCCTCACTAAAAGGAACATCACCATCATATTGCTTGATAATCATAGCTCTTAGATACTCAAAATAATGATTAGGAAATTCAAAATCTTGGGCCATATAAGCCTCAACATTATTTTCTCTGTCGGGAGAGATCTAACCTTTTCAACAAAAGCCCGAAATCAACTACGCTTTGGGAATAGAGGAGATCAGTAGAAGATACATCTTTCTCACATTCTAGTTGACATTCCATCATGCACAAATCACTGAAATAAACTCCACGAATGTCCTCATTTTCTGGTGGATCATAGGGAACATAAAGCAATAAGCATTTGTCACACCAATCAATGGCATGTTCTTCCTCTATAACACTAATCTTCCCCAAAAGGTCGGAACTTCTTTGTTATCTCTACAAATTTTACTGCTTGTTTCCAAAACCCATATATCCTTTTCTTCTATCTTCATCCTGGTGATCTCTTTTGGGATGATTCCCAAATCTATTGTGTCTAGTGTTCTGATGCTGATTTTGAGGATTGGGAGACAATCCCTTTTCAACTCTTACTAATTTATAAGAAATTTCTTTAACAACCCCTGTCAAAGTCTTGAAAACTTCTTCAAGTTCAATTATCTTGCTAGTCTGAGGATTTTATGGGTTAACCAACTTCACACCCTCTCTCTTTGATGGCTTTCTAGTAGCTTTAATATTATTCTCAATATGGATAGCCATGGTAAAATCTTTTCTCAAGGTCTAAGGATTTTTTTCTCTTTAGTAGTATGTTAATTTCATATCAAACACATATGAGTACTTAATAAGACAAGACTCATCACTTGGGTCTTACACTATTAATCAATATTGTCAATTTATTATTGAATCTTTTATTGAATTATTAGACACACTCATTGGGATTCTTCTTGATGTTCTCAAACTCAGACAAAGGTATATTGGATCAATTCTATCACCATATGAAACCCTGAATGAATTTTTCATCTCTTGTCATGAATCAATTGATCCATCAAGAAAGGATTTGAACCATTCACTATCATATTCTTCTAGAGTTTTTACAACAAACTTTACATATACATCCTCAAACTCAATCTCATAATCATCCATTAGATTCTGAAATAACTTTAAATGATGATCACCACTAATAGCATTATTTCCTTGAAACTTAGGAAACCTCATTCTAATCTCATTTAGAACCTCACTTGGATAACATTCCATGTCATTAAAATAAATAGGCTTATAAGTTTTAACTCTAAAAGGTTATCTAGATGGGGATCAACCATGTTATCTTACACAGGAGATGTAGGTGGAGGATGGTGTAGCCAATGTTGAATAGGAGTTTTCCATTTTGAAGGATTTTGAAAAGTTTGATGAAAGATTGAGGGAGGAATATATTCTAAATCAAATCCTTGGTTCTCCTCAGTAAATGAAGGAATAGGATTAGGATTACCAGATGCTTCAAAATTGTCAGATGTGCTAGAGCAGTTCTTAACTAGTGAAATATCAAGATTATTAACGTTACTACAACCGCTTTTTGAAATTTGATTAGTTACAAGCTTCCATGCTTGTTTTATTTGTTAAGACTCTAACTTGGGAAGAGAATTCTTTGTGGGATCAAATTTGAAATAATATTGCAATCCTTACAATTTAGCAAAATAAAAACTAGATCAATAGTTACAATGGGATGAAACCATTCTGTCCCAACTTTTCTTTAGGGAGTCACCACTAGAATATCAAATTCTAGAAATAGATGGAACCTTTAAACATGTATAATTTTTGTAGATAGTCCCCGATAATGGCACCACTCAAGTGTTGGCTCCCAAAATAGTATCCCTAGGAGATGAGAAACTACCCTAAGTGGGTTGGCTTTGAGATAATGATGAAAAATGAAAATTTATTTGTCATTAATAGTTGGGGATTTTCCGGACACTCAACTCACTAAATAAAATGAAGGAGGTGATAAGGAGGCACTTTCAAAAAGGGGGTGGCTTTACCCTGCTACTTCTAGCTCTCTATGGACTAAGGTGAGAGGACCTAGTTAGTGGATATCAATAAAGGAAAATATTTCATGGCTTGGTTTCCTCTATGGTTGGTGAAACTTAATTTTAAGTAAGTGTAACCACACATACAATACTCACTCAAAATAGTTGTCACCCGATTATTGTAAGCACTTAACACATCAAATACCGATCAAATAGACAGATAATGGAAAACGTCAGATATTACATTTGCATAAAATTATTGACCAAGGGTGATTTAAATTATATTGGATCACAGACTTGGTGGGATTATTAGCAAATATTACTGGTAATGAACAAATTTGAAGCTCAAATTTGTAGAATAAGCATATGTATGGTATGTAGGTATGATATGCTAAGTAGGTATAAAGATAATTAGTTATTTTTAATTAATATTTGAAGTGGGGAGGGTAATTACTTTTATGACCTTGGTGTCTTAATGTTCCCATGGAAATAATATGTCCTTAACTATGATGTTTGAAAAGAGAAATCAATTTAACATGAGATGTGAAATAACATTTTGTTTTCATTGATACTCAATTTACACAAATTGTGTCTACAGGTATTCAAAATCCTAACAAAAATCATGGAGTTAGAGATGAGATAAAGAAATTGTTTTATTTTTCTTATACACCCAAAATACCCTTAAGGGATTAAAAAAGCTCTTCAAAAGTGATGCTACCTTTAGGATTTTACAACATGATTGAGCTACTTTGCACAATATACAATATTCTACAATAGTCTCATAATGACCAGAAGAAAACAACAACTAAGAAAGACCCTTACGTACTTAACAAAGTAAAGCTAGTACAATATAGTAACAAAACAATATTGCCTCATTCATTCATTCAAAACATGAGAAAAGGAAAGTATAGCTTGATCAAAATAGTCAGAGTCTATTCATGTAATTTTTGGTAAGGGGACATAAACAAATGCCTTCAAAACCTACTAATAGTTGTACATCGCAACCACCTTAGCTCTTCCTCACAGAACTAGACACATACAATATTGCAAGAAACTAGAAACTGGAACTAAAAACTGAACTTGATCAAAAATTCTACAACTACCCACCAATCCGCCTCTTTTCACCAAATGGAATCGTGTTACAATATATAGAAGATGAGAGAGCGATAAATAAGAAAAATCTGATTTCCCTCTTCACCCACCAACATGATGCATTAAAATTCTGATAAGGAACATGGACATCTTTCCAAAGTCATTCATTCCTTTTTTCTTGTGTTTAGAGAATAAATAGACACCATACTTCATCAAGATAGGTGATTTACCAACACTAGGATGCAACTTGAATGAAAACAATGTTTTCTAATTTTTCTCCCACTAACTATCATCAATTTTTGAATCGATGAAACCAAAGTGAAGGGATCGAATATACCTTTCCAAGGATATAAAGTTTGCAAGATTTAGAGTAGTGGATCAAAAGATATGGCCTTGTAAAGTTTTTTGTGTCGGGATGAACCAAAAATTGACACGTGGTATCATTTTATTAGTTCAAGGATTACCTCTACCCTCGTGTGCATTGATTTTACTTTTTCCATGTGTCAGTCTTTTGTTGGGTCAAGGGGTCGAGTTTTTCTTCCATTTAATTTTCTACATTCCTTTGTCCTTGTGAGTAAGTTTGTTCCTTAATGAAAAGTGAGCCAATGAGAAAGATCCATGCTCCTCAAAATGTCGGGCCATGTCATACCATGTGAGAAATTTTACTGACAACGACAAAGTATGAGATAATAAGAAAGCTCCATGCTTACTTTGCGTTTTCTTTATCCTTGACTAACAACCGTGAAACATGAGCCAATAGAAAAGCTCCATGCTCCTCGGGTTTTTCAATATTTATTTCTTTGTGATTTCTTTTCATTGGTTTGTGGTTGCTCATTCACATCACAATTTTTAACTTGTTTGGAATTAGAAACTTTTGGATTCATTAAAATGTTACCACATATCCTTGTTTTGATCTCCCTTGGCCTCTTACTAAAATTTATTTATTATGTGAACTTGAGGTCCACAAAATGCATCTGCTTTGAAGAGTGTTAAAATACCAACACGTGTCATGTATTTTATCATTAATTTTATACCATGTAGCCCTACTGATTTTTGGCATTGAAATTTATGGCCAAATGCACGTCCATTGACATTTTAAAACATAACTCGATAATGAGTTTAAACTTAGTCTCTTGTGGGTTTTGGTGGATTTCTAAGTGTCCCATGGATTTTGGAATCCATAGAATGCTAGAACTTTTTACAAACCCTCAAAACACTAAACCAGTGTGTCATGGTTTTTTTTCTTTGATCAACTAGTTTATTAAGCCAGTTCCCCAAAATTTCTACTGAATCCTTTCTTTTATTTAGCTAAGGCACAAAATTTATCACAAATTAACACTTCTCTTTTACTCATACTAATATTTCAAGCATGAGGAACAATATGAAACACACATAATCGGTTAAATGCATGATGATTTTATCAAAAATACCACTCAATCCAAGGAATTGGATTGAGCTCCAACACAACCCATGTTTTGATGAAGATAAGATAAAATAATGATTGCTAAATTGGATGTATCACAATTTGATATGAAACTGAAACTAAAATGTAATAAAGATGAATTAAAATGAAAATCTAATCTAAAAGAACTAAATTAAACTCATGCGGGTTGATGGCGACCCTCGACTTCGAGGCCCAATCGATGACAATGGAGCAGATCAAGTGTAAAAACGACATAAAATGTAGATCTAAAGGCCTTAGAGGCCGATTTGAAGCGAGATGAAGCTGAGATGAAAAAATGAAATCTTACGAGAGATATGAAACTAAATTTGATAGAAAGGATGTAAAAAAATTATGAAATATGAAGGTGGATGAAATAAAGACCGGTGGTCTAGTTGACGAATGGAGCTGATAGAGCAAATTTGAGATGACGAAAAGGGTAGAACAATGAAATCTAAGGGTCAGTGAATGTAAAATTAGAGAGGGGATGAGTGGGGATCGGCGATGGTGACCGGGAAAGGTTGATGGTGACTGAGACTTATCTAGGGTTTGATGGAAGAGGATGGGAAAGAATGAAGATAAGTAAATGGAAAATGAAAACCTAAGAAGGTAGTGGTGGGGCTCCCAGAGAATAGCTAAGCCTGCACAAGATCTGATGAAGAATATGATGATAAAACTACAATGATAGATCCAAGCATGCAAGAGAGAAAAATTCCTCCAAATCTCCCAAATTGAAGCACAATATTTCTAAGATGATGATGGTAGATGCAAGAGAGATCAACAAATGAAGGAAAGATCACAAAAAATCCTGAAGTCTCCCAAATTTAATCCTAAGAAAAGGAGGGGTAAGGGCAGATTTATAGGGTCGATGGTGACCCGGATGGGTTTCTGCTGATTGTAGGGATCTATCCATTTGGGCGGTGGCTTGAGGCAATGATCCCATATTAGGTGGGATTAGGGTTTTGAGGATGAGGACAAGTTGAGGTTACTTAGAATGGATAAATGGGTAGGTGGAGGGTGAAAAATATTAAATAAAGGAAAAGGGGAGGTGAATTTATTAAATGTGGGCCTAGGGAGGATAAAATGGAGGATTTAGGGAGAATAAATGAATTAAATGGGGATTAGAATTAATTAATGATGATTAGGGATGATTAATTAAGGGTATGAAAATAATGATAAGTGGGATAAATTGAATGGGAAGAGAGGTATGTATGTAGAAAAGATGATAGAGAGAAAATGTGGGGTGAGGGGTAGCGATACCAAAAATTGGTGTCTACATTTTCCCTTTTATTGAGTGGTTTGTGTTGGGTAAGCCATGAGACAAAAATGAGAAGAGGTGAAACAATGATTTATGAGGTGTTCCCCTAAAACTAGGGTTGAAGACAAGAGGGAAGTTGATCATAAGTTTGAAAGAGATAGAAGAGCGAAGAAAGAGTGGAAAGGATGAAAAAAATAAGATGACGAGGTCATAAGATATCCCAAACGAGGATAAAAAAACTAAAAAAGTAAACATTTATGTGGCATTGATTTTGGAATCACTTATGTAGGGAAAAAAGTACAACCTCAATGGAGATGATGGAAATGTACTACGATAGCATTAATGGAATTCTTATATTTTTCACCATGCATGGAGGATTTAATGAATTTGGACTTGGATTTATTTGATCAAAGTTTGAGATGTCCTTTCTCAAGGGTGCGGAGTTCAAGTTTGCGAGCCATGGTAAATACCTCTTCAAAAGTTTGGAATGATTGTATTTGAAGAGTAGAGGAAATGTGCTTCACACAAGACCATGAGAATAGTTAAATCAATTCAGCCCTCATAAGGGTGAATGATAGTTTTTTTAATATGTCACGCCATCATGCGACAAAATTTTGATAGATTCATCATCATATTGTCTAATGGTGTAGATGTATATGGTAGTTATCTTATGCACAATATTGGTCGAGAATTTTTATAGGAATAATTGCACAAGTTGGGTGAAGGAAAATAATGAATGTTGTGGGATGTCACTAAACCAATCTAATGCCGGTATGGATAACGGCGTGGGAAGGTGCAAATCATAAGGTCTTGATCCTAGTGATGATGTAACATGAATGTCTAAAAGCATGAAGATGTTGTTGTGGGTCCTCCTTGCTATTGAACTTAGAGAATTTTAGTAACTCCCAATGAGGAGGATAAGGCTTTACATGGACGGATGGATTGATAGGTTTGTTACATATTTTCTCATATGAGAAGGTGGTTTTGGATCCCAAGGTAATGGCTTCAATATCATCCATTCTACTCAATAATTTCTGCATGAGATTGTTAGATGGATGGGATTGAGATGTTTAAGGATGATATTTTGAAGCATATGAAGTAGATGGATTAGGTTATTGATAAGGTTGATATATTTAAGTATGAGTAGGTGTTAGTGGAATTGGTTGATAAAGGGGTATGTAATTGAGAGGGGTTGTGTTTGAATAGGTTGAGATAAAGGTTGTTGTTGGGAAATGGGGATGTGATAAGATTGGTGAGATTGAGTTGGTTGTTGAGATATGTGGGCACTTGATTGGTTTGATACGGGTGAGTTGGGATGTAAGTAATGGGTGGTTGGGAAACTTGAGTTGGTTGTTGAGATATGTGGACACTTGATTGTTTTGATACAAGGTAAGTTGGGATGTAAGTAATGGGTGGTTGGGATACTTGAGTTGGTTGATTGGGAAGTATATAGCCAAAATCACGTCAAGGAGGAGGTTAATGGGTTTGAGTTGATTCGAAGGTTGGGTCAGCGAAGTGATCACATTTTCATGGAAATGGGAGGTGTAGATAAAGGGTAAAGTTTAATTATGATGTTCAGTGGAGGAGGAATCAATTGAGTCTCTTGAGGGGGCACACGTGACCGTAGTAGATGATGATGTGATGGGGATAGAAGAGGTGGTAGTAGTGTTGATGCGAGCTAAATTAGGGGGACAAGGACCACCAATTGATTGGTTTGGTGATTGTGAGGTATTTTGGAGGGATATTTGTGGGCATCAAGCTCATGTTGGGTCATGACTAATTCATTCATATCTCTAGGGAAGAATACAACAAGTTGTGATGTGAGGACTTGATAAATTGACGATTGGAATAGTACGAATAATTTTTTTTTGCAAAGGAGGTCCATCAATGGGGAGGTTGGTAGTCTTACAAAGGAGCGCATGAAGGGAAACCGGATTATCATCGAGAATATATTGGAATTCCGCAAACCCACGAGGGATGATAGGAGGCCTAAAATATTTGATAGAAATGGCGAACGGGGTATTGCTGGTCTAGATGGAATGCAGATTTATGATAATGGAATGGGTTGGTTTCAACATAAGTGTTATCCTGGACCAATTAAGTCTCTTAAAGAGGGGGATGGAAACTATGGGTTGAATAACTACGGGATAAGTGACCAAAGGGGTGGAGGTAATGATAGAGAGTGCATAGGTTTTGAGAAGTAGTAGTGGAAATAGGAATGTTGTTGGATGATATGTTTTCTTCCATTTGTCTTGCATCGTATCGTGTAATAATTGGCATGAAACAAACAATAAAAACTATGTTGATTTTTGATTAATTCAAACAAATCACACATCAAAATTTTGATTATCTTGATTATTAAAGATGTGAAAAAGAAATTAAAAATGGGCTCAAAGGGAACCTAGGAAATGGTCAAACTATGGATGGTTTTAGGTATTTTTGGATGGAGTCCTTAATATACCCGAAGGTACATGAGGCATGAATCTATGATGAATACCGGTATGGGGATTTTTATTGGGGCTTACCCCTCACTTCATGGTCCCAAATCAATAAGGGAGTCAAGTGCTTAGCCAATATATCGATAGCAAAAAAATTAATGCGGCCAGAACACCATGGTGGCTTTCATATTGGGTGATGAAATCCCAATAGTTCCACCCAGGAGGAAATATTTTAGATGTGTAGTTTTGATGCATGTGTGATAATAGTGTATGCAAAGGCTTAACCCCGTGATTAGACTAGATTGTCAAGTAGATATGAAGGTTCTTTCTAGAACCCAAAATGAAATGTTGTATTCGATGAGGACAATCAAGCAAGAAAAGAAATTATGATGGAAAAGGAGAGACTAAGAAAAAAAGGAATACCTAGATAACGTTTATCCTTTTTATTTTATCTATTTTTAAGAAAACAAGAAAATATAACCAAAGAAACCCATGCGCTCAAGCAAGCAAGAAATGCTCCTTTCTACGAGGTTAGTTGATCCAAAAATGGGTGTTTTATTTTCTACACTTTTAATCGTTTTCAAGGATCGTTAATTTTTAATCAACTTAAAGTCTTTAATACTCCAAAAATTGATTAAATTCTGATTTAGGACTGATTTCAAACTGAAATTTAAATTCCTTTTTATTCAAAACTCATTGTTTGATCAAAGCCCAAAATTCATTGTTTACCAATTTTAATTGATTTTCCAAAGTTTTCAAATACTGATTATCATTGCATCCACATTATTTTTATGAACTTAAATTATTGCAAATAATCAGAAACTAAAAATCAAAATCAGAAAACAACATCGATTGTTTACGGGGTTTGGAATTCCTATGTCCCCGAGTTCGTGGTGAATGATCCATTAATAATGTTAAAATGCAAATACAATAACCTTTACATTCAACCAATAATGAAAAAACATCTAAAAAAATTTGATATCATACCTTTGAAGGACATTAATGGAGCTTAGCCGTTGTCCTTCACCTTCCTGATCCACTTGCAGTTGTGTCTCCCTTGGGTTCTATACCTTTGTGTGAATTTAACAGAAAATAAATCTATCACAAAAGCTCCAAATTAGGAAAATGATCACACCATCGTGATCATCTCAAAATTATGAACAATTTTCATATATAACTCAAGATCTGGTTTTGAGTGGAAGTGCCTCAAAATCCAGTTTTCTGCAAGTAGGTATATTCTGCCCTCTCACGCACTGCCACTTGTCTTCTACAAAACCCTACCACTCCACTTATACCACTTCTCCAAAGGTTGTGAGTTGGTAAGTTTTCCTATATTTTGGAATAATTAAAGGGTTTTAATCCCTGTAATTACATTATCCACTATACATAGCAAATGGAAATATTTTATCCTTATATGGGAATCAATCCCATAGTCCACAAGAGATAATTTTATCTAAACCTTTTAATAAGGCTAAACCGTCCTATTTTCATGTGGAATGGCTACGCATAGAATTTTTCTACAAAAATTGGAGGTCCATGTGATCAAATGGATTGGTGTCACATGTTGGCATGTGATTGGTTCACCTTTTTCCACGTCAATTTTTCCCACAAGTTTGACCCGAACTTTGATTGACCATATATTTCACATACAGATTGATTTGGTCCATTCAAAATGCATCGAAATATCATGACAAGATCTATGTAATAGAAATTATTTTGTGATATTCTAATATAATTAATTTTCTAGTGTGACCAAATTTGACCACCTGTTGACCAAAATTTGACCACCCGTTGACCAAACTTTGATCGGACATATCCGGAGCTCGAGTGTCCATTTTTCACGTTATTATAGTCTTCAGATAGCTCTTTGAATTCTCTACTAAATTGTAATGGTTTAGGGAAGTTAGGGAACATTTTACACTCGAAATTGATCTCCGATCATTAGTAGATGGATAGAAGAAAATGGAAATATAAAACAAATAATAAGAATCACTAAAGAAAGGGTGTCCCACTGGGTGTGCCAAAATGTTGAACAAGTTTCCTTGCTACTTGTTTTAGATTAGTGAAATCATAACAAGAGAACAAACAAATCCAAGTATGAGAGGGTTTAAGGTACCTCTAGATGGGATGATGATGTGTACATGTGCAAAATGAGAGATCCTCCTCATAATGAGCTAGGTGACTGCAAATCAAGAGAACTCAACATGAAAAATGGATTAGTAGATAGATGGGTGGGTTTTCTGACAATGTCAGTCTCGAGAAGTAAAAAATTCCTAGGATGGATGTCAACCCACGTTTTTGATAAAGATAAGAAAAATAATGATTGATAAATTGGATGTAGTAGAATATGAGATAAAACATAAACTAAAATGTAATAAAAGTGATAAGATGCATATCTAATCTAAGAAAATCAAATCAAACTTGTGAATGTCGATAGTGAATGAAGATTGTAGGGCTCATTTGATGGTGACTATAGAAGGTCAACTGAAAAAATGATAGAAAATGTAGAACTAAAGGCCTTAAAGGTAGATCTGGAGATGATGATGAGGCTTAAATGAAGAAACATGAACCTATAAGAGATATAGAACTAAATATGACCGAAAGGATGCAAGAAAATTATAAAATATGAAGGTGGATGAAATAAATATTGATATGGTCGATGGTGACTAGGATGAGTTTATAACAACCTCAAGTGATAGAACAAATTTGAATGTGGCGGGAGGACATAATGGAAAAATCTCGAGGTCCGAGTAATCGTGGGATGAGATAGGGGATGACTGGGGATATGAATGATAGAAAATCTAACAAAATGGGAGCTAGGTTGACAACAATCAGGGCAGAGTCGATGGTGACTAGAGCTGATCTATGGTTTGATGGAGAAGGATGGGTGAGAATGAAGATCTATAGATGAAAATGAAGGCCTAAGAAAGTAGATTTAGGGATCCTAGAGGATTTTGAGCCTACACAAGATATGATGATAAAATTATAATGATAGACCTAGCATGCTAGAGAGAGAAATATCTCCAAATATCCCAAAGTAAAGCACAAGAACTTGAGGATGACAATGACATCTACAAAAGAGATCAACAAATAAAGGAAAGATCACAAGAAAACCTAAAGTCTCCAAAATTACATCCTAAGAAAAGGAGGGGTAGGGGTAGCTTGATGGGTTTGACAGCGACCCAGATGGGTCATCACTGATTATGGGGATCCATCCATTTGGGCATTCAAAAGGTGACAAGGTCGAGGGTGATCCCATATGAGGCAGGATTAGGGTTTTGAGGTGTGAGGAAACATTGAGGTTACTTAGGATGGATAAATGGGTAGGTGGAAGGTGAAACATATTAAATAAAGGAAAAGGGAAGGTGAATTTATTAAATGCGGGCCTATGGAGGATAAAATGGAGGATTTAGGGAGAGAAAATGAATTAAATGAAGGTTCGAATTAAATGGATTCGTTGGTGTAGGAATGATTGGACTTGTATATGGGGTGAGAGTGTCATTTATAGGTGTAGTAAGTGTGGGTGTCTGCATGGTAGATGATTCAAGAAATGGTATGGATATGGACATAGATTCAAATGATGATGTAGGTATAGTCATAGTAGTAGATGTGACTAATGTGGAAGTGGGTGTGGATGTCGGAGTGTGAGATGAAGATGTTAAGGTATATGTTGGAGTAGATATAGGTGATGTACTATATGTGATAGGTGAGGATATGGAATATATGGATGGAGACATTGATGCAATTGGGATTGATTTGGATGTGTTTGTTATATATATAGTTGACATAGATGTAATAGGTGTAAGGATAGGTGTACAAGTTATAAGTGTGGAAGAAGAGTCCGAAATAGACGTGGGTGCCATAGATGAAGAGATGATGGGTATAAGCGATGGTGTTAGATCTTGGTTTGTTATACTGATTATATGGGCATTAGGTTCCTATGATGTGGTGGGTAGTTTTTTTATTATTAGGAAAATGATTGGGAAAAAGGATGATTGAAAATTTCTAATGGTTGATTAGGTGGTGCATTAGGATTATCTACTTGGAGGTTACCAAAGTCTATAAGTTTTTGGACGAGGTCTTTAAAATTTCTACACTTCTAAATTTCATGGACACTTGACTTGATGATATTTAAAATAATGTTCCTCATGGTACCATGTATGTTTAGGTCATGATTCATCAAAAGGGTGGATGGGAGGAAGTCAAATGAGATTTATTGTCATTAACTTTTCAAATATTGCACTATAATATTCCCCAAGAGGGTTATAGTTAGGATGCGGTCTAGGATATCTTTGTGGAGGATCCATGTGAGAAGTGGATGTGGACAAGGGTTTAACCACGATGGTATTAATGGAGTTCTTAGATTTGTCACCATGCATGGAGGATTTAGTGAATTTGGACTTGGGTTTATTTTATTGAAGTTTGAGATGGCCTTACTCAAGGGTGCAGAGTTCAAGTTTGTGAGCCATGGTAAATGCCTCTTCAAAGGTTTGGAATGATTATATTTGAAGAGTAGAGGAAATGTGCTTAGCTTAATACCATGAGAAGAGTTTTATCAATTCAATTTTTAGAAGGAAGAATGATAGTTGGTTGATTATGCCACGCCATCGTGTGACAAAATATGTGATAGATTCATCATCATACTATCTAATGGCGTAGAGGTATGTGATAGTGATCTTACATGCAATATTGATTGAGAAGTTTTATAGTAATAATTGCAAAAGTTGGTGAAGGAAAATAATGAATGTTATGGGATGTTTTTGTACCAATCCAATGCAGGTACGACTAACGATATGGGAAAGGTGTGAAGCATAAGGTCTTGATCATGAGAGATGAGGTAATATGAATTTTTAATACCTCTAACGTGTTGTTATAGGTCATCCTTGCTATTGAACTTAGAGCATTTTGGTAACTTGCAATGAAGAGGATAAGGATTTACAGGGATGGATGGATTGATAGGTTTGTTAAATATTTACTCATATGAGAAGGTGGTTTTGGATCCCAAGGTAGTGCCTTCAATATTATCCATTATACTCAACAATGCTTGCATGGGATCATTATATGGATGACATTGAGAGGTTGAAGGATGATATTGTAATGCGTATGAGGTGGATGGGTTTGGTTGTTGATATGTTTGATATGTTTGAGGATGAGTAGGTGTTGGTGGAATTGGTTGATAAGGGGAAATATAATTAATGGGTTGTGATTGAATGGGTTTAGATACGGGTTGTTGTTGGGAAATGGGGATGTGACAAGATTTGTGAGATTGAGTTGGATGTTGAGAATAGGGACATTTAATTGGTTTGATATAGGGACATTTAATTGGTTTGATATAGGATGAGTTGGAATGTACGTAATAGGTGGTTGAGATACATGAGTTGATTGATTATGAAGTATGTAATGAAAAGAACCTCGAGGAGGAGTTTGATGGGTTTGAGTTGATTTAGAAGGATGGGGCTGCAAAGTGATCACATTTTCGTGGAAATGGGAAGTGGAAATAAGAGGTGAGTATGGTTTATGTTGTTCAGGTGGAGGAGGAAGAAAGTGAGACTCTTAAGATCATTGGATAGGGAAAAAGTGGCCGTAGTGGATGATGAGGTGATGGGGATAGAAGAGGGGATAATCGTGTTAATGTGAGGAAAATTAAGAGTGAGGACTTATAATTGATTATTTTGGTGATTTTGATGGATTTTGGAGGAATATTGGTGAGTATCCAACTCATGTTGGTCCATGGCAAGCTCATTCATGGTTCTAGTAAATAATATGGAAAGTTGTGATGTGAGAACTTGAGTAGATTCAGGATTGGAATGGTAGGCATAAATTTGTTACAAAGGAGGTCCATCAATGGGGAGGTTGGTAGTCTTACAAAGGAGATAGTCATGAAGAGTAACTATATTAGCATCGAGAATCTCTTGAAATTCCACACACCCACGAGGGATGATAGGAGGCCCAAAAGCTTCGATAGAGATAATATAAGGGGTGTTATTGGTCTAGATGGAACAAATTGATGATAAAGGAAATGGTTGGTTTTAAAATGAATTTAAGGTTGGACCAATTGAGTCTCTTGAAGAGGGGGAATGGAAACTATGGGTTGAGTAATTGTGGAAGAGGTGACCAAAGGGGTAGAGGTAATGATAGAAAGGGCGGAAGTTTGTTGGGAGGTAATAGTGGAAATAGGAATGTTGTTAGATGACATGTTTTGTTCCATTTGTCTTACTTGGGATCATGTAATAACTAGCATGAAACAAACAATAAAAAAAAAACTATGCTGATTTTTAATTAACTCAAACAAGTCACGCAACAAATTTTTGATTATCTTTATTATTAAAGATGTGAAAAAGAAATGAAAAATGGGCTCAAAGGGAACCTAGGAAATGGCTGATCTATTGATGGTTTCAGGTAGTTTTGGCAGAGTCCTCGATATACCTAAAGGTATGTGAGGCATAAATGTATGATGACTACCAGTACGGGGCTTAGTATTGGGGCCTACCCCTCACTTCATGGTCCTGCGCAGTGATATGGGATTCTGTGGTTAGCCAATATACCGATAGTCAAAAAGTCAGTAATGTGGCCAAAACACTGTAGAGGCTTTCCTATTGGGAAATGAAATCCTAATAGTTCCACTTGGGAGGAAATGTTTTAGATGTGTATTTTTATGCATGTGTTTAGATGTGTGTGATAAGAGTGTATACAAAGGATTAACTCTAATTAGACTAGATTGCCAAACAAATATGCAAGGTTATTTTTAGATTTGAAAATGAAATGTTACATTCAATGAATACAATCAAGAAATAAATGAAAGTATGATGCAAAATTAAAAACTAAGAAAAAGAGGAATACCTGGATAACACTTTTCCTTTTTATTATTTTTAATTTTTAAGAAAGCAAGAAAATATAAGCAAAGTAACCCAAACATGTGAGCAAGAAAGCAACGATCCTTCCCGCGAGGTTAGTAAAAGATGGATAGAAGAAAATAAAAATAAAAACAAATGAAAAGACTCACCAAAGAAGGGTGGTTCCACTAGGTGTGCCAAAATGTTGAAAACATTTCGTCGCTACCTATTTCAGATTAGTAAACCACAACAAGAGAACAAAAATCTCCAAGTATGTGATGGTTTATGGTACCTCTGGATGGGATAAAGATGAATAGAGACGAAATGAGAGTTCCTCCTCCGCAGTGAGCTACATGACCTGTAAATCAAGATAACTCAACATGAAAAATGGATTAGTAGATATATCGGTGGGTTGTTTGACAATGTCAGTCCCTAGAAGTGAAAACTTTCTAGGATGGATGTTAACCCACATTTTCGATAAAGATAATATAATATATTGATAAATTGGATGTAGAGGAATCTAAACTATAATGGAAACGAAATTAAATAAAAGTGATAAAATGCAGATTTGATCTAAACAAAATCAAACCAAACCTTCCCTAGTCGATGGAAAGTTGAGACTACAAGGCTCGATCGATGGTGACTAGAGTTGATCAACCTAAATAATGATAGAAAATGCAAAACTAGAGGCCTTAGAGGAATATCCAGTTGATGATAAGGATTAAATGAAGGGAAAAGAACCGGTAAGATGTATGGAATTGGATTTGATAGAAAGGATGAAAGAAAATTATGAAATTTGAAGGTGAATGCAATAAAGACTAATATGGTTGACAATGACTAGGATGAGTTGACGAGAGACTTAAGCTAACAGAACATATTTGAAAGTGATAGGAGGGCATAATGAAAAGATCTGAAATCTAAGTGACTATAAGATCATAAAGGGGATGATTTGGGATCTTAATGACATAGGAACCAACAAAATGGGAGCTAGGTCGATGGTGACTAGGTAAGGTTGAAAACAACTAGGGCTGATCTAGGGTTTGATGTAAAAGGATGGATGAGATAAAATATATATAGATGGAAAATGAAGACTTGAGAAGGTAGAGAGAGGGCTCTAAAGGAAATTTGATCTTGCACAAGATCTAATGAAGAATATGATGATAAAATTGTAATGATAGATCCCAACATGTCGAAAAAAAAAAAATCTCCAAATCTCCCAAAGTGAAGAAAACAATTTCCAAGATAATGATGACGACTACAAGAGAGATCAAAAATGAAGGAAAGATCACAAAAAATCCCAAAGTCTCCAAAATTGTAACTTGGGAAAAGGAGGGGTAGGGGTATCTTTATATTTTCACATTGATTATGAGGATCCATTTATTTGGGTGGTAGAAAGGTGAAAATCTGAGACAATGAGCCCATATGATGTGGGATTAGGGTTTTGAAGGGTGAGGACGAGTTAAGGTTACTTAGGATGGATAAATGGGTAGGTGGAGGGTGAAAATATTAAATAAAGGAAAAGGGGAGGTGAATTTATTAAATGTGGGCCTAGGGAGGATAAAATGGAGGATTTAAGGAGAGAAATGAATTAAATGGGATTTTAAAATAGATAATGGTGATTAGGGGTAGTTAGGGTGAGATTAAGGAGAATTAGGATGGTAAAATAATGATAAGTAGGATAAATTGAATTTAGGAGGGAAGAAGGAAATTTGAATGGGAAGAGATGTATGTATGTATGTATGCAAAAGATGATGTAGATAGAACACATGGCGAGGGGTAGCGATACCAAAAATTTGTGTCTACATTTGCTCCTTTTTGAGTGGTTTGCATTGGGCAAGCCATGAGACAAAAATGAGAAGAGATGAAAATATGATTGATGAGGTGCTCCCCCTCAAACTAGGGATCAATGACATGAAGTGGAATCAATCACAAATTTGAAAGAGATAGATGAAAAAGGGTGGAAAGGATGAGAAAAATAAGATGATGAGATAAGATATCCTAGATGAGGATAAATAAAAACTAAAAAGTAAACAAAAATATGGCGGTGATTTTGGAATCACTTTGGTAGGGAACAAAGTACAACCTCAATGGAGATGATGACAATGTCCTATGGACCAAAGTGAGTCAGTGAAAATCATTATATTATGGATGTGTAAGTCATGGGGATGATGGGTTAAAGGAAGACATCAAAAGTATGTGCAAATAAATGCGAGGATGGTCATGACAAAGGTATGACAAAATGTGGGGGAAAAGTGAATGTGATATTCATCATACATGAGGAATCTAAAATATGCGTCCGAGTGGGACAATGATAAAGAGTAAAATAATAGTGCCCTAATAGGGAACACGAATATGGCCACAAAGGGGCTATGAATGCAAAATGGGTGATGAGATGGATATATGAATCCCAGTGGGACAAATAAAGGTGTGGTATAAAAACACACAAGGAAACAATGGAAGAAAATATAATTTGAAAGGAAGGATTTCTTAGAAGGAGACAATAAGTAATAATGTTGATTGAAAAAGGTATGGTCGATTGACGACGACCGAGACGCATGGGTTGGCGATGACTAGGGATAAGGTGGCGGTGAGCCAAAGGGGGTCAGCTGGCAATCGGGGTCATTGGGCTATATAAGCCCTAGGGTCAGCCGACTAAGCTCATTTGCACCGTGTGAGTTGAAAATTGAGAGCTACGAGAAGAAAAGAGATTTGAGAATTTGAGTTAGATGGAGGCCGGTGGAGCAACGAGGAAGTGCCAGAGGACTCGTAGGAGGGTAAGTACCTAAATCGTAGCCTATTTTTAAGCGTTTTAATTTATTTATTTATTTTTTTCTTTTATTTTATATTTTAGGGTTTGCGGCGCAAGGGGCATTTTCCCAACCGAGAAGAGATCTTGGAAAATATAAAGGAGATGAGGCCCAGAGAGATGCTTAGGAACTAGTCCCAAGGGGATAATATTTGATGTACAAGTATATATTTTTTGATGATGTATCAGCTTTGAGACAAGACCCTTAGTGGCATGTCATGGATGTATAGATGTATTTGGATGATGATGATATATATATGATTTTTTTCATGATTTATCATGTGTCATGTGTTGATTTATGACTTGATGATATTTATATTAGATTTAGATGTTATATGATGATTATGGATTGTATTAGATGTAGATGTTTGGTATGATAATTAGAATAGAATACAGATGTGATGTGATGTTTCATAATTCATGATGCATATATAGACAATAGATCTAAATGGAAAATGGATAGATAGTTTTTATTAAACATGATTATGAAATGGCTACAAATGATGTGATTGATTTAGAAACATGTCGATATATATGGTAGATGTTAATTGGAAATTTATAATGGATTTAGAAATATGCATAATTATGGATGAGATGGTATTAGAGTAGTATATAAATTTGAGAAAAGGATTAAAATTTGACTTGAGGTGACCTACAAATAGATGGATGATAATTCATCATAGCAAGGAGCACACGAAGAAATCATGCTTTGAACCGGATTAGAGGTAAAAAGAAAAAGATCTAATCAAGGTAATGTACTTGCAACCAATAGCAGTGTTAACACATAACCATTAGTAGTTAGTAATCCCAAGGGTAGTGAGGGAAACTATGGAAAGTGAACTTATATACCTAATGTCGACACAATATAATGTGTTTAGATGTAACTTGTATAAGGGAATGCAATTTCTCCTTAGGTGGGTGTTCCTAAGTTTATGCCCCAACTCTGAGTAATATGGTGTAAATTGATCAATGTGGGAAGTTTGTTATGGATGAGAAATTTTATCGATGTGGGAAGCTTTCTTAGGATGATTTATTTTGAATTTTATGCTTTTTCTTTTGAGTATATAGAAGGTTGATCAATGCAGGAAGCCTTCGCTTCCATGATATGAGATGGTATCCATCCTTTGAGGGAGTGGTCTACATTATTCTTTTTCTTTTGGATTTTGATTTTATAAATGGTAGGATAGATATACATGATAGTTGTCCTTTGAGGGATCAATCTATTATTTTGATATTTTGCTTCATGAAAAAAATCCTTCAAGGGAGCCATCTATTTTCTTTTGAATACTATTGATTTTAAGATGAACATCGAGGAATTTTGAATTTTTATGGAAGAGTTGGGGATATCTAGGTATACCACTTAGGAGGGGATGAAGAATGTACAAGTGACACATGTGGACCCTTAGTGTGGTTCCAATAGGTAAATAAGAAGGAAGTGGATGTAATGATTTTGGGGTTCCCACCTAGGAGGATGAAATTTTCCTTAAGGAATATGTTATGAGAAAAGCCATGGTGCCCATATTCAAGGTCATATATAGGAAAATGATGATAGACCACAATTCTAAATCATTACGATGAAAGATGGAAAAGGCTAATGTTGAATTTATGACCATTGAGATGAATAAGTTGATGTTGGTGAGTATGTTAACAATAGAAAGTATGTAAGTGTATTGCGGTAAGGGGTTTTTTTCTGGTTTACAATCAAGAAAGGCTAAATGATAGGCTCCTGCCTATAATTACGTGTGATAATATAAGTTCTAATCCAGTTGGGAGAAAATTTCTACGTTGACTCCTTTATAAAGTGGAGACATTCTAATTTTATTTAAGGACAAGGTCACCAATGTTAAAGTTACATTCCTTGAGGTGTTTGTTGTAAGCATGTTTGATGTGCTCTTGATAGATGTGATGATGTTCAAGAGTGAGAATGTGACGCTCATCTAGAAAATTAAGATATTTTAGACTTTCTTGGTGATAATATTTTTCAAAGATAAAGTCACAAAGAGAAATGCACAAGGATGGGATTTGTAATTCAAGAGGAAGAATAGCCTCCAGCTATCAAATCGAAAAGAAAGGATTATAATGCCCAGTAGAGGTATAGATGCTAGTTTGATAATCCCAAAGAGCAAAAGGGATACAAAGATGTCAATTATGACCTGATTTATCTATAGTCTATACAAGGATATTGTGAATTTTTGTTAGTGGTTTCAACTTGGCCATTATCTTGAAGATAATATGGAAACGAGAAGCTAAGCTTAATGTTGAATGAGTCACAAATCTTCTTGAGATATTTGTTCTTTAAGGAATTTTTATTTCCCATGATTATTTTATGATGCATGCCGAGAGAGGTGAATGATGTGCACCGATAGACAAAATTAATGATTTGATGCAAGTGGAATGGATTCCACCCATTTAGTGAAATACTCAATATAAGTAATGATATAATGATGGAACCGATAATAAGCATGGATTGATGACGTCGATTCCCCACTATGAGAAATTCCAAAGATCTTGAGCTAGCTGCAATGCCTAATAGGAATGCAAATTAAATTATAATGTTGTTGGCACTTAACGCATTTCTTAATGTACTCATAGTAGTCTTGAGTAAGGGAGGTCAATAATAACCCATGTGAAGGACACACTTGACGACAACAAAACCACTAAAATTACCACCATAGATACCGTCATGCACTTTTTGGATAGCTCAATTGGATTCATGAGACTTAAGGCAACAAATAAAAATGCCATTAAAGCCACACTTGTAGATGATGCCGCCAAGGATGATGTAAAGAGTTATCACATTAAATAAATGACCTCTTACCATTCTTAGATAGGTCAGAGGGGATGATGTATTGAGAAATATAGTCAAATATTTGAGAATACCAAAGATCATGAGGATTATATTTGATAAGGTTGATGTCAAGGAGCTCACTAAGGTGAACCATTTTTCCAATGCGATGAGCAATGACGGAGAATTTAGAATCTTCCTTAGTCCAAGGGATAATATATACGAGGGAAGCCATAGTTCTCGTAAAATGATTAAATGGATGAGGGATGGTTTGAAGGGTGTAGAAATCAAATGCTCTAAGAATGAAGTCAACAATATCCTTATACTTTTGAAGGACCTCATTTTTACATTGGTATATGCCTTTAAATTGATTAATGATGAGTTTAGAATCCCCATAGATTTCAAGGATTTTGACACCAAGTAAAAGGTTTTAAGGCCTAAGATGATAGCTTTATAATAAGCCATGTTGTTCGTGCATTCAAAATTAAGCTTATAGGAAATAGCAATGGGATTATCCCAAGGAGGAATCATAATGACGCCAGTTCCTCCCCATTTTTGACAATTATATCAATCAAAGAAGAGTTTCATCTTAAGAGGAGATAACTCATAATCAACGATGTTGATAGATCTATCTAGAAATTATTCATGAGGAAGGTTGTTATCAGGAAGAGGGGCATCAACTAATTTATTTTTGATCTCTTGGCCCTTGATCAATTTATGAGAGATGAGATCTAGTTTAAAAAAATCATGAGCATGATCCATCGAGTGATGCGATCACTAAGATAAGGCTTTGAATGCATGGTATTAATAATATGAAAGCTAGTGATGACATAGGTTTTATGATTAAGAATATAATTGTGAAGCTTAGAGGTAGAAAATAAAAGAGCGCAACATAGCTTTTCAGCTTCAGTGTAGCAAGTCTCATACTCATAAAGGGTGTGACTTATGTAATATACAACATTCTCCCTACCTTTCTCATCACGATGTGCCAACATGAGACTTAGATCATGATCGAGAGGCAAAGACATAAAGATAGATAGGTTACCCCTCATGTGGAAGTGTAAGCATAGGCGGGGATAAGAGATCTTGCTTGAGATCATCAAAGCATTTTTGGAAGTTCTCATCCCACTTGAAGTTGATGTATTTACAAAGGAGATGGTGAAAGTGTTGGTAATGGTCAAAAAGTTACAAGATGAAATGGAGAATAGGTTGAAGTTAGTCTTGAAGACTACGAAGCTCCTTTAGATTAGAAGGAGGTATCTCGAAGATGGATTTGATTTTGGCAAGGTCAAATTCAATACCCACGATAAACTTGATAAAACCATGGAGTTTTCTAGTTAGCATTCCAAAAACACACTTGGATGGATTGATAAAAGTAAGATGAAGATAATTCACTCAAAAATGACTTCAGGAAGACAACATGGTCACTTCGATGCTTAGATTTACCCAAAATGTCATCAATGTAATCCTCTACTTTGTTATGAATGAGATCATGAAAAATGTAAGTCATGGCTCATTGATAGGTGGCTCTGAAATTTTTCAAACTAAAGAGAATGACGTGATAACATAAAGTACCCCAAGTAGTGATGAAAGAGGTCTTATGTTGGTCTTTTGGTATAATGAGGATTTGATTGTACCCAAAGAAACCAACCATAAGAGAAAACATCTCATGGCCTACGGTAAGGTCTATGAGTTGGTCGATGTTGGGAAGAGTAAAATCATATTTAAGGAATGTGAGGTTAAGATCTCACAAGGAAGTGCAAATGCAGAGACTACCAATGGCTTTAGAAATGGGTACAATGATGGAAACCCATTATAGATAGCCAAAAGGGATGATGAAATTATCTTAAAGAAGGCATTATAACTCCTCTTTGATAAGGAGGGAAAATCGAGGATGCATGTGGTGAAGCTTCCACTTAATGGGCTTAGCACTAGGAAGGTAATGATGATATGGAAAACAAAGGAAGGATCGAGACCCAACATTTTGTCATACGACCATGAAAATTCTTGGTTATGTCAAGAAAGGAATGCAGTGAAAGACTCAACTTTCTAAGGATCAAGGGATTTCCCCAATTTGAGGATGCGAGAGATCCTCTGGAATCCCTATGTTGATGTCATTATTAGATTATTTAAGAAGGGTGGATGTGTCTAGCGGTAAGGTCTTATGAAGATATGAATCTTCTTCCCCATGTAACAAAGGATGGAATTTTCATCAATGCATTGAATAATGTTAATGATAGGGGAATCATCCTTTATCATATGTGGATATTGAAGAGGGGGACCTAGTTTCACCTTCACACTAATAAGTGACTATTAGGAATTTCAGGCACTAAGAGGGGGATGAATCAGTGCTGATAAAAATTACAATCAATTTCGACTTATTTATTTGTTAATGTTAAATATTATTGATTGTCATAAGCATGCAACATTAACCATAAAGATATAGAATGATAAACATACACACATTCACATGAGGAGACCAGATATAATGTGGGAAACCCTTTTGGGACAAAAACCCATGGAAACCAATGAACTAATTTTGGAAAATTGTCCTGTACAGTTAAAATGATTTCCCAATTGAGATACAACTCAATATGGAGCTACAACTCCAATAATTTAACCAGTCACTACCAAATCTTTGACAAGCTATAACTTTCCTAGAATCCACACCTCTTAAATTTAGTCTAAAGAACCACCGTGACCTTTACTAAGCCAAAATTTACAAGGAGGATTCAACCCCTTGAATTTAATCAGCCACCATTGATCTTCTGTAGGCCACTACCCATAAGGAGGCTGCAACCCCATGAGATCTAAACAACAACTTAGATAAATATTACACTCATAAATTGATCATCTAGATATCTTTGCGTTGCATAACCAAAAAAATATGATCAAATTTGTTTTTATTTTCTACTCACTCCTCAAAATAATATATACCGTAATCTTCTTACCTCTTTCTAGTCTCTCCCCTCACACATTCATTGCACTTGGATTTCTATTTGATGGCTCTGTCCCTTTCTCTTATGCACATATCTCTACTTTCTTTCGAGATCTTCATTTATTGGATCTTTCTCATATTTTTTGGTGCAGAAATATATTTAGCATGTATTTTTATTTTATCCTCCTCTTTGATTTTAGTTTGGATTAGGATTCAATTCACTCAAGTTCTCGCTTACTTACCCACGCTTAGTACATGGTACTCCTCTTCTTCAAAGAGATTTTTTTCCAAGATCTTGGAACATTTATAGGTTCCTCTTCTCTCAATAGATATTCATTTGATCATCCAAGATTCTCTCTTTGTACAATTATTTTATTAGAATATATTCATTGAGAGTGCAACTCATCTCTCCTTCATCAACATTAGATGTTTAATAATGAATCTATGACATTTCTTTCTCTAGAAAAATCCATGGCTTGACTTCCTCTCTCTCTTAATTCTATTTCTCTAGATCTTTCTCATTTATTCAACTTGTAATTCATCTGATCAGATATTGAACTCTACCCTCATACGTTCTAACAACTCTCCTCTAGGTCGCAATACTCTCCCATGCTCGACACTCTCTCAAAATGAGTGAAACCATCACTTTTATATGTAATCCTTCTTTCTAACCCAAAGGAGGTCGTTCCCTCATGATAAATTTGACCCATACATATTCATAACATTCAAATAATATCATTACATGGGTCACATATGACCCAAGTAGGTTGGCCTATCCAAAACCTCATTACATGTGATAAAATGGATCAAAACCCCATGGGCACAAAGATAATCATTCCCTTACTTCAAGAACATACTTAGTCATGACCCATAAACCTTTAAACATGATTAAAATAGAATTTAACATTCATAAATGGTTGTAATTTAGCTCAACAAATTAAATTATTTCATTTAATGCTCCCAATACTCTTAGTTCTTGTCAAAATAGTTCTTTCTTACACCCTTCAAAGACCCCTTTTTGGATTTCTCAAATGAACGATCCAAAATTCCCCTTCTATATTTGACATTAAATCATGATTTTTCTTGTCCCAATGCATAGAGAATCAAATCACCTTTCCTACGAGTCCAAAATCATGAAAATATATTTTTTTAGGATTTCTAGGACTCTTTGTAGGCATCTCATGGATTTATCTCATTTATCGCGGCTTCATCTCGTGTACCATGGATTTATTTCTTTACATTTGGCTTCCTTTATTATTTTTTGGATTCTTTATTCTATCCACAAATTTCTCTAATCCTCTATGACTTTCCCTAGACTTCGGTAGCTTTCTTTTTCTATCTATGGTTTCCTCTTATCCGCACCTTTCTCTAATCCTCCACAGATTTCCCTAGACTTCGGCGGCTTTCTTCTTCTATATGTGGATTCCTCTATACTTTGGAAACTTTCTTATTCTATCCACGGCTATCTCAAAACTTGATGAAGAATCAATTTTAGCTTGCGAGTATTTGTGTCAACATAAAACCTCTAAGAGCCCAATAAACTTGTATGTGATTTTTGCTCACCACTTGAACCACCTATTATTCTTCAATGCCATCATCATGCTTTGGTTCCACCATTTCACTTTCCTTCTTGAGTTGGATATAAGATTATTCCTAAAGCTTCATGTACCTTCATGAGCTGACCATGAACACTAAACACTAATTGTAGACTCATTAATACATGAACCACACCACGATTGACTATGTCGATCTTGGGAAGTCTACATACAACTTGAGAAGGAACCGACCCACACACAATTGAATTTTTCAAACCTTAGGAATTATGCATACAAATTGAGAAGGAACACAACACACTTTACCATTGTACCACTCTTATTTCCATCAATGCCACTTAACATCAATGACAATAACTAGCGTCCAACAAACTCCCCTTTGTCATTGATGGAAATACACTCGAAACCCAAAAAATGATGGAAAAAATAATTTCAAACTTTGTTTCTAACAACACTCTCCGTATCTCTCCCCTTTGACATCTATGGAAAAGGTTCAACTTATAACACCATGAGCAATGTTCAAATAAGCTTGATAAACAGGGGTCTTACCTTGAGAAGCTCCCCTTGAATAATGTTGCTCTTTTTCACACCTCTTTCCTTGGGTGACAACTATATCTTCTTTTCCATAAGCCCCCCCTGTAACTATATTTCATCTTCTCTTACTCTCATTAGCAGCAAAATGATCCACTTGATCTATACCATTACTTTGAAACGCTGATTGTAGCATGATTTTGGTCTCAATATTCTACAAATATTTTCATTGCTGAAACCATGCATTGTTCTTTCTTGAGGATTGATATGTGAATATTTGCATTACATGTGCCACCAGTAAGAATTATTTTGTTTCTCCTCCTGGAAAAACTTCACAAATCATATTCTACATTTGTAACTATAACACTCGACACGAAACAACTGATGCACACTATCACTTGTAAAATACCCATCAAAGCACCACTTATCCTTTGAAATAACATATGTAGATCCTTTTTTTCTTCAGAACACAAATTTAAGTTAATTTGGCTCATGTTCAACTATTGGAGAGATTCTTGAGCACTCATAGGATTACACTCAAATCAATAACATGATAAAAATCAAATCCTTTATACCAATAGTATATGAATACCAAACCATTATACCCTTTAACCTTGCACCATCACATTTCACATATTCATGGATTTTACATTATTTCTCATGCTTAGGAAACTTAAAGAGTTCATTTAGGTCTCTCAAAACTCATTCACACCATGAAATGCACATACCCAATGATCTAGTTCAAGACTAACGAGAATCAGTTGAGAACTTCAAACACCTTGTCTCAAGCATACTTTTAGACACAAAGCCTCTCCTCTTTATGACTACTCAAAATAATGTTAAATGATTTCAACTTCTCCTAGACCATGAAGCAATTCAAATTTGACATACCTTTTCAACTTAATTAGAGGAAGCAATAAGCAACTACGGAACCAACATCCTTGACCTTCTTGTTCAATTTTCTCATCAGGAACACTTGACTATTAGACAAATGAAGAATTTTTTTATTTTAGATTAGATATACCTTCTAGAATCCTAGAGAAAGCATACTATCATGTCATGTTTCATCGAGAATAAAATAAAGTCATCAAAACAACATAATGACTTAGTTCTATGTTTATTTTTCCTTGTTATATTTTAATTCTCCTTGGATGCATTACTTGGATTGATTATCACATTACATGAACTCTCAATTTCTGATTGTATGCCTAAAATACACACATGTTGTATCTTCTCTAGCACTAGTTGAGGAAGAAGTTCTTCATTTCTTGTACTGAACTTGTCTTCCTTTTGTTTGCCTTTGCCAATATTCACTTACATCTTATTTATGTTGGACTCTCTTAGAGGATGTTGTATTTCTACATCATTTTCCTAGGTTACTCTCCTACGCTTCTTTTCTTATTTGACTTCTGGTTTAGTTTCCTTGATCATGTATACCCATTTCACTTTCTACTTTCCGGAATCGGTTTGAGGCCTGGCTTATTTTGTCTCATTCTAGGACTGATTTTCATATGAGAACCCTTATTTTCTTTCCATCTAAAGGTATAATACTTATTGTTGTATTTAGGTTGTTCATTGTGATAGAAATGCTTTGAGAAATGCCCAAATTCATGACATGTATAACATATGACATAATTTTTCCTTCTATCTGAATATGAATTATCATTGCTAAATTGACTTGAAGGTTCCTCTAAACAATACCTGGTAATATGTCCTCTTTCATGGAAATTGAAACATATCCTATTTTTCTCGAGACTCGGTCTATAATCTCTCCATGGGTGTTCTTTTTATACCTTAATCCATTTACATTATCTAGCCTTGTGACCAAATCCATGACATAAAAAAATATCCATTAAATTTTCTCTCATACCTAGATGTGTTTGGTTATCTGATTGAATTGTACCTTCAAGTGTTAGTCTCCTTGGTTTTCTTATTATTTATATGCATTTTGGGACCATCCTTTTCATCATCCTTGATTTCTAAACATCTTTGATAACATACATGGTCTGATTCTTCCTCTAACTCCCTTTGCCTTGGTTGTTCAAATTCCTCTTTGAGTGTCTTTAAATTTATGCATTTAATCTTTCACATTCTCCCCTCTTGGATTGAATATTTTTCTGAAATTTCTCATGTTCTACTTGCTCGAGGTGATAATGAATGGGGAGGGGGTGTGATTTAGTCCCCAATAAAACCTTTTCATACTTATGCTTCAAACCCTAAAAACACATGCTCACATACAACTCGTCAAAGCATATAGTATTCTTAATGAAATATGTACAATGTAAGAATCACAATAATTAAATACAAAGCCACTTATATTGATGATAAAATCATATCCACACACTTATGTAATTATTCATATCAGATCACAAGAGTAATTCCTTCAAAAAGATCAACAAAGATGCAACAAGATGTCTTAAGATGAGCAATATAGTCATATGAATATCCAAGAAGATATACTTCTTCCAAAAGTGATTAAAACTCAATATCAGATCTGAATACACCTTAGAGACCTGAAAAATACATCAACATGCTATGGAGATAGCATCCAAACTCAAGCACCAAAATCTTCCCTCCTTCTCCAACTCATTCTCAAGGAAACAACACCAACAATCACTTGCTCAAATTCTCCTCATGAAAACACAACCAGAAGCTGTCATAGAATAATATTCTAGGTGTTTTTTTCTAGTCCCAAAGGAATTTTCTTTTCATCAAAAGGGTTCTTCAAAATAAGATAAAAACAGGTTTTAAAAGCTAGAACCATTGTACTCAAAAACTCTATTTTATATCCTTTCCTTCATTAAAATTTAAAATAGGTTGGTTCCCATCTAATTTCACGACCATTCCAGCATAAAACATCCCATAATAATCACTATAACATTCACAATTTACCCATATAGGTTGGCCTAGTAAAAATACTTCATCCATGCACCAAAAATCCCAAGAAACCCTTGCATTGGGATGACAAAATCTCCTAATAACAAAACTAGTTTTTTTAAATCTCTAAAAATAATAATACATGTTTAAAATAACATTTAAACATCATATATGGTCAAAAATTATCTCATAAAATAAAATTATTTTGTTTACTCGGCCCAATGCTCTTTGTAATTCTTAAAATAGTTGTTTCTTGTACCCTTGACTCCTGGAAGCTTCATAATGCCACCAAATGACTTATACTGAACTAAAAATTTCATGTGACAACTAAAACTAAATGTAATATATTTTATAACACTTATAAGAATGTTATAAGTCATGAAAAATCTTTAGATTCAAACCACAACAAGATTTTGCTTCAGAAAATCAACTTTGCCAAAAAGATGATTTAAATAGTTAGCTCATAAAAACATTTATACATGCATTAAAGACCTAAAAATTGATTCATTTGATTCCAAATTCATCTCTCTTCACATTCTATGTGATAGGAATCATCACTCAATCCATCTCATGCTTCAAACAACATAAAACATTCACCAAAACAGATGTTGTCTTGAACTTACAAAAATATTATTTATCCAATAATGCCATATAAACCATTTAAAATGACAAAATATTGAGTAAATACATATATAAATAGAAATATATATGAATCTAATTTCCAAAAATACTTTAATCATCTCAAAACTCCACTTGTAGCTCAAGTTATGCTCAAATTATCGAACAGGTGCTCTTTGAGATCCCAAAACTACCCTTTGACCAGTCAACATGTTTAGACCTCAAAACCTCATGAAATTGCATGAAAGTGTCCTAAAAACTCCATTTACATCAATAAAAACTCACATACATCATGAACCATCAATTTTGCATGCTACTCCTTTGGACCATCTTGTCCTAAAACCTTCTTCTTCTCTAAACTATTGCTATTTTTAGGTGGGGCCCACTCATCACCATGACCTCAACCATAAATTTATGGAAATAATGAGGAGTAATATAAAACATCAAATCATCACATTTTCACTTTCAATAAAAATTGGGTCAGTATACTTCATCTTTTGCAAACTGCTCCTAGCTAGGGTTTAACTAGGCTTTTTGACCTCTTTACCTTCTTAACATTCGTTCATAAAAATGTGGCAAATAAAATGACCTCATTATTTTTCTAAAACATTATAAAATAGCTTTATAATCATCCTTGAAAGCCACAAGGTTGCATGTAAATCACATGATTCACAACAAGCATCCGAAATTACACTTTGAACTAGATTTTGCATTGATTTTGACCCTGTCTCACAAAAATAAACATATCTAACAAAATACTCATCATGGGCACTTGAAGTTTTTTTGAGAGAATCATCACTCATCCTATAACATATAAAATAATCATAATGTCAATTACATGACTAAATATCTCCAGTCACTAAGACTTACCTATACTTGCATGTTAGATTCTCACTGTAACAACTAGGGCCAACTGAAATAATGCAATAACTCAACAAGAAACCTCTAAAAATTACCCAAACATAATTAATTTTCCATGATATAACTTATATCATGCATCCATGAGCTCAAATGGCTCCAATCCACTTTGTCACACCTCATAGCTAGCATACCTACTCCTAATGAGCACCTGTAACATGGTGAACCACTTGTATTTGCCACTTTATTGTGAGTGCTCAAACACCTTCAAATAATTCTATAAACCATTACAACATTCTTCCAAAGCATCTAAGAACTTCATATTGTCATGCCATATCACCTAGGGACCTATATAGGCTTGGTAGAGCAAGCACACATCATTGAATCCCACTATAGCGGTGATAGACACACATGAACCATCATGTTAGCACCACATAAATCATCATTAAATCATCCTACCAGCTCAAATTTTCATTAATGTGGTTTTTCATCAATGACAACAATCTCCCCTTTATTATTGATGGAAAACACCACGAACTTCTCCGCTTTTACATTAATGAAAAAGGCATACTTGTAGCTTGCCATTCTTCACCTTCTTTAGCTTCATACAATCATGGTTTGGTTGGAAACATCAACAAAAATATCCCAACGTAGCTCAAAACTTGAAAATTACCTCAAAACTAAATTTACCTTCTTTTTTAGCATCTAAGCAACATGCTCCCCTGGAACAAGCATTACTAACATCGAAAATCATTAGTGAAGCATGAAAAATAATATTATTACCTTTTTGGGCTTAAAACATCAAATTCCATCTCTTAGTCATGCAAAACAAGCAATTTTAACCTTATACCCTATTTTTAGCTCCTTCATAGTACTATAGCAGTCATAGAACAAAGATGGCATCATCCATAGCATGCCAACAATGTCATGAAACACCTTACCTTATCATTTTTCCATTAATTTTTATCAGGATCCATCAATTCTAGACTTAGTCCATGCATACTAAGGCCTAAACACACTCTTCATACCAAACATGCTACTAACAACCCTAAACAAGTCCTTTTCACAAGCATTTTCAACCAATTTTGACTAAGCAAAGACACTTTATTCATACCTTGAATCAGAAAAATAACACTTCCCCTAGGTTTAATATCATTTTACCTATCTTCCAAGCACAAAATTGAGAATTTAGTCTTGTTATCAAGTCTTGAATATATATTTTAAACTTTGTCAAGGACCTAATCCTCAATTTAAGTCTTTTATTAGGCTTATTTGGTGATATAAGCTATAACATATCAACATAAGCATAGATTGAAGGAACAAACCTCATTTTCACCTTGAATTTTCTTTGAGAACACCAAGTCATCATCTATAAATCAAACCATTATCTCCCCTATCATAAAGGCATTATACATACTGGAGCAACAATTTCATACATGTTAAAAGAAACAATTTATGTCACCATAGCACTATGACACTCCACAGTAGCTCTAGAACCACCTTTTATTCTTGAACTTTTATTAATAATCAAAAAAATTATTCATAGTATCTACACCTCATTGCATAGCCTATAGGAGCATTCTCAACACTATATGCATCATCATTATACATCACAAAGTACCTTTAGTCCTGTAGAAGTATATCTCAGGCCACTAAAACATTGTCTCGATCTATACTTGGAGATCAAGATAAGTATATTGACAACATCATTTCACCACATGAATCTATACATATTCACCATGAAAGGAAAACAAAGGACTGAGAGACTAGTATTCACCTTAAAGCCATTGTCGCCCAAGCAAATCTGAGTTCTCACAGACCATAGAATCCTAATGTGGAGCAAGAAAAATGTTCAACCCTTGACAAACAACTAACACCACCATTTTCTAATTTCACTTGCAAAAAAACCTTTATGGATGAGTAAATAATACCTTTCAATATGATGATGAATCTTGGGAAAGTGTCATGTTACTAGGAAAACCATTCTCTCCCTACTAAATTTGTAAGTGGTCATTTCCTTCTTGAGCAGCAAGATACTTCTCTTAGGAACATACATTATAATGAAAACACCAAATGAATCCTCCAATAAATTTATGGACCAACATACTCTATTTCCCAATATTTATAACAATCTTAAGACCTAGACACCTTCAAACCTGACTTCAAGAACTCCTCTATCTCTCCCTAGACACATGTAGGTCACCATCTTCTTCTTAAAAGGTAGTATTACGCTCTCACAAGTACTCTCACGTTGGCATCATCAACATGTAAAATTTAATCACTTTAAAAGCATATTACAAGTATGGACACTTCAAGAAAAATGTCAAAAATGGGGGGAAAATCCCTCATACCTCATTCATAGTCAACTCTGCCATTGTATAGTAGCATGCACCTTTTAGCATAAATCTTGAGGAAATATAACCAAGTCTTCATCACATCCATATTTATCCATGAGAGACACTTCATATAAAATGTGAGCACTCCTTTGAATGAGATAACATCTTGAACACCATTTCTAGTTGTGAAGAAACCAAGAGATAGGGTTTTGATAGTCAAACCCTCATCACTGTGCACCATGTAAAATAATTCCAACTCTGTCATGAACTACAGAGAAATGTATGAATACCTGAAGCTTAAAATTTTTACCTCCTATAGTGTCATGTGTATAGATGATTAGTACAAAAATTTAGACAAATATTTCATCATTAGAACCTTCAAAAGTGAGTTTCCCTATACTTCGCTTGAATGAAGTGTACTAACATAGTCATGGCAGTGAACTAGCATTTTTCTTGAATTTTACCCCATTTCACCTTCATACTAGAAAAATTTCCTTGGAATGACATATTTAAACACAAAATCACCTTTCATCATGGCTATGAGGAAAAAATTTAGAGATTATACCTAAGAAAGTCCTAATTTGCATTGAGATATCCTGATTTTGAGGTACATAAGACTTTAATTTCCCTTCATATCTACTTTGATCCTTTTATCTAATCAAGTTAACACTTGATCACATAAATATCTTCACCAAGGATTATTTTTTAATCTTAAAGATATGTAATTTCCTTCAACCTTCTTAAGGTCACTTCTAAGAAACCTTTGACAATGACAGACACATAGACAACCTAAATAGACTTAGAGTGACATTTAGACACCTTTGCCAACTTCTTTCACAAATGAATATAAACCATATGACTCTATGAAATTCAATTATTCATCATTAATTAATCCACATTTTGAAACAATAAATGAAGACACTTATTTACTCTTCGGACCTTAAACATAGAGATTGACTAAATTGACTCATGACCTCCTAAATGATCTTCATATATACACACCATATGCATCTCTGACTCATGAAAGAGAAATTTAAGACCTTATATACTTGAGACACCAACAATAAATACACCTTTTGACACACAAATTATAATCCCTTTTCAATACATGACTATGCTCATGACACCATTAGGACTCAGTTTTAACACCAAGCATCTCACAGACCATATACACAATTTTGCACTGTTAAGGAGAGACTTAATGACTATAAACCATGCTTCATGAGTTTTATAACATTACATTCTCATTATTATATGACCATGAGATTCATGAACAATAAAAAGTTACTTAGATAATAAACTTCAACTTGAACAAACTAACACAAGCCAATATATCACCTGCATGAGCTACTTAAGACCACACAACTAAGATAATGACTTTTCACATAAGGATACCCAAAAGAACCATGAAAACACACTTAGAGACACAAAATGACATACCTTTTGCACATGGAAGAGACTCATATAGAAGAAACACAACTCCCCCTCACTCCAAAGCTTCATTTGCACCTATATACCTCTATGAAGCCTAATAGAGGCATATGTCACCATGGAGGAGCTTGATGAGAGACCTAAGTAGGTCTCAAGCCCTCTTCTTGGACCTTGATTGTCTCCTCTTTATCTGATTTCTCATTTTTTGCAGAAGATCCTTCCTTTATCTTAGTCACATCCTTGGATTCTTCTTTAGCACTTTGACTAGTCTCATCCTTCCTTTTGTACACTTGAGCTTATTCCTTAGGTATTTGAGCTTTTTTGAATGACCTGCATTAGAAAAGCTTGCAATGTGCCCTATCTTGGGGAACCTAAATCATTTCACTTGTCATACTTTACACTAATAATCCCTATGTCTATATCCATTACAATCATAACAAAGAACCATTGAACTTCTTCCTTACATACATTCTTGTGTTTGATGGTTCATTATTACAATACTTTTTGAGATGACGTTTTTCATGACAAAGATAACATTCATCTGCATACCTTTTCCTATCTTTTGATTTTTCTTATCTTGACATTATTCTTCCTTCTTCTCTTCACAATGTTCCTTTCCTTTTCCATCATCCTTCTTTTCAACCTTAGGACTACAAAAACTAGCCCTATGTCCATAAGCACCACATTTGTAACAATTACCATGAAAAACATCATACCTATATGCATTTGGTTTCTTGATAGATGGTCTTTTATGAGGTGGAAGCCTTGAACTCTCTCCCTTTCTTGGCTTCCTTCTTTCATTTGATCCTTGAATTGACTCTTCCTCATTCTTTTTTTAATTTGAATGAGCCCTCATTGAAGACTATGCCTATTCTATCACCATAGGCCTTTTGGTTTTCCAACATCTTACTTAATTTTTTTAACTTCCTTGAAAAGATAGTACTTTTATTTTCATGGTTCCTAGATATTTCTTCAAATCATCTATTTCATTGCTCTTGATCTTCAGCTCATCTTGTGTCTCTTCAAGTTGTTTCGTTAGGACCTTCACTATTTCTTCTCTTTCAACTTCATGTTTGAGACATTCTTTCTCTTGATTTTCAATTCTCCTAGGGCCTCTTCAACTTGAGATTTCATGATATCGATAATCTCATCATAATTTCTAGACATCCTATAAATATGATTACCATGTTCACCTACCCATTTCCTTATCAAGAAGGTATTACTCTGAATAGTCTCCAAATCTACAAGTGCCATCTTGTCACCAAATATATCCCTCTAACTTGTTAGGCTACTTCCAAGGCACTTCAATGATAACAATTTTTGGAGGTTACAAGGATTAAGGGGGGGTGAATCAGTCCCCAATAAAAATTTTTCACACTTATGCTTCAAACCCTAACAACACATGCTCACATACAACTCATCAAAGCATATAGTCTTCTTAATGAAATATGCACAATGTAAGAATCACAATCACAAACATAAAAATCCACACAGATTGATGATAAAATTATTTCCAACTACTTATGTAATTATCCAGATCAGATCACAAGAGTAATGCCTTTAACAAAGATCAACAAGATGCAACAAGTTTTCTTAAGATGAGCAATATAGTTATATGAATATCCAAGAAAAAATACTTCTTCCAAAAGTGATTAAAACTCAAAATATGATCTGAATACACCTTAGAGACATGGAAAATACATTAACATGTTATGGAGATAGCATCCAAACTCAACCACCAAAATCTTCCATTCTTCTCCAACTCTTTCTCAAGGAAACAACACCAACAATCACTTGCTCAAATTCTCCTCATGAAAACACAACCAACAGTTTCCTAGAATGAGATTCCAAGTGTTTTTGGCTAGGCCCAAAGGGGTTTTCTATGCCAAAAATGGTTCTTCAAATGATCTGAAAATGGTAGTTGAAATTTTTCCACTACTTAGAAAATTCTCATATTCTTAACTTTAAAATATTTCAACTTGATCAAGAGTTATTTTTATCAATTATGGGTGTTCTTGAAAGCCCCAAACTTAAAATCTTCCAAAAGATCAAATTAATCCTTAATTTCAACTTAAGTGAAATATTTGAATCTATCACAAATCCAAATAAAATAATCACAGTTGATTTAGAATGCACTCAATCTGATGTTTAAATCCAAGTTAAAAAGTGTATTCAGATCTTGTTGTGGGTTATGGATACTGAAATTAACTTCCTTCCAATTAATCCAGTTTGTGATTGCTTTAATAATTAATCAAATAAAATACCTTGAATGTTTTTATCTAATACAAAGCTTCTAAAACCTAAAATAAAATCCACAACACAAGAACTTGTTAACGAGTTCACCCGAAGGCTACGTCTCCAGATTCATAGAAAGTGAATCGATCCATTAAATGTCCAATGAAGTACAATATCCCTTCACTAATGACTTAACAAACCTTTATACCTGAAAATGAGTTGATCTATGTCCCATAGAACTCTGCATAAAATTAGAAACGTCCTAAGAACGATATGTGGTTGCTTTAGAGTGTTTCTTTTGTTGGTTTCCTATGAAATTACGTCTAAAAATGTCTAAAACTTGAAATTTACAACACCTACATAAAATAGGTTTACATATTTGGAAACTAGAGGAAATTCTTAACAACTTCCCTTTTTACTCCATGTCCTGGTTCAGACTAGAAGTGCTTGGAAAATGCATATCTTTGCCTACTCTCTTGTGATTTTTATATGAAACTGTGATGGACAAACTTCTACATGGGAAAAACTATAGCACATCATGAGAAAAGAAAACCACCATCATCTTTTTCTCAAAATTTCTAGCAACTTTGATTTTTTTCTCCAAGCTTTCAAAGTTCCTAAAAATTCATCCCGAGTGCAAACCGACATGTCTGGTCTCCATTACATAGAGCACGGGGCTCTATTTATACTAGCGAGCTCATCTTATATCTCATCCGAGCTTGATGGAGATTTGGTTGGCATGATGTGTTTGGGACCATGAGGTCTATGGTTTAAATGCCTATGGTTTCCTTTTGAGTTACACCACATTTTTCATGTGGGTGGGATATCCTGCATTTCCCATGGAGACGGTCTTATTGGGATCTAAGTGGAGAAATACTCGATCCATTCACGTGGCTAAGGCCACACCCAAGCCTTTTTTGGCTCCACGTTGTTTCTCCCGAGTTGAATGCCAAGGTATTTAGTGAGATGGTAAGTTGTACATTGTTTGTTGAACCACCTATTTGGCTAAGTATAGCCCTCCATATATATGGTAGACCAAACCACCTATAATGTTGTGTTTTCGAGCTATGTGGCCACACGGTATCTATATTGGTTCATCCCAAATATAACCTTTCGAGTATATAGCCGAGTGTATAGTCGAGTTCTATGGGATAAAATAGATCCCCATCCAAAGTAATAGTGAATATTAGTCTCCACAAACCATAAGGAAATAAACCTAAACCATAAGGAAATAAACTCGATTCAAACGAGCCATGTGGAAATGTGATCAACTCGGTGGGGAGTTGATCACCCCACCGAGCTAGCAAAATAGCTCGTCGAGATGATTATAAACCTGAAATGTAAAAATCAACTTGTAGTGAAAATATCAAACTCAAAACACAATATCAAGCTCAGAATGAAAAATCAACATCTCATGTGATGGTTTGAGAGCCCACCACATCGAAAAACAAGAATATAGCTCTCACGGTGATCGGGCTCCCCTCCGTTAAAAAAGTTGAGCCTCTTGTTGCCCAAACTAACTTTTATGCCTGATGAAGACTAGAGGTCACAAACCAAACGAACAACCGTATTTTTTCCTTATCACCACTTCCATGTGTCACCTTACTTACCATTGGTCCACTCTTTGACTTGTTGACTGTGGTTGACCCGTTTAAGGGCTTAGCTTTGACCGAAGATAGAATTTGCATATGGACTTTGTTTCTAAAGTTTATCATACCATCGAGCAGTCTTGAAAATCCCTTTAAATGGTCTATATTTAGGAAATTTTAGGGAAGATCTGCACATTGAAAATTCCTCCGGATCATCAAAAGAAGATAAAAGGGGATTTCAAAAGCTAGAACCATTATACTCAAAAACTCCATTTTATATCCTTTCCTTGATTCAAATTTAAAGGATGTTGGTTCCCATCAAATTGCATGACATTACCATCCTAAACACATCCCATAATAATCACTATAAGATTCACAATTTACCCATATCCTTGTTGATGTATCCTAAATTGATCTCTAGGTTTAAGGGGAAAAGATGACTGTAAAATAATTAAAACTAAGGTGATACACCAAATTTGTATGAGGGATTTGACTGAGTATATGCACAATTGATATGTGAAAGGATTCTTGATGCACGAACCAACAATTTTCTATAGAATGTTAAGGGCAAAACACTTCGAGGTATTGAGGGAAAGTATCACAACAATACTGCTAAGCTAAACATGCACATTAATATCATGCAGAAATTACTAAATTTTGCAACAGGTAAGATGATTAATCGGGAATTTGCATTCACAAGACTAATAAAACATACACAAGATCTATGAAATGATTGGAAGGTAGAAAATACTTCACACTCAGAAGGAAAAACTGGAAAAATTTGCTTCAAGTACTCCTATATCCAAAAATCCTCTCTTGTGCTTTGCCAAAGCACACAATATATAGCAAAAAAAAATTTCACCCCCTTCCTAAAAATAGTCTAAGGCTTGTACTCACCCATGCATCTTATTTTTATCCTTTATTTAATAATAGATAAAGGAATAAAAATAGAACATGCAATTACAAATAGGCATTAATAGCCTTGATTACAATATAGTCAAACTAAAGTTGACTGTTCTATTTTTAAGAAAACAGGGTGAATAATTTTCTAATAATAAGCTTGCTTGTTGAGCAAGTCTCTTTCCTTGTGCATGTGAATTCATCTCTTTGTCTTTTTCTATCCTCTTGTGAAGCATGCAAAAATCAACTCTCTGTTTGTGAGTAAAATAATTGCAATACTTGCAATATTAACATCCACTGTGGGGACCACTTGTCCATGTGCACATGTTCTGATGTTGACATCTCTTGGCTTCTAATGGTCACAAGGGTGACATACTGCAAATCAACTTCAACCTCCTTGAAGTGGGGACCACTTTTGCACTTCACCATGGTTTGGCCACCTTTGTGGACTTAGCAAATATAAAAGGTCGACCATTTTTTTACATGGCACATGCCACATGCCATACTATAATACTTACCACCTTTTGATTAATACATGCATGGTATATTGGTTGGCTTTTGCATATAGTTTAAAAATCCACCTTTTCGGTGATCATTGTTGGCATGATTTGGTCAGCACTTGGATGTTTGAGTATGCACTATAGTATAGACTTTGGTCAATATTTCAATGATTAATTGGTTGACACGTGACATGGTGGTTGGCCCCTTCTCCATGATGAGTTGACCCTTGGCACGTTGATAGATGATATTTTAAATTTAACCCTAATTAGGTTTTCTTTGATATCACCACGTATATGATCTTGGACTCATTGATTTTTGAGAACTATTTTGATAGATGTACATTGATTTTGTAACCCCTTGCAGTTAGGGTTTCTTTGATCATACGATTAAGGTGGTTTGGCAGTTTAGGGTTTGATTTGGATTTTAATTTTTGATCATGTTGGTGACCATGATCTTTGAAACTTTAATGTATGCTATTGAATTGTGAACCATATTATGAGGCTTTGATCTTTTACACGATGTGATCTTTAGTCGTTGGTTTTTGGGCATCTTGATTGCATTAATTGAAATTTATGGTTTATCCTCGGTCATTCGATCTCTTTCCTATTTTTGATCCGATCACAAACATTTTTTAGAACCTATTTTCGGTTAGGTCATTTTGGGCTTGGTCATTTTGAATTTTGAATTTTTTTTATTTTCTTAGCCTTTGATTTTCCATGCGATCAATCTTTGAACATTTATGATTCTAACTTTCTCATATGAGTTAGGTTAAGCTTTTATGAAGGTGGTTGTGAGTTTTTTAAATTCTTGATCTCTATCATTTTTTCATCATTTTTGGCTTGCTCATGATAGCAGCATGAATCCATGGAAAATTTTTTTGATAGACAATTTTTTCTTAATCTTTAAGGTCAAATCTTATGTGGAAAGGATTTTTTTGATTTTTCTTCATTTATTTTGGATTTTATTACTTGTTCTTTTTTTTGAGGGTTCATGTTGATTTTGATTCTTTCTTTCCTTCATGTGTTTTGAGCTTAAAGTCTTTGTTCAAATATTGACATGTCTTTTATTTTCTTTGAAGTTTGATCTTGTGAGGATTCTTGTGCTGACATTTTTCTTTCATTTCTTTTGATTTTTTTAAACTCGAGTTTTTCTTTTTGAATGAGGGAAGGTAAGTCCCGACCTCCTTTGGTATCATTGTTTATTCATCGTTTCCATTTTTGCATTTTTTTTTTGAAAATGATGATGATTTTTTTTTTTTATTTTCATTTTCATTTTATTTCATTGGCTTGGTTTTTTACTTTTGCTCAGTTTCGATCTTAGACCTCGCATACCTTTTTCTTTTTTGTTTGTTTTTGATTCTCTAAGTAAGTTTTTGTTGTTATTTGATATTTTCATTTTTCCACCAATGGTTGAAAGCTTTTTGCTCTCACACTTTATTTTCTTTTCTCGAGTTTGTCATGTTTTTCTGTAAAACTTTGGTTTTTCGATATTTTTTGATTCTTTAAGTTTTTAGTAGGGTATTTTTCATTTTTCCTTTTTTAGAGTTTCTTATATTAACTTTTGACCCATTATTGGGTTTTATTAAGCTCTAAGAGCCTTTGTATGTTTTTTTGTATTCATTTCATCATTTTTAAAACAAATTTTTAGAAATGTCATTCTTTCTATGATTTCAGTTTCCTTCTTCTTCATTTTTAAAATGATTTGATTTTATATGGGTTTTTGCTCATCTTTGATAATGTAAGATTTTTTAATTTGGTTTTCTTTTTGAAATTTTTGATTTGAAAATTTTCTTTTTTTTTTCTCATGTCTCAAGTACTTGAAAATCCAAAGGCTTGCCATTATGAGGTTTCTTAATTGATTTCTCTTAAAATAATTTTTTATTTTTTGATTTTTTGATCTTTTTAGCTTGTTCAAATTTTTTTATCAATTAATCAATTGTTTTTTGATTATACGGCATTTTACATTTTTTGGTATTTGATATTTAGCTCTTTTGCTTTGAGAATTTTGGCTCTATAAATTTTAAGCTTTTTTAATGAATGAACTTTGAAGCTCTGGTTTTTTTTTGCTTTCCAACTTAATTTAGGCATATTTGATATTTTGATACTCATTCATGTTTTTCATTTTTAATTTCAAATCCATTTATGTTTTTCTTTTTCTTTATTACATTTTCTTACATTTTCTTCTTTGATTGTATTTTTATGATTTCTACTTGGATTTTTTTTCTTTCTTTTTTTTTATTTTTTTTAAAATATGTATTATCCATGTTTTTCAAATATGTTTGGATTTAAGAATCATATTTGAATTATTTTGATTTGATAATATTTGATTTCTTTTGATATGGATACTTGAAAGACTTTTTTCATTGATTTTGATTTGAAACTTTTTAATTATTTTGAGATCTTTATTGCATTTGGATTTCTAGAAATTTTAAGTAGTTCTTCATCCATGTAATACCATTCTCGAGGCAAAGCCTTGATTCGAATGATGTTTGTTGAAATATTGTAATCTTGTTTCTTTTACATTAGATTCTTTATTTCTTTGATAGTAGTATTTCTTAATGCATGCTTTGAAAATTTAAAATGTTGATTTTCATGGTGAAGCCCTAGAAAAAAATTCCATAATTCTTTTCCTTCCCTTTTCAGCTATAGTAGTTGTATTTTTTGATTCAGAATACAAAATATAACACTTTTCTGTTGAAGTTGATTTGGTAGTTTGAAACTGAAACATAATAACTATTTATCTTGATCATGGCATGCATTTTTCTACTTTTCTATATCACTTACTTGATTTAAATAATTCTTTTAAAGCATGTAATAGTTAAAACAACATGATGAAAAGTTGTAAATGTCCATTTTACATGGTGAAGCCCTGTCAAAATTTTCCCAAAATCTTCTTTTCATTTTGTTTCAGTTGTAACCCTTTCTTTCTAGTTAACTTCAACTTCTTGAAATCTGATTCTTCTTCTTTTAGTTGCAAACTAAAAATACTTCTATTTTCCAATCTCTTTTTTATATTGTAACTTCTTCCATTTGTAGAAAATATTGAATTTGAGTTACATTAATCCTTCTTTCCAACATGTACTTATGACTTATCTATTTCTTCTTGGCTACAACTGTACACCTACACACTTAAGAAAATAGTTAGAAAATACTTAGGCTTTTTGGCCTCTCTTGTGTCCATGTTTTTTCTTTTCTTTTCTCTTTCTTCTTTCTGAGTGAGTAAAGCATGTATGTAGTTTGATCTTCAAGTAAATTATATCTCCTTTTTAAAGAGATTCATATGCATGAACTAGGACAATAAGGAATATGAATTGATCTCTGAGCTCATAATTGACAGTTCATCTTTTTTCTTCTTTTTAAGTACAATGACTTCTACAACGAAGATGAAGAAGGAACAAAAGCTGAATGGAGATACTTCAAACAATGAAGAAAACCCCAAGGAAATGATGGGTTCACTCATACTCCTTTACTTTATTTTTCATGCATGTGTACCTCTTATTTTAGTAGTTGTACTTTACTTTTCAATTACATCCCATGGCTTGTGTGGGAACATTTGAAATTCCTTATGAATAAAACATTGAATTCTGAAAATGAGTTGTATATTTCTTTCTACATTTCAGCTTTCTATATGGATTGTATGATGAACTAAACAACTTAGTAATATAATTGAATGTCTTAATCATGAAGGAAAGAACATTAATGAGAACCTATAACATTCAATAATGAACTCTGATTTCTGCAATCTACACTTATGTTTGTTGTCCCAAAACTCAACATTTCACCTATTCTATAATTCGATGTCTTCATCAAGACAACACAATTCTTCCTTCGGGGCCTTGTGTTCTTTTGTTGAAGATAGTCATGAAATTGTAGACTATGTGATCTGTTACATTTTGTAATAACACACATAGCTACATATTTCATTTAATCATTAACTAATTCAATAGCATAACCAATAATATCAAAACTCCCTTAGCTTAGGTATACTTCACCAATGCCTTCCATCGTAACGATGAAGTTTTGAGTTGCCCATTTTTGCACAAGTGCAAAAATTGTCAACATTTCTGGTGATCCTGTGGGGAAAGCTACCTGCTAGCTTATAGACCAGTGCTTTCTCTTGTCCATTGGGCATGGAGTCCAAACATGTAACCAAAATCTTCCTTTCCGAAAAGGTCCAACCCTTCCAAAATGAACTAAAACTAAAAGCTGGGAAAGGATCTGGTAAACCAGATCACATGCATGAATGCACTTATTGAATTGAAAAATAATGCAATGTTAGAAACTACACTTATTGAAGGGAAATCCTACTCTAACAATCACTGTAAGATTTTCAATAATAATGTTTGAGAAACATACCATTCACAGGAATGGGAAGTTCCTCTCCATTCAGCTTCAAAGTGAAAAGCATTGTGTTCTTTGCAAGCTGAAATCATGTAAGGGCCACTCTAGATTGTATCAAACTTTGTGTGTCTTCTTGGCTTTGCACGATCAACATCCCACTTTAACACAATATCTCCTTCATTGAAGATTCTGAATTTGGATTTCTTATCAAAAGTCTTCTTCATCTGTTTTTGATTCTTTTCCATATTCAAATGGGCTTGATCTCTTAGCTCTTGTAATTCCATTAACTCTGCATAACGAACCTGTAATGGTTCATTCTCAAGTAAGCTCCATTTGATGCAGCAAATCCAATGTAGGTAACTCAACTAAAATAGGCATTCTTGCTTCTTTTTTCCATACACAAGTTTGTATGGTGAATTTCCAACTGATCTTTTAGGAGTCACTCTATCAGCCCAAAGTGTTGAATTCAACATCAGATGCCAAGCTCTTTGATTATCTTTGAGTGTTCTTCTAATGATCCTTAAAAGGTTCTTGTTAGTACTTTTAGCTAAGCCATTACCTTGTGGGTAATAATTAGATGAAGAACTTAAGTAAATTCCATGGTTGACAACCCAATCTTGTTATCTTTGCACCAAGAAATGCTAAAGCATTATCTGATATGATAGTTGTTGGAACACCAAATCTACAAACTATTCCTTCATAAAAGGATAGTATCAAAGCTTCATTAGCATCTTTCAAGGCTATTGCTTTAGTCCATCATGTAAAATAATCTATAGCAGTTAAGATCCATTTGTGTCCTTGTGATGAAGGTGGGTTTATCATGCCAATAAAGTCAAGACCCCACTACATAAAAGGTTGATCAACTAAAATAGGTTGTAAAGGCAGAGTGAAGCTAAACATTCTTTTCCAACAAAGAAAGCACATTTTTTACACTTTTTGATCCATTCAAAATAGTCCTTGAATATGCTAGGCCAATAGTAACCAACTTTCATAATTTTTAAAGTTGGTACGTGCTGAAAAATGACCTCCTGCACAGGTCCTTCATGGAATTCTGAATATTTTCTAAATTTTATCATAGTCAACACATCGCAGCAAGATTCCATTTATATCTCTTTTGAACAACACACTATCAATAAAGATATAAGGTACAACTTGTAATCTGAAATATCTTCATTTATTTTTGTCCATACCTTCCGATAGGTGTCATGTTATAGATAGTTAACCAAATCAGTCATCCATCTTGATTCCTGAATCTCATGAGTAAGTTCAGGTTGCTGATTTTCTAGTTGAACCATGATTTTTGATTGTTGATACGTAATTTCAGCATGTTGTTTTGAATCATCTGGTTCTATAGCTTGTTGTTTTTCCATATCAACAATTAGATGTTCACATAAGCCTTTCCCTCGAACCATCTTAGCAACCCGGATATCAACATCATATTCCATGACCTTTGTTATCCAAGTTTTCTTTTCTCATTCAATTCTTTATTTAGCAAGAAAGCTTTCACACTTGGATGAGAAACAAGAACATGGATTTTATTGTTCAAAGCATGTACTTGAAATTATTTAGTCCTCTGACTACTAAAAGTACTTTTTTTCAAGGAATGTGTACCTTGTTTCATAATCATGCAAGCTCTTGTCCAAAGAAAGCAATAGGCTACTCAATATTTTCATCATTGACTTGAGTTAATATAGTTGAGATTGTTTCAACTCCTGCAAGTGCATACATTGTAAAATCTTTATCAAAATTTGGATTTGCAAGAGTAGGAGCTTGAGAGATAGCTACTTTGATTGATTCAAATCCTTCTCTCCCTTCACTGGTCCAAGAGAAATTTTTCTCTTTCTTTAGCATAGTTGTCAATGGTTTAACCAATGCTTGCAAAATCTGAACAAATCTTCTAACAAAGTTGATTTTTCCAAGAAAAATTTGTAATGCCTTCTTATGATGAGGCAATGATAGTTGTGATATCTTTGATTATGAAAGGATCAATTGCTAATCCTTTCTTAGAAACAATATGACCAAGCAATTTACCTTGATGTACTTGAAAAGATAGACTTAAGTAGATTCAAAGATATCCCAAATTGTCTGCATAACTGAAAGGTCTACCTTAGATGTATTAGATGTTCTTCTAGATTTTTTGAGAATATGGTAATGTCATCTAAATAAACTAGGATGCATTTATTTAACAAGCTATGAAAAGCCATGTCCATTGCACGTTGAAATGTTGCACCGACATTTGAAAGACCAAAAGGCATCCTTTTGTAAGCATAAGTACCCCACTTGGTGGTAAAAGTTGTTTTGTACCTATCTTCTTCTCGGACTAAAATCTGATTGTATCCACTATAACCATCTAGGAGAGATAATCTATCTACACCAAAAATTGTTCTTAAAATCTGATCCATATTTGGGAGTGGGTAATGATCTTTTAATGAAGCTTTATTAAGATCTCTAAAATCTACACATAATCTGATTTCACCATTCTTCTTCCTAACAGGAACAAGATTGGCTACCCAACTTGAATGCTTAACTAGAAAGATAATACCTGATTCAATCAACTTAGATAATTCTTTCCTCATTAGAGGCTCTATTTTGGGATTTACAGCCTCTTTTTTATCTAACAGTTTAGAATTTGGCTGCAATTCAATAGTATGTTGTGCTAAAATGGGATCAAACCCTTTCAGGTCTTGGTATTTCCAAGTGAAAACATCTTTAAATTCCTTGCAAAGATTAATAAATGACTATTTTTTTCAGCTTAAGGAACATACCTTTCCAAGAAACAACTTTTTTCCTTCATCAACTAAGATCTCTTCATAATTATCAACATGGGTTGACATCTTAGTCTTGACCTTTCTTAACTGATCATCAATGTGCTGAAGATGTCTTCTAATGTGACTAGACCTCGAGGTAGTTTATTTGTCTTTAATTGAACAATCTGGTCACCATATAAATGTTGTAATTTATCTTGATTAACTAGTAAAAACTCAACTTCTTGCTTGTAAAAACCTAGATTTGATCATCACTTTCAAAAACTTTCCAATTCGAATCATTATCAAGGTATCGAGGGCCTGACAATTAGCTTTATATGAGGCTGAATTTTTTATTTTCAATCTGTTCTAGCATTTCAAAACTAGCACCAACTCTTTTGCAAGTCTATCTGCATGCTTGTTTTCAGTTCTAGGAATGGACTGAATATTAATAGCATCAAAATATTCCATTAAGTCTAAAACTCTATGTCTGTAAGACTTCATTAATGGATTCTTACAAACATTAAAATTCTTTACTTGATTGATAACCAACTCAGAATCACCAAAAATTTGTAATGTGTTGATACCTTTCTTTTTCTGGCCCAAAGCAAGCCATGAATTAATGCTTCGTATTCAACTACATTACAAGTGCATGAAAATTGGAGACTCAAAGCTGAGAAATACCTTTCATTTGTTGGGGAAGTGAGCATCAAACCTACTCCCTGTCCTTTCTTGTTCTTAGCTCCATCAAAATGAAGCTTCCAAATCCCTTTTGCTGAATCTTCTATTTTGGACAACAAGGGAAGTGGTGTATTTTCTTCATGCATACAATACACACCAAACATATGTTCTTCAACTTCCTTAAAAGGATCATGAGCATGTTCTTCCAACTTGTCTTTTCATCCATAAACATGTTAGAAACACCATCTAATGCTGAAACCTGAGCTACATCATCAAAATCAAACTGATCTAAGGCTGAATAATTAGCCACCGCATTTGGAGAGTGAGGCTCAATGTGAAATCTGGCCAATGGTTCTGAATTGATAGTAACTTTGGTGCCATAATGTGTAGTGAAAAATAAGGACCAATCTGAAGAGAGATAACCTCCTATCTTTGTTGTGAAGTCTCTAGATAAGCATAAAGCAAAGTATGGAGGTAAATCTACAACAGTAACATCTTGCAGAATAGAAACATTTGGGCAAGCATGTAACGTTACCTCTAAATTTCTTATTACACCAACTATATTAGTTGTAGTTCCATCAAGTTGTAAGACACTCTTTTCTAGGCTCATACTACAGACCCAATTTTTCTGCAATTGCTTTTGGCATAACTATGCTACTTGCACCACTGTCCACCATGCAATTATGAACTAGATGTTCTCCAATAATCAGTGATAAATAAAATGGTGGTGGCTTCTTGATGTCATGAGCATTCAAAACTTTCTAAACCATCCACTTAACTTCTTTAATGTGGTCTTGTTCAAACGTTCCAAGGACCATGTCTACCTTCTGAACTTCCTTTTTTTGTTTTTGAAGAAATCTACAGCTTAGCTAGTTCATGAGAAAGTAAATCTTGTTGTCCTGGAATACTTAGAGCATCCCACATTGAGATGTTAACATTATGATTTTTCATTACATCAAAAATGTTAAAAGAAGCAACAGTTTTAGAGACAGATTCAATTGTTTTAGCATAGGCCTTAGCAAAACTGATTTTGCTTCAGTTGTGCCTTTGATATCTGAGGTATAAACAATCTTCTTGGGTCAGGCTTGTAGTTGTTTTTGTTGTCCTTTATCAACTAAACACTTGTTTTTTTTGAGGAACAACAGATTGTTGGCTGATTTTGGGACTGTAGATGTTGTCTTATCAATGATAGTAGGGAAAAACCTATTTTGTTGTTTTTGACTTTCAACAGCTTTTCCTTGAGCCCTAGTAGTGACCATGCAATGAAATCCTCCTCATTGAAACTGACTAAATTCTATTCAGGTGCTTTCTGAACATGAGTTTCTTGCTGCCCACTCTCCATTTGAGGCATGAACAATGCTTTCAGATTGAGGTTGTGTAACAAGATTCAGATTCAAAAAAGCATTTGGGCAACTTGTAGTTGAATGAGGTTGATTGCAAGGTTGGCACCACTCTTCTGTAGTCATGTTAACTAGGACTAAAGTGTTAGATGAACTAGGAGCCTTTGGGTCAAATTGCCTTTGCTGGTAAGGCTGCCTATAATTTTGATTCTGTTGGTAAGGCTACCTATTTTGCTTGATTTAGTTGATTTTGCTTGATAAGGAGCCTGATAGGGTCTACTAGGTAATGCAAGCCTATTCTCAATTGAAGTCAACTTATTTCCCATAGTCTGTAAAGCTTTAAATACATCATCTGATGGGGCTACAACAACAGGTTCTATGATTGTAATAGGCTGTGAGGAATAGGTGCTAAATCTACCAAAAAGGCATTGAAGGCCTTGGTGCTAATTTTCTAGCTTGAATAAGACTATTTTTAGCTTGGATGGTGATATCATAGGCTTTGGGAGTGTCTCTCCTCCCATTGACTTGAATCATAGTTGAGATATCACTATTTAATGCCCTAAGATAATAAAGGAAAAAGCATGATCAGCTTGAGGCTTGACACTTGCTTGGAATTCTTTCCCAAGTTCTGGAAAAATGGATATTGAAACTAGACATAAATTCATTGGGAGCTCTTTTAATGGTAGACAATTGTTCTATGAGAGATAAATGATCTGAATTATCTTGAAATTGTTTTAGCAATTTATCACCTAAGTCATCCCAAGTTCTTATGCATCCAATCTCTAGATTTCTATACCATTGCAAGGCTTGTCCTTTAAGAGATGCAACTAAAAGTCTTAAGGCTACATCCTCATGAGTAATATTATGAACTACACATAAGGTTGCAACATCTTTAATGTGCTCTGTAGGTGTCACCTGATTTTCACCAGTGAATGATGGAAACTTTTCATGGCAGCATTAGGGATGTCATGGTAAACTAGGATTACTAATGGGCTGCCATTAGTAAAGGTCACAAAATTCCTTGGTGGTTGAATAGCCATTTGAAAAACTGGGATGTTAATAGAGAAATTGATACGTGGTGAAGGAATATCAGGAGGAGGGTTATCAAAACTAGGTCTATTATAAGGTAAAGTATTACCAACTCTTCTCCTTCTAGCAGAATTCAAAGGTAAAGAAACAAACTCAGGAGGGATTCCTCTTACCGATGATCTTGTAGTCACTTTAGGCATGGAACATGCTGCAATACTAGTCTGAAATCAGCTTTACGGAGTCACCAAAAGATCTTAAAATCTTTAGAATAAATTACTTTGTACAACTTGCTCCCGAAAGTAACTTTTTGATTTTGTAAAATCTGTTGTGGATCTGCTGTAGATAGTCATAACTTGCATGCAGATCTGATTCATGGTCCCACCGGCATGCCAAAAAAATTATCTCTCAAAAGTGCACCTTGTAGAGAGATGGTTGCAGGTTTTCTAAGCTTGTAAAATTTGATCTCTCTCTTTTCATAGATATAATGGAAACACCTCAGGTCTATGGGTATACCTATTTTGAGGTGAGTCTCTCGGTATCAAGGCCGGTTCCTTGTTGATGTATCCTAAATTGATTTATGGGGTTTAAGGGTAAAAGATGACTATAAAATAATTAAAACTAAGGTGATACACCAAATTTGTATGAGGGCTTTGACTGAGTATATGCACAATTGATATGTGAAAGGATTCTTGATGCACGAACCAACAATTTTTCTAGAATGTTAAGGGAAAAACACTTTGAGGTATTGAGGGAGAGTATCACAACAATACTTGCTAAGCTAAACATGCACATTAATATCATGCAGAAATTACTAAATTTTGCAACAGGGTAAGATGATTAATCGGGAATTTACATTCACAAGACTAATAGAAACATACACAAGATTGTAAATGATTGGAAGGAAAAATACTTCACACTCAGAAAAGGAAAAACTGGCAAAAATTGCTTCAGTACTCCTATATCCAAAAATCCTCCTTTGTGCTTTGCCAAAAGCACACAATATATAGAAAAATAAATTTCACCCCCTTCCTAAAAATAGTCTAAGGCTTGTACTCACCCATGCATCTTATTTTTATCCTTTATTTAATAATAGATAAAGGAATAAAAATAGAGCATGCAATTACAAATAGGCATTAATAGCCTTGATTACAATACAGTCAAACTGAAGTTGACTATCCTATTTTTAAGAAAACAAGGGTGAATAATTTGCTAATAATAAGCTTTTCTTGCTTGAGCAAAGTCTCTTTCCTTGTGCATGTGAATTTCTCTTTGTTTTTTGTCCTCTTGTGTGAAGCATGCAAAAATCAACTCTCTGTTTGTGAGTAAAATAATTACAATACTTGCAATATTTGCAAAAATTAACATCCATTGTGGGGACCACTTGTCCATGTGCACATGTTCTGATGTTGACATCTCTTGGCTTCTAATGGTCACAAGGGTGACATACTACAAATCAAACTCCAAACTCCTTGAAGTGGGGACCACTTTTACACTTCACCATGGTTTGGCCACCTTTGTGGACTTAGAAAATATAAAAGGGTTGACCATTTTCCATGGCACATGCCACTATAATACTTACCACCTTTTGATCAATACACATGCATGTATATTGGTTGGCTTTTGCATATAGTTTTAAAATCCACCTTTTTGGTGATCATTGTTGGCATGATTTGGTCACACTTGGATGTTTGAGTATGCACTATAGTCTGACTTTGGTCAATATTTCAATGATTAATTGATTGACACGTGGGCTGGCCCCTTCTCCACGATGAGCTGACCCTTGGCACGTTGATAGATGATATTTTAAATTTAACCCTAATTAGGGTTTTATGTGGGCTCGCCACATATATTTATTTCAACTCTTGTTGAGTTGGGTTCATTGATAAAGTGTCATCGATCTTTGTACTTCTAGATTTCTAATCCTTGATTCTTTGTAACTTGAGTTATAGGGTTTAGGGTTTGGTTTTAATTTGGATTTTGTGATCGTGATGATAATAACTTTGAGCTTTAATTGCATTGAATTATGAAACTAGATTATGAGCCTTTGATCTTTTGCACGATGTGATCTTTAGTCATTGGTTTTCGGGCATCTACCTTGCATTAATTGGGAATTTTGGTTTATCCTCAGCCATTCGATCTCTATCCTATCTAATCACAAACCATCGATTTTGAACCTGTGGTTAGGGTTTTCAGGTTTGCATTAAAATTTGTTGAAAGTTTCTCGGCCTTTGATCTCCACACGGATCAATCTTTGAATGTTGATCGCTAACTCAGTATGAGTTAGGTTAACTGACAGAGGTGGGTGAGTTTTAAAATTTGATCTCTATCATTTTTGGTCATTTTTTGGCTTGCTCAGAGAGCATTGAATCCATGGAAAAATTTTGTAGACCAGACCATTATTATGATCTGTGAAGCTCGACTCTTCTGTGGAAAGGACTCTCTGTATCTTCTTCTTGCACCTGTATTTTCTTGTAGTTCACTCTGTTTGAGTTTTCTGAGGAGGTTCTGTGATCTTTCTTGTGGGTTTGAGCTCAGCTTTTTTTATATCTTTGTGTCTTGTGAAGTCTTGTGAGGATTCTTAGCGGACATCATTCTTTACACTCAAGCTCTGTGATTTTTATTATTTATCTTTTTATGAGGAAGGTAAGTCTTGACCTCTCTTTTAGTATCATGTTTATTCATCATTGCTTACTTTGTTCTTTGAGAAATTGATATGATGATCTATTTTTTCTTTGCATTTTCTATGTGATTTCATTGGCTTGGTTTGAGCTCAAGGTCTCTATACCTTTCGGATTCTAAGTCTTTTCGAGCTCTCTGAGCAAAGTAGTTGTGGATATTTTCCACCAATGGTTGAAAGCTTTGACTCAACACTTCATTATTCTTTGGTCTCTCTCGAGTTGGCTTTTTTAATTGGTCATGCATGTTCTTTAGATCTCGAGTTTCTGTAGCATATTTTGAATACTACCTTTTGGGTTTCTTTATATTGTTTGTGCTTGGCCATTGATTAGATGAGCTCAAGAGCCTCTTTGGTTATTGTGTTTGCTCATGCATTCTACTTAAAATGAATTTTCAGAAATGCCATTCTGTGCACGGTGAGTTCCTTCTCTGTTATTAATGGCCATTATTTATATATGGGTTTAGCTCTATCTAATAATGCAAGATTTGATTTATTTTGGTTGCACTTTTTTAGTGGTTTTTTGATATTTTCTTTAAAATTATGTCTATACGTGAAAATCCGAAGGCCACCATTGTCAAGGTTGTGAAGCTTGATCTTGCTCTGTAAAATAATATTTTATTGCTTATTTGATCAATATTTAGCTTGCTCCTTTTACTATCGAATCAATGTTTCAGATCTGGCATTTTGCATTGTGGGTATTTACATATTTAGCTCTGTCTGTTTGAGAATTTTGGCTTGCATAAAAAGGAAAGCCACCATTAATGAATTTTGAAGCTCTAGTTTCTTTGATTTTCCAACTATAATTTAGGCATATCTCTAGATCTAGATACTCATTCAATGTTTTTTTATCAATTGCTTAAGATATGTGATTTTTTTTGTTTCATACCTTGTAATTTGACTATTTTTCTTCTTTGATTTGTATTTATGCAAAAATTATTTTTACTACTGATTTTTTAAATTTCTTGCATGAATTATTTTTTTTTTAAACTATGTATATATTGTATTTTTCAATCTATGGCTTAAGGTATCACAACCCATATTTAGGGTATCTTCCCTTTTGATATGGGTACTGGAAATTATCACTCCTTTTGATTCTGTAATCTATTCTTGATTCATGAGATCTTTGTATGTGGTATTCTGAAATTATAAGTAGTTATTCATCCATGTAATACCATTCTTGGGCATAAGCCTTGATTCAGATGCTTTGTTGAAATATTGTAATCTTGTTTCTTTTACATTAGATACATTATTTCTTTGATAGTAGTATTTATGGCATGCTGGAAAATTTGAAATGTTGATTTTCCATGGCGAAGCCCTTGCAAAATTTTTCCATAAATTCTCTCTTCCTTCCTTTTGCAGCTATAGTAGTTGTATTTTCTGATTCAGAATACAAAATATAACACTTTCTAATGAAGTTGATTTGATTTGGTAGTTTGAAATCAAACATAATAACTATTTATCTTGATCATGGCATGCATTTTCTACTTTTTTATCATCTTACTTGATTTAAATTTTCTTTTAAAGAAAGTAACAGTTAAAACAACATGATGAAAATTTGTAAATGTCCATTTTACATGGCAAAGCCTTGTCAAAATTTTCCCAGAATATTCTCTTCATTCTTTTTAGTTTGTAACCCTTTCTTTCCAGTTAACTTCAGCTTCTTGAAATTTGATTCTTCTTTTTAGTTGCAAACTGAAAAGTATACTTCTATTTTCCAGTCCTTTTTTCTGTATAACTTCTTCCATTTGTAGAAAATATTGAATTTGAGTTATAATAATCCTTCTTTCCAGCATGTACTTATGACTTGTCTATTTTTCTTGGCTACAACCTATACCTACACACTTAAGAAAATAGTTTAGAAAATACTTAGGCTTTTTGGCCTCTCTTGTGTCCATGTTTTTCTTTTCTTTTCTCTTTCTTCTTTCTGAGTGAGTAAAAGCATGTATGCATTTGATCTTCAAGTAAATTATATCTCCTATTTTAAAGAGATTCATATGCATGAACTAGGACAATAAGGAATATGAATTGATCTCTGAGCTCATAACTAAGTTCATCTTTTCTTCTTTTTAGGTACAATGACTTCTACAACGAAGATGAAGAAGGAACAAAAGCTGGAATGGAGATACTTTGAACAACGAAGAAAACCCCAAGGAAATGATGGGTTCACTCATACTCCTTTACTTTCTTTTTCATGCATGTGTACCTCTTATTTTAGTAGTTGTACTTTACTTTCCAGTTACATCCCATAGCTTGTGTGGGAACATTTGAAATTCCTTATGAATAAAACATTGAATTCTGAAATGAGTTGTATATTTCTTTCTACATTTCATCTTTCTGTATGGATTGTATGATGAACTAAACAACTCAATAATATAATTGAATGTCTTAATCATGAAGGAAAGAACATTAATGAGAACCTGTAACATTCAGTAATGAACTCTGATTTCTACAATCTACACTTATGTTTGTTGTCCCAAAACTCAACATTTCACCTATTTTGTAATTTGGTGTCTTCATCAAGACAACACAACTATCCTTCGGGGCCTTGTGTTCTTTTTCTGAAGATAGCATGAAATTGCAGACTATGTGATCTATTACATTTTGTAATAGCACACATAGCTACATATTTCATTTAATCATTAACTAATTCAGTAGTAACCAATAATATCAAAACTCTGGATGAAATATTCATCTCTATTAACATTACAGGTTATAGGAAGCATCACCCAATCCATCTCATGCTTTAAACAACATCAAACTTGCACCAAAATAGATGTTGTCTTGAACTTCCAAAAATCTTCTTACTCTAATAATGCCCTATAAATCCTGTCAAATGATCTCATTATGATTCAATCCATATATCACTAGAAATATCTCTAAATATACTTTCTAACACAACTTGAAGCACCTCAAAAATCCACCTGTATCTCAAGTTATGCTTAAATTATTGAACCCTACTCTTTGAGATCCAGAAACTACCCTTTGACTAATCAACCTATTTGGACCTCAAAAACCCATGAACCTACATTACCATGTCTTGAAACTTTATGGAAATCAATAAAAACTCTCATACATCATTAACCATCAATTTTGCATGCTACTCCTTTGGACCATCTTGTCCTAAAACCTTCTTCTCCAGAAACTACTATTTTTAGGTAGAGCCCACTCATCACCATGACCTTAACCATACATTTCTAGAAATCTTGAGGAGTCCTCTACAACATCAAATCATCACATTTTCACTTTCAATCAAAATTGGGTCAGTATACTTCATCTTTTACAAACTACTCCTAGCTAGGGTTTAACTAGGGTTTTTGACCTCTTTACCTTCTTAACATTCATTCATAAAAATGTGACAATCAACTAACCTCATTATTTTTGTGAAACCTTATAAACTCACCTTAAAATCATACCTAAAATCCAAAGGTCCCATGCAAATCACATGATTCACAACGAGCATCTGAAGTTGCACTTCGAACTAGATTTTGCATTGATTTTGATCTCGTCTCACAAAAACAGCCATATCTGACAAAATACTCATCATGGGAACCTAAATTTTTTTTGATAGCATCATCACTCATCCCTATAACATATCAAATCATCATAATTTCAATTCCATGGCTCAATCTCTCTAATCACTAAGACTTACCTACACTTGCATGTTGGACTCTCTAGAATAACTAGGGCCAACTTAAATAATGAAATATATTAACAAAAACCTCTATAAATTACCCAAACATACCTCATTTTACATGATATAGCTGATAACATGCATCCATGATCTCAAATGGATCCAATCCACTCTGTCACACTTTATAGCTAGCATATTTACTCCCAATGAGCACATGTAACATGGTGAGCCACCCGTATGCACCGCTTCACTTTGTTGTGAGTGCTCAAACACCCTCAAATCATGCTAGAAACTATGACAACATGCTTCCAAAGCATCAAATAAGCTCATACTATCATGTCCTATCACCTACGCACTGTATAGGCATGCTGAAAGCAAGCACACATCATTGAATTCCATTGTAGCAGCTAATAGACACCTTAACCATCATGTTAGCACCACATACATCATCAAGACATTATCCTACCAACTCACTTTATCATTACTATGTTTTTTCATGAATGACAACACCTATTAGGCCTACATGCCAAAACTACTTCACCGAGAAAGTTGTTTTCTTTGCAAACCATCAAGATGATAAGTAACTTATTCCAATTAAATCTTTAGGTTTCTTAAATTCTTCAAGCTTGAGGAAGGAGTCCTCTTTAATTTTTTTTCTTCACATTTTCTTTATTTTCCCGGTTCAAGTCCTCTTGAATTTTCTTCATGGTTGAGCTCAGTTTATCACAACCTTCAATTTTTTCCTGAGAGCCTTAGAGATTAGTTTGACTTGTTCTTCAAGCTCCTCTACCTCTTTCTCATGTTCTTTCTCCTTTTGGGCCAACACTTCTTCATGGTATCTAATTTGATATTATTGTTCCATCACCAAGGTTCTCAACTTGGTGACCTCTTCTTCCTTGAGTTAGAGGGATTTAAACACTTTCTCTATTGAGAATCATTTTCTTTGCATTCTTGAGCATCCTCTTGATCTTGTTAACTCAATTTATTTTCAATAAGGGTGATGTGCTTCTTATATGCTTTGATTTGGACTTTCAATTTTATGTATTTCTTCTTCTTTGAGTTTTCTAATTCATCAAGTTTACACTCCACTTCAGCTTTTAGATTTACATGTTCTTCATCATCATCTGGACCATGCATGGAGCTACTCTAACCTTCCATTACCATCAGTAAACTCTCATTGTGAGCTTCATCATGATGCTTCCTGTGAGTTGATCTCACCATTTTAAGTCTCTAGAATCACCTTCAAGTTTTTATGCTTAACACTAAAGACCACCACTCTGATACCAATTGTTAGGAATTTTAGGCACTAAGAGGGGGTGAATCAATGTTGATAAAAACTTACAATAAATTGCAACTTCTTTATCTGTTGCCGTTAAATATTATTGATTTTCATAACCATGTAACATTAACCATAAAGATATAGAATGATAAGCATACGCACATTCACATGAGAAGACCAAATATAATGTGGGAAACCCTTTTGGAAAAAAAAACCCACGGAAACCAATGAACTAATTTTGGACAATTGTTCAAGTACATATACAATGATTTCACGATTGAGCTACAACTCCAATAATTCAACCAAGACACCACCCATTCTTTGACAAGATACAACTTTCCTAGAGGCCACTACTCCCAAATTTAGTCTAGTAACCACTGTGACCTTTAGTAAGCCACAACTTATAAGGAGGCTTCAACCCCTAGAATTTAATCATCCACCACTGATCTTCTATAGGCCACTACACACAAGGAGGATGCAACCCCTTGAGATCTAAGAAACAACTTAGATAAATATTACACTCATAAATTGATCATCTAGATATTGTGTTGCACATCCAATGATTATGATCAAATTTATTTTGCATTTTCTACTCACTCCTCAAACTCGGATATTCAATAATCTTCTTACCTCTTTGTTCTCTCCCCTCACACATTCATTGCACTTGGTTTTTTGCTAGATGGCTTTGTCCCTTTCTCTTACGCACATATCTCTGCTCTCTTTCAAATCTTCATTTATCGGACTCTTTCTCATTTTTTTACAGCAATATATGTAACATGTAGTTTTATTTTCTCCTCCTCTTTGATTTTAGTTTGGATTAGGATTTAATTCCCTCGGTTCTCGCTTACTTACTCACAACTAGTACATGGTACTCCTCTTGTTTAACATATTTGTTTTTCCAAGATCTTGGCACATTTATAGGTTCCTCTTCACTCAATAGATATCCATTTGATCATCCAAGATTCTCTCTTTGTACTATGATTTTATTAGAATATATTCATTGAGAGTGCAACTCATCTCTCCTTGATCAGCATTAGATGTTTAATAATGAATCTGTGACATTTCTTTCTCTAGAAAAATCCATGGCTTGACTTCCCTCTCTCTCTTAATTCTATTTCTCTAGATCTTTCTCATTTATTCAACTTGTAATTCATCCGATCAGATATTGAACTCTACCCTCATAAGTGCTAACAACTCTCCTCTAGGTCGCACTACTCCCCATGCTCGACTCTCGCTCAAAATGAGCTAAACCATCACTTTTATATGTAATCCTTCTTTCTAACCCAAAGGAGGTCATTCCCTCATTATAAATTTAACCAATACATCTTCATAACATTCAAAAAACATCATTACAAGGGTCAAATATGACCCAAGTAGGTTGTCTAGCCAAAAACCTCATTACATGTGCTAAAAATGGATCAAAACCCCATGGGCACAAAGATAAACATTTCCTTACTTCAATAACATACTTAGTCATAACCCATAAACCTTTAAATGTGATTAAAATATCATTTAACATTTATACTTGTCATAATTTAGCTCAACCAATCAAATTATTTCATTTAATGGGCATAATACTCTTTGTTCTTGTCAAAACAATTGTTTCTTACACCCTTCAACACCCTTTCCAAATTTTTCAAATAAAATATTCAAAATTCCCCTTATATATTTGACATTAAATCATTATTTTTATTTTCCCAATGCATGATAATCAAATCACCTTTCTAACGAGTCCAAAATCACAAAATATGATTTTTAGAATTTTTGGGGCTTTGTGTGGTCTTCTACGTATTTCTCATGTTTATCATGGCTTCATCCCATGTACCACATATTTCTTTCTTTACATGTGGATTCTGTAGTGTTTCATGGATTTTTTCTTCTATCTCGTGGCTTTCACTAATCCTCTACTACTTTGCTTAGAATCGGCATCTTTCTTTTTCTATTAGCGGCTTCCTCAAGTCTTTTACGGCTTTGTTCTTCTATCTGTGGCTTTCTCTAATCATCGGTGACTTTCCATAGACTTCAGCAGATTTCTTCTTCTATTCGTGGCTTCTATAAAATTTGGAGGATTTCTACTTCTATCCGTGGCTATCTCAAAACTTGATGAAGAATCCATTTTAGTTTGCAGTGTCTTTGTGTCAACTTGGAACCTCTCTGAGAGCCCAATAAACTTGTATGAGATTGATGCTCACCATCGAACCAATGAACCACCTATTATTCTTCAATGTCATCATCATGTTCTCGGGTCCATCATTTCCCTTACCTTCTTGATATGGATCTAATATTATGCCCGAAGATTCTTATACCTTCATGAGTTGACCATGAACACTTGAACACTAATTACAAACTCATTAATACCTCGAATCACGCATGATTGAATCTATTTGACTTTGGGAAGTCGGTATACAACTTGAGATGCCACTTAACCACACATTATTTACTATGTCCGATGTTCTCGAAGTTTGCATATAACTTAAGAATCCATAACACAAACTTGACCACTTGCACCACTCTTTTTCCATCTATACCACTCGACATCAATGAAAAAATCAATGATAATGACTAGGGTCCAATAGTGACCGGTCCCGAGGTGATGGTGAAGATTAAATAATCTAGAGGAGATGGACACTATGTCATACACATCCATAACCTCGTGGGATGGAGAAGATGGAGGGTCGATGTCCATGAGAGATAAAAATGGAGGGAGTGGGTTGGTAGATTTCTCCTTATAGCCCAACCCGAATTTTTCATGGGGTTTACAAGATTGATCAATGACGAGGTCATGCATGCCTTGTTCATAACACCCTATTCCAAATCCTTTCCATGCGCAATGATGAAGATAAGTGTACATGAAGGATTTTTGTAAAGAAACTCGAACCCGTTGGTATATGGTTTTGTGTTTGGTTGAGTGTCAATGTTGTAGGAAGGGTGATTAACACCACCATATATGAGATTAGTGTGATGATGAGGTGGACCGAAAGGAATGATATCCCGATGTCAAGTTGATACATTGGAGATTTATCAAGTCTACTGAGTCTATTAGGTGTGGGAAGAGCATTAAGTGTGAGAAGATGATACTCCCCAATGAGAGCTAATCCATCACTTTGTCTAAGGAATCATCATTAGGAAGCTTGGATGTGAAGACAAATAAGCTATTTAATGCCTTAGAATAATTTTGTTTGGGGATGAGCATGTCATTAAGTCGATAAGTCATGTGATATGCTTTGAATGGAGGGGTGTTTGCGAGGAGAGTTAAAATATTTCCCTCATGTTCATACTTGATGCATCGATGAAGGGTAGAAGAAACACAATGCATGGTGCCAATCCATGGTTGTCTAAGTAGGATATTATATTAGAACTCCCCTTCTACGATATAGAATACCTCATGGAGGATTTTTTAGCCAAAATGGATAGAAAGGATAACTATACCCAAAGTGGGGAAACAACGTCATTGAATGCGATCGTGGGTGATTGGGTGACAATGGAATTAATTATCTTAAGTTGATCAAAGGTATGAGATGAGATGATGTTTATGTTGGCTCCATTTTCTATCATAGAATGACGAATGAAAGTTTCATTAATATTTATAATAATGAAAAAGGGAAGGTTGTGTTCTTTAGGTGTTATGTTGGGAATTTCAGTATTGTCAAAGGATATGGAGGTGGAAGTGATGAGTGATCCAACAAGATATACAAAGGGTTGAGCCTCATTTCTAGGAGTAGGGATATGTTTGAGATATTCAATGAGGGATTTCCTATGATACGGGGAACTTTGGATGATCTCATAAAGTGACATCTTAACTAAGGCCTGATGAATTTGTTTCATAACTCTTTGTTCAATAACAACATGTTGAGGGGTGGTTAAGATACGCACTTTAGGTTTTGATGAAGAAGAGGGTGAATTATACTTTCCGGAGGGAGTGTTCAAAATGAATTTGGATTTTAATTGAATAGGTGGTTGACATCATGGGGATGAAAATGGGTGGTGATCCAAAAAAAATTGATAAACAGAGGAGGACCCTCTTTGGGAGAGGTTGCAGATGGAGGAGGGATGGTGACAAATGTCTTAAATTAATGAGGATATTTAGATATCTTTGTGGATGAAGGTTGGGATGAATAAGTGAGATTAGTTGATGGAAGAGGGTGATACCCTTCAACAATAATATCATCCTCATCAATAATATTATAGAGTTTGGAGGGCCCTAAAATGTTCAGTGTCATGTCTTGGTGCATGATGGTATGTAAAAATGAGATTAGAATTGAACCATGAAGGTCTTGGGCCATGTGGATCGAAAGGTTTGATAGGTGGCATAATTATTGTTGATGCTTGAATTAGATGTTAAAATATATCTATATAAGAACCAATGGGGATGGTAGAACAAGAGGTTGTAGGTGAGGCATTTTTAAGAATGGTGGATGAGGGTAAGAGGAAGGTTTGATTTGATGAGGCTTTATAGGAGCCTTTGATTCTATCTTGGACTTAGAAGAAAAATAAAAGTGCTTGTGTCTTGGTTTTATTTTTGATTGGTGGCGACTTAGATGGTTTGGATTCTGATTTGATAATGGGGGATGTGGATGATCTGGAAGGGAGGTATGATTTGGAATAAGGATTAGATGATTTGGGATTGTTGAAAATGGGGTATTGGATAAAGGGGTGGGCCCTAAGATGGATGGAGATTCTCCTAAGATTGATGATGTGACATTGGATTACTTAGGAGGGTTAGTCTTGGGAGGAGGAAGCTCCGGATTTTTATGTGGGTGCATGAGGGACGTTTGGATGGGCATGCCAAGGTTCTCATACTTTTGTTTTAAAGATTTACCTTTGGTATGAATAATGATGACTTCAACCGGGGATCTATGGAGGAAAAACAAGGTAATGTATGTTATGTTGTATAAGTGGATATTGAAGGTGGGATTCATTTTTGTATGATGCGCTTGACAAGATATAAAGGGTTTATAGATTATGTAGGTTTAGGATTTGTTGGTGTGGGAATGATTGTAATTTATATGGGGTGAAAGTCTCGTTTGTAGGTACATTAAGGGTGGGTGTTTACATGGTAGATGATTCAAGGGATGGTATGGGTATGGACATAGATTCATATGTTGATGTGAGTATGGTCACAGTAGTGAATGTGATTGATGTGGAAGTTGGTGTCGATGTAGGAATGTGAGATGAATATTTTCATGTAGGTGTTAAAGTAGATAAAGGTGAAGTACTAGACGCGATAGGTGAGGATGTGGAAGATATGGATGGAGAAGTTAATGCAATTGGGATTGGTTTGGGTGTGGTTGTTGTAGATATATTTGACGTAGATGTAATCGGTATAAGGATAGGTGTGTAAGTTATAAGCGTAGAAGAAGAGTATAAAATAGATGTGGGTGCCCACGGGGCTCACTATCTAGGCAATATCCTAACACGTTCATTCATATTGAGGTAATTAAAATTGATAAAAACAAAGACAATATACTAGTATACATTAGGGGTAAAAGGGTTTAATTTATTAATATTTTGAATTAGGTATTGGGGGTAGGGTAGAGAGGTGGTCCAGAGGAGATGTAGGGTTTTAACCCTAGTTTTAAAACTAAATACCTTAAAATTGCAAAATAAGTGTAGTCATAAAATTAAATTATAATCTCTTTTTGAATAAGGAAATCTCAATTAGGAGATTTTTAACCAAGAAATAATAAGATGGTAGAAAACTAGGATTGAGTATGCTTTTCAAAATAAGTGATATTATTTCACCATATTAATTATTTGAAGACCTATTGATGAATGATTAAGCTTGAAATTAAGGTAATTGGTAATAGGTATTAAATGATTTCAAAATATTTTCTAGAGAAAAGGTGTATAAAGAAAATAAGAATTGAGTGGGAAAAATTTTTTTTTACATAAGGTATAAGGAAATAATATGGGGTATCTTAATTCTAATAATATAATAGGAGGGGATATTATCAATAAAATAATTAAAGGTAAAAAGTAACATTAAGGGTATTCATTAATACGCTTGAACGAATGTGTTATCCCATGCTTTTACAAAGTGGACTCCTCGTGTGGGCATCATACATGATGAGATGATAGGCATAAGTGATGGTGTTGGATATTTGTGTATATTACTGATTGTATGGGCATTAGGTTCCTATGATCTGAGGGTGGAGTTTGATTATTAGGCAGATGATTGGGAAAAGGTTTCTTGAAAACGCGTCTACGGGTTGATTAGGTGGTACATTAGGATTATCCACTTGGAGGTCACCAGAGTCTATAAGTTTTTAGATGATGTCTTTAAAAGTGTGACACTTCTCAATGTCATGACCAAAAAATTAATTATATTTATAGTAATTATCTTCATGATGGTTTGGGTCGTGATTCATCATAGGGTTGGATGGGAGGAATTCAAATGATATTGACTACCATTAACTTGTTGAATATTGAACTATAAGATTCCCCAAGAGGGGTATAGTTAGGAGGAAGCATGGGATCTCTTTGTGGAGGATCCATGTGAGAAATGGATGTGGATGAGGATTTAACCATGATGGCATTAGTGGAATTCTTAGATTTGTCACCATGTGTGGAGGATTTAGTAAATTCAGACTTGGGTTTATTTGATCGAAGTTTGAGATGGCCTTTCTCAAGGGTGTGGAGTTCAATTATGTGAGCTATAATAAATGCCTCTTCAAATTTTAGAATGATTTAATTTGAAGAGTAGAGGATATATGATTCACAAAATTCCATGAGAAGAGTTAAATTAATTCAAGTATGTGGAAAGGAGAATGGTAGTTGGTTAATTGTGCCACACCATCATACGACCAAATCGTGATAGATTCGAATCATACTATATAATCGCGTAGAGGTTTGTGATACTTATATTATGAATAATATTGATTGATAAGTGTTCCAGAATAACTACGTAAGTTGGGTGAAGGAAAATAATGAATGTTATGGGATGTTGTTTTACCAGTCCAATGTGGGTTTGGCTAACAACATGGGTGAGGTGTGAAGAATAAGGTCTTGATCACAAGCGATGAGGTAACATGAATTTCTAAAAGGGTGAAGGTGTTATCGTGGATCCTCCTTGCTATTGAACATGGATAGTTTTAGTAATTCCCAATGAAGAGGATAGGGCTTCATGGGTACGGATGGATTGATAGGTTTGTTACAATTTTTTCATATGAGAAGGTGGTTTTGGATCCTAAGGTAGTGGCCTCAAGATTAGCCATTCTACTCAATAATACTTACATGGGATCATTAGATGGATGGGGTTGAGAAGTTGAAGGATGAGATTTTGATGCATATGAGGTGGATGGGTTAGGTTGTTGATAAGGCTGATATGTTTGAGGATGAGTAGGTGTTGGTGGATATGGTTGATAAGGGGAATATAATTAAGGGGTTGTGATTGAACGGGTTAAGATAAAGGTTGTTATTGAGAAATGGGGATGTGATAAGATTGGTTAGATTGATTTATATGTTGAGATACGGGGACATTTAATTTTTCCGATATAGGATGAGTTGGAATGTAATTAATAGGTGGAAGAGATACTTGAGTTGATTGATTAGGAATTATACAATGAAAATTACCTCAAGGAGAATATTGATGGGTCCGAGTTGATTCGGAAGGATGGGCATGTGAAGTGGTCACATTTACATGGTCATGGGAGGTGGAGATAAGGGGTAAAGTTGAATTATGTTGTTCAAGTGAAGGAGGAATCAAGTGAGATTCTTGTGATGATTGGATAGGGGCACAAGTGACCGTAGGTAATGATGATGTGATGGGGATATAAGAGGTGGAAGTAGTGTTAATGTGAGTATATTAGTGGGGATGGAGACCAATGATTGAGTGGTTTGGTGATTGTGAGGGATTGTGGAGGAATATTGGTGGGGATTAAGCTCATGTTGGGACATATAAGGTTCATTCATAACTAAAGAGAAGAATACGAAAAATTGTGATGTGATATTGAGTGGACAAGAGTATGATATGAAGGAGAGGGTGAGCAGAAGATTCATGTAAAAGAGTAAAGAATAGTCAAAGGCGTGGAAGGATAGGGAAGGAAACACATGAAAATACAAGGGCAAGTATGGCACTTAACCATTTTCACATGTATAGGCTATTTTTGGAGATAGTGTGCAGAGCACACAAACTAGGTAAAGACTTGTGCGACACACATGGGCTATTATTGGAAGAGTGACTACTAAGTGCTTTGCATGGGTTCAAGCTAATAATATAATTTCTACTTGCCAGTTAACCAAAAGATATCTATTGTTAGCGTACTTGCATGTGTGGCTATTATTGTAAAGGTGCATGGCTATTTTTAGCATGCAACCTATTTTGGGAATTATGCAAGTGGTGAAGGGAAAGTCCCCACCCTTATAAATATGTAGTGATCTGCATAGTATAAGAGGACTATGTGAGAACTGAATTACTGTGAGGTTATGCTGCCATATCTAATGCATGAATGAGATTATGGTATTACTTATTGTAATAAGCTTCTGTGTATTTATTTTGTTTAATATAATGGAGTGTATTGGCTGAATCAAGGTATTAATCATGAGTATAACTGGTTCTTGCATGATTGACTTCATTATGGTTATTATTTAAATCTATTACTCTTTAGATCTAGATCTGGACATTCTCTATAGATTATTGTATTAATTATGGATCTGAATGAATCAAGTCTTCATCATGCTAACATCCTACAAGCAACAACCCTAAAGAGGGGCCTGGTACCTTTGTGCACTTCGGGTGAGTACTCAGTCTAGGTTGAGTGATGTGTCAGCACACCTGGGTTATTAATAGTAAATTCTAGGCTGCATCATTGGTTCCATTGTCGGGACCTCTTTTTCAGTTGTTTTCAGGATGGTTCATGATGAAGACATACAGGTTGACCCTAACAAGTGTTGAGGAGTGGATACATGATCTAGAAGAAGAATATGCACGAAGCTTTAGCACCATATATGAGTTTAACACATGTGTATGGGTGGAATAGAATATGTATGACAGTTTGTATGAGATATGTTTTTCTTTTTTCCAATATAATTATACGAGTGGTTGGTTTCTTATGTGTCTAAAAGGAATTGGAGGTATCACGCACTTTTTTGCACGCGTGAATAATTTCACACCCTTTATGATGCTTTGATCTAATTTAGACACGTGGTTTTGTGGTGTTTTGAACAGTTATATTCTCGAGTACTCAATTTCCACTTATTCTTTCCTAGAGGTAGTGGAATTCCATTTTTATGATATCCCGCAGAGGAACTTACCTATAAGGCATTCCACTGGAAATCATAATCTTGATGGTAACCCTAAACTTGGAAAGCAAACTAATGGCTAACTAAAATCCACCATGCGTGGGGAAAGAGCAGTTTGGTGAAAGATGGAAGACCTAGCGATAGAAAGGTAAAGAGAAGAAAGGTGGCTTAATTATAATGAGGCACACGAGAGGGAGATAGAGAAGAAATGGTATGTTGCGAGTGAATAGTGTTAAGGAGAGATATGGATCGTGAAGGGTTTGGAGCTCATGTAGAAGGCATGGAGCTAGAACATCATGAAATCCTCCATTTGGGAAAGCATAACATGGAACCCCCTCAGCCTCATGTAGAAGTGCATCATCGAGATGAATTGGGTTGTGGGTGTGCATATGAATCTACCTAGAACCTTTCCAATGCATTTGGTTTTCCAAAGTATCTAGTATGACAAACATTCAGCAAGCTAATCTAAGCGGTGGGAGAGCAAGAGTAAGTCATATAGAAATTACATCGATGGCGGGAAAACATCTTTGTTATTTTTTGGAGGTACCTTTTAGGTGCATCATTCACACGTAATTCAAACACACGGGACTCACTTCTGTGGAGTGGTAACACTTTACAAACTATGAAAGGAATAATAAGAATATTGTTCCAAGCTTTGATCTTAGATGATAATAGCACACCACATTAGATTTGCAAAACATAAGAGCTAAAATAACATATATGGAAATCCATCATAGTCCATAATGCTCAATACAAGATGCAATACAATGACTTAAATTAATCAATAAGAAAGATGTACATATAGGAGGAGAGAAGTGCAAATACTACCTAAAGTAGTGGTAAATAAGTCCCACTAATCGATACTTGGTAGTTAAGATAACTCCAAAATACTAGTAAGCTAACTCCACATAAATGAGAAGCTAACTCAACACAACTAGTAATCTAACTCCACACAACTAGTACACCTAAGCAAGCTAACCCAACAAGTGTAGGGATAACACAAGTGTAAGAATTATCCTAATAAATAAATAAAAGGATAAATAATAACCTACACTAACACTCTTCCATAAGCATAGCTTAGGTGGATGAAAAATAAGGTGGGTCCTGACAATAAGGCCTGATGAGGTACCCGCGTGTAATAAATAGGAAAATTGGACACCGTAAGGTACCCAAAACTAGTAATAACAAAGTAGAGAGAGCAAAATCCTGCTACAAGATATCCTTAGAAGCAAGGATCCAAAAATGCCTATAATGTTGAAGATGTGTGGTGTGCACTGTGTTTTGAATCCAGTGCTCAATCATAGAACTAAAAAATTACGACACTAGGCTTCACCATAATAGCTCCATGCAAGGAGACTATCAATGGAGTGATGTCAAAATGTAAAAAAAAACCAAAAAAATAAAAGGATAAATAATAACCTACACTAACAGCATCGTAGGGGTGAAATTGATACTATTGTTGGGACACAGGAAGTACATCTTCGGTCCGTCTCGGCTACGGTAGAGGATCGGGGAGGTATAGGTGATTTTAGTTCCATTGGATCTGGTGGTTCTAGAGGTAGAGGAAATACACAGGTTCTAGATCGGGTGGGAAATTTCCGCACCAACACGAGAATATTTACATGGAGATGTCTCTCCATATTCCATAGTATAGGGGCATAGAATATGCTACTGAACATGTGCACATGTGTGAAATCCTGTGGCACGCAAAAGGAATCACGACTTCGAGTGTGGGGAAAGTCAATTTGCCACTACATTACAAGGGCACGCACATAACTAGTACAAAATGTTTTACCCTGATCGACTTGTGTATACTATGCTACTTTAAAAGATTATTTCCTTAAAGAGTTTCACATCCCTGAGTTTGAGCAGAAGAGTATAAGTGTACTCAAGGATATTAAGCAAAGCACTATTGAGAGTGTTAGAGAGTATGATGCTCATTTCAAAATTATTTTATCTAAGTTTTCTTATGGTATTCATGCAAGATAGCATGTGCAATAGTTTTTTGGAGGTCTGATTACCCCTTTTAGAAGGGCACTATCACATAAGACATACACTGATCCACATAAAGAACTTGAAGAAGCTTTACACGCCGAGGAAGTTGAAATTATAGACACTAGGGTGAGCCCATTTTTGGAAGAAAAGATCGCATCTATGGTGAAACAGTTGGAGAAGCTATTGGAAAATTCAACACATGAGACGCAGATGGGGATTTGGTGTCTGATTATGAAGTGAAAGGCCACACCAAGTATAGTTGTCCCCACATATCAGTACGTTCATTGCTGCTATACTATGAGATATGTCATTTAAACCATGATGCTAGCCACTTCCCATTATTACAACACATAATAAGGAAGAACATCTCTTGCTACTCGTAAAAATTTTATGTCCATGACTCACGAAACGGAAGACTTTCACTTGATTGGTCGACCCATGATGCTATAGATATTGGTGTGAGACAAACATGAGTATCAGATAAATCTAAAGGAAAGAATGGTTATTAGGATGGGGATCACAATCAAGTGTGATATGATTAGAAGGAAGGGCATTTTGAAGGAATTTATGGTAGAGGTCAAGGATATCATGGTGGTGGATGAGGTGAGTTTCCTTGCGGGACATGTTATACCTATGGATCTCTTGAACACTATACGCATGAATGTCCTTAGAATCTTACATGTTCTTTCTGTGGAAAGAATCATATTTATGAGGAATGCCCGGACTTATATGAGCATCTTAGTAAGCAACATAAATAAGAAAACAAAGGTGCATGGATGGTTAGGATACATTGTCTTTGCCGTGGAAAATAAGTGGATGACCAAGTTAGAACCAGAATCCGAGGTATTTCCCATAAATATGACTACTGCGTTGAAGCGAGTGTGCTAGAGAAGCGTTACAACAAAAGCCTACATCACTAAGGAGGAGGTTCTACATGCACGGTACCCAGATCCTGTCCATCAGAAGGAGGTTTATTAGGAAACCATGGAGGTACTCAAAAATCTTCAAGGTGAAATACAATGTTTAAAGGATAAATCACAGAAGATGGAGCAAAAATAAAGTAGCAGAGATGGTCTAATCTGATATGGATGACTTGAAAGAGGTGTGCAAGATGTTGCGTCAGGAGAATATCATTCCATTGTTAGGGAATTGGCTAAAGGGAAACACTCATGCGCAAGTATTGAGACTAGATGGAAAATATTGCATGTAAATCTTCCCCCTCATAGCTTAGACTATGACAAAGAAATCACTCTGAATGTTGTTGTGGATGGATGGCTTTTGAGTAATATATTGATTGATATAGGCACGGAAGTTAATGTTCTTACTTTAGATGCATGGGTACAAATGGGGAGACCCCCATTACAGCCATCTTTGAATGTATTGTTCATGGCTAACCAAACTAAAGCCACTCCCATCGGAGTTTTAAAAGATGCATCCATTACCATACGGGAGACAACTTCACTAGGGATTTTGAGGTTTTAGCACTTTTAGAGGCGAATAGCTTCCCACTCTACTTGGGAAACCTTGGTGTTATGTAAATAATGCTTATCTTTGGTTTAATAAGGGTTATATTAGTTTTGAAAATGAGGAAAGATTTATTATCCCTTTAACAGATGGAAAATTTGTGCCCTATGTTGAGCCTTTGAGTGAGGAAGATCTGAATAGGATTTATGTATGTGACATCCGGGACCTAGAGGTGATTGAGCCATCTAAAGAAGGAATCATTTAGTGGGAATATGCATAGTCTATTAGTAATACTACAAGTGTTGCTTGTGATAATTGGGCTCATAGTACTTATGAGTTGGTAAGGAGCAAAGTAAAGATCACATTTGTGTGGAACAATAGACCTCATTATATCAAGAGGATAAGTAACAATTCATTACCTCAATACATTAGAGAAGGAGATCCTATGGTGTTTCTGCATGCCATGGAGGAATAGTGGATATGTCAGTTGGAGAGATAGAATATGCTAGCATATACCCTACGCAGAAGACAAGAACATCACTGGGGATGGTTCACAAGGATAATCTTGTAGGATGGAATGAAATTAGGATTGCTCTTTCTACTCAGTTTTCCAGGAGCAATGCACCTACTCAAATCTTCACTTATCATGGTAATCAACCTATTCAGCACCATGTTTAGCAATGTGAGAGACTCTAGAAAGAGCGGCAGGAAGCTTTACCACCTTCACTCTGGGTGAACAAATTTTATTCCACTTTACAAGGTTGCACGCATACTTGGTATGTATATGCGGAACTCCACAAAGAGACCGGAAATTGGCAGGATTTGATTACATGAATGATCTATACATTCAACTATTTCTCTATTAAACCTCTAGTAGAAGAGGCGTTAAGGGTTATAAAGTGCTTAACTATGGGAGATAGTGCACGGGAAGAAGAACTCATTCAGGATTTATTTGATGACAAGAACTCGGGAGTGCATTTTGCTTTGAATAAAAGAGACAGAGATGCCACACTACTTAAGTGTGCTTGCCTTGAGAAGGAAAAAGGAAAGATGGTCTACTTAGTGCATGATGAAGAAGTAGAAATTATATAGATGTAGACCATTCAATGGGCAGGCATGAGGTTTTGGATAGGGAAGATAAGACCACGTGTGTCTATCATGAACCTATGAAAAAAATAATGTGAATATTGGATCGGATGATGAGCCTAAGGAGGCCATAATTGGGGACTATTAGTCTTACTCAAGTAGCGAAAATCATAGAGTTACTATGGGATTTTCGGGACTTATTTACTAGGGGATATCATGAATAAAAACGTATGCATGAACCATTGCGAGAAATGAAAATAAAGCTTAAGGAAGGTGCACAACCAGTCAGGAAGTGACCCTACAGGATGAACCCCAATTTGCATGAAAAGGTCAAAGAATAAATTGACAAAATGTTGAAGTCTAGAATCATCAAGCCCTTGGACGAGTTAGAATGGGTTAGCCCAATGGTGATCAATATCAAGAAGGATGGTCGATTAGGATCTGTGTGGACTATAGGGAGCTGAATGTTTGCATGTGTGATTGATCCTTTTCCTACGTTATTCACCGAGGAAATACTAGAAGGCATTGTAGGGTGTGAAATCTATTCCTTCACAAATGGATTCTCTAGGTATCATCAAGTTAGGATTGCACAGGAGGATCAAGAAAAGACTACTTTTACTACTGAAGGGGGCCTCTTTGCCTATATTATGATGCCTTTTGGTCTAAAAAATGCGCCTGCTATATTTTCATGCATAGTTTTTCAAGCATTCAAAGATTTTATTCACAACTTCTTGCAGGTTTATTTAGATGATTGGATGGTGTATGGACTTATTAAGGATCATTGTGACAATTTACACTTAATGTTTGAAAGATGTATCCAGTTAAGCATCTCTTTTAACATCAAGAAATGCATCTTTGCTACACCGTTTGGCACACTTTTAGGGAACATCATCTCTGAATGAAGGTTTGTTGGTTGATTCAAACTAAGGCTGAAATCATTGTTGGACTAGAAGAGCCTACCAGTCAAAGTGAGGTGTGTGGATTCTTAGGTCACACTAGGTATTATAGAAAATTTATAAAGGGGTGTGCTAAGGTTTTGCACCCTTAGAGGAGTTACTAAAAGGAAAAGGGATGTTCTACTGGGGAGAACCGTAGTAGCGCGTATTCACAACATTGAAAGAGAAACTTACTACAAAGCCTATTCTATGTTTTCCTTCATGGGACCAACCGTTTCATGTACATGTGGATGCCCCTGGTATAGCCATTGGATTGGTATTGGCTTAGCCTAGAGAAGGTATTATAGATCATCCTATCTATTTTGTTAAAATAGAAAGTTGATTCCTATAGAGAATAATTATACAACTACTGAGCGCGAAGCCTAATCAATGATCTATGCACTACATAAATTCAGACAATACCTACTAGCAACACCATTTGTCTTTTATACCGATCACATGGCATTGAAATACTTAGTAAATAATTCTGTCTTACAGGAGCATATATGTCATTGGGTGCACTTGTTCCAAGAATTTGATTTTACATTTGTGGTAAAACCAAGGCAAATTAACTCTGGGAAAGACCATTTATCAAGGATACAGTCAGGGGAAGACGTGCAAATAATTGAAGACACAATGCCAGATGCACATTTATATAGGTTACATCACATGCCTCTAGACTTGAAGAATATTTTTGTCTTTCTATGTACAGGTATGGCGCCAGAGGGACTAAAAACTTTAGATAAGAAAAAACATACAATTAAATGCGCACCTTTTATGTTGATCAATGGTGACCTATACAAGTTAGGCCGAGATGAAGTATTACACCGATGTGTATTGGAGCATGAGCACACATATATCATGGAAGAGGCTCATGGTGGTATTGTAGGTGGGGCGCGTGCGGTGATGTCACCGCACGTAAAATTGTACTCACTGGATTGTGGTGGGAGACCCTAAATAAATATTGCAAGGCATGTGATCATTGTCAACATCTAGGAAAACTAGGGCAAAGAGATGAAATTCCTTTAAGACCTATTTCTAGTGTAGAACCATTTGAAAAATGGGATATAGACTTTGTGGGTCCTATTTTACCAACCAAACATAGGACTGGAGCATGCTACATCATTACTTGCATGGATTATCTCACAAGGTGGGTAGAAGTAGCACTTACTAAGGATTGTACAACAACTACAATAGCCAGGTTTTTATGGGAAAATATTCTTACAAGGTATGGATGCCCACTAAGTTTGACAAGTGATAGGGGCACACATTTTTTGAATGAGACAATCAAGATATTATTGGATGAATTTATGATTGCACACCATAAGACTACACCCTATCATCCTCGGAAAATGGAACTGCTGAGGCCTTTAACAAAATATTCACCCAGGACATTGACCAAAATTTGTGATGTTGGAAGGAAATATTGGGATGATAAAGATTTTGTCATGATTTTCGCATATAGAACAACATATAAAAGGTTAAACACGGCCACACCATTTCAGAGTTAGTGTTTGCACGAAAGCATTTCTTCCTTTGGAATTCATGTTACCTTCTTCGTGTATTATGCGCACTGAAGGTCTAGCTGATGAGAAAGCATTAGAAGAATGAATTGAAAATTTGATCAAGCTAGATGAGAGATGAGAAATAACACATTAGAGTCAAAAGTAAGAAAAGGCCAGGCAGAAAGCATGGCATGACAGAACATCAAGGGATAAAAAGTTTGATATTAGACAGATGGTGCTTCTTTATGATTCTAAGTTTTTGTGCCATCCAGGAAAACTCAAAGTACATTAGTTGGGGTCGTATGTTATCACTCACATACTTGAAACAAGAGCTTTCCAATTAGAGACACTTGATGGAATACGGTTACCCGGTTACTTCAATGGGAGTAGGCTGAAGCCCTACTATAAATAAGTCTTCTTGGTGTTTGTAATAAGGCAATTTTGCCATTTAGATTAGGTTTTCAATTATGTATCCCTTAATGTATTTCCTTCTTCATCGTTATGCTTTGTCAATTTAGTTGGTGTTTTTGTGTAATAAGCGTGTTTGCGTGTCGGAAGCTAATTACTATTTGAAGAATTTTTATGTGCAGAGGACTACACATACCATTTGTGTGGGGTGGTTATTGATAACTAGGTACAAGACTATTGGAAAATGGGTACACATAAAGGACCAAACTACTACAGGTGCTATTTCAAGTTTGGAGAGTTGTTAGAAAAGAGATTGCTTCTAAAAAAGGACCATAGATGGAGATAAATGAAGGAACAAGTATAACGCGAGGTAAGCAGAGGCCATGGAAACTACCAAGGGAAGGTGCAGTGGTGAGGTACTTAGGTGCATGGGAGCGCACTGAAGAGAAGTCTGCGTCTAGAAGGTAGGAAGGCGCACTAAAAGGTTATAGCTTGGGTGTGAAGATGTACCATGCGGAGAGAGTGAAAATTGTCAATTAATGAGAGGATTGTTGGTAGGTAAAGGAGAAATAAATGCACTAACTGTTTGAAAATATATATAAGGATGGGATGTGAGTTCATTCTTACCATTGTAATCATGAGAATTTGAAAGAGCTAAGTGTGACCGAGCTAAGCAAAGAGTATTGAGGTGCAAAGAGTGTGAAACAATACGTGGAGAGTAGATTTTTGTGCAAGAGAAGCTTGCATCCCCATTAGTGAAGGGTTTGAGTGAAGCAAAGAGTTGCAAAAGAGCTAGGGCATGTGATTTTTGCTAGGGCACACAGATTTGAGATATGGTTTTAGTTTGCACATTTCGAAGATAGAAGGTTGGCATTTACAGATAGAAAATTGTGAGTTACAGATGGTACCAAAGAAAACACCTGCTGTAGAGCCAAGGGAAAGAAGAAAGTGGAAGCGAGAGGTTGAAATTTCTCCTAAGAGTAATTTCTGGAGATGCAATACCTAGAAGGCATGATAGTGGGACAAGAATGGGAGTCTCACATCCCTAAGTGAAGAATCTATTATTATAACCACTTGCATATCGGATAATAAGGAGTTAGATGTGTTGTTGAGTATGAAGAAAAACAAGCGCACAACAGAGGACATGCTAGTGTATGATGACACTTTGGAGAGAAGTTGTTAAAGCATATTGGAGTCTACTAGTTGTACAAGATCCCATATTTTGGAAAATATGAACCTTTATACCAGTGGTTGATGAGTAGGGTACATGAAAACTATTTCTACTTTTTTTTCGAGACACGGGGTAATGATTACATCCGCTTTGATTTCAACTATAATAAGATTAAAGGGCATATGAGTGGATCGAATAGCGACTTAACAAATAAATAAGTAATCCCGGAGACATAGAAGGAGTTAGAGTATACCAAGGGCCCACACGGAATGGATATAGATAAGTTGAAGAAGTATCTAGTGGTACAAGCAGCTACACACCTGGTGACAAAGTTGAATGACTAGGAGAGATGGTCGTAGGTGAACACAATGTGGCTTCATGTTGTAAAGAAGATGTCACAGGGGTAGTCTACAACATTGTAGGCTACATTGTGGAGACCATCATTGAGGAAGTGCACCTGTGAGAGGATTAGTTTTGGCGCTATCCTACTATATTTGGTATTTATGGAGATCGGAGTGCCCGATGGGCCAAAGGAAAATATTTGGGAGTACCCCAAGGAGAACAAGTCACTTGCAGAAAGATTTGACAAGTACTTGTGTGAAGGGTCAATGGGCGGGCCATTCAAGTAGAGGGTGGAGATGTGGTATGATATGATTTGCTTGACATTTCAAGAGGAGTGGCTCATCCCCAATAAGTTATCTTTGGTGGTGGGAAAGGCGGTGAAGATTGTTCTCAGTATCAACACTTATGCATCGCTTGAATTGTAATGAAGGATGGGACTTGGAGCCCCTGGTGTAAACTACCATATGCCTTTACACCATGTTACTTCCGAGCATCATTCCATCTTTTTACCGATGCATGCCACCTGAATTTTGTTACAAACAAGGTAGACTATTACTACCACACGCTGTGAAAGATGTATGTATATCCAAATTAGACTACCTATATTGAGAGGCTAATTTCAGACATGATAAGCATGAATCCTGTGATTTTAGCGATTGGAGATAGTGGAGCTGCACTTATATACCTTCAACTTAAGCCTAAGTTGGAGGGTAAAAAATATGTGGAGAATGATTTTGCACTCCCAAGGCCACCTAAGGGTAAGCATATAGTGGAGAATGTACCAACTCTAAATCCCACTGAACCTATAGAGGTAGATGATGAGGAGGAAGAGTGTGAAGACAATGGTGACAGCTTGGTACATAGAGGATGGAGGCAACCCATGGATAGGGTAGAAGCTAAGTGCGCAAGTACTCCACCCCAGGAACAAGAAGAAGGAGATGAAGAGTTGGAAGGAGGATCGACCATGAATAACGCTGCAAGAGGGTATTCGAAGAACACAAAATCAAGGTGTTACTCCACAATCAATATGGAGATCACACAAATCTCTCTATAGAAGGAGACAACTAATAAGAGAAGGAGGAAATTAAAGCTGAATGAGGAGATGGAAAAGTCTAAAGAGACCGCACCTAGATCACCTTTACAACCAGAGGATGTGGAAGAGACAAAGGATGAAGTAATGAAGGTTGAGGAAGAAGGGGTACAAAATCTATGAGAAATAGAGCAAGATACTACTCAGGACATAAAGGATCCAACTCCAAACCTTGGCACTCAAGTTCCCAAGGGGCCAAGATCAAGGAGGGCAAGTGGAGAGTATGCTACACCAATCATGGGTTATAAAGAGGACACAAGTAAAATTTTCCGCACGCGATTTCGAATATAGTGGGCCTTAAGGAATTATATGGATGGGAGTTGATGGACCCTAACATGGCAACCACACATGTGAGGAAATAGTTGTCATGGTCCATGCAAACTCACATGGACGAGCCTGATTTTGATGTGTGTGAAGAGTCATGTGTATCAAGGAGAATGAGAAAGGCACCACAAAGCAGGACATATAACCATCAAACCCATGGTTATGTCTGATGAACAGTGAGTAATGCCCTAGTGAAGGTGTCTACAGAGGTGGTACACAAGAATGTGGATAAATCTGCCACCATTAAAGTGCTAAGAGAAGATATTAAAGCGCTAAGGGAAGACAACAAAGCCAAATATGTAGAGATCACACATCTGAAAGGAGAGAAGGACCTAGAGAAAAGAAGAATGGGGTTCTTATCAGTATGGAAGAGGAGGTTGGCGATCATGTCCTGAAAGCAAGACCACACTTGGAGTCCAAGGTACTTGAAAGGTTCCCTTAGGCTATGCACTATGTGCGTACATTAGTTGATCTAGTGCTTGAGGATGGACCCGTTTAGATGACAACACCAAAGGATCTGACGGCGGAAGTAGAGAAGGAAAATATTTCAGTAGTGCAAAACATTTCATTATACGAGGCATTGCTTCAAACCTTGCAGGAGGAGCTAAAGAAAGTGGACCAGGCACTGAACATATGTGCAAATCCAGAGGAAGTAATAAGGATCAAGACAATAGTAGAAGACAATGAGGTCCTTAAGGTAATGAAGGATGAGACCTTTGGACACGTGGAAATATTGACTAGTCAAGAAAAAAATGTGATTCCTTGTAGCAACATAGGACCCCCATAAGGAAAAATTGGATGAGATTGGAAAACATATAGTGTAGAAGATGGATCTGTTAGAAGGAATAATGTCTACTATGTCCAACATTGTTCTGGTGTTACAAAATGAGAAGGGAGAAATTTACCAAGATGAGTTTGAGTATATCACGGTGGACATTCTAGAGAAGATAGAAGCCGCACTATTCGAATGGAAAACCTTGGAAGAAGAGATAAAAGAAGAATATCTGGGATTAATTCTTTTGGTTCAGACAGAGAATGGTACACAGTGAGAGTTCATTATTTATGCATAAATTATTTCATTTATTTCCATTCTTTATTCTTTATTATTCAAAGAGTATCCATTGTCGAGGCGAAAATGTAATTTAGTGTGGGGTAATGTTGAGTGGACAAGAGTATGATACAAAGGAGAGGGTGCACAGAATATTCATGCACAGGAGTAAAGTACAATCAAAGGCGTGGAAGGATAGGGAAGGAAATGCGTGTAAAAGACAAGGACAAATTCATAACTTAGCCATTTTCACATGTACGAGCTATTTTTGGAGATAGCATGCAGAGCACACAAACTAGATAAATACTTGTGTGACATACATGGGCTATTATTGGAAGAGTAGATACTAAGCACTTTACATGGGTTCGAGCTAATAATATAATTTCTACTGCCAATTAACCAAAAGAGATCTATTGTTAGTACACTTCCATGTGTGGCTATTATTGTAAAGGTGCATGGCTACTTTTAGCATGCGACCTATTTTGGGAATTATGTAAGCTATGAAGGGAAATTCCCCACCCTTATAAATATGTATTGATTTGCATAGTATAGGAATACTTTATGAGAACTGAATTACTTTGTGAGGTTATGTTGTCGATCTGATGTGTGAATGAGCTTATGGTATTACTTATTGTAATAATCTTCATGTATTTATTTTGTTTAATATAATGGAGTGTATGTTGGAAGCTGCAATATAATATGAGAAATAAACTCCAAAATGATAAAATATGCAATTGAATTTATTCGGTATGTTATTCAATAAGACAAGGTTACATATATAGAGTGGAGTTCTCCTATGAAAGAGGAGTCAACTCTAATCTTCAACAAACTCTCACTTATCTCTCCCAATCCCTATTCTCACTCAACAAACCTAGAATCTCTCTAAGAGATCTCTACGAGTTGTCACCAACTCATTATTTGCACAATAATAATGTTCACAATATTAAACTATTCCTAACATTCACCCCCTTAGTGTGAACATGGGAAAAACATACACACTCTCATCTGCAGTATGCTCACCTCTATGGAGCATGTCAAACTATGTGACTCATGACCTTGATACTAATGAAGGGAGAAATGCTCAACCTTCTATGGTTTTACAGGTTTACCACAAACCTTGACGTGTAATAGATCCATCACCTGTCCACCTCGTGTGGTTTTCTGGATCTTCCACAAACCTTTTCAAGATCCATGAATTGTCTTACACTGGTGCTTTTGCTCACCTATTTCATTACATCAGGAGTTACATTCAGGAATGTTTATACATTACTTTTGAACAATCATTTGTTCTTATTCTCACAAATGTACGCTGAAAGAAAACACACAACTTAAAAACTTGGCCACCAGTTCAGTTTTGCGGCCTCGTCGATGGTGCCTAATGAGAGGTCACTGATTGCCCTCCTACCTCCATTACCTCTAGCCTCCATCAATGTCCCTATTAAATCAACAAAAAGTATAGTTGAGGAAGATACACGTTCCTTGTTGCAATATAGGGTGGGGTTGAGGGGAAGATCCCTCAAATCTAGGAATGATTTTCATTTACATTTTCCCTTAAAAATTGAGTGTCGGATTACACCAAAAATGCACTCATTTGTCCTTTTTTAGTAACAACTTTTCAACTCAATTTTGATGACAATAGAATGATACAATAAAAATCCTAAGATCACCTATTTAATAAGAATATGAAATGACCTTTTCACCTACCAAAATACGACTCTTGACTCTAACTTTTTACTATAACACTTGATTTTAATTGACTATCTAATGAATAACTATGACACAATATACTAACAACTTAAAAGACTCACCTATAAAACATATTATATGACTCGACTATAAAAGAGAACAATTATCACGTTTAACTTGTAATAAAATTAAACTTATAATATTATGACCAAAGACTAAAAAAACTAGAAACAAAACTATTTGACGCATGGAATGCAAGGCAACGTTTTTCACTATGGAGCCATAAAAATAATGATCTCAATTTTCAGTCCTTTGCCAATGCAAACCACAGTGGAGAGTAAAACTTGGGATATGTTGGAGTACCATGTACCAACAGGAGTTGAATGACTCGTTCTGATCCTAATTGCATAGAGAGCATTGGTAACAACATAGACTGAGATCAGATTAAGGCAGATCTAGTGGTGTGAACCATGTGCACGTGTTGCTCTCCCTTTTAACTTTGAGGTTTCTACAAATAATTCTTCTTCACACAGCCATTCTATGTAAATCAATAGGTATGAACAGCCAATGAATTGATTCTTAAAAACTAGCTGAAGATGGATTCAACGTACGGTGGCCATAATGTATTCAATGCCATACATATTGCAAGTCAACCCTACTCCCCACGTGTTGGCCTACATACACATTTGTGCATCTACAACTGTGCAGAGAAAAATGCAGGAAGATGAGAGATGAGTGCCACATCTTTGATAGCTGGAAATGAACGTTCTAAGCCACACCAAGATTGAATAGATGTAGACGTAATTCATAGTGACATGTATATAAATATTATTTTTCCAATTGATCGAACCTTCTCTGATACCACTATTAGAAGCTGCAATATAATATGAGAAATAAACTCTGGAATAATAAAATATGAAATTGAATTCATCCGGGATGTTATTCAATAAGACAAGGTTACATATATAGAGTGGAGTTCTCCTATGAAAGAGGAGTCAACTCTAATCTTCAAAAAACTCTCACTTATCTCTCCCAATCCCTATTCTCACTCAACAAACCTAGAATCTCTCTAAGAGATCTCTACGAGTTGTCACCAACTCATTATTTGCACAATAATAATTTTCACAATATTAAACTATTCCTAATAGTGTATTGGCTAAATCAAGGTATTAATCATGAGTATAACTGGTTCTTGCATGATTGACTTCATTATGGTTATTATTTAAATCTATTACTCTTTAGATCTAGATTTGGACATGCTCTGTAGAATGTTGTATTAATTATGGATCTGAATGAATTAATTCTTCATCATGATAACATCTTATAACAACAACCCTAAAGAGTTGTCTAGTACCTTTGCATGCTTCGGGTGAGTGCTTAATCTAGGCTAAGTGATGTGTCAGCGTGCTTGGGTTATTAGTGGTAAATTCTAGGTTGCATCATGTCGGGACTTAAGCGATTCAAGATTGGAATGGTAGGCATACATTTGTTGCAAAAGAGGTCCATCAACAAGAAATCGGTAGTCTTACGAAGGATATAGTCATAAAGGGAAACCATGTTAGCATCAAGAAGCTCTTGGAATTTTGCACATCCACAAGGGATGATAGGAGGCCCAAAATCTTTAATAGAGGTGGTGGAAGGGGGTGTTGCTAGTCTAGATGGAACAGATTGATGATAAAGGAAGGGGTTGGTTTTGAAATGAGTGTTAGGTTGGACCAATTGAGTATGTTTTAAGAGGAGGATGGAAACTATGGGTTGAGTAACTATGGAAGAGGTGACCAAAGGGGTGGAGGTAGTGATAGAAATAACAGAAGTTTGTTGGGAGGAAATAGTGGAAATAAGAATGTTGTTGGATGACATGTTTTGTTCCATTTTTCTTTCTTGGGATCATGTAATAACTGGCATGAAACAAACAATAAACAAAAATATGCTAATTTTTAATTAATTCAAACAAGTCACGCAACGTAATTTTGATTATGTTGATTATTAAAGATGTGAAAAAGAATTGAAATTTTGGATCGAAGGGAAGTTGGCAAATGACTGATCTATGGCTAGTTTCAAGTAGTTTTGGTTGGATTTATTGATATACCCGAAGGTATGTGAGGCATGAATTTGTGATGAATACTGGTATGGGGCTTGGTATTGGGGCCTACCCCCTCACTTCATGGTCTTGCAATGATAAGGGAGTTGGGTTCTTAGCCAATACACTTTGAAAGCCAAAAACATTATAACATGGCCGAACACTACGACAAATTTCCTAGTGGGAGATGAAATCCCAATAGTTCCACCTAAGAGGAAATTTTTTAGATGTTTATTTTTATCCACATGTTTGTATTTGTGTGATAAGTGTGTATGCGAAGGATTAACCCCCTAATTAGACTAGATTGCCAAGAAGATATGAAACACTCTTTTTAGATCTGAAAATTAAATGTTACGTTCGATGAAGACAATCAAGAAATAAAGGAAAGTATGATGCAAAAGAAAAAACTAAGAAGAAAAGGAATACCTGGATAAAAATTTTCCTTTTAATTATATATATTATTTATGAAGAAAGAAAATCCAAGAAAAGAAAGCTACACATGCAAACAAGAAAACACCGCTCCTTCCCTAAGGGTTAATAGAATTTGGATAGAAGAACATGGAAATAAAAGGCAAATGAAAAGACTCACGAAATAATGGTGGGTCCCACTTTGGGTGTGCCAAAATATTGAACAAGTTTCCTAACAACCTATTTCAGATTAGTGAAATCACAACAACAGCACAAAAATGCCAAGCATGAGAGGGTTTAAGGTACCTCTAGATGGGATGAAGATGAATACGGGAGCACTATGAGATATCCCCTCCTCACGGTGAGCTATATAACTAACAATCAAGAGAACTCAACACGAAAAATGGATTAGTAGATAGATGGGTGGGTTTCCTGACAATGTCAATCCCGAGAAGTGAAAACTTCTTAGGATGGATGCTAACCCAAGTTTTGATAAAGATAAGATAAAATAATGATTGATAAAATAGATGTAGCAGAATTTAAGATGAAACATAAAATAAAATGCAATAAAGATGAAGTAAAATGTAGATCTAGTATATACAAACTAAACTAAAACTATGCGGTGAATGTTAACATGAGACTCGTAGGGCCTAGTTGATGGTGATTAGAGAAGATCAAGTGGAATACAATAGAAAATGTATATTTGAAGGCCTTAGAGGCTGGTTTAAAGCTAGAGATGAACTAAGATGAAAAATTGAAATCTGTTAGTGCAAAATCACAGCACCCTTGGATGCAGATCAAGTTTCTAGGTTGATCACTTGGCATCCAGTGTGATTGCATAACATTGAATCCTTTCTCCAAGTGTGGGACTTGAAAAACCGAGAGAGGAATCTCCAGAGAAGGCTGGTTCCTGCTCCTAAACTACCTGCCACAAGCTATTCCAGTGTAGGCAAGCTAATCTAATCCTAATCTAACCATGCCAAGGAGACAGAGAGAGAGAGAGAAGGGAAAAACAGCAAAAGCCTACACTAAAATGGTGATACACCAGAGAAGGAGAATGTTGGACATCTATCAAAACTACCATGGGACAAGGAGAGGTGAGCAATGGGAAGGATGGACAGATGCATCACAGGCCCAAGGATAGATTTCACACAGAAAATGTCCCAAAACTCCATGAACACAGCTCCAGGCCTACAATGAACATTCAAACATGCACAAATACCTACAATGAAGAGAGGCAAGAAGAGAACAAGCAAAAATGAGGAAGGATGGATAGATGCATCACAAAACACGTTTTGTTGCTCCAGAAGTTTGCACAGAACATCATTCCATTAATAAGAGGAAAAATGCCATTACAGAGCAAGGGAGGAGGCTCGAACTCCATTTTCAACCCTAGAGAAGAAAAGAAGGGAGGGCAGAGCAGAAAAGATGAACAAATTCCCTCTTTTTTTTAGCCAAATCTGGCTTTTTACATTGCATGGGTCGAGCCCAGGGGACATAAATGTGGGAAAACATGCCAGCCCATTCCTCATTGATTGCATATGCATTAAAACGGCATGGGATACCTTACCAACCCATACCCTGCCATCTTTTCACCAATTTGGAGGAGAATGCGACCCATTTGCATTAATTTGGCCGCTGAAATGTCACTTCTGGCCGTGCTGAAGAAGAATGCGACCCATTAGCATTAAAACAGGTTGTTGAAACGTCGCCTCTGGCCATTATCACGCGTCAAATCCGTTTCTCAATTTTCTCTCTCCAAACTGCACCAAAACTCGAGATTGATCCCAAAATCATGCAGAGAATTTCAACAGCTTTCCGTTGATATAAAGAACGTGCAAATCCAAGCTCGGATCAAAAGATATGGTGATCAAGATTTAGGGCACGGAACAGTCCAAAACGGATTTTGAAATATTTCCCGCGCTTCGCCACCTGGATGACACGTGGCACGCATTGATTGGTCACGTGATTCTCTCTCCTCTACCTTTCGGTGGGCTTTCTTTTGAAATTTCCTTGTGGGCCCTTGCTGGGACACGTGGCGCTATTTCATTGGTTCGGATCAGTGCTCAAAACTTCGCCCCTTTGACTTTTCTGGACCTTTCCCCTTGTGACACGTGTCATGCATTGATTGGTCCTCGGCCCTGCCGGCTCTTTCACGCCCTTCACGTCTTTTTGTCCCGGATGTCCCAAAGGTTCCTTGTGCTCATTTCGGCCGGTTTGGGTCTTTTTGTCCCATTTGTCCCACTTTGTTTTGGACTGTTTGTGCTCATTTCGGCCGATCCGGCCGGTTCGGGTCTTTTTTTATCCCATTTGTCCCACTTTGTTTTAGACTCCTTGACCTTTTTCACCCGGTTCGGCCGATACTCGCGGCCCAAATGTCCCATTTGCTTTTGGACCATTTGTTCCCATTTCGGCCAAACCGGCCGGTTCGGGTCCTTCGCGTACATTTGTCCCGAACTGTCCCTCTCAGCAGTTAGTCGATTTTCTTTTCCTCTTTCGGCCGGATCGGCTTCTCGCGCCCGCCGCATACTTCTGGCCCGATTGTCCCAAATGCTTAGCGGGCCACCTGGAGGCTTTTCGGCCGATCCGCATCTTTTTGTCCCACACGTCCCAAAGGTGACCTTGAGCAAGACTTAGCCAATTTTCACAATTTTTCCTGGATCAATCTACTTGCCTTCTGCTTGAATATTCTTATGCATGTTATCAAAATTACCCTGGGGGGGTGAATTTTGGATAACAGTTTTGGGTGACTCAGTGGGGTCATCTGCCTGCTAGATGAATGATCAGTAGCCTGAAGCAATCCATTGGGCATGGAGTCATGAGTAGTAGCCTGAAAACTGATCTGAACTTTGAAAACCTCCCCTCTGAGCCACTTGGAAACCCACCGGGCATGGAGTTGTTCTCACCAAAAACCACTGAAAAGAACTGTGCAAGAGCAAAACCAGCAACACCAAAAACTATGTACAAAACTGAAAATCATACATGCCCCAAATGGAACATGCAGAGTGTGCACAAGCACTTCTTCTGCTGAAAGCAAACCTAGCTACTCTACTCTAACTGGAAGCAAAGGCAAGCTAAACAAACCCTGCAACTGGTTGTGCAAAATAGCTTCCTTTCTTCAAAATTGGCAGCCATGCAATTGATTTGGCACTGATCATGGCTGTTAGGATGGATGGAAAATCAACAAGAAGCTGGTCTTCCACCCAAATCATCAGGGTATCAACTGAAAACAAATCCAATACCTCTTTTAGTTGCTCTGCATTTGGATTGAAGAGGTATGGCAGCTGATCCTTGGTACTTTGTAGCTCATCCTCATGCCCAGAAGTGAGCATGACCGGTTGTGGCTTCTCCTTTGGCTCCAATGAAGCCAAATACCTGATTGGGCAAGGTCTGATCCGTTTGATATGCCCATAGCTCTGATTTTCAATTCCAAGAATGGAGTTCTCTTGTAGACCCACCTGAATGGATGATGTGGAAGAAATGGTGGAAACCTTCTGTCCTTTCTCTTCCTCCAATGAAGAACAGGAAGATTAAAATCTTCCAATTTTGATTCCAAAGAGCTGCTATAAGATGCAGGCTGCTGCAAATGAAAGCTCTCCTTCATGGCAGCAAGCTCTGGTGTTTGGGATGTGGGTGATGAAAGAGAGAAAGGTGAAAGCTCAACCGGCTCATCTCCATCAAAACAATCCTCCAAATCTGACAGGTAAACTACCTCATTGTTGTCCTGCTGCTCGTTTTCAACTTCCTCCATGGTGTCCTCTTGATCTGCAACTTGACCACCATGGTTTCCTTCACTCTCCAATATTGAGTTTGAGAGATCAAACTCCTTTTCAGTACTAGAACTTGAGAGAGATGAAGTGGAAAGAAGAACTGAAGGTTCTCCTGTAGCCTGCTTTGTGCTCAAAGCCCTTGGATCTGCACTTTTCTCCTCCACAGCTAGAATGTGCTCCTCTTCTTTTGGATTTGGAGCAGCTTTTCCTTCCTCAAATGTTTGAAGGAAATCTTGCTCTTGATTGAACTCTTCCTCCAGCATGAAGTTTGTCAAGTCAAACTCTTCAATCTACTGCTCTAGAGGACAAGTTGGGGCTGCAAGATCTTCTTCTTCTGTTGCAACAAAATCAGTCCTGACCACCATTTGTTCTCCAACCCTAGCCTCTTCTGTAGGCTTAACCATCAAGGGGATCTTTGTCATCCCAAATCTAAGAGCCCAACTCTTCAGACTTTGAATTTCTTCATCTTTGTTTGGCCTCTCTTTTTGTTGTTGTTTTCCTTGACTGGCATTCTGATTTTCATCCTCCCAACATGGATTTGGGAATGCAGGAGGAGGAATGGGCTGAAACTCAACCGATTTTACATTTTTTTGTGGTGGTGGAGGAGGGGAAACCTCTTGTTTCTTTCGAGGAGGGGGTGTTTCTGTTAGCTCTTGTGGAGGGGATGACTGTCTAGAAGGAAAAAGGAAAGAAGAATTGAGATGAGGTGGAAGACTAGGAGATGGAGGGATGGATTCAACACTTGGGACAGCAGATGGAGGGTTTAAAGCTTGACACTGCTGAGATGAAACAGATTGGGAAAGAGGAAAAGAAAAGGTATGAGATGGTGTGCTTACCCATTGACAAGGTTGCTGAATACTCCTCTCATACACCTCTATTTCTTCAATCCACTTAGCAAGCAAAGGCAGCGTTGCAATCATGAAGTCAAGCTTCTCCTGAGGGCTGTAATGCCTTGGAAAAGGTCCCACCCATGGACAGGGTGCTCCACAACCGATTCCAAGTGCTCTCATCTGTGCCTGAGCCCTGGACTGCACTATGTTTACCTCCATCTTTTGGATTTTCTCCAACAGACCAGCATCTTGGATCTGATGGTCTTCATTATATGCATACTCTTGCTCTTAGAAAGCTCCATAGCCAAACTGACTTTGGCACTGCTGCTCATATGAGTATGCATGCTGATCTGGAGGATTTGTAAAATGTGTTGGAGGTGTGATATACTGCTGTTGTTGTAAATGTGAGTTCCATGATGGAAATGAAGTCATGGTTGCACAACTTCATGGAATGGAAAAGAATGAAAGGGATGGAAAGAAGGATGAATGAAAATGGATGGAAATGGGTCTCAACTTCGGATTGTTGATCGATGGAGTCGCGATGTGTTTATAAGTGCCTCCAAAGGCTGAAATCTTCACAGAACACACCAACCTACAAAAGATGAAGTGAAAGACCTCTAAGGTCCCACTTGCGTGCCAAAACTATTAGTGCAAAATCACGCACCCTGGATGCGAGATCAAGTTTCTAGGTTGATCACTTGGCATCCAGGTGATTGCATAACATTGAATCCTTTCTCCAAGTGTGGGACTTGAAAAACCGAGAGAGGAATCTCCAGAGAGAAGGTGGTTCTGCTCCTAAACTACCCGCCACAAGCTATTCCGGTGCGGGCAAGCTAATCTAATCCTAATCTAATCCATGCCAAGGAGACAGAGAGAGAGAGAGAGAAGGAAAAACAGCAAAATCCTACACTAAAACGGTGATACACCGAGAGAAGGAGAATGTTGGACATCTATCAAAACTACCATGGGACAAGGAGAGGTGAGCAATGGGAAGGATGGATAGATGCATCACAGCCCAAGGATAGATTTCACACGAAAAATGTCCTAAAACTCCATGAACATAGCTCCATGGCTCTGCAATGAACATTCAAACATGCACAAATACCTGCAATGAAGAGAGGCAAGAAGAGAACAAGCAAAAACGAGGAAGGATGGACAGATGCATCACAAAACACGTTTTGTTGCTCCAGAAGTTTGCACAGAACATCATTCCATTAATAAGAGGCAAAAATGCCATTACAGAGCAAGGGAGGAGGCTCGAACTCCATTTTCAACCCTAGAGAAGAAAAGAAGGGAGGGCAGAGCAGAAAAGATGAACAACTTCTCTTTTTTTTTAGCCAAATCTGGCTTTTTACATTGCATGGGTCGAGCCCAGGGGACAGAAATGTGGGAAAACGTGCCAGCCCATTCCTCATTGATTGCATATGCATTAAAACGGCATGGGATACCTTACCAACCCATACCCTGCCATCTTTTCACCGATTTGGAGGAGAATGTGACCCATTTGCATTAATTTGGCACTGAAATGTCACTTCTGGCCGTGCTGAAGAAGAATGCGACCCATTAGCATTAAAACAGGTTGTTGAAACGTCGCCTCTGGCCATTATCACGCGTCAGATCTGTTTCTTGATTTTCTCTCTCCAGACTACACCAAAACTCGAGATTGATCCCAGAATCATGCAGAGAATTTCAACAGCTTTCCGTTGATATAAAGAACGTGCAAATCCGAGCTCTGGATCAAAAGATATGGCGATCTGAAGATTTAGGGCACGGAACAGACCAAAACGGATTTTGAAATATTTCCCGCGCTTCGCCACCTGGATGACACGTGGCACGCATTGATTGGTCGCGTGATTCTCTCTCCTCTACCTTTCGGTGGGCTTTCTTTTGAAATTTCCTTGTGGGCCCCTGCTGGGACACGTGGCGCTATTTCATTGGTTCGGATCAGTGCTCGAAAACTCGCCCCTTTGACTTTTCTGGACCTTTCCCCTTGTGACACGTGTCATGCGTTGATTAGTCCTCGCCTCTGCCAAATTTTCACGCCCTTCGCGTCTTTTTGTCCCGGATGTCCCAGTGCTCCTTGTGCTCATTTCGGCCGATCCGGCCGGTTCGGGTCTTTTTGTCCCATTTGTCCCACTTTGTTTCGACTGCCTTGACCTTTTTCACCCGGTTCGGCCGGTTCGCGTACTCGCGGCCCAAATGTCCCATTTTCTTTCGGACCATTTGTTCCCATTTCGGCCGAACCGGCCGGTTCAGGTCTTTTTGTCCCATTTGTCCCGAACTGTCCCTCTCAAAGCTAGCTTAGTCGATTTTATTTTCCTCTTTGGCGGATCGGCTTCTCGCGCCCCGTACGTACTTCTCTCGCCCGATTGTCCCAAATGCTTAGCGGGCCGCCTGGAGGCTTTTCGGCCGATCCGCGCTCTTTTCGTCCCACACGTCCCAAAGGTGACCTTGAGCAGGACTTAGCCAATTTTCATGATTTTTCCTGGATCAATCTACTTGCCTTCTGCTTGAATATTCGATGCATGTTATCAAAATTACCCTAGGGGGGTGAATTTTGGATAACAGAAACCCGATAGAGATATGGAGTAAAATATGATAGAAAGGATGCAACAAAATTACGAAATCTTAAGGTGGATATAATAAAACTGATCTAGTTGATGATGACTGGAGTCGATGGCGACTGGAGCTAATAGAACATATCGAGATGATGAAAAGGAAAGTACAGAGTGATATTTGAGGGTCTAAGTGATCGTAAAATCAGACATGGGATGACTGTGGATCTAAATAATGGAGAGGTTAACAAAAGGGGGATTGGGTCAATGATGACCAGAAGGTTTGGCAAAGGACTGGGACTGATCTAGGGTTTGATGAAAGAATATGGGGAAGAATGAATATCTTCAAATGAAAAATGAAGATGTGAGAAGGTAGAGACAAGGCTCTGAGAGGATAGATGAGCTGCATAAGATCTGATGAAGAATATGATGATAAAATTGTAATGATAGATCCAAGCATGCAAGAGTGAAAATTTTATCCAAATCTTCCAAAGTGAAGCACAAGATTTCCAAGATGATGATTGCATATGCAACAGAGATCAAAAAATGAAGACAAGATCATAGAAATCCTTAAGTCTCCAAAGTTGCATCTTGAGAAAAGGAAGGGTAAAGTTGGCTTTATAGGGTTGATGGAGAACCGGATGGGTTACCACAAATTTTAAGGATCTATCCATTTGGGAGGTGGAAAGGTGATGATCTCGAGGAAATGACCCCCTATGAGGTTGGATTATGGTTTCGAGGGATGAGGATGAGTTCGGGTTACTTAGAATGGATAAACATGTATTAAATAAGGGGAAAGGGGAGGTGAATTTATTAAATGTGGGCCTAGGTAGGATAAAATGGAAGATTTAGGGAGAGTAAATGAATTAAATGGGGATTAGAATTAATTAATGATGATTAGGGATGATTAATTAGGGATGGAAAATAATGATAAGTGGGATAAATTGAATTTAGGAGGGAAAGGGGATTTTGAATGGGAAGAGAGGTATGTATGTAGAAATCATGATGGAGAGCGAACGCGGATGAGGGATAGTGATACCAAAATTTGGTGTCTACACTTATAAGTGTTTTTCCTGTGGGTTTTATTCCATTACTTGAAATCATTATTGTACATGGGTACCTCATAAGTCATAGCTACCAAGACCCAATTCTCTTTCTATATTGTCATACCTCTACCAAAGCTATGTTAAAGGGTATGTTGGTGTGAGGGGAATTATTCACTTTATTATTTAGTATTATGACATACCTTAACCAATGGTGAGTCATAGGTTAGCTAGATGAGTCATAGGATTTACTGTGACGTATTACATATTTTTCATACAAATTTTCATACCTATCATATGTCATATGTCATTGGGAGTTACATGTTATTCTCGCATTGTAAATATCCCATCCTATTTTGGAGGATTGACTAGTGCATGCATGTGAGTTATACACCACTCCTATTTTTACTTCATCTATTTTGATCTATAAGCATTAGTAGACCATGTTTGTTACTGAAATTCCCATGAGCTAATTATTACTAACTACTTTGAGTTTTTCATGTTTTCATAAATAGTGCAACTCTCATTAATGTGTATGCACCCATATGATCTTCGTGGCATCTTTCATGTTAAATGGTTTCAAGGAAATAGGGTTAGATCATGTAGTTAAGGTACACCACATCATGTTACTACCATGATGGTCATAGTATATACTATACGAGTTATCCCACTATCTTCATGTCAAGGGACATGATTGAACCCCTAGGAGGTTGGCTTAGATTTCACTCTCTTATATAATCACCTATGATAAATACACGAGGCTTGATCCAACACATCTAGTGCAACACTTGGATTGGTTTAGCATCTAGGGATGAATTCCAATTGTATTCCAACCTCACCTCACACATATGATTTCTAATTTTACTTTTTTAATTATTTGATGAAGGGTATTATTGGTGGCTAGGGTTTCCACATTACTTCGTGTGATTATAGGTCATCCCAAGGTTTTTTTAGAAATATAAACATACAATTAAGGTTAATTTTATTCAAATGAGGAACACTTAAAGTTTTTAATTCTAATTATTGAAGGGTACACTATTGTATAATAGTATGTCATGATCATATAGTTATATTCATTGTTATACATTTGTTGTACAAGTAATATTCGTACTTAGTTTCCAATTCCAAATCTTATAAAGAAGCATATCCAGACTCGATTTATCTTTTCCACCTATCTACACATCCAAATATTCTTTGTTCTATGTTGTAAAACTAAGTATTAGTCTCCCCTTATGTATTTGAGATATGTTTTATCATTTTATGAATTATTTAAAGTATTAATGCATTATTCTAGTTATGAATGGTTAATTGTAAATTAATTAGATTACAATAATCTATTATTACAAACCATTTCTTCCTCTTTCTACACTCCCTCATTATCACTGTCCCTAAACCTATTCATGATCAAAACAACCCACTCATGATACTCCATGACATTAAGTTCCCCTTTGGTCCCCTTTAATTTAATTTATCTAATGTTTGCACCACCACATCCCTAGTCCAATTAATTAAATAATTGATTAAATTAATAAATATGCCTTCACACCTCACCATGCTAACTTGGACACCTTCACTACTTGTAACTAACTAGTTTAGAAACCTTCTATAAATATCCCTCAACTACCCCTAACTTGATCCCTAACCACATCTCCACACTTAACTAGTTATAACTAAACAACTTTCTAAAATGACCCCTATCCTCATCCTAACCAACTTAGTCTTAGTTCGAGTCTCTCCCACTTCACATCCTAGCTTCCTTCAAAATCCTCTAAAATCAAGTTCAAAATAGAAGTAAAATCACTCCATTTGATCAAAATAACTCGGATTCCAAGAAAACACTAGTGATTAACCCGATCACCGATGATCTATATAAGTTTATTTCTTGGCCTCTTTTGGAGAGGATTTTCATGCATTTTGCAATAAACTATGTTCTTCTCTAGACATTCCATAGATCAATCTTATTCAACAAATATCCATTGTTGTTAAGATGCATCAAAAAGTCAATTCGATCATCATATTGTCCATTTCCATCGTCAAATATCCTCGTCCGTTCACCACCCAATTTGATCATTCACACAAGGTAATCATTTTGTTTTCATCAATTCTTATCACCATTAGTAGGTAATATTGTTTGTGTTTTAATCATTATGTCATTTATTCTTTGAAAATCCATTAAAATCATAGTTTAATTGATTTTTATCTTTTTTCTGTAGTTTGCTAAAATTTACAATAATCGCCTACGATTGGCATAATCGTTGGCGATTCCTACTCAACATTTTTCTCGTCATCTTTCTTATAATCTTCCTAACCATTTTTATTTTTTATTTTTATTTTATAACATGTTTCCCAACATGGTGATGTCAGATGGCCTTAGGAGGTGAAAACTATCCCATTTCTAGTAATGACTCATTCCCCATTATCCGTCATCCTTTGTACTAGGAGCAATACAATCTTCTTCATGACTTAGAATTTGTACCATTCAAGCTTCACCCTTTGATAATTTGGAGGTCATCGTTGCATCAACTCAGCGTATCCATGAAATAACTAAGGATTTTTAGAACATGTACTATGAGGTTTAAAGAATCCAAGATGACCTCACATAGTCTGAATTCAATTATGAAGTTGGTTTAGACATGCCGAAGGGACTACGCACCACATCCAAGTTCGAGACTAACAACCATATCATCATCCCCGACACATAACACCACTCTTGCACACCTTTATGATACTTAGGGAAGAAGTATATGACTTCTTTTTGTAGAGGATTATATCTCTGAACCTAATCCTATTTCACTGAGAGGAGGACCTAGTTAGTTCCGTAGGATCAATTTTTTCTAAAAAATTGTATACTAATCGAGAATCTGACCTTTGGTTCTAGGATTTATATCATTTTGTTATTTTGTATGTAACCATCTAAATAAGTGACATCAGCTAGTCATATTTTCCACTTTATCACATTGTACTGCAACATTATCATCAATAAAAACTTAATTGTTTCATAAGCAGTTGATATCCACTTAAGGAAGTCTTTGGGCTTCGGGGACTGGATTTTTCTAGATAACCTTTGCCACTTATTTTACTAACTCTATCTTGTTTAAGTGTTTTTAATTTGTAGGCTTGATTATAGGAAAATAATCCTTGTTCACTTTCTTCATGGAGCACAAAACATCCATCACATCTCGTGGGTATCCCAGAAACCCCACCATACTGAGGTTGAGTTAGGTTTTTACCCCCTTGAGACATCAAGCAAACCCAAGGTAAAACCATGCTCGACATCTTTGCATGCACACATGGTGGTACTTGTCCTTCTTTATTTTTAATTGTCATTATTTTTAATCATCCACGATTAGGCTAATCACTTGTGATTAACCCAATCATCCACGATTCATCTTTGTAGATTTCTTATAATCTTATAATCATTTTGTTGTTTTTTGTTTTCTATTTTTGCTTCTGCTAATCTTATTGCAGGGTTGTCTTGTTGGGATTTTTGTTTGTTGTATTTTCTAATTACGCACTTTAAAAAATTGCTAAAATTTGAAATAAAAAATAAAAAAGGAGCGCTTTCAAGTTGAGTCTTAAATATTCTTTTTTTTTTTTCTTTTTGCATTCTTGTTTGTTTGTCCTCATCAAAATAAACATTTTCATTTTGGGTCTTAAAACAAACCATTGCATACTTCTTGATCATCTAGTTTTAATTAGGGAGGTAAAATCATTGCATTCACTTATTATTTCCCTCACAAAAAACCAATTCACTTCAAATCAAAAAAACATTCAAACAATTCCCACCCAGGTGAAAATGATTGGGATTTCATCACCCAACAGGGAAGCCAACTTGGTGTTCTAGCCAACTATAATATCTTGCCAGTCGGTATATTTTGGCTCATCAACCAACTCCCTTATCATAGCGGGACCATGAAGTGAGGGGTAGGCCCTAATATACATGCCCATACCAAAAGCAGTAAAGAGTTGGTCCTCATGTACCTTTGGGTATATTGAGGACTCCACCTTTAAACATACCCAAAACTAACCATAGCTTGCCATTTCCTAGGACCTTATTAATTGTCTTACACATTTCACTTTTTCTATAATTAATCAAGATTAATAAAAAACAACACTTTTCTTGATTTTTCTTATTGTTTGTAAATCAACCCATCTAGTTATTTTCCATTTTGTAGGTGTTTTTTGTGTTTGCTTATTATGGTACTTACTAGACAAAAATTTGCAACGAGACTTCTGAAAACATGTCTACTCCACCCCATCCATTTCAAAAACATGTCCCATTTCACACTACAACACTTTCAACACCTACACAATAACAAATCCCTATTATAAAATAAACACATCCAATCCCTTTTCTAACACCCAACAAACTTGGAATGAATCAGAAGCTAACTATAACAATGAAATAGAACAACAATCCTTTTATTCTCCACATCAATATCATAATCAAATCCCTCATACACCAGAATCAAAACATCCATTCTCTCCCAGAGCATCCGAACCTCCTTTCTAAAATACGAGAGACCCTATTTTTGAAGAAATTATATACTCAAATCCCATTTCCTCTCAATGCTTATTTAGCAGCAAGAAATGTTCAAATGCAGCCATTCACACCCCAATATGTTCCACACACTTACAACCCTTCATCTACCATTACAAGTCTTATCGACCAAAACCAAGACCATGTTACCACCAACTATATCCATATACTTCAAATCAACCTGAAACACCAAATGATAGTCAACCCTAAATATCTACTAGCTCCACTAACCCCTTTGAAACATCGAATGAACAATTCTCCACCAGTCAACCCAAGGCCTCTTTGGCCCCTGTTTATGATCTCCATATGATTTCATCACAAAACACATCTGCCCAACAATCCACATCTTCACCAAGTCCTTATATAGGTTCCACATTTCCTTTAAGTAGTGTTACCACTTCTTTATCTTCTCCTCCATCCTCCTCAGGTTCAAACATATCCATCGGGTTACATGGCTTTACTACTATTGTATCTTCCCAAAAATTACTAGTCCCATTCAAAACATCACCATGTCTATTCCCACAATCACACAACTAGTCAATACCCAATGTTACCATTGATAGTACACACCCATTTCACAATACATACCACAACCTTCACAACCATTGATCTCTACGCCACAATTCACACCCCTACAAAATATCCCAAAATATAGTATCTCTCAACAAATCATTCCACAACAGGCACCATCCACTTCCGCTTCATTCATGTACTCCCAAAAACACCTACATACTCACAACCACTCACTTATACATCAATGTCATTATAATATCAATATATTCAAACCTCAAAACCTATAGCTTTAACAAGGTTTCTCATCCCATCAAAATATCCCATAGCAGAACAACTCGTATCATTAGAACATCCCTCAACAAAACATTCCCTATCAATGAATGTACCATAAAAAAACATTCCTCAATATGGACTATCTTAACAATACACACCTCAACAAAATATCCCACAATACCATATCCCTCAATAGAATAACTCTTATCCATCATAACACTTTGTATCAAAAAAACATTCCTAACAAAACATTCCCTACCAATAAAGCATTCCTCAACAATATCAGGCATACTCACAACCTAGCCAATCCTCATTCCAAACTAGCTCATCATCACAACAACAAACACAAACTGACCCCCTCTAAGCCCTTTTAAGCCGCATATCTATTCTTGAAGTTGCTTCATCCTCATCCAAGAATATGTTTTCTTATGAAAAAAAATGTAACGATCCCATTCACCCTTTAGTACCATATAAACCATATCCACCTCACTGGGAACTTCCTAAGCTTATCAATTATTATAGAAAATAAGATCCCCAACAACACATTCATGCTTTCCATCATGTATGTTATCTAATAGCTCATGATCAAGATATGATGTTGAGGAGCTTTCCCATGTCCTTTGCTTAGATTGGTACAACAATATTCTACAAAATTCCTTATTCTCCTTTGTACAACTATCTCAACTCTTTTTAGATCACTTTTCCATTAACATATCTCGTAAAATTACTATTAACGACTTGTATGCCATCAGAAAATTCGAGGATGAATCTATCATTGATTTTGTCACTCATTGAGAGGGTGTGACTAATCAAATATCATTTACATTACCACAAACAAAGTTAATTGAGGTTTTATGCCAAGCATGTGCTAAACATATCTCATCCACATTACAAATCCAGTCATTTCAAAAAATTTGATGAGGCTTTTACCATGGCCCGTAAACTAGAGTTGTGAGCTCTAGAGGATGGACGAGTAAAGCTTCATCCCAAGAAACCAAAATCTGAATTCCCACCTAAATCACCATCCAACAATGACAAGTCAAAAACATCTTCCAACGCCATCGTAGTCAAATCCACTCCCAAGGAAAAACATGTCGTCAAGCATCCCTATCAACAATGTAACTACACAACTATAGGAGAGACTTATAACGCATTTTTTGAAAAATTTATTTCTTCCCCAACATGATATCTCTCCCTCCCATTCGACCTATTGACATATCAATATCCAAGCCCATCTGGTACTGAGATAACGACTATTGTAAGTACCATAGGTTCAATGGTCATGACATCAAAATATGATGTACATTCCATAATGTGCTCCAAGATTTAATCAAAAATGTGACATTCATTTAGACAATCCAAATGCACCTCCAAATCAAAATATTGACATATTTAAGTAACCTTTTCCGAATCATCCTTCATCTTTCAACCAACCACAAATGAATGTTGTCCACACCATTAATGCAATAACAAAAATTGAGCCTATACCCCATTCCACCTTCTCATCTAACAAAGCAAAATCATGTAGAATCAAGACGAGTAACCAACAAGCTTAAAATTAAGACTACAGAGCCTCACTCTATTGAAACCATCACTCAAATTCTTCCTACATCCTTATCACTTAACAAATCAAAACCCATAGAATCAGTGCCAAAATCCAACAAACTCAAATTTTTTGAACCACAACTTGTTACTAAAACCATTTCTATGATCTCATCACACACCACAACCAAACCCATACCCACATCCTCTACTAAAACTATGCCTACTCCTACATCTAGTTTTAAATTTAAGTATGATACATCTTGAAACATTCTTAGTGTAACCACCTCCACCTAAGCTAACCATAAACTGTAGTCATCCTAAATCCACAAAAACAAATGATCCAAAACCTGTAAATCATTTAGACTACATTAATCGCATCATCCAAACTCCTCTTCCTTCACTAGCATCAACTTCAACAAATACACCTAGTTCATCCAAAACCTCAAAGGGGCCTAACAAATAGGGTGTTATTCAGGTCTTTAGAAGTCCTTATTATGATGAAACATATCATTTTTGTGGCCCTCCACCTTTTCATCCACCTCCTCCTATGAGGGGCGTTCCCACTTTTGGAGACCCTCTTGTCATGCCAAGACCAAGGCCTATAAGAAATTTAAAAAAGACACCATTTGAGAATTTAAGGGCCCTTATTATGTCCCTCCAGATCAAATTCCCCACACGGTCCTCGCTCTCTCATACCGGTTAATCACCCTATTATTACAAGGGAAAATCCCATCTACCAAGCTCCCACAGTGATTCCATACTCTACATCTATCATTCCACAAAGGTCGCTCATGCCAAACCCTTTCCTCCATCTCTTACATAGTTTTCTATTCCCCGTAGCCTTCACCCACATAGGATCCTCATCCTCCATATTTTTTGTAACAACTAGAAAGCCTCCGCAACCAAAAATTAAACAACCCATTATTAAACAACTTGTCTCCTCCTCCCAAAAAGGATGAAGGCTCAATCTCTTTTCCATCAACATCCAACTAAGGGGTGTTACACCACCATATTAGATGAACTCCTTCAATGATCACTTATTATGTTTCCACCTCCTAAGCTTTTAGATCATCACGGGTGGAAACTACTTGGTACGATTTCAATATTTTTTTATTACCACAGACACGTGGTCACTCCATAGAAAATTGTAGAGCCTTTCATTTGAAAATACAAGAACTTGGTAGTCAACTCTTCTTTCCTTCTCAATAAAACATAACACCAACATCAACATCATCTTCATCAAAACCTGAAGGATACCTTTGTTAAATGTCTACCCTTCTAATCGATGCAATGCATATCACCACCCATTCATAAAACTATGACAAAGAATCATTCAATCCTAAGAATGGTAAGACTTCTATCATTATACCTCCACCTCTTGAACTATCAACTCCATCTAGTAAGCTTAAGGTGTCCATTTCCTTGGCTCTTGAGGGGTCTAGTCAAACATCCCCATCAAAAGCTAAAATTTCCATACAAGCATCAATGCCCCCTTCTACCACCATACAAAAATTTGTTATCAAACAATTATACCAATCCCCTATTCGATTTCACTTTATGAACTATTTCAAACATCTCCTCTCCATAAACAATCCATGATGGAAGTGCTCCAATCTATAACCATACCAACCAATGATCTGGTTCCATTTACAAATTTTTGGGTGCTCTCAAATTATCCACATCTATATCTTTTGAACCATATGAAATTCATTCTCTTAGACTAGAATACCATGACTTTCCACTCTTCATTACCTTCATCAATGAGATCAATGACATATTCATTAAGAGGGTCATGATTGATAGTGGCGCTTCCATCAATATCATATCATCCCTCAACTCAAGTTTCCCAACACCATTTTTCACACAAACTCGGTTATTTTGTGATCCTTCAACAACACTATCACACCCACACTAGGTATTATAATCATGCTACTCACAAGTTGGTGTTAAGACCCTACCAGAACTCTTCTAAATTATATAAGGATAATTCCAATACAATATGCTATTAGGATACCCTAGATAAGTAGCGTGTGTTGTGTTCCTTCCACCCTCCATCGTTGTCTCAAGTATGAACATGAAGGAACAAACCTACACTATTCCTATTGATACAAATCTAGTCTCTAAATGTTACATGATGTACCACCCAAAATGATGTCCTTATACCTAAATCCACATCTGAACCATCTGATGAAGCATCCACTAGTACATATATTCCTTCTTCTAAATTACTAGATGATTCTTCTCTTGGTGAGGCCATAAAACACCTTATCCTCGGGAGTATCATCTCCTCATGCTCAACTCCATTCCTTCACCCAAAACATATGGTCACCCTGACAAACAACCCATGTATGACCCAAACATAGGAGATATTATTTCCTATGCTCCTTATCTTTAAAAAGTCTCATTTATGGAGGAATCGATAATCCTCCATCCCACACCATTAATACACACCATGTTATGTCATTCACATAAAACTTTGAATCTCTTAACAATCAAACTTCACCCGCATGTATCTTCATCTCTACACATGGAGAGGTTTTGCCTCGGACGCTATGAATAGGGAACCCATGATCAACCTGTCCTACATTCCCTTAAATCTCATGAGAAGAGGATTAGGCTATAAAATATTCACCTCTGACATGTGTGAAGCCACTACATCCAAGCTTACTACATCCCTAACTATTTCTAAACTAGAATCAACATCGTCAATGAACCTTGAAGATCCCATGGACACAGATGACACTATACCCATCCCACCTAAATTTTTTTAATCAATGTCATATCCTTAGGACCACTTACTTATCAATCTAATCACTCCACTAAATCGTTTATCCCTTGTTTGGACAGAAATGGTTAATGAAGATTCACCCACTATAGATATCCTTCAGTGTCAAGATGACTAGGATATCCTTTCTCACATGGGAGTTGAGGATCATTTTCTTCATAAATCCCTACCATCTAAAACTTCAACTCTTCTCAATGAATCCACTCTCGACGTTAACTTAGGCTCCCCTCAGGATCCTCACATAGTTAAAGTTGGTCAATCTCTTGATCCACAAGAATTAAATGATTTCACCTCATTCCTAAAAAAATATCATCAAGCATTTGCTTGGTCATATAGTGATATGCCCAAAATTGATCCTAATATTTTCATACACAACATAGTCACATACCCCAACGCTAACCCAATCAAACAAAAAAATTGTAAGATGCACCCCCATATAGCTCTCCTTTTTAAGGAAGAGTTACAACACCTTTTATCCACTAATTTCATCATACCCATTGATTATACACAATGGGTCTCCAATTTTGTCCCCAGTAACTAAAGCCTTAAGAAAAATATGCATCTGCATAGACTTCAGGATCTCAATCTTTCTTTTCCAAAGGATTATTTACCTCTCCTAAATATAGATCATCTCATCAACCTAACCATGAGCCATGAAATGCTTTCCCTTATGGATGGTTTTTCTAGTTATAATCAAATCCTCATCACACCCGATGACCAACACAAAAACTTATTTCATTACCCCTTTGGGGACTTTCTGTTACCATGTCATGTCATTTGGGCTTAAAAATGTAGGAGCCACGTATCAACATGCCATGACATACATCTTCCATGACCTTATCCACAAAATTGTTGAAGATTACGTCAAAGACCTTCTTGGAAAATCTAAATCATGAAAAAATCATCTTGACATCTTAGAAACAATCTTCACCCATCTCATTCAATTTACTCTTCATCTTAATCCTAAAAATGTGTTTTTGGTGTCCTTACTAGAAAGCTTTTGGGTTTATCATATCCATCCGAGGCATTGAATTTGACTCGATGAAAAATCAGAGCAATCATTGAAATGCCTCCTCCATCCAATCTCAAACAACTTCTCAACATTCAAGGTAAGTTGCAGTCCATTCAACATTTTATATCACAACTCTCTATCATTGTCAACCATTTCACCACTTGCTTCGCAAGGACATAGAATTTCATTGGGATTCTGATTTCTAAAAAATCCTTTGATGAAATCAAACAATATTTTTATCACCACTTGCTTACTCCACCTCATGAAGGGGAGCCATTTTATCTATACATATCCACTTCATAACATGCCCTCAGCCATGTTTTCCACCATGATGGTTAGGGTCATGAACAAGCCGTATACTACATTAGCTGCACACTCCATGAATATGAAACATGCTACATAAGCCAAAAAACTATGTTGTGTGTTGTATTTTCACCACCTTCAAACTTCTACATTACCTCCTTAATCATAAAACATACGTTGTCACTAGTTTTAATCCTCTTAAATCCATGCACGCTAAACCTTATCACAATGATCACATAACTCAATGGCTTATGCTCATGATCTGAATTTGATCTTGAAATTATATCACAAAAATCCATTAAAGGTCAAGCCATTTCCAAATCGTTGAAGCACCTCTTCCTAGATAATCAACCGCCCCATGAGTAATTTCTTGATGAGTCTATCAACAACGTCGATGAATCTAAAATGATGAATCAAATTTCATCCCTATCAAAATGATCCTCTTTTTGATGGTGCTAAATGTCAAGAGGGTGGAGGAGCCGAGGTTGTTATCATACCACCTTGAACATTCCCATTCCATTATCATTCAAAATCAATTTTGAGTGTACCAATAACATGGTAGAATACAAAGCCTTAATCATGGGCTTGCAAACTATTATTCTCTTAGGTGTCCAAATCCTAGAAATCTATGGAGATTCACAACTCATCATTAGTCAAGTCAAGGAGAATACTAGTGTAAAAATGAAATACTTCAAAAATATAAAGTTTTTGTCAATTTTCTCCTTGGCACATTTGATCATTACACCATTCAAGCCATTCCACGATCTTCTAATAGGTTTGCAGACACTATGGCTTCCCTCGATCCCTTGTTCCCTTTGAAATAGAAAAATCAAAAGATAAAACCAAGATGTCTATGTAGTTATTCAACACTGGATCATCCTTCACATCAAAATGAGCTACCTTCCATCAACATCATTGAAAAAATCCATCGGATCTATGGTACACTCAGGTATATGATTATCTCACTTGAGTCCAAAATCCCACCAAATTTATCACAAGGTACTAAATGGTCATTTCTTCAACATGTTACTCACTTTTTCATCATAGGAGGAATCTTTACAAATATAGTTTTGATGGTATATTATTGTGATGCCTTAAATCACACAAATCAACCAACACAATCGAAGAGGTTCATGATGGCATCTGTGGTGGTCATTTCAGTGGCAATACCATTACTTAAATGCATCATACGACTAGGGTATTACTGGCCTACTATCACCAAATACTATTTGTGCATATGTAAAGAAATGTGTTAAATTCCAACTCCATTCCGATCTTATTCACATCCCTAGTCAAGTGCTACAGCCTGCTTAGGACCTATGGCCTTTCTCTCAATGGGGTTAGACCTCATTGGCTCAATCAATCCAAAATCATCCCAACAACATCATTCAATCATCACCACAACTAAATACTTTACTAAATGGGTTGAAGCTATTCCTTTAACCTCGACAAAATCTAGACCCATCGTTAACTTCATATATCGAACATCATATGTTGTTTTGGCATCCCACATAAGCTCATCACAGACAATGGAAAATCCTTCAAAAATAAGGAAGTTAAAAATATTTGTGATACATTCAACATCAAACTTAGCTTTTCATCACCATATTATCCTCAAGAAAATGGATAAGTTGAGGCCTCTAACAAAACACTCAACAAAATCCTCATGAAAATAGTAAATGATGTAGGCAAGAATTGGCATATCCAAATCTTTTCTCTTTGGGATTACCAAACTAGCATCCCCACACCTATTGGTGCTATGCCATACTCACTTGTCTATGGCTCCAAAGCCATTGTACCCCTTGAAATTAAATTCCATCACTTTGTGTATCTCTCAAATATTTCATCTCTAATGAAAAATATCACTAGAATCACCTAGCACAACTAGAATTTCTAGATGAGAAGCATCTAGCAGCTCTTGAACATCATCAATTTTATCAACAACGTATTAACAAAGCATATAAAAACATGTCAAAGAACATGACTTTAAAATTGGTGATCTTGTACTTAAATAAAATCAAAATGTTACTACATTAGAATGGAGTAAACATGGAAAGTTTTCCCCAATTAGATTGGTCCTTATGTTATCACACACAAGTATGGGTCAGGAGCATATCACATCACTTCTCTTGATGGGGAACCTAAGGTGGAACCCTTAAATACTTTTCTTTGGCCTTTCTATTGTTAAATGATTCATTATCATGACGGAAGTTTCAATCAAATATTATCATACCATAACGCCTTCCTTTACATAAGTTCCTTAAATCACTCTACCCATCTACCAACATCATGACATGGGGAAAGTGTGTATAGAATGCAAATGCATTTATCCCCTCCTCAAGACAAGTTTTTTTTTGGGTTGTTACCTCAGCTCAACAATTTGTGTAAAAATTCATTTGGATGCTTATCTTATCAAATATCATATCATAATAGACTAATCCCTCAAGGAAAACTATTCAAAATGCATAAGTCATTATCCAAAATATCAAAAAAGTAGACTTCTCCTGCGAAGGACAGCTACCCATCAAAATCATGGACCGATCCCTCAAAGGATGACCATTCAGCCAAAAATAAAATGTAGACCATATCCTCGAGGGATGGCTACTCATTTAAAATGATTCCTGTATGATCAACCTTCAAAATAATAAGCATCCAGGAAAGCTTCCCATATCGATCATCTTTCCCATCATAGCAAAATTCCCGCATCAATCATTTTTCTTCAAAAATATATAAAAATTGGGGCATTAACTTCTTAAAATCTATTAAAAAGGAGAACCCTTTCTCCCACATTGTGCCATACACACAAAAATCTCTTTTGTCATCATAATAAAATGTAGTTGTTTAAGCTCCCATTTCCATCATAATTTGCATAACTACCCATTGATAATTTTATTTAACATCTAAAAGGCTACAAGTGCAAGTGTTATCTTAAACCCATTGTGTATACATATCAAATTTTATTGTGGTTTTTCTTTCTAATTTTACTTCATTTAATTTAGTTACATTCCTTGATTTAACATATTGTGATTGGTCACATTTTAGGGCTCCAAAATCAATTAAACATCAGAAACACAACATTCTATATCCATCTAAAATATCAACACATACAACATATACATGATAAAAACACAAAAAAAATCATAAACCATCATCATCATGTATATATATATATATATATATATAAATACATCATAAAATTTGAAAATACATCACAAATGTCTTAATCATCAATATATCAAAATGGGCTTCAATGAGCTATAAAATCATATACGAATCATGTGGTAAAGTCCACATCTCTCAACATCGTACTAGCACCACCCTCTCCTTTAGGAGTAGGAGTTCTTACCACTTCACTAATATCCCCACCATCCCTACGAGCACCCGTCACCTCATCCTCACCACCAATTCCACCCCCTATCTCTTCGGCCTCCTCGAGGTGATTGACCCACTCTTTCCATGCTTGTCACGTTAGGCCTTGTTGCTGATGTGGCCACCCCTTTGGATGCTACATGATCAACATATAAAGTAGCACTGGATAGTTCTTGATGATCATGTCCACATAATAATACCTCTCTTCTCTTGTATGTCCTGTAATGTGACACTAAAATCATGTTAGAAGTAGGTGCTGTGATTCCCTCCTCTATCAAGCCATCGCCGATAACTCTCAGTGCGAAATGGAAGGCCTGTAATCTCCAACGCCTTCCTTAATGTATCCTCTATCCCTTGTACTTGTCTCTATCAAAAGACCTATACAAGTTGTGCCTCTAGACCATCATGCTCAATAATCAGACCATCTCTCTCTATAATAAGAGTATCACAAACTCTCACTGATCATCACACTCTCTCTAAGCAGTATCTCTCTTAGTCTCCACTGCATTCTTCTCTTCTGTCACTACTACAACATCTACAACATCATCACCCTCACCTCTCTCCTCCTCTAGCTCCTGTGTTCCTCCTTCCACCTAAACACACACTCGTCTAACTATCTATGTAGCCCTCTCCACTGTCCTACCCCTCTTAAAGTTCCTCAATGATCGGGCCCACCATACATAAAATTCTGGGGTCACCCCTACATCATCAATCGAAACCATCAACCAATCCTTGTCATGACCCCCATCCATGGTCACACGGTTGCTCATTGATGATGATTGCTGGGCCTCACTACTACAAGCATATGGGGTCTCGTGTCTCTATCATCCCATCTGTACTATACTAGATCCTCAGGTATACCTTAACCAAACCAAACTACCTCTTGACTCAGATGAAGCATAATAACTCATCCTCCCCATCTTGATGACCCTGAATCTAAATGTCATGTTGTAAACTCAATAAGTCCTGAGGGAACTCAGGCCAATCATAAAAATCTAGATATGGTCTCCACACTACATCATCCACCTGTATCTCTGATATCAAATACCTTGTAATAAATAGGCCCTTTGGCATTCCTCTTCCCAACCAAGACTCTCACTCCTTTTCATGAAACTAGGGTTTCGAACCTCAATGTCACATGGAACTCCCAATGGATGAGAAATAACAATGTGCTCATGTGCCCAACACTATAATAAAAATACAACATCAATCCCATAATGCTTGTGGGTAGTCCAAGCCCACAACTCTCTAATGTCTCTGTGCTAACAAAGTAGGAGCCCACTTAAAAACTATGTGGTGGTCTCCATCATCTCTGCAACTACACCAATCATCATCCAAGGGAAGTGCCCACCTCCTGAATCCAACAATGCAAAACATCAAATACCTAACATCATCATGGTCATCTCAAAAACCAGCTCTCTCAAGCTCATATAAAGTCTAGTAATCAAAGGCTCCTGATGAGTATCTCACATCCCAAGCCTCTCCTCCATACAACCTCTGCATAGCGTATCTACCTCTCCTCCTCTATGATATAATAAATAGCCTGTCCCCGAACTGGTAGTCTAGTAATCCAATGAACATCCTCCAGGTAATGATCATCTCCCCTATAGGAGCTAAAAATTATTTGTGGAAGGATTCCACCTCTCTAACAATTCCAGTATCAAACTGTGATTTATGGACCCACCTATAAAATATCATACCACCAAACCCCACTACCTCCAAATGGTCCCAGTCCTCATTAGATAAATCCTCCAGCACCTCATCTAAAATCAAAGATATGTGGTCTTGGATCGTCAATTACATGTTCACCTGTAAAACAAAACACACAAAACCCACATCAATACCATAATAGTATGAAAAAAACAACATTCATTCCCAAAAGGAAATCAAAACAAAAAAATTATAAAATCAATCCCAACATATAAGCACACATCATGCAACCATAAATGATCCAAAAAGTTTAAAAGTATTTATTAAAAACATAACTTTCCATTCAAAATGTGAACTATTTTGATCACAAGTGAATCATTGGTGATTCACCTCGATCACTAGAGATTGGAGGAATCACCAATGATTCCTATAAATTCAAACTAGGGCATCTGAGCTCCCCAATTGCATCAAACACCCTAAAATTAAAAAAAAAAAAAAAAAAAAAAAAAATGGGTTGGGAACTTACCTCAACTAACACTAGCTTGCATTTTTAGCTCGAGGATGCCATTTCAATGTTCTTTTGCTTTTAAAAATTTTCCACACTCATATGTTCCTTTGAAAATTTTCTTTCACCAAACATTCAAGTTGAATGGTAAAAAACAAAACCTTTGGGTTATTTATAACCCCTTTTTTCACACGACGCAATCATCGGTGATTACACTAATCGTCGATGATTTTCCCTAATCACCGACGATTTCTATTTTGGGCCTTTTTACCTATATTACCTAAAAAACATGCCATTTTCACCCCTTGCACAAGTGTGCCATGTCTTCAAAGGTCTTAGCCCTCAAGATCTTTGATCAAACCAACATAGTCAAATATCAAGATTTACCATTTTTCTAATGGAGAAGAGGCCTTTGGCCCCCATCACTTGGTTTCCCATTCGACAAAATTCTACCTAGTAAGAATCATACATCCACAGGTGTCGAGCCCTTTGGCCACCTTGTCAATTTATTCTCCATTACCCCGCATTGTACTCCCTTCAACTAGGGAAGCCTTTTGAAACAAAACACATTAGTGTTCCTATATTGTATTTAGCATACTGATCACCATACCAACGCAACCTTACATTCTCATGGTTTTTGTCTAAACGATTTTCCAAAAATGTCAAACAAAAAGGGAAAATGTAGACACCAAAATTATACACTCCCTCATTATCACTGTCCTAAACCCATTCATGATCAAAACAACCCACTCACAACACTCCACGACACTAAGTTCCCCTTTGGTCCCCTTTAATTAAATTTATCTAATGTTCACACCACCACATCCCTAGGTCTAATTAATTAATTAATTAATTAAATTAATAAATATTCCCTCACACCTCACCATGCTAACTCAAACCTTCACTAGTTGTAACTAGCTACTTTATAAACCTTCTATAAACATCCCTCAACTACCCCTAACTTGATCCCTAACCACATCTCCACACTTAACTAGTTATAACCAAACAACTTTTTAAAATGACCCCTATCCTAATCCTAACCAACTTAGTCTTAGTTCAAGTATATCCCACTTCACATCCTTTCTTCCTTTAAAATCCTCCAAAATAAAGTTCAAAATAGAAGGAAAATCACTCCATTTGATCACCTAACTCGATTCCCCAAAATCACCAAATGATTAACCCAATTATCGACGATCTATATAAGTTTATTTCCTACCCTCTTTTGGGGGTTTTTCATGTTTTATAGGTAAATTGTGTTCTTCTCCAGACATTTCAGAGAGCAATCATCTTCAAAAAAGATCCATTTTTTTACGCTGCATCAAAAAAGTTGATTCAATCATCAGATTATTCATTGCCATCGTCAAACCATCCTCATCAATTCACCACCCAATTTGATCATTCACACAAGGTAATCATATTGTTTTCATCAGTTCTTGTCTCCATTAGTAGGTAATATTGTTTATGATCTAATCATCATGTCATTTATGCTTTGAAAATACATTAAAATTGTAGTTTAATTGAGTTTTAATCTCTATTTATGTAGTTTTCTAAAATTTACAAGAATCACATGCGATTAGCCTAATTGTTGCATTCTTGCTCAACATTTTTTTGTCACATCTTTATTATAATCTACCTAACCATTTTTATTCTTTTTTATTATTTTCTAACATGTTTCCCGGCATGGTGATGTCAAATAGCCTTAGGAGGTGACAACTATCCCATTGCAGTAGTGACTCATTCCCCATTATCTGTCATCCTTTATACTGGTAGCAATATGATTTGCTTCATGACTTAGAAATTTGTGTCATTCAAGCTTCACCCTTTGATCATTTGGAGGAAATTTTTACATCAACTTATCATATCTGCGAAGAAAATTAGGATTTTTGGAATGCATACTATGAGGTTTAGAGAATCTAAGATGACCTTGCATAGTTTGAATATAATTATGAAGCTAGCTTAGAAATACCGAAGGAATACTGCACCACATCCAAGTTTGAGACTGACAATCATATAAGCGTCCCCGACACCGACACCACTCTTGCAAACCTCTACGATACTCAGGAAGAAGTATTTGACTTCTTTGTAGAGGATTATATCTCTAAACCTGAATGTTATTTCACTAAGGAGGAGGACCTAGTTGGTTCCATATGATTAATGTTTTTTGAAAAATTGTATACTGATCGGGAATCTGACCTTTGGTTTTAGGATTTATATCATTTTACTATGTATGTAACCATCTAAATAAGTGACATCATCTAGTCATATTTTCCACTTTGTCACATTATACTGCAACATTATCATTAATAAAAACTTAATTGTTTCATAAGCAGGTTATATCTTCTTAAATAAGTCTTTCAGCTTCTGGGGACTAGATTTTCCAGACAGAACCTTCCCACTTATTTTACTAACTCTATCTTGTTTAAGTTTTTTTAATTTGTAGGATTACTTACAAGGAAAAGAATCCTTGTTCACTTTCCTCATGGAGAGAAAACATCCATCACCCGAAATGCCACTATATTGACATTGAGTTATATTTTTACCCCCTTGAGACACCAAGCAAACCCAAGCTAAAACCGTGCTTGACATTATTATTGACATGGTTTTTCATCCAATGTTCATGGTTTCCACTACTACTATACAAGGTGAAGGGTCTCATAATGTGTCTTACAATCATGTTCTATTAGATGATGAGGCATAAAATTTTACAAATTTTCTAAATGAAAATCCTAATAATATTAATATTCTTCTTTATATTTTCAAATATCAACTTAAAATATATATTTTATCCTCCACAGTTGATCACAATCTTCCTTCACCATCTAGTGTGCATACATAAACCATTCAATACATATGTAACACCTATTTCATTGGTGGAATATAATCCTCCACTTAATAGATTTAATAGGATTATTATTGTGTCCACTACTATTCCTATGTCACATGTCCACACTCATAGTGCCTCACATGATTCTTCTTCTAACACATAGGCTCTAGAATCCCTTCTTCATATTGTGTAATATCAAATTATATGATTACAACTAGGTGCACATACTTCTTCTTATGTTATGGATTCTATTCAATTACTCAGAACCCATTTATACCCAAAGTGAACAGTAAGACCATGCTTGCTAAGATTAATTGATACTTTGAAAGATAGAGAATTACAAGATCTTTTCATACAATGTCTCCTTGTCCTTTTACAATAATCATTTATTTTTGAAATTTTCAATTCATATGATCATATATGTCATACTCTAAAAGAATGTAAAGCTAATATTATCAACGTGAATAATCTCAAATATGTTGTTAATCCTCTTGGCAATTCTACTCATAAATTTCAAGATAAAACTAATTTTAAGAATAAAACTAGTGATGAAAAGTCTGAAGTTAAATATGTGATGTCGTGTTTTATCTCAACATACAAATCTACAATTCAACCTTCTCAATGGAACTTCAATAATTTATCTTACACACTTGAAAAAAAATTCAAACAATTACTTGAGTGTAACCTTTATCTTTCCCTCTTCTACTTGATTTTTATACAAGTGCACCTCATGGTAAAATATTTTATGCTACTACCCTTAAGATTACCATCGATGTATTGGTCACTCCATACATTTTTTAATAAGATTTATCACTTATACAATCTTGTTGTTATTGATTATGATACTACAAATAAACATTATCCTACTAAAGATAATTAAAAGCACAGAATATTTAGAGATGAACTTCCAAAACATAATACTAGACTAGATATACTTTGGAGGTGAAAATGCTTACCCCAATGTACCACCTCCACCTTCTTATGATAACTTAGTTGATATTATGATTAGTATGGTTACTACTATTATTTTTTCTAGTTTATACCTTTGATTATAGTGATGTGGCACATATTCTTGTTTCGATATGATTTATATTTGCACTTGTGTTGATCAACTTCCTATATGTAATTTTTTGGTTTATAGCACTAGTCACATTATATGTGAAATTTTAAGTTATTGTGTTCCCTCATCTATTTTTCATAAGTACATCATATGATATTCTAATATAAACATAGAGCATATTATTTTTCCTCTCACCATTGGATCTAAAAAAATTGGCATAGCATTCTTGGGTGTGTCTTCTCTTATCTTATGATATATAAGGGCAGGTTTCTCTTAGATTTTTACTTTCAAATTTTTCCCTTCATTACTAATATATGCATTATGTTAATTCATACTAAACAAGTGGTTACATATATGTGTATTTCATTCTTAATACTTATATCGTAGTATCTTGTCCCAATACATATGGTTAATACTCTTATTCCTAATGCATTTACGTCTCGACCTTTTTATTCTCATGGTGTGTCTCATAGGACACTTTCTCCTATTGGATCTAAATCCCATCCTTCTAATTTTCATGCTACATATCATAGGATACTCACTTCTAGCACATGTATGTCTCATCCTTCTCCTATGTCATCTAGGTCACTAACTACTTCTTACATAACACCCTCTCCTTAAACTATTCTTCAATAATCTAGAAGACATACTACTTCTCATGGGACATATTCTACTATGCCCCCAAGTAGGTCACCTTATATGCATACTACTCATCACAAGTATTCCTACCCTAGATCTTTCATGGCACATTCTATTTCTTCTACACCAATTATACATGAGCATCCTTTGTCTCTTATTTCATTAATGGTTCTTGCCAAAAATGAAAATCGTATATTATACTTGATAGAAAAGAACATGAATTTTTATATGTTTCAAATTTATACTGCCAAAAATATAGCCAAAGTAAAATATAATACCTTTTAAATTTCTAGAAAACATTACTAATTTACAATTATATTATAAATTTAACAATTTTATGAAATTAGTAATCAATATATTTGTAAAATGAATTAATTACTTAATAATATCTAATAATAATAAATTAATTATATATAATTAATAATATTACTTAACAATAATATAAAATAAAAGTAAATAATTAATTAGTAATAATAATCATGTTTAATTGACAAATAATAATGCTTATAAATAATCTAGATAATAATACTTAAAATAATAGAAAATAATAATCGACCCATAATGATTTAACAATTTAATGAAATTAGTAATCAATATATTTCTCGAAATGAATTAATTACTTGTTGGTTGGATATTTTGTCAAAGACAAAATATGAGGTTCAACCATAGTACACAGGACTATGTCCTCCTCAAATAAAGGGGAGGCACCTTGTTTATTACTAATCTAAAACACACCAGAAGATATATACAATATTCACACTATTCTAACCATTGGGGTTGGGATCTCATCCCGATAGAGACATATTATGATTGGAAAGAAATAAGAATGAAGAGAAAGAGAGTATAAAGAAAGAATTGATTTATTATAATGTGAAAATAATAGAACGGATAGGAACACGCTTATTCTTAAGAAAACAACAAATCAAAATATAGTCACACGTGAATTAAATTGTAATAACTTGCAAAAGATTTGATAAACTATATATTTCAAGAAAATAAAAATTTAAAGCATTGAACATAAGAACAATACCTCAAATAACAAAGATATTCCCATAACAAAAATTTTGCAATAGATTATATTTTATATTCTTCAATGATCAAAAGGAAACACATTGTTTTTATCTTTCTCAAATCTAAACTCTATATCATATCAAAAACTTCCAACCCCTTAGAATACTACAGCATCTCATATTTATAGAGAAGGGAAGGAGTGAAAATAGGAAACAGTTGGAACAACATACTAAAAACAGTAAATATGAGTAATGAGTTCATTTGAACAATTCTCGCATAGAGACCCAATCAATCTTGCAAATTCATAGGATGTCGAAACAATATTGAAGAATACATGTCAAATGGAAAACAAAAATGACATGATAAGCCCATCATTTTGTCTTGTATTCTTCATCAATCTTTCATCTTGTTTAGCACAAAATTTCTTAAACTTTCAAATCATTTCTTGAGATTCATCCTCATCTAGTCCACAGGAGTAGCGATTAAGAACCTTGCAAGTTTCATACATATTTCCAATACTCCCTAGAAGTATTTGATACTTCATGATATACTTGGTTGAATTGCTGAAAACGCTTTCACAGAGAATTAGCTTATCAATAGTTTTCAGACCAAAATTCTCCCCTACTGAATATTCCTTTTCAACTAACTCTTGAAACACCTTATACATATTGTCTGTAACTATAATATTTAGGCCATCATCCAAAAATTTTACGATAATATTTGATAACTCCTCTTCAATATCATTGGTAGCATCCACCACTTCATCCTTGGATTTCCGTATTTTCTACAATCCTCTTTAAGTATTTTGACCTAAAATTCAATTGCCTTGAGAAACTCAAAATGCTTGTCGAATATGGCACTATTCCCTCCTTAACCAAGGTCTCTGAATGAATATTTTTGAGCTCACTAAGAGCTTCCAAAGTTAGATCTAAATTGCCATTTTCTTCAAGAATTTCCTCATTTAACTTATCAACATCTTTCCTAGCCTTTTCAAGAGTATTGAAAGTATTCACCACATCATTAATAATCATTTTTCCCTGAACAAGAAGATGTTGAATCCATTCATCAACATCCCTACCATTCTCATTAACCTTCTCCATTCTGGTACGATGATAAATCAAAATGAATGAAATCAGGTGCAGAGATGAAATCAATCTTTTAGGCTTTGGAAAGTTTGAGTAACACCTTCATCAGTTGTTCAATTTTCTCTTTCAATTCATCTCTTGAAACCTTAGTTTCCCTGATCTTCTTATAAATATTATCCACAACACTCTATGCATCCCATTGAGCACCTTTAGCAATAAACTTACCTAGATCAACCCTTCTAATTTGGTAATCCGTAGTTGTGATGTCTTCTTTAGTTTTATCTACTCCGGGTATGGAAATCTCTGCAATTTTTTACCGATGCATTAACTATGATCTACAAGATGGTATTTGTCTTCTTGAATAATTAAGAATGTGTTGTCTTAAATGAACTGAAATTGAAAGCCTCAGGAGGAATAATTTTTTTTCTCTTTTTTGGATCCTAACTAGTCAACCACAAGGGAACCAAAATAGAAGGTTTTTCTAGAGGGGGATTGAGATCATCTTCAAAGAATTTAGAGTGAGCAAGGTAGAAACCGAGAGTGAGGAGTGAAAAGAATGGTAGCAAAAATGGAATAATAAATTAGGGAGAAAGGGGATGGAAACTGGACTTCCAAAAGAAACTATTGGAAATCCCAAATTCAAACCTATTCCACTCGAAATAGGGGATAAGGATGAGAAAACGCCTGCCATGGAAGATACAAGTGGTGATGATGGAAATGGAGATGAGGAAGGAAAATAAGGAGAGGAAATAAAGTGATGTGGAGAATAAATGGAAGGGAACACCTATGATTGTTAATTGAAAATAGGCATAGAGGGGGTGCCAAGAGTGGAAGGAGCAATAGGTTGATCGATTCTGATTCTCACTAGAACTTCCTTGGTGATTGGGGAGAAGACAAATCAATAACCATGACCGGTGTAAAATATGCAATGAGATGACAAATATTGGGACTTATCTCCACCATGAATAAACTTAAGTTTTATATTTTTAGGTGGGCTTGCACCTTTATCCTTTTATCCATGCAAGGGGCCCGCCTCGATGCTAACGTGACAAGTAGTTTTGGGAAATTAGATTCCTTGAACTCGCATGCCCCATGAATATAACCTTTCCTTTTACGAGATAAGGTTTAGGAAGATCTCTCTTATATAGATTTTGTTTCCTTGACTAACTAAGTCGATTGCTATGAATTTGGTGTTATCACCATCCATTTGTTCATACATAGTTTCTACAATGCTCTCATTATTGATCGCATCTTCGGGAACCTCTCGCAAGATTTAAATTTCTTATCTCATCTAAATTTAACCTACTATGTTCCTTTCTTATGATTGTAACTTCATCCCCGAGATCAATCCAAATTTCTTCAAGGTATGGAATATGAAGTTGCAACGTTCCATGAGCCTTGAGAATACCTCAAAAATCAAATCCTTAACTTGGCTTCATAGTTTTCTTAAACTTATCCTCTAACTCATAGACTAAATTATTGTCCTTAATCACATAAGAGAATGTATATCTCCCAATCGATAAAGGAAATTAAATGAAAGCTTTATTTTTTCTTTGTTGAAACTTGTGATAATCCAAGAGTTTTCAAACTAGTTCCATGAGAATCAATTTGTCTCTCGGATATCTAGAAGACACATAGGTGTTTCTTTAAATATTATAACACATAAATACGTACAATTTCTTAATTATAAAAATATGTAACCCCACTTATGATACTTCATTCCATGCAACATCCGAGACTCTTTATTTTGCAAGATCGTGATCCAATCTATAAATAATTTCATAAAAGAAGGTGTAATTAACCCTTCTAAAATTCTCCGACTTAATTTCAAAGAAAATTAAGGATAGAACTTATAAATGTGATAATTGGACCTATTACCCTTCGAATCCCACCCATGATAATTCCTCATTCCGGTGGTAGTGTAAGTCACATAAGACATCATATAAAACTTACATGTGGAGAGGACTACTTTCATTTCAAAGATCAATAGTATCATTAATGAATGTTCCCAATCGAGATACTTTTGATCATTCTTTTTATGATGGTGATAAAATGATACATCTATCTGTGAAATTCCCTAGCATTTGGGAGCCCAAATATCCTACTAAGAAGCATGATAATATCACTGATTTCTAAGCTAAAGTCACTCCTAGGGACCATTTTTGGAAACATAGATATAGCAGGATCGTTTAATTAGTAACTTCTTATTCACATGTTTAACACAATTTTCCAAGTCACTATCTCAGGCCTATTGAGCCAATTGAATATTTGTGTCAACATATTCCTCAAAATTGGGAAGATTGAGGAGTTCATCAAAATAATCATTATTCCATTTGATTACTACTCCCACTTGGTTTTTCACTAACCTTGAGTTCAAACCATAATGACTGGCACATTTAAGAATAAACTCGGACACTAAGCGAAAATGGGAAAAACAAGTTCCAAAGGTAATCTACTTGTGCAAATACATTGCATCCATGAAACTTATGAGGAACTTTGAACTCTACCCCAAAATTCGTCCATGTCCACATGTCCTAACTCTGTATCTCTAATATCAAAATTTTAATCAATGTTAGAAGGGGCCACAACACCCTAATATGTGTACTTAATTTCTTTTGATCTTTCATTCTTCCCTTTTTCTTTACCTAAATTAGACATGAGGGAATTTCTATAAAGATGCTTGAAATATCTAGAAGAGAATCAGGGTTTTGCACCCTATGAAACACCCCCAAAATTATGACAAACCGAGTTGAGAAGATGATCATGTCAAACACCTAGGAAAACTTGATACACTAGTCGGGATTTGAATGTTGCTTTACAGACTTAAGAAACCTGATATTCTACGAAGTTTGATCCTACTCAGCAAGTACAAAATCCCAACACACTACAAAAACTTGGATTTGTCTAGTAGCTGCAAAATCCTGAAAGAATGATTGGAGAAACTACCTACTTAGGCATGTGTAAAACTTGACAATACATTTTAGGAATTAAAACCCGATATTTATTTCCAAGTCCTTAAACTTTAAATCCCATATCAAGAGTGAACAAAGAAGGAATCTAAAAATATTCTCATTTCTACTTGATATCTAAAAATAACTAACTAGGAAGGAAGGAAACAAAAACAAAAAGAGGAAATGGAAAAGACCCAATTCGAATAAATGCAAACTAGGGCATGAGCTAAAAAGTACCAAAAGATGACTCAGAGGAAGATTCACTTACCCCAAGATGAAAACTTCTTTACAACTTTCAAGAAATTAACAAAAATTCCAAGAAAAATGAGAGTCGGGTTTTGGAGGTGCGCAAGCAAGATGAAAATCCAAACGGTGTTAGGAGTGCAAGGTAAAAATAATGTGGAAAATTCCTCTATTTATAAAAACCTAGTATTATATACATGTAATCCAACACATGTGCTCCACACACCTCCACCTAGATATTAAATGCACTTGACTTTAGAGGCGGAGAGTTGATCGCATATTTCACCATGTAATTGGGTCATAGAAACCTAATACAAAGATGTATTTAGCATGTCGAAGTTTTGGGTTCGGGATGCAAAGAAAAACTTCACATGTGTTTTGAATACAAGATGTTCCAATGAAGTCATCCGACAACATGGTACAATTCGAACTTTGAGATCAGCAACACGGAACATGCAACATGTGTTTTGATTTTGAAATTTTCTTGTGTGATCGATCCTCAAACCAAAATGCATGGTGTAAATCATACTTCAGTTTTGAGAACATGAAAAATTCTCAAAGAGTACTTTTGACCAAAAATACTCAAAAAAGGGACTCATTAAGAAATTTTGATTGGTTATCTCCATTTTCTCAATTAAGTAAAAAATGGATAACAATGATTGGCTCTGATCGGGACTTTCTTTGATGAGGTAAAGGAAGAGAACCTATATTTCCAAAGTATGAACCATTGGGCTATGGAGTCAAAAAAAAAGAAAGATGCACAAACAGGAATGGACACACCAAAACCAAAGCAAAGAAAATGAAATCAAACACACCAACAAAAAATAAACACACAACGGTAAAAGCAAACTACAATACAAGGCAAAAAGAACTTACACTACTAGTGAAATAGATTCAGATTTTTCCCGTTGTAATGCAATGTGGGAGTTGAGTTTCATCAAGATATGAAAGATAAAATTTGTTTACTCAAAAAATTCAATGGATCTTGAAAGGAGCCCTCTATAAGAAATCAAATTTACCATGCATTCCTTTTGGTTCTTATGTTTTATCCCAAAGCAAAACTAGGTCTCTAACATGAAAATCTTACTTCTTAGAATTTTTTTTAAACATATTCTTGACCTTGTCTTGATGTTCCATGATCTCGGTCTACTACCTTTAATCTACTTTCTTCTAACTCTTTCGGTACATAATCATTTTCTCAATAAAATCTTGGAAAGTGTCATCCTCAATTATCTTAGCTAGCCTTAAAGCTGGCAATTCCAAAGAGATGGGAATTTCTACATCAACTCCATATAACACCTGAAATGGTGACATTCCTATAGCTCTTTTAGGAGTGATACGATCAGCCCAAAATGCATCATACAATGCTTTGTGCCATGTTCATTGGTTCTCATCGACCAACTTCCTGATTATAGTCACCAAGTTTTTTATTACTTGATTTAGCTTGACCATTTCCTTGGGGATAGTAATCTAATGAGTGAGCTAAAGTGATCCCATAACCATAACAAACTTCGTGAGTTCATAAGATGAAAAATTGGAAGCATTATCAACAATGATCTTATGAGGAACACCAAACCTAACTATTATGTTCTCTTTAATGAAGTTACAAAAAACTTAAGAAGTAGTGTGTTTTACTAGGATGGCTTCTACCCACTTCATGAAATAATTTGTTGCAGTTAAGACATAAGTACGCCAAAGACTAGATGTGGGATTTAATGCTCTAATTAAATGTATTCCCCATTTTTAAATGGTTCCTTGATCACTACATGCCTAAGGGGAAGTGTTGCCAATTTAGGATGACCGACAAACTACCGAAAAGCTTTACACCTAGCTATCCACTCAGATGTATCTTGGAAAAGAGTAGGCCAATAATATCTTGCTCGCAGGATCTTGTGGGTTGTCACAGATGATGAAAAATTTCCACCGCATGCTAAGTTATGAAATTTTTCCAAAATCTTTCCCTATTGAATCTTATCTACACAGGAAAGGAACCCTCCATCAATTCATCTCTTATACATACCATTATCCTAGAGTATATACTTAGTTGACCTCAACTTGACCGTATGCTTATCTTTTGAACTCAGATGTGCAGGAAATTCTCCATAAGTTAAAAATAAAGCAATTTTTGAATACGAGTCATCTCGTCATACTCATAAATAGAACCATGGGAAATTCCTTGTGAATTCTCTCATCCACGTGGACTTCTTTTTCAGATATTATTTTTAGTAATTAATTAGCACAAACCCATTCCACATACCAGCTTTATAGGTTTAATTTCAAGGACATATTATTTAACCTTAAAAATCCAATTACCTCTCTCCGATCGCCCAACTCATGTTGGATAAGGATATATTTTACCATTATATCAGGAACAAGAACCAATGTATGAGAATTTAGAACATAATACCTGAAATTTTTGACTACTCTAACTATGGCATATGCATGTTTTTCAATCTAGGACATTTTCAGCTCGTGTTCCTTCAAAGGAAAACTCATAAAAGCAATGGGAGATTTAATTCCTTCATCATTATTTTGCATCAAGATGGTGGACACTGTGTGAGCAGAGGCATAGCTATACATAATAAAATCCTTTTGAAAATCTGGACATACCAAAATAGGGGCATGAGCTATAGCTTCCTTGATTTCATCAAAAGTGATATTTCCTTTAGCACTCCATCAAAATGGGACTTTTCCTTTCATCATGTCCACAATGTGTCATGTCTTATCAACGAAGTCCGAAACAAATCATCTCAAGAAATTAACCTTCCCAAAGAAGGAATGTACACCAATTATGCTTGTAGGAAGGGTGAGACTTTATATAGCCTTAACTCACTCGGGGTTAATTTTAGTTCCTTATTTTCATACAATATGTACCAATAGTTTCCTTTTCATGACCCCAAACATATACTTCTTAGGGTTCAAGGAAATCCCATATTGCCAACACCTCATCAACACTTGTTCTAGGTGATCACAATGATCATGCCTATTTTTTCAAAGACCTTAAGGTCATATAGGTATACTAATATAATTCTTCCCATTAAATACCTAAATGATAAGTCCATAGCCATTTGAAAAGTAGCTCCGACATTAATAAACTCGAATGGCATTCTTTGATAAGAAAAAATTCCCATGGAGTAGTGAACGATGTCTTATGTTGGTCCTTCGTAGCTACCTCAACTTGATTATATCTTAAAAATCCATCTAACATAGATAACATTTCAGACCCCATTAATGTTTATAATACTTGATCCATAATAGGAAGGGGTAATTGTATTTTAATGAAGAGTGGTTGAGATTCTATAAAATATACACAAATACCAATTTCCCCATTCTTCTTACGTATAGGGATAATGTTGGCTACCCATGTGGAATGATGAATAGGGAAAATAATCTTTACATCCAACATTTTTTTGAATCTTAGCAAGAATAGTTCCCAAAATATTGGGATCATAATGTCGTTGTTTTTTCATGTATGGTTGAGCATCTGATTTAAGAGGAATGTTATGTTGCACATATTTGGGTTTGAAGGATTTTAAATCTACATAAGACCATGCCAACACATCCATATATTTCTTTAAGAGTGCAAAAAACTTCCTCTTTTCTTTAGGATAGCAATATTTACCAATATTCACAATCCATGGTTGTTTAGTGGAGCCTAAATTAACCTATTAAACTTTAGCAAAAGAGTTCCCTTAAGAATATTTCTTCCTTTGAATGAAGCGAGTCATGTTTATCGAACATTCCTTCAAGTGACACCAAGAATTTAGGAATATTGTTTCCTTTTAGCTGAAGGAACTCACCACCGATTTATTTTTGCGAATTAGAAATGCATTCATGGAAAGTTGATTCTAAACCCTCGAAATAAAGTTCACTAAAATTATCATATTTTTGTAGAAAGGTCAAGATCTATTGATCATCATTGAATAATTTCCATTTTGAATAATTATCCAGGATGTTTTGTCAATAAAATATCCCAATAGTATACTTGTCTTCTTTGAACTCGGGATGAGGAAGGAGTAACTAACCAGATATTGTAAGGGAATCTACCTTTTCATTATGATCTCTTGGAAGTGCCTTTATAGAAAAGGCATAAAAATATTCAATACAATCCCAAACCTTGTTCCTATAATGTCACAAATGATCATTCTTTACTTGATAAATGTTCCCGACTTGATCAAAATTATCTATGTGTCTCCTTGTACTTTTAGATTCTTGATCCCTTTCTCCTTTGTTGATGCAGCTAGAATTTACCAAGAATAACCCGGGTGTGCGGCACACAGACTCATCCTAGAATGAGCTCTCACCTAAAGTGTGCAAAGGTACCATGCCCTCCTTAGATTTTCTTGTGCAGATGTGAACATGATGAAGAGTTAATGCATTCAGATTCATAAATAGTATAAACTTTCCACAAAACATATTATAGATCTAAAAGAATAATTAATTAAGCAATTGATATAAAAATTCAACCATGCAAGAACTAGTTTCAGTCATGTTAACACCATTATTTACCCAACACACCATTACATTAAAAATAAATAAACACAAAATCTTCTTACAATAAGTAGTATCATAAGTTCATGCACGCATAAGATCCGACAAAGATAACTCAACAATATCTCATCCACAAGACTCTCTTAACTATGCATATTACTACATATTTATAAGGGTGGGTACTTGCCCTTCACCACTTACATAATTCCCAAAATAGGTTTCATGCTGAAAATAGCCACGTGCCTTTAAAATAATAGACACACATGAAAGTGCGTTAATAATAGATCTCTTCTAGTTAACTCGGAAATGGTAATCTGTTATTAACTCAAACTCATGAAAAGCAGTTAGTATGAGCTCTTCCAAAAATAGCATTTTTGTGCCATGCAAGTTTCCATCTAGTTGTGTGCCCCACACGCTATCTCCAAAAATAGCCCATAACCATGAAAATGGCTAAGTCTAGATTCATTCTATCTTTTATGCGCACTTCCTTCCCTATCCTTTCGTGCCTTCAAATCTTCCTTGCTACCCCATGAAAATATTCTATACACCTTCTCCTTAGTATCATACTTCATCTTCTCAACATTTTCCATTGCTAATCCTAATAACAATGCTTCATATTCAGAAATATTGTTAGTGTTATCAAGTTGTAATTTAAATGAAAAAGCAAAATTTTCGAACTCAGGAGAAACAAGTACTACTCCTGAGTTGGATCCATAAGTAGATAATATACCATCAAACTCTAAAGACCAAATAGCATTAGAATATTATTTCATGATAGAAATGGAAGATAAATCATGATCTCGAGGTCATGAAATAGTTTCCAAACCAAATGGCGTCTTGAAAAGGATTTGAGCTTTAGGATCATCAGACTTGGTGACAAGATATTTTGCTTGAGCTTCGGGCTCAAGGACACACATAGTTCTATTGACCAAGATTTTAGAATTTTTCCAATCCATATGAATTTCTCCACCTACATCCCTGTAAAAACCTCTCCCAAGAAAGATAACATAAGCCATTGGAATGTCCGCGACTAGGATAGTCATCTTGACCTTCTTCTCCAAAAATGTGGTAAATGTAAATTGTGCATCCTTGATTTAACCGATTAGAGGGACCTTCTTAACTTCCATAGAATAACAACATCCAAATGGTTTTATAAGAGTGAGTCCTATATTATGAGCTTCATCCCGATGAAGTGATATCTCAACTATATATGCTTCATCCTCGGAGTGGAAAGCGAGTTCTTAGCTAGGTGTATAGACTCGACTATCACTATATACTTACATTCCTCCCGCTTATGCCCCAACTCCTCAAGAAATTTTTGTAACCAAATCATATCTTTTCTTACCTCTGTGGCAGAAACATACTCATCCTCCATGGTTGACAAAGCCACCAGCTTTTGTAGTCATGAAATCTAGCTCACCGTTGTCCTACCTACAAGTAAATATAACTTTGTCATGCTCCTCCCGTTGTCTACATCTCCAGCCATGTCTGAATATACATAGCCACGTAAAGTGGTGTCTGATCCACTGTAGCACAAAATTTTCCCCATGGTCCCTCTCAAATACCGAAGGATCCACTTTACTATTTTCCAATGCTCTTTACCTAGATCACTCATAAATCTACTCATAGCTCCCACTACATGGGCAATATCAGGCCTAGTGCACACCATAACATACATCAAACTACCAACCGCTGATGAGTAAGGTACCTTGGACATCTGGTTTCTTTCCTACTTTTTCTTGGGACACTACTCCTTTGATAACTTAAAATGGCCTCGCCAAAGGAGTCACAATCGGTTTAGCATCCCGCATGTTAAACCTATCCAATACCTTCTTAATTTACTCTTCCCGAGATAAAGTCAGCTAGCGTTCCTTCCTCTCCCGAGTTATCCTCATACCAAGGATTTGTCTGGCTGCCCCCAAATCCTTCATATCAAAGGATTCACTTAGTTGTTTCTTGAGTACTTTTATTTCTTGCATGTTTTTACCTACAACCAACATGTCATCAACATACAAACATAGGATAATATAACTTCCATCCTCAAATTGCTTTATATACACGCAATGGTCAAAATGACATCTAATATAACCTTGCTCCATCATGAAGCTATCAAAATTCTTATACCATTGACATGGGGCTTGTTTCAAGCCATACAAGCTCTTCTTCAGTTTACACACCATCTCCTCTTTACATTTGACCTCATAGCCCTCTGGTTGCTGCATATATAGTTCCTCCTCCGAATCACCATGGAAAATGTAGTCTTTACATCTAACTGTTCTAAGTGCAAGTCTTCTGCTTTGCCACTATTCCAAGAACAGTTCTAATAGAAGTCATTTTTACTATAGGAGAAAATATATCATCAAAATCTATACCTTGTTTATGTGCAAACCCCTTGACCACCAACCGGCCTTATATCTTTTCTTTCCTCCTTCTTCATCTTTAACTTTGTACACCCACTTTTCTCGCAATGCTCTTTTACCTTCCGGTAGCTTCACCAAATCCCAAGTCTAGTTCTCCATGAGAGACTTATGCTCCTCATCCATGGCTTGCTCCCACTTCTTACTAGCATCTACCTACATTGCTTCATCAAAGCTCTCTGGCTCTCCACTATCAGTGAGTAATAAATAATAAAGAGAAGGAGAAAAATGTTCAAGTTCTTTTCTTACCCTAGAAGACCTCCTCACTGTAGGATTTTGGGGTTCCTGTTGAGTAGGTTCCTAAACTGATTCATGGGTCACTATCCCATCCGGAAGATCCTCTACCACTACATATTCTTTCTTGGATTCTTCCCTATTTTCCTGCAACTTTTCTTATACATGAATTTCTCATTAAAGACCACATCCCTAGACCGAATTATTTTCTTGTCCTTAATACTCCAACATTTAAATCCAAAGTCATCACCACCATAACCAATAAAAGTGCATTTTTCTGATTTAGCCTCTAGCTTGGTCCTATCATCCTTGTCAATATGAACAAACACCTCACATCCAAAGACTCTAAGAAATGAGTAATCGACTTTCTTACCATACCAAGCCTCCTCAGGTATGCCTCCATCCAAGGCACTTGAGGGTCCTCTATTTATTAAGTACATAGTTGTGCTCACCGCTTCTGCCCAAAAATAAAGAGGCAGTCCTGCATGTATCCTCATGCTCCTAGCACGTTCCATTATTGTTCTGTTCATCCTTTCTGACACCCCATTCTATTGTGGGGTTCGAACCATCTTTTCCCGCATTCCATTCTTAGAACAATAATCATCAAATTCATTGCTGCAATACTCCCCTCCATTATCTGACCTAAGACATTTTAACTTAAGACTTGTTTCATTCTCTACCAAGGCTTTCCATTTAACAAAAGTATCAAATACATCATATTTGTTTCTAATACAATAAACCCAAACTTTCCTTGTTGCATCATCAATAAAAGTAACATAATAACTTGAACCCCCAAGAGATGATACCTGAGTTGGCCCCCATAAATCAGAATGTACCAGCTCTAACTTACTCTCTTTCTTCGTAGGTCCAACCTTGAGAAAACTTACTCGCTTCTATTTCCCATATATGAAGTTCTCACAGAAATCCAAACTTTTTTCTGTATATCCAGGAAAATTATTATTTATGATGTCCATTCCCTTATGACTGATATGACCAAGCCTATAGTGCCATAATTTTGTATCTACATCTAAAGCCACAAGATTACAATCATTAGTACTATCAGTGGATAAATACAAGGTTCCAACCTTCTTACCTATTGCCACCACAAGAGCACCCTTGGTAACCTTCCAAGAGTCAACTGTAAATATCACAGTACAACCATCACTTCCCAATTTCCCCACCGATATCAAATTTCTCCTTAATGTAGGCACATGTTTGACATCCTTCAATAGCCATGTATTCCCATTCTGCATCTTAACCTGAATGAACCTTTTCCAACTATACCGCAAGGTTCAACATCACCAAGAAAAACATGCCCAAAATCCTCTTGAACATAATCAACAAAATAATGCCTATGTGGAGTAGCATGAAAAGAAGCCCCTGAATCTAAAACCCAAGAGTCAGTAATATTATGAAAAGAAAGAATCAAAGCATCCTGACATACATTACCCGATGCCACATTTGCCTCCTTGTTTTCTTCCTGTTGTTTCTTCTTGTCTCAAAGCTCCCAACAGTCCTTCTTTGCATGCCCAAACTTTCCATAATTCCAACATACAATCTTGCTCTTGGATTTTGACCTTTCCCGATCTTTTGATTTTCCATGGTTTCCTCTATTCTTCTGTCTCCCTCTAGTTTCCACTGTCAAAGTATTCCCTAAAGTAGAAGATTCCCGAAGCTTTTTCTTTGTATTTCCTCACTTAGAATCACCCCTACAACATCCTCAAACTTCAACTTTGAGTTAGCTGGAACCGAGTTGCTTACCACCATTACCAGGCTATTCCAACTTTCAGGTAAAGAGCATAGAATTAATAAATCCCTAACTTCTTCATCAAATTCTATTGTAACCAAAGCTAGCATATTCACAACCATATTAAAATCATTTAAATGATCTGCTACTGAACTATTCTCATACATCTTCATATTAAACAACTTTTTCATTAAAAATATCTTGTTAGAGGTAGAGGGTTTTTCATACAACTTCCCTAATGCATCCATTAGATATTTTGTAGTCTTTTCCTTTGAAACATTAAACAATACCAAAGATGCAAGACACAGCTGGATCATTCCAAGTGCCTTCCGATCCAACAAATCCCATTCCACATCTGACATACTCGAGGGTTTGTTCACCTTCTCGATACAGTGAGTATAAAGATCCTTCTGATAAAGGTAATCTTCCATCTACATCTTCCAAAGACTGAAATTCTACCCGTTGAATTTATCAAACCTAGATCTTCCATCATCTACCATAGCTCCCACTCAAGATAAAAATTTCCCTGTGATTCAACACTTCAGCAAACCAAAACCAGGCTTTGATACCAATTGTTAGAAAATAAGAGATAAAATATGCGGAATAATCCCTTACAGAATCACAACAGTAGAAACTAATATGCAGAAAATATTACAGATCTCAAACAAAAGTGCATAGTAAATAACACAACATAGAGAGACAATATTTAATGTGGTTCACCCAATTTGGGCTACGTCCACCAAGAATCACTTGCTCATATTTTATTACAAGCCTCCACTCTCTCGATATAATACCCATATCCATTTAGAGCTATGCTCAACAAACTCTATAGAATTCACACCCGAATTCAAAGCACATCTACAATACATTTGCTTGTCTATCTATCATATGCATAAGACCATATAAATAGACAATTTCTTAAACAGTTTCATACAAAACCGTGGGTATCAAAACCGTGGGCAAAAACCATGGGTATCAAAACAATGGGTACCAAAAACCATGGGCCCAAAAACAGCCCATAACGGTTACCCATTACCCATGGGTTAATAAACCACCCATGAAAATTTGCTTCGGGGGCTTCACCCCCAAACCCCCTTGACCCGCTCACCGGTGAGCAGGACCACCGTAAAAATACCCAAGTGTAACACATAGAAGGTGTACCACACTCTAACATGAAAATAGGCTCCACAAACATAACAGACATGTCTTCATGATCCACCCCAAGAACTCCGGATGTGACAAATAACACAACTACATGCTCATTTGGGTGTTGTTTTTCATTACCATTAAACTTTGGAAAATTCTTGAGAGATCCATGCAGAAACTCATGCAATGGCGAACTAATAGAAGAGGACCAATACCATGACCCAAAGGAACTAGAGATTGCATTTTTGTTGTTCATCCATTCTTCCGAAAGGAGTATGCATAGGAATTTGAGTATCAATCAAGAATAACACCCTACAGGTTACTAAAGTCGACACAGTTTCTATGCACAGTGATGAAGTGCTTGAATGTCTTTAGGATGAACTTTTAGGTGCAATATTTAAATTATGTTGTTATAACAGATCAAATAGAGGATGTTTTTATTTTTGGATTTTGAGATGGAGATGGCAGCGATTATTGTGAACTCCAATGAAGAATAGAGACAGCAATTTTGGGGTGGGTAGGGGGCTATGACTCCATTGTTAGAAAATATGTGGAGAATCATGGAGAATCCACCAATGATCCCACTTCATTCAGGTTGAGCAGAAGAGTGCAGGGAGGAGGCAACAAGGAGAAGAAGAAGGGCCCTTCTAACCCTAATCCGAATTCATACAGAACTGACAGGGTTACGGATGGGACAGAGGTGGGAAGGAATAAAAAAGCTAGGGCAGATGTTGTTGCCTCTAGACCAACCTCCTTTAAGGATATCCTTGGCACTCGTGGTGGATCTACACCTGGAAACCAGGCTTACCTAGTCGATCTGGCTAAAGAAATTCCTGCCCTAGAGATCAAAAACCCTGAGGTGGAGGAGTACTATCACACTCTTTCTTGAGATGTTGTGATCAGGTGCTTTAATGGCCATTGGCCTTCCTCTACCAAATTATACCATTGGGTATTTGAAAACTGGTCCAACAAATGTGAAATATCACTCTGTTCCAGGGCTTCTTTATTGTGCATTTCAGAGAAAATGAGGATTATCAGCGTTGCTTATCTGAAGGACCTTGGTTCTGGGGAAATGCTTGGCCTATATTTGACTCCTTGGTTTCCAGAATTTGATCCAAACTCTCACTCAATTACCAAAACCCATTTGGGTAAGGCTCCCTAACCTCCCACTCCATCTCTGGTATGCCCTGGTTGATATCGGTAATGGCTTGGGCAAGTTTATTAAGGAAGATTTGGATAGAACTCACTCAGGGCTATGCACTTATGCTCGCATTTGTGTTGAAATTGATCTGAGTAAAGGATTACCAGATCATATATTATTAAAATTTGGAATATTTCAGCATTCACAGATTTTGGATTATGAAAACACTGCCTTTAGATGCAGATTCTATAAAAATCTAGGACATCTACAAGCTTCTTGTCCATTAAATAAAAATGGTGCCAAAAATGGAGCTCAACAGCTTCTGGAGGATGGGGCTCAGTGAATCCGGATCTGGTATCTGCATCATCATTCAAAGCGAGCACTGAACATAGGACTACGAAACAACAAAAATAAGAAGCAGGTTTCAGAAGTGGGAAATCGGGAGAATGTAGAGATAGTTGGAGGTTTGAAAAGAGGGCACATTTCTGACAAATCAGATTCTGATCAGGAGTCTTTTCCTGATAATAGGGAAGTCCTAGGAAACCCTAATGATCTGATGATAATTGTTCCATCGACACTAGAAAATGGCAAGAAGTAAGGTACAAGAAAAATAAAAAAGGTTGAATGGGTAATATTGATGACTACTTCACATCCCAGGTAGGGAAATAGATGGTAATTTTTAATGTCATATTGTAAGGCTTGTAATCTGGGTTTTTGGCCCAGCTACTTTGGTCTATTGGTTTGGGTATTCAGGCCCACTTTTTAATAGGGAACGGGTCCCTTCAACCTGCCTTATCAATAAATAAAAAATAGATCAAATAGAGGATCAACTTCACCTCTTTCTATACTTGTGTAAGTATATGCCCTTCTTTCCAGTTTTTGACCCCGGAGATAAAACATAGAACAAAGGAAAATACAGAGTCGTCAATAGTAAGATAAGATTAGTCTTTCATATTTGTATTCCCGATTAGGAGTCACCAAAAATCTTGGTTTGATATTTTGTCAAATAAAAATATGAGTTTCAACCACATTACATGGGACTACATCCTCCCCAAATAAAGGTGAGTCACCTTGTTTATTACTAATATAAAACTCATTAGGTAGATGTATTCTAATTGGAAAGAAATAACAATGAAGAGAAAGAGAGTAGAAAGAAATAAGTGATTTATTAGAATGTGAAAAGAATAGAACGGATAGGAACATGCTTTTTCTTAAGCAAACACAGATCAAAATATAATCACACGTGATTTAAATTGTAATAACTTGCGAATATTTGATAAACTAGATATTTAAAGCAAAGAACAATTTAAAGCATTGAACATAAGAACAATACCTCAAATAACAAATATATTCCCACAACACAAATTTTGCAATAGATTATCTTTTATATTCTTCAATGATCAAAAGGAAACACACAATCTTTCTCTTTCTCCAATCTAAACTCTATATCATATCAAAAATTCCAACCCTTTATAATGCTACAACATCTCATATTTATAGAGAAGGGAAGGAGTGAAAATAGGAAACCGTTGGAACAACATACTAAAAATAGTAAATATGAGTAATGAGTTCATTTGACTGATTCTCACACAAAGACCCAGTCAATTTTTCAAGTTCATAGGATGTCGAAACAATATTGAAAAATTCATGTCAAATGAAAAACAAAAATGGCATGATAAGCCCATCATTTTGACTTGTCTTCTTCATCTGTCTGTTCATCTTGTTTAGTACAAAATTCTGAAACTTTCAAATCATTTATTGAGATTCATCCATGTTTGGTCCACAGGAGTAATTTTCAGAACCTCAAAATTTTCATACATATTTCCAATAATCCTTGGAAGTATCTCGATACCTCATGATATACTTGGCCAAATTTCTCGAATGATTTCACAGAGAATTAACTTGCCAATAGTTATCGGACTCAAAATTCTCCCCTCATTTGAAGATTCCTTCTCAACTAACTCTGAAATTCCTTATATAGATCATCCACAGGTAGAATATTTAGGCCATCATCTAGAAATTTTACAAGAATCTTTAATAACTCCTCTTCAATATCGTTGGTAGAATCCACCACTTCATCATTGGAATGTCATAGTTTTTTACAAGCCTCTTTAAGGATTTTGACTCGAAATTCAATTTCCTTGCAAAACTCAAAATTATTGTCAGCATCTGGAAATATTTCCTCCTTAACCAAGGTATCTAAATGAACCTTTTTAAGCTCACTGATATCTTCCAAAGTTAGATCTAAATTACCATTTTCTTCAAGAATGTCCTCATTTAACTTATCAACATCTTTCCTAATCATTTCAAGAGTATTGATAGTATTTACCACATCATTAATAATTTTTTCCTAAACAAGAATACAATGAATCCATTCATTAACAACCCTAGCTTTCTCATTAACCTTCTCTATCATAGGTACCAATTAGAAATCAAAATGAATGGGAGTAGGTGCGGGAGATGAAATATGAATCATGTAGGTTTGGAAAGTTTGAGTAACACCTTCGTCTCATTGTTCAACTTTCTCTTTCAATTAATCTCTTGAAACATTAGTTTCCTAAGCTTTTGCAAATATTATCCATCGAACTCTCTACATCTTCTTGAGTACCTTAAATAGTAAATGTCCTCATATCAACCCTTGTAATTTGGTAATCTGCAATCGTGATGTCTTCTTTAGTTTTATCTAGTACATGGTATGGAAATATCTATGAATTTTTAACTAGATGTGGCAACCGAGATCCATGGGATGGTCTTTGGCTTCTAAACTAATTGGTAAGGTGTTGGATTCAATGAACTGAAATCAAAAGCCTCAAAAGGAACAAGTGTTTTTCTCTTTTTTTTCCGACTAGCCAACCACAAGGGAACCAAAATAGAAGGTTCCTCTAGGATGGGGATTGAGATCATCTCTAAATAAGTTGGAGGAGTGAGCAAGGTAGAAATTAGAGATGGAGGAGTGGAAATAATGGCAACAAAAATGGTGGAATATATTGGGGAGAAAGGGGGATGGAAATTGGACTTCTAGAAGAAACGATGGAAATCCAAAATTCAACCCTATTCTACTTGAAAGAGGGGATAGGTATGAGAAAATTCCTTACATGGAAGATACAAGTGGTGATGGTGGAAATGGAAGTGAGGAAGGAAAATGAGGAGGATACGAAATAAAGTAAGATGGAGAAGAAATGTAAGGGAACACCCGTGATTGTTGAGTGAATATAAAAATAGAGGGGGTGCCACGAGTGGAAGGGGAAACAAGATGATCATTTACAATACTCACTAGAAATTCCTTAGTGATTAAGGGAGAAGGAAAATCAAGAACCACGATCGATTTTGCAGAGCACAATAGATGACAAAGGTTGGGACTTAGCTCCACCATGAACAAATTTAAATTTTATGTTTTTAGGTGGGCTTGCACCTTTATCCTTTTCTCCATGTGATGGGACCACCTTTGATGCTGATGTGACAAGTAGTTTTGGGAAATTGGATTCCTTGAGCTACATGCCCCATGAATATAACCATGCCTTTATGCAAACAAGGGTTTGGGAAGCTCTCTCTTGTATAGATGTTGTTTCCTTGACCAACTAGTTGATTGCTTTAGGAATCTAGTGTTATCACCATCCATTTTTTCATACATAGTTTCTACAACACTCTCATTATCGACCGCATCTTCAGAACCTTAGCTAGATTTAACATTCTTTTCTCGTATAAATTTAACTTGTTATTGTCCTTTATTTTTATTACAACTTCATCCCTGAGATCAATCCAAATGTCTTCGAGGTCTAGAATATGAAGTTGCAATGTTCCATGAGCCTTAAGAACACCTCAAAATCAAAGCATGGCCTTGGCTTCATATTTTCTTAAGATTATCCTCTAACTCGTAGACTACATTCTTGGCTTTGATCACGAAGAGAATGTATATCTCCCAATCAATATAGGAAATGAAATGGTGGATTTATGTTTGTTTTGTTGAAATTTGTGAAAATCCAAGAGTTTTCAAACCAATTCTATGAGAATTAATTTGTCACTTGTATATCTAGAAACATGCATAGGTGTTTCCTGAAATATTGCAACCCAAAAATATGTAAACTTTCTAAATTGTAAAAAGATGCAACCCCACTTCGATACTTCATTCCACGTAACATCCGAGACTCTTTAGGTTGCAAAATTAGGATCCAATCTATAGATAATCTCATAGAAGAAGGTGTCATTAACCTTTATGAAATGATCCAGACTCTCTTTCAAATACAATTGAGGATAGAACTTATAAATGTGATAAGTGGACCTATTACCCTTCGAATCCAACCCAAGATAATTTCTCATTTTGGTGGTAGCGTAAGTAATATAAGATGCTATGTAAAACTTACTCCGTAGAGAAGAATGATTTCATTTGAGTATTAATATTATCACTAATGAATGTCCCCCAATCGAGATACCAATCATTCTTTTTTATGATGGTTATAAACCAATACATCCATCTGTGAAGTTCCCTAACATCCGGGAGCCCAAGTATCCTACTGAGAAGCATGATGATATCAGTGATTTCTAATCTAAAATTCCTATGCACCGACATTGGAAACCTAGATATAGAAGGTTTAGGTTAATCAGGAACTTATTATTCACATGTTTAACACAATTATCCAAGTCATTGTCCCAGGCCTTCCGAGCCAATTGAATATTTGTATCGACATATTCCTCAAAATGGGGAAGCTTGATGAGTTCATCAAAATAATCAGTATCCAATTTGATTACTACTTATCCCTCTTGGTTTTGCACTAACCTTGAGTTCAAATCATAATGATTGGAGCATGAAAGAATAAACTTAAGACACCGAGCGAAATGAGAAAAATAATTGTCAACGGTAATCAACTTGCACAAAGAGATTACATCCATGAAGTTTGTGAGGAACTATGAACTCTACCCCAAAATTCCTCCATGTCCACATGTCCTAACTTTGTATCTCTAATATCAAATTTTCAACCAATGCTAGAAGGGGCCACAACACCATGATACTTGTACTTAATTTATTTTGATCCTTCCTTATTCCCTTTTCATTTTCCCCGAATCATACATGAGGGACTTACTGCAAAGCTACCATGAAGATCCATAAGAGAATCAAGTTTTTCACCCCGCGAAACACCCCAAAATTTTGATAAACCGAGTCGGAAGATGATCCTGTCAAAGCACTTAGGAAAACTTGATACACCGGTCAAGACTTGAATGTTGCTTTGCTGCAACTTAAGAAACTCCGATATACTACGGAAGTTTGATCCGCTCAACAAGTAAAAATCCCAACACACTGCTAAAAACTAGGTTTGTCCAACACCTACAAAATCCCAAAAGACTAATCACATAAACTACCTACTTATGCATGTGCAAAACCCGACAATACATTTCAAGCATTAAAACCACGATATTTGTTTCCAATTCCTTAAAATTTGAATCCCATATCAAGAGTGAACAAAGAAGGAATCTAAAAATCTTCTCACTTCTACTTGATATCTAAAAATAACTAACTGGGAATGAAGGAAACGAAAACAAAAAGAGGAAACGAGAAAAGAACCAATTTGACCAAATGCAAACTAAGGCATGACCTAAAAAGTACCAAAAGATGAATTAGAGGAAGATTCACTTACCTTAAGATGAAAAATGATTTAAACATTCGAGAAATTAACAAAAAACACCAAGAAAAATGCAAGTCAGATTTTGGAGGTCTACAAGCAAGATGAAAATACGAATGGTGTTATGAGTGTAAGGTACAAATGACGTAGAAAATTCATCTATTTATAAAAACCTAAAATTAAATACACAAAATTTGACAGGTTTTCTCCACCCACCTCTAGCTAGATATTAAATGCACTGAATTCGGGGCAGAGAGTTGACCGTATTTTTCACCATGTAATCGGGTCCCAAAACTCCGATATGAAGATGTATTTACCATGTCAGATTTCAGGTTCAAGAAGCAGTAAAAACTTCACATGTAATTTTAATACGAGATGTTCCGATGAAGTCAGATCCTGAAACCTAAAAACACGATACAAGTCAGAATTTGGGATTGGGAAATATGGAAAATGCAACATGTATTTTGAGTTTGAAATGTTCTTGTGCGATCATATCCCAAAACCTGAATGCACGATGTAAATCGTACTTTGGGTTTTGAGAACATGAAACATATTACATGTTAAATGTTAAGGAAACCCTGAAATCCAATACAAAGGTTTTTCGAGACATTCTCAAAGACATCTTTGGACCAAAAAGACTAAAAAAATGGATTCATCAAGAAATTTTAATTGGTTATCTCCATTTTCTCAACTGACCAGAAAATGGGATAACATTACTTAATAATATCTAATAATAAATAAATAAATTATAAATAATGTATAATATTACTTGACAATAAAATAAAATGAAAGTAATTAATTAATTAGTAATAATAATTATGTTTGATTGACAAATGATAATAAGAGCGGATAAAATGCATCAAGCCATGATCTTCAAACTTGAAATTGGGGTCATCCTCCTCATTATCATAAGCAAATGTATAAGGTTGGTGAATCATAATTCTACCATTTTCACTTATTGTTGTTTATAAATAATCTAGATAATAATACTTAACAATAATAAAAATTAATAATAATTAATTAATTAGTAATAATAATTATATTTAACTGAAAAATTAATAATACTTATAAATAATATAAAATCTTAGTAAATGTTTATTAAAAATGATTGATAATAATAAATACTATTAACATAATAGATAAAAATTAAATTTAGGTAAAACAAAATTAAGAAAAGTAAAAATGTTGAATCTATATGCAATGTAAAAATACTAATAAAATGGTGAAACTATATGCAATTTAAAAATCTAAAAATACAAACCTTTATTATTCATCTATGTATTTTCTTTCAATATAAGAATGGTTAGAATGGGCATATACATCCATTCTCGTACTATTAACATGGATTAATATTAGAGGTTACTTTTTCACATTTTTACTTTTCATACTTGTATGAGAATTTTAGAATGGGAAGATGTGCATTCTCATCATATAGATAAAGAATGGACATCCTCCCATGTTTAACATTCTCATAAAAGAAACATATAGAAAAAAATGAGGAGGTTACTTATATGAGAATGTTTAGAATGTGCATATCCTCATTCTCATATAGGCAATATAGAAAGAATGAGGAAGATAATTGTATGAGAATGTTTAGAATGGGTATATTTCTATCCTCATGCTATCAATATAAAAATAATGTGGAAGATACTTGTATGATAATGGTTAAAATGGGCGGATGCCCATTCTCATACATGTAATATTGAAAGAAATAGGAAGATTCTCATAAAAACAACATATAAAAAGAATGAGGAAGATACTTGTATGAGAATGTTTAGAATGGGCATATTCCCATTATCATACAGAAATATAGAAATAATTATGAATATTCTCATAAAAGAAACATATATAAAGAATTAGGAATATACTTGTATAAGAATGTTTAGAATGAAAAATTCCATTTGCATACAAGTACTATAAAACAAATGGGGAAGATACTCGAAAAGAAATATATAGAAATAATGAGGAAGATGCTTGTATGATAATTTTTATAATGGGAATATTCCCATTCTATACAAAATTAAAATATATGAGAATCGACATATAGAGGAAGAATGTGCATATTCCCATTTTGAACATTCTCGTAAAAGTAACATATAGAAATAATGGGGAAGATACTTGTATGAAATTATTTTTGATGGGAAGATGCATAATCTCATACATGCAATATATAAAGTATGAGGAAGATACTTGTATGATAATGTTTAGAATTGGCAGATGCCCATTCTCATAAAGGCAATATAGAAATAATGAGGAAGATTCTTGTAAAAGTAACATATAGAAAGAATGAGGAAGATACTTGTATGAGAATTTTAGAATGGACATATGCCCATTCTCATACATGTAACATAGAAAGAGTGTGGAATATTATCGTAAAAGCAACATATAGAAAGAATGAGGAATATAGTTGTATGATAATGTTTAGAATTGACATATGCCCATTCTCATAAAGGCAATATAGAAAGAATGAGGAAGATTCTCGTAAATTCAAGATATAGAAATAATGAGTAAGATACTTGTATGAGAGTTTTTAGAATGGGAAAATCCCCATTCTCATACAGGAAATAGAGAAAGAGTGTGGAATAATTTCCTAAAATCAACATATAGAAAGAATTAGAAAGATACTTGTATGAGAATGTTTAGGATGGGCAGATGTCCATTCTCATACAAGAAATATATAAAGAATGAAAAATATTCTCACAAAATAAACATAGAGAAAGAGTTAGGAAGATACTTGAATGAGAATGTTTGAAATGGGCATGTTCCCATTTTATACAAAATTAAAATATATATGAGAATCGGCATATAGAGGAAGAATGGGCATGTGGCCATTTTGAACATTCTCATAAAAGCAACATATAGAAGGAATAAGGAAAATAATTTTCTCGAGAATGTTTAAAATGGGTGGATGCCCATTATCATATAGGGAATATAGAAAGAATTTTAAATATCATTGTATGATAATGTTTAGAATGAACATATGTTAATTATCATACAAGAAATATAGAAAAAATGAAGAATATTCCCATAAAAGTGACATATAGAATGAATAAGAAAGATACTTATATGAGAATGTTTAGAATATGTATACATCCATTCTCATACGGGTAATATTGAAAGAATAAGGAATATTCTCATGAAGGAAACACATAGAAATAATGAGGAAGATACTTGTATGAGAATGTTTAGAATGGGAAGATGCCCATTCTCATATATGAAATATTGAAAGAATGAGGAAGATTCTCGTGAAAGAAACATATAGAAATAATGAGGAAGATACTTGTATGAAAATGTTTAGAATGGAAATTTTTGGGGTCACTACCCCCTTAGCTTATATTTAATTTTCAAACCCAAGGTGGATGCCTAAAGCTATATGTAAAAGGAAAAACATATGTTTATAGTCTTGCAAAGAACAAAAACAATGTATTGAAATTTAAACTATATCAAATCATAAATCAAAATGAATCAAAGAAATAAACAAAAATGAAATAACTGAAATGTAAATAACTACTGAAAATGAAATGACACAATAAAGAAATGGGATAATTCAATTAAATGAAACTACTCTACTAAAATTCATCCTCCTCGGGAGAGTGGGACTTTCCTCTCCTTGGATTAGGAACTAATCACTTTAACAAATTATATGATCTTCAACAACTTTTCATTAATAGAAAAATGATTACAAAATGAATAAAAAGTTCTTCCTGAAATCATATGCCTAAATCACCTCCTTGATCTTTAACTAGGAAGATTTATTTATACCAAATTTTGTAAAACAAACAAACCGATTTTCTTACGAAATTGATAGAAAAAACTCAAAGTAGGACAATTGGTCATATCTCCAAGTAATTTTCCCTAAGAAATGGAGATTTTATATAGCTCATTTAGAACATTTACACTAACCCTAGATTCTATCCCCTAATTTATATCTCCTTTCTGGTTAAACTCCGCATATCTTTTTAAGGAGATAAATGTTGAGCTAAGAGCATCTTCGAATCGAAAATGGCAGATGTCATAATACACAGAACCAATCATGTCGTTCAAGTTATCCCTATTTTATAGATCCTAAAAAACATGTTTATTAATGAAAATATCCTTGTATCGTGATCGAACCGATGACCGTCGCATTACAAGTGTGATGCTCTAACCTCGAGATAAGTAGGATTTCTCAAACTTCCTTCCTATCTATCTGAAAGTCTTTCTCAGATAGAATAGTATGATTCAATTCTAGAGCTAAAGATCGTAGTTCTCGACTGAGCAATCGGAAAGATTCTGTAGGAGTGCTAGATTTAGGCATTGGCTCTCCAGTGAGAATGGCACCAAATACTTTTTCACGAGCATCAATATGGTCAGATTTCAAAGTAAGCATCTCGTGTAAAATATAAGCAACACCAAAACCTTCTAGAGCCCAAACTTCCATTTCTCCTACTTGTTGGCAATAATAGATTTGTTATAATCATCACATATATACTAATCTACTTCCATTATTAGATCAATTTGCATATAGAAGCACCTAAAATACATATTATAATTGGGCTCTTGTTCACATTTATGGTTGAAATAGTCTACAACTATTCAAAAATTCTAAAGCTAATGGAAGTGAATTGTATGTAGATTGTGGTAGATATGGTTTGGAGTTGATGGTATAAATGTTTCAAAGGTAGAAGTATGAATGGTTCGAACCAGAAGTGTGAATGGTATGGAGCTAAAAGTATAAATGGTCTAGAGCTGGAAGAAAAAATAATAATTTGTACACTTGTTTTAATCTCAAAAACAATTATAGGCCTATCATTTATTCCAAGTTTTTATTGGTATCAAAAAGGCTAAATATAACTTTAAATTGATAACTCTAGATTAAATACAAGTTTCTAAAACTACAATCAAATCCACATTTATAGTCTAAGTTGGTTAACACTTTGTCAAAAAGAAGAAAATAATGAGGCATTTAAATCAGCATATATTGTTAATATGTCCTAAATTAGAATGGGCATATGCCCATTCTAAACATTTCCATAAAATTATCTTTCTCATTCATTCTATATTTCACTTTTATGATAATCTTCTTCATTCTTTCTATACTACATGTATGATAATAGGCATATGTCTATTCTAAACATTATCATACAAGGATCTTCAAAATTCTTTCTATATTCCCCATATAATAATGGGCATATGCACATTCTAAATATTCTCATACAACTATCTTCACCATTCTTTATATATGTTACGTTCACAAGAATGTTTCAGAATGGGTTGATGCCCATTCTTCCTCTATATGTTTATTCTCATATAGTTTAGTTTTGTGGCATATAGAGGAATAATGGACATTTTCCCATTTTGAACATTCTCGTAAAAGTAACATATATATGGAATGAGGAAGATACATGTATGAGAATTTTTAGAATGGGAAAATTTCCATTCTCATAATGACAATTTAGAGGTTACAATTTTACATTTCATAGAATGGGAATCTACAGATTTTAAATATTTTCATAATAGGTAGATTCCCATTCTCATACATCCAATATTAAGGAAGAATAGATACATATTTATAAAGGAAATATATCTAGTTCGTGAAACTATATGCAGAGTAAAAATATAAAAATGCAAACCTCTAACTTATATATATATGGCCTATGTGAAAATGATATATGGTAATCTTTATTTTTTCTCTACATTTACTTTTATAAGAATGGTTAGAATGGGTAGTTTTTGAAATACATGTTTTACTAACAAATTTTATAACATGAAAAATGGCTCTTGTTACCACTACCCCTTATAGAGAAATTTTCTTTATAGATGGTGCCAAATATTTGGAAAGGAGGGATGAGGAATGTTTTTTGAAGTTCACAGTCCTAAAAATTATTACAATGATCTCTTGTTGTTTCATTCTTTGTTTGATGAACATCAACCAATTGGCATACTATTGAGTATAAAAAGTATATCATATATTATTGTATGTGTTCAAGTTGAACATATAAACAACATAATGAGATCATTCTCAATAATTTATATGGAGTTACAAGTTTCATTATATAAAAAAGTGGCATGAAAGATTTTGTAAAACATCAAAAAGCTTCATGTTACAGATTATAGGTTGGAAAATGGAGCCATATATTGATGGTGACAAGACTTATGTATAAGATATAAAAATATTTGTGTTGTAATTGTAAATACATTTAGAAAACTTTATCATTATGCATTCACTTCATCTATTCCCCACCGCATGAATATGGGTAAGGACTTGGGAAAAAAAAATACATTCCAAAATCTTTACAATGCTGAAAACACAAATTGTCTAAGATAGAAAGAGATACTTCAGTCTCACACTTCCAAGATATCAAGGGATCTGCAAAGGAGAAATATTTGTTAATGCTAGAAAAAATTAAATTTAAACAATTGAATTTATAGCATCTTAGGAGATTCAATTTTTTTAATAAAAAATCTTTCAAGATTGATGTTAGGTGTTTCCATCAAGATCCTCCACAATACCAATATTGTTGGTGCTCATTTTGAGCCCTTCCTAGTTGAGTTTTCAAAAAAGGTACCCCGCATCATCTAAGGACCCAAAATTACATATATGGGCTTGTCACTAGAGCTTCCTAATTCCCCATGATTATCCCTTCCCATGAAAATCAACAAATTAAAGGAGGAACATGACTATCCAAGTCTAAGAAATCCACAATGCATCAACTTGGTGTTTCACAAAATGATGAACTTAATGATCTGTGGGTTGCTCCAAACTATGAAGGGGTAAAATATCAGATCATGATCAAGGTGGAATTATAGAATGATTGATAATCATTTCAATTGACCTTGTCACGCAAGATGAAAGCAAGAGAGGATGTCGCGGCTGACCTGGATGCAAGAAATAGGGAATGCGGCTTTATGAAAAAAATTGTAGCACACGGGTTTAAGTGATCTGTGGGTTATTCAAGGAAGTTAGTGCTCTAAAGATTCCAAAAAGGCCATGAGACACTCAAAAAGTTAGACAAAGGGCCATGAAACATTAGAAAAATAACTAAAATACTACAGATAAAAGGAAAATGCAAGTAAAATCTACAACATGATTTATCACAAGGGTTATCCCTTTGTAGATACTGAAATCCACAAGAGACACAAAAGAAGAACATCTTCTATTAGTACCCTTATTGTGGGTGTCCAAATCATACAACATGAATTCAAAGATAATTTTTGTTCTATCCAAAGGTAAATTCAGATATAAGAATTAATTGTTCAGTTAACAAATGAAATAAAAGAAGCATATGTATATACTAAAAAAAAAATGGGGATTCTATAGGAGCCCCAGCCCTTCAAATTCACATAGCTTATAGTATGCATATAAAAAAGGAAGGTTCTTAGAAAAATGGTACATTGTCAACTGATGTTACACATTCATCTGCAAAGGTGGGAATCCTATTCAAAGTAGCTTCTTCTTCCTAAACTCAAATTCTTTGCAGTCTTGGGCCCCATAAACATACTGGATATCTCCTACAAAGTCATGAGACATTCCCATTCCCATGAGCTCGTAATGTTTTCCTTGGGACCTTCTAATATTTCAATCAATTCTAATTTTTACCATAAGAGGAGACCCATTCAAGAAGGTTGCCTTTCATATAGGCATTAGTACCCAATTAGGTAACATATTTTGAATTTTAATATGACCCAAGGATATTAGCTAGTGTCATAGGGACAGATTCAATATCATCCACTTGAAATTGTTTGGTTTTCACGTGTTGGATTAGGTATGCCCCATCTATGTCTCCTCAAGGAAGGTGGCGACACTTCAAGGGCCTTCCCAGAGGAGGCTTCAAAGGTGATTTCTCAAGATGACCAAGTTTTTGCTCCATCATGGCTATTTTGTAGGAAATTGATGATATATCTTCCATAGGATCATCAACAAGTACTCCATAGGCACCAACAGAATCTCTTTCTCTTCCAATTCCTCATTGAAGAATAACATATATATGTTAATGATGTTCTTATTAATGGCATGTCGGTAGAGGAGCAAAAAATTCTTCATCAATTCATGAGTTTTATGATCCTCTACATAAAACAAATGATAAAACAGAACCTAAAAATGGAAAAGAAAAGATTCATCTTCATAAGCCTTCATATCATTGCTACCCAAACTATGTAAGATGTTAATGGTTTGTTCATATTAGTGCTACCCAAAAAACATTCTCTGGAAAAGCCTCATCGGGGCTAGAACGGTCAAAAAATGAGTGCAAAGTCTTCAAATAAATTTCCTTCAAACTGGTTCCTAATTCTACATCCAACATTACAATAATGGGATCTACTCATCAAACACAATGAAAGCCTCTCTAACCTGAACGGGTTGGATGGATGGGTCAAAAAGGATGGCCACACAAAGACTCTAGTCAATAAAAAGTTCTACGAATATCCTTTCTATTGGTTTCAGAATTCGTGGGAAACCAATGGGAGCCTCGTAAATATGTCCAGACATGGTCATGGAATGAACGAGTGAAGCTTGGTTTCACGAAATCAAATCTAGTTGGTAGGAGCAGTCCAAAATATGAGGGCTTGGTGAGATTCCTCATTCATAACATTCAATTGTGATATGATTTTAGGTGGTAATGGTGAGGTACAAAAAAACCAATGTACGCAGACTTCTTTCAATATCAATGAGTAATTCATGCACATTTTGTTGTGGTACTCTAGGATCACTACCAAACATTCTGGGCTATTGGGTTCCTTGTATGGTCATGTGAATATCTAAACCCTATTTCTAGGGGCATTCCAGAACTCATAAGCCTTATCAGCCATGATGTTTAAGATGTTTAACTATTGGATTTTCTTGTTGTATTGAGCCAAAGGTGTTCTAAGGATAAGAAGACGGAGTCCCGTATCTATATCCATGAGTAACTTAGGACCATTCATTTGTGGTACCTTTGGATCGCTTCCATATGTATGTTTTTACTCGAGACTGTTGATGGTCATGAATTAAAAATATATAATCTAATTAAACAAATAACGACTAATCTAATTGAATTGAAACTACTCTATGTTTTTGTATTTTCAAGAACTTAATGGAATAAACAAGTACAAAGCTATTAATCTAACAAAGTAAATATTTTGTTCTTTTTTGTTTAAATGAAGAAATAACAATAAATATTCTACCCTAATTAATTAAATCCTAAAACAAATAAACAACCGGATGTGGTTGTTTATCTGTGCAGAGAGGAAATCTATTTTATTTTAAATGAAAGCTTCACTAACTATGAATGTAAATCTAACCTTTATTCTATCTCAAAGGTAGAAGAAGAAATCAGAGCTTCTTGGAAGCTTTTCTTCTCTGCAACTTCCCCGAAAAAATAACAAAGGATTTTTCTATATGGATTGATGCTTGTGTTTACTTCTAAAATCCACAGAAGCTTTCTTCTAGATTTACTTCCTTACAAACCTACAGAGATAGGCAAGAGAATCAATCTTTCCTAAGAAATATTTGGGTTTGAAACAAATAATCTATCCGAAACTTTGAATGATTATAACTATGGAAATAATTCTCTACTCTATTTGATAATGTGCATACAATTCAGAAATAACAAAATTGAAGAAATAAAGAAGAGAAAGAAATAACTCCAACTTGAAATACATAACATCGGCAATCCAGGTTGTCCGGCACTTTGTCCTCTCAATTTATATTTTCAGTCTCTTATGTCCATGTAAGCCCAAGAGGTTAGGAACGTAGTGAGAGAAACACAGAGAAGGTACTAGAAAAATGGCAACTTGAATTGGAAATATGGAAACAATGAAAGTGGAAGAAAGATAGCACAAGGGAACAAATCTTGGCTATGTAGTTTCCAGCAAGAAAGAAATCAACTTAGAATTTGCAAGAATACTCAAAATGATCTTAAAAGTTTTGCTTGAGAACAAGCGATAAATTTATAGAAGGTTAGTTGGGATATTAAAAACAAAACTTGGCAGCCAAAAGGTGTCGATGAACAATGAAGAGGTAATTTGAACAATGAATCACGATCAATTACAAATTAGAAGTGAGGAAGAGATTGCCACAAGGCAAAGAAAGATTAAAATCAGCCAAAATGGGTAAGAAACGTGTGTTCAAAGTGAAGTTAAGTGAAACAACACATGTCTTAAATCACATTGGAATATTATGTAAACTACGCATAGGACATCCGGCCCGCACAGAGTGGTGATTACAGACCACCGCCTACTTCAAGGCACGGTTACAAAAGTGCCACCTAGGTAGGGTGACGGTTTTGACACTAAAGGTCAAAACAGGCTAAAAAGAAGTGGGAAGCTAAGAAAAAGCATGCAAAGGCTAAGGCATACTAGGCTACAAATATAAGCTACAAGTAGGTTTAGGAGCTCGAACACCTTTGGAAAAGATATGAATCATCATTGGGGACCTTTTGTAACCATTTTCTCGACAATGTAGCACATGCAAATTTGGGTGCGTACAAGTTCGTTGAATTTTTGGGGGAAATCAAGTTGTAAGAAGATGTCAAATTGTATAAATATGAGGCTTGTTCTCATAATAAAAGGAGTTGAATTTGGTATTCCTATCGTGGGCTTAGTATTTAAATTTTTGAAGAGGCCTTGAGATAAAATTGTGAATATCGTATGTTTCCTTTGTGAAATGAGTATAGAGTTTAGTTTCTTAAAATTATGTGTCAAGTTGGTTACGATTTTATAGCCATTGGTGAGCTTTGAGAGAATTTATTTGATGTTCCCTTGCTAAAAAATTCAATAACTCAATAATATATGTCCACTTTTAACTTTAATTTTTGTGTTTTGCATGACAAATTTTTGATTGATGAGTCATAGTTTTTGCTACAGTCTTACATTTATTATTTCTCTTTGTTATACACTAGATCTTTCCTTGATGCTTGTGTTTTGGTCATTAAGTTTGATATTGTGTTGTGAGATTTCCTCTATAATATTAAACTTGATTATAAAATCCTTGTCATAAACATTTTTTACTGATATATTTTTGTTATCCTTTGAGTGTATCTTGGGTGTATAAGTTATGAATTAGTAAATGATATTATCCAAAATAACTTCCCTAGTTATTTGGATAACTTATATTTCCATCTTGGCTCTAAGGTTTATTTTGTAGGTTGTGCACACTTCAAATGTTCTTTTGACACATTCATTGGCTCCTTTTCCTCTCACACCCTTGCTCACTCATTTCCTATGCTTTCCAACTTCCCTTACTTTTACTCTATCTATTTCATTTCCTTTTTCCCACTCTTGGCACATTCACCTTCTTCCCAATAGTTCATGAAATATTTTCACACACCTCAAACATGCTTCAATTTTCCAATTCCCTAGCACTCTTTCGCACCCCCTTCCTTGTTACCACATATTATCTTGTAATTATTTTGCCTCTTCCATATGTTCCTCTAGAATGTGTTCCTTCTATTCCTCCCATGTGTAAGACATTTGCATGCCTCCTTCTACTTACTCCTTTCGTGCTTCTTTCATCTACATGTGTTATCACACCTTCCTTTGTGTCAAGTCCATGTGCCATGTGGATTGCCATGCATTGATTATATCACATACAACCTACCAAAGTGCACCAACAGGGCACTTTGGATCCTCGCAATGTGTGCATAAAATTATAAAATGGCTTATGACATGGGTTACACTCCGATCACTCAAGTTCAAAGTTCGATGGGATTCGGTAAGTAACAAGCTAGAAGATTCCTTTCATACCATTAATACAAGATCCGATTTCTCCAACCACCCTATTTGATGCATATCTCACCCATTTCTTTCTCCTACAGAACAAAGAGACATGGAGAAGTGCATTTGATAGATTTGCGGGATTCATTGCTTTTGTTGGTGGTTGAGTTTTCAAATTGGATTTTCCTCCTTCTCCTCCTCTCTCACATCCATTCATCCATAAATGTAAGAGGATTTATCATTGTAAAGGGTTGGATCCTTTCAAATTATATAGGAATTACCTTACATTTTGAGTTTTAGATCTTCAAATTTGCTCCTTACATGTGGATATCGGCCACAGGCATGATTGTAATTGATTGTATATTTTAGGAATTAATAAAAGCATTTTTGTGGCTATTTTCTACCTTAGCTTGTTTCTGTTCTTCTTTCTTGCCTCTCCTTCACGTTGTGTGTTTTTGTGTTTGATCTCCTTTTCTAGTTGTGTTTCATAAAAATGACCGCTTCATATGTGTTGCGTACGTGTTGCTTGTGTCTAGCCTTCCTCTCGCACATTTTCTTTAGTTTTCAAAAATTTGATCATGTTCATCCCCCTTCTTTCTGGTTTTATCACCTCCCTTAGTTTTAGTTTTCCCTTTAGCATATCCTTCTATCCCTGGTACCTTGGCATGTTTAGCTTAGAATTTCCTTTTCGGTGTAAAGCAGAGAAATAGGTAGAGGAACCGGCCTTCTCCATAGGTCTGCCTTGAGTTCACAAGGTCTTACAACTTGGAGAGAGTCCCACTATTGCCCAACGACTCAAATATTCTAGATCCGAGACATGGGTTTAATTTTGAGCCCCAATATTTTTGGCACACCTGGTGGGAGTAGTATTGAAAGTTCTAGTGTGTGACTTAGTGATTTCCAACTCCGTGGAAGCTTTTTTCAAATATCCGGTGACTCCCAACACTCGATCAACTATTCTAGTAGTTTTTGTTCCTTTCATGAGATGAGTGCATATAAGACAAAGTATATAAGCTAAATCATCTTTTGAGTACCTCTAGCTATCTCTGAGGAGAACATGTATTAGAACTACCATGCACATATCTATATTTAATGCATCATGCATATTCCACTCCTCTTCATAAAGCAGACTTGTGCAAAATACTATGGCATTACAACCACCTCCTCCTCCAAGAAAATTTTCTAGCTTCACCGGTGGAAGCCCTCTTAATATCAATGCACAAAGCATGACATGTCACTATGGTGCTCAAGAGCATTCCATACTTCTTTGGAGACAATCAAGTCACCCATGTTGAGCATATCCAAAATTTAGCAAACGTGTGCTCTGTATATCTGATCACACATGATGATGTAGCAGTCAGGTTCCTCGCGACCTCATTCAAAGTTAAAGTACTCCAATGGTACCATGTCCCGAGACCTATATCTATTGCCACCTAGGATGAACTTAAAATAGCTCTATGTATCCATTTTGAAGATAATTCAAATCACCTGTCTTTGGTGGAATAACCGACTACAACAAATAGAGCTCTCAATGAGCAAATGATTAATTTTAACATCATATTCTAGAAGACTTGGGACATAATCCCTTAAGTGGTAAGGCCTACATCCCAACATGATTTCCTTTATTATCTAAGGGATTTGAATAGTGACATCTTTGTCATGATTCAATCCATTAGAGGTAGTACATTACCTACTGCATACAACATCGCAATAAGGGTAGAGAATAGTCTTATTCAAGCAAAAAAATTCCCCTAGACCACATGCACCCTTATTCCCAGAGATGTCTCCAGCGCTGAACTTTTATTGCTCTTGTTTCAATGCATAGTACCCAACCTCGTTGCATCCACGTCATATTCTCCCACACACAAGAGAAAGATGATGAAGAGATAAAATCCCTAATTAGAAACTTTCCTATTAAAGTTATATCTTTAGAGAGGCATCAGAGCACAAACCTTCAAAAAATGCTAATCATGGTTATAACCAAAATAATTAGCCTTTTTGGAATAATTATGTATAGCTAGAGGTATAGACAGAACCAACAAAATGATAGATGGCATGCCAATGTGCACTTTCCTTGTAATTGATTACTTCGCGCAACCCCTTCCAATGCCCAATATAAGCCAAGCACTTGTTCTAGTTTAGAATAACATGGCGTAAAGAGTCGAGTTTTATTTTTCTTGCATCATGCCTCATAGTCAATATTAATGTGGAAATGTTGCACATGCACAAGCCTACATGATTCATGTTTTTCTCTAATGGTGAACCTTCCACAAGTGCAAGCAAACCTAGGAACCAAGAAAAATCAAGCCCCTTCAATCCAATTTGATATTCTTTGGCACCAAAGAATTTTCTGTAATTAATCAAGTTGTAGATAATGCAAATGACCGTGCACCCAAGTTACTAACAACACAAGGTACAAGAAGAGAATTCTTGAATTTGTGTGTGAGTCTCAATTCCCACAAGACATGACAATCCTCAAAAGTAAAAATATGTTGCTAATACATCCTGCATTAAAGGCATGTAAGTTCCTCGTGCGCGAGGTTTCACACAATGTTCCTTCTAAATTAATGTGTTCCCCTCCTTTCATAGGTCAAGCCTCTTCGCCTGATAAAACAAGGATGTTGTTATGCCCCAAATTCACAAGCCAATTGGCCTTCCATTCAACATTATGGACCAGATGAAGAAGATAAATATAAATGTCACAATGTGGGACACGCTAGCCATTCCATCTCAACGCAACCTATTGCATGAAGCTCTACCACAACTTCTACATGTTGATCCAGCTATCATAAAGCAAAGACGCGGGTGTCAATATCTATCAATCATAGGAGAAGCAAGTAAGGTTGTTAAAACCCCACCCTTTTATATGTACTTGATCATAGGCAAACATCTTATGCACGATTGTACGAATGACTCTGCATTAGTACTTCAATTATGCCCAATAAAATTGATGATGTCCTAGGTCTTAGATATAACCCCTTTTCCAAAGGATTCTAGCAACTTGATGGCTCAACCGACCCCACTTTAGGAGATATCAAGAATATTGAGTTAACCCTCCATGCATGTCCAAGTCTCACAATAACTCAAGATGTTTCAATCATTAACCTACCTCCTTTATTGACCTTGTGTTTTTCAAGATATTTTAATACCAAAGTGGGTGGTTACTTATCTTCTGATTAGTCCCATATGTTACTAAAGACAAGGTATGGTACCCGGTTTACCATACAAGTTGAGCCAATATTTTCCTATCATGTTGAGTCATATGACCCATCCCCTCTCTAAGCCAACAATTTAATCCAAGAAGAACAAGTTTCAATTTCCAAAGAGAAACATGTTCCACCTCATGTCCCTGATTTAGTATTAGATGAATGGGTGGAAAGGCAACAAAAATTTGATCCATATGTTGAGGAGATTGAAGCCTTTGAAACTGATCTTGGCACTTATTGCATTCTTGAAGAAGAAGTTGTACTATCGCCGCATTAAAGAAAAATGAAGAATATTATGGCCTATCGAATATGTACTTTGATAGATCCAGTATAGAAATGGCACAGTGCGGTGTTGTTCTCATTTCTCCAAAAGATGGAAAATTCATCTTCATACACAGACATGATTTGCTTGTTCCAATAATGTGGCAGAGTATGAGGCATTGGTGCATGGTCTTCTCATTATTGAGAAGAGACAAATTAAGGTGTTATAGATCTTTGGAGATATAGAATTGGTCATCCACCGTGTCACAAAAAGTGTGCAAAAATAATATGTTACTTAAAGATTATAAGAATAGATTTTGGGACCTCCTTGAGAGATTTGATGCCCTAAATCTATAGGTAGTACCAAGGAGGATGAACAAAGAAGCAGCTCAGATGGTCATGTTTGGTTCACAATTCTCCCTTGCTAAGGAATTTTTCAAAGGCAATGCGTAGAAAATTAATATGTTAATCGGACCATCCATTCTAGACAACAACACCAGCTGGAAATTGTTTGATAATGATGTGAAAATCATCTAGTCCATTCATCATGAAGTTGATTTCTCATCAAGCATGTAAGTTGACTTGCATGACAGCTATGGTGACCAAGTAATCAAATTAAATACAAACAAGTTTCCTAAAGGGCTGGTCACCTTAGAGAAAATTTTTATCCATGATGATGAGTTCAAGTGTGAAGAAAATTATATGCACGTGGTGTAAGAAGATCTGCTCCCAGTCCTATTGTGCGGTTGTAACGATTTGTCACGCTTAGTAAATCTTATGCGCATAAATAAAAGCAGGCTTTCATATCTCTATGCCAAAAATATAGTGACATCTTCTCATAGTAGTATTAAGACATGAAAGGATTTTATCCAAGTGTGTCTCAACACTCCACTAACCTTCATTATAGTTTTAAGCCCATCAGGAAAAAGCAAAGTGGCAATCAATCCAAAGATAGAGCCCCTCATGAGGAAAGAACTGTCTAAACTCATCGACATGAAGATCATTTTTCCCATCAAGTACTCTACCTGGGTCACGAATCTTGTTGTAGTGCATAAGAAGAATGGTGAAATAAGACTCTGCATCGATTTAAAATATTTGAATAAGGCATCATTGAAGGATCACTATCCTTTCCCTTTTATGGAGTAGATTTTACGAGAATGTGGTTGGCGCATGGTTATTTTCTATGATGGATGGGTAACTGGATTTAATCGGATCCTAGTCAAAAATAGGATCAATTCAAAATGGTGTTTACAACCAAGTGGTGGAAATACTCATATTACAAGATGCCTTTTTCTCTCATTAAACTCAAGTGCAACATTTTAGTACACCATGGATATTTCCTTCAAGGGTTATATTAATGAGTTCAACTTGGTTTACCTAGATGACATAATGGTCTTCTCAAAGCGGAGCGTGGATCACATGACACACATAGAAAAGGTATTTGAGAGATGTAGAAAGTTTTGGGTATCTCTTAACCCCAAGAATTATAATTTTTCTATGGCTCTGGGTAAGCTTTTGGGCCATATTGTCTCAAAGGATGGCATCACTATTGATATTAAGCTTATTTCAGCCATCTTGGTGTTTTCCCTACCCACGCACAAGAAATATTTGTAGTCCTTCCCGTGAAAGATCAAATTTATTAGGAGATTCATTCCTAACTTTACAGGGACTACTCGGGCTCATCACCCTCATGTTCAAGAAAGACACATGTTTCAAGTGGACATCAAGTGTAATGAAATTACTTATATAATTCATATTATGAGCAGAAATAAAACACCAAATAACACAATATTTTAGAATAATGATCTTAATATGCACTTAGAATAGCTTCGTCACTTAGAGGGGGCAACCTCCAAACCATAAAATAAAACTCAAATGCTCGAATGATGATGAAATACTACCTACAATCCCCTATATATACTATTCACATGTTATGGTCATCACTAAGGCTGACCTACTAAGCATGAGAAAGAATAAATGATATGGTAAGCCATAAGTTGGCTACGCATATCCTAATATAAGCAATAGGTTAAGGGTGTAGCATGTCCTTCCCCTTTAAACCAATATTGTCCTCAACATTGAATTATCATGTATGTTTATATGGAAAATCTTCATCCTCCTAGGTCGCATCTTTTATGCTCGATTCTTCTTAATCGATATTCCTTAATGTCTCTAGTTCTCACCTCTTAGTACATGTTTATAAAATCTTCTCTAGATCCAAAATGATTCTTCCTTCCTCATCAAGTTTTGGTAACTCTGGGCTTCAAATTTCTGTCCAATAACCTTCTTTAGGTAGGAAACATGGAATACTAGGTGTATGTGGGAAGATTGAGGCAACTCTATTTTATAAGCAACACTACCAATTTTCTGTAGAACTTGATAAGGGCCATAATATTTAGGAGAAAGTTTGTTTTCCTTTTTCTATTGCTTTAGGGACATCTACTTATTAATCTAGAGACGTAAAAACCCAGTCACCAATTTCAAAATGTCTTTCACTACGGTGTTGATCTACTTGTTGTTTCATCCTGTTTTGTGTGATGCCAAATTATCCTTCAAACTATCCAAAACATGTTGTTGATGTTGAATGTGTTCCTTAACATCTCTAACCTTAGTTTGCACCCTCAAGGAAGAAGTGATATAAGGTCGATGGTAACCATATAATGTTAAAAATGGGGTCATTTGAGAAGAGGTATGAAAAGATGTGTTATACCACCATTCTGCAAGTGGTAGCCATTTAATCCACCTTTCCTTCTTATCTGATACAAAAAAACGTAGATACCCCTCTAAACATTTTTTGACAACTTCCATTTTCCCATCAATTTGAGGATGATAAGATGAACTATGAGCTAGCTGTGTACCTAAACATGAAAATAATTCTATCCAAAATTACTTATGAAAATAGGATCACGATCACTTACAATTATCTTTGGGGTTCCATGTAGCATTTGAACTGTCTCCATCACTTACAACTATATATTGGCTACAAATGGATGTGATAGGGCACAAAAATGGGAATATTTTTTTATCCTATCCACAATCACCAAAATAGCATTCTTACCCTCTAAACAAGGCAATCCCGTGATGAAATCCATGGAGACATCCTCCCATATCCTGGCTAGGTATTGGTAAGGGTTGCAAACAAATCTAGTGTATTAATTTTTTTCCCCTTTGTTGCTGTTGCACACAAAACACTTTGATACAAAAAAATTTATATCCCCTTTAGTCCTTCCCAAAAGAATTCTCTTTTATTCTATCATATGTCTTCAAAACCTAGAGTGTCCTCCAACAAGTGATGCATGTAGCTCTGCGAGAATCTTATGCTTCAACTCGAAATATTTACTCAAGTATAACTTGTCCTTGTACCATAGTGAATTACCTTTCCACTCAAATTTGTTTGATGTTATATAGCCTTGCTTGATATTATGTATTAGAGATTGTGTATTTATGTCATGATACCATTCTAATCTTGCTTCATCCACTCAATCGGCATTCAACATGGACATTCCACATAGAAAGGCATCTCAGAATGTATCCCTTCCGGACAATGCATTAGCTACTACATTTTCTTTACCCTTTTTGTATATGATTTAAAAATCATAACCCAAAATTTTGTTACCCATTTTTGTTGTTCCTCGATGATAACCTTTGCTCCAAAATTATTTGAGAATAACATGACTAGTTTTTACCTTGAAGTTTCCACCCATGAGATAGGGCCTCCATTTCTTGATCAGTATGAAGAATAGCCATCATTTCTTTCTCATAGACAGGTTTGAGAAGATATTTTCCTTTGAATTGGTGACTCTCAAATGCAATTGGTCTTCCTTCCTACATTAGAATTGCTCCCAATCCTGATCCTGAAGTGTCACATTCAATAATGAAGGTTTTTGAGAAGTTAGGAGTAGCCAAAACTGGGGTGGTGCACATGGCTTCCTTTAGCTACTCAAAGGATTTAGTGGCTATGTCTGTCCAATGGAAGGCATCCTTATTTAGCAATGCAGTGAGTGGGGCTACTATTCTACCATATCCCCTCACAAATATTCTCAGTAGTACCTTGTCGATTCTAGGAACCCACAAATATTTTGAGATTTTTAGGCCTTGGTCATTCCACCATAGCTTTGATCTTCTGAGGATCAACTTTTACACCTTCATGGGATACAATGTGACCCAATTACTCTACCTCTTGTACACGAAAAGAACATTTGGATGGATTTTCATAGAGATTATGTTTCTCCAAAACTTCCAACACTTTATTTACATGTTGCAAGTGTTCTTCGCATGTCTTACTTTAAATCAATATGTCATCAACAAAACTAATACAAATTTCCTTAAAATGGCCTAAAAGTGTTCCTCAAGATTTGAAAGGTTAAGGGATAATTTTTAATACCAAGAGGCATTACCAAAACCTCATAATGGCCCTCATGAGTCATGAAAGTCATTTTATGAACATCTTCCTCTTTTATTATAATTTGATGGTACCCAGAATGAAGATCTAATTTTGTGAAATAAATAGCACCATGCAATTCATCAAGTAAATCATTAATTACTTTGGAATAGGAAACTTATCTTTGATGGTGTACTTGTTGAGTTCTCAGTAATCTAGAAACATCCTCCATGTTTCATCCTTCGTACGTACCATGACCGCTAGTGAAGAATATGCACTCTTGTTATGCCTTATATACCTGCCTTCAACATTTCCCTGTACCATTTTCTTGATTTCACTTTTCTAGGAATATGGGTATCTGTATGGTATGATGTTAGGTGTTTGGATCCCTAGAATCAAATGAATGGCATGATCATGATCCCTAACTAGTAGTAGTCCCTTTGGAATTGCATCAAAAATAGATGAGTGAGCATCAACAATCTTCTGAAGATTGGGTGGCATTGAAGATTATGTATTTTGTACTTCTATGGAAAATAACTTTGCTGTAAATCCATCTACTCCTTTTCTGAGAACCTTATGCATCTGAAGAGAGCTAATAATATGTGCAGACTTAGCATCCCTTTCAATTGTATTGTCCTTCAATCAATGAAATAACATGAACAATTCTTAGAAATTCATCTCTATAGTACCCAAGGTTGTGAGCCATTGGACACCCAAAAAAATATTTTCCCCTCCCATAGAAATAGAAAACATAGGAGAGTCTAACATGTAGTCTCCCATGGAAATCTTGATACTATGGCACTTTCCTATGCACTTTATTGTCCCACCATCCGCAATCATAACTTGCATTTTGGAGCTAGGTAAATAATGCAATTGACTGCGGGTAGCTAACTTACTATTTATGAAGTTATGAGTACTACCCGAGTCAATAAACACCATCACCTTCTATTTTTTAGATAGCCAATAACCTTGAGTGTTTGAGGAGTACTAATTCCTGACAATGCATGGCAAGAAATTGTAGGTTGGTGATCCTATACTTCATCTTCTACTGGTTCCTCAACCTCTCCTATAATTTAAGCTTCCTTGTCATCCTCATTTCCTCCTTCAATAAAGAACAACTTCTTCTCGGCACATTTTTACCCCAGACCATATTTGGTGTCACCATTAAAACATAATCCCTTTTCTCTCTTTTCTTCCATTTGTTGAGGATTCAGTCTAATTGTTCAAGCAAGTGAAGGGGAAGAGATACTACAATCTCTCATGTTAATGAAAGGATGCCTCCTGCTGCAAAGAATGTTTTCCTCTACTCGACATGCCATGATAATAGAATCAGAAAGCTTGAGTGGATTAAACATACATACCTCATGCTCGATGTGGTCCTTAAGACCCCTAAGAAACATCATTTAGATTCCCTTCTGGAATATTCTCCACCCTTAAGGATAGGTTCTGAAATTGATGCACATAATCTTTGACTAATCCTATTTGTCGTAACTTTTCCAATTGACTAAAGTAGTTCTCTGAAACACTGGAACTATAGTGTAATTGCAACTCCTCGGTAAAAACTATCCAAGTGACACTGAGACCATTCTTCTACCTCTGAGCACATAACCATCGATACCAAACGAATTGGTCTAGTTCAAGATACAGGGATGCCAAGGTCACCTTTTGTCTTGATGGTGTTTGATGTAACTCAAAGAATTTCTCCATTTGATTTATCCAATTCAGTGGATCCTTCCCATCAAATTTGTGCATATCCACTTTCGGCATCATGTTCCATGGTTGCGAATAAGTTGGATTCTGATTGGGCTGGAAAAGTGATCCAACATGGTTATTTTGTCCATTATTTTGAACTGAAGATCCTCCTTGGTTGATATGGGGCTGATTTGGGCCATATTGTTTACCCTTTATATGTTGCATGATATCATCCAACCACTGATTGATTTGGTTTATGTCTCCTTTAGAGGCCATCTCAGATTGTACATTTTGTAGCTCATACTTGATTTGGCTCACCTTATGATCAACTAAGGTAAACCCTAGTGCTGAGGAATATGTATTTACCCCTTCTGATTCCAACTCTTCAATCATTACCGCATCTTTATCTGGGGTTTTACTTGGAGTGACCAGATTCTTTTTGGCTCTTTTGGAAGGCCCTACCATGATGTCAAACCTTAGTGTTTAGGGTTTTGATACAAATTAGGCTAAAAAGGAAAACACAGAGAGAAGATACTAATACTATTTTTTTAAGATATTTCTAAAAATGTAAATAACTCTAAAAAATCCACAAATTTCAGTCTAGGGAGCATTTTTATCAAAAACTAAATTTGCAATAACTTTTGCAAAAGATATCAAAAAGGTATGAAATTTTTAGATATTTTTACTTGAAATTATTTGTAACTCGGTGAAATGATCTCCCAAAAAAATTATGTGGTTCGCAAGATATAGTGAAACAAAAATTAGGGTTTTGCCTAATTTTGGCCCGGATCGTAGCTCTGATACCACTTGTAATGAAATTACTTGTATAATTCAGATTATGAGTAGAAATAAAACACCAAATAACATAATATTTTAGAATAATGATCTCAATATGCAATTAGAATAGCTTTTCCACTTCGAGGGGGCAACCTCCAAACCATAAAATAAGACTCAAATGCTCCAATGATGATGAACTACTACCTACAATCCCCTATATATACTATTCATATGTTATGGCCATCACTAAGGCCGACCTACTAAGAATGAGAAAGTATAAATGATATAACAAAATTATATGGTAAGCCACAAGTTGGCTACTCATATCCTAATACAAGCAATAGGTTAAGGGCGTAGTAAGAAGGAAAAGAGAGCTTCGACAAGATAAAACAAGAGATTGTTTACACACCAACACTCATTAATCTAGACTATTCCAAGGACTTCATCCTTTATGCCTATAGAGCTGATGTGATTGTTGTTGTTGTCTTAACACAATAGAATGAACAAGGACTGGGATTACGAGTTAAAATACAATCACACGGAAAACAGCTTCTTTTCCATCATGTTCACACTTAAGAAGTTTAATATTATACTGCAACAAATCATATCAAGGTGTTAGTTTTGCACTCAAGTGTGAGAGACTTCATCATGGGAGCATAAATCAGTAAGAAAGGAGCAATATGGGTGACCAAAATCATGGAGTATGATGTGACTATAAAAGCCACAAAGTTGGTAAGAGAAAATGTGTTGTGTAAACAACTTACCGAGGATGCACAAAATGAACTTGAGACTTCATTGTTCTTGGATGAGGAGCTACTGCATGTAGAACTCCGAACATAATAAAGATCCTAGCATGTAAAAATGGATGAAGGACATAATTACTTTCCTTTCGGAGGGCATGTACCCTCTTGGTTTGAAAAAAAAAAAAGAGGATATATAAGGCTACAATATATTCCATATGTTCGATCTATGGCCCTCTCTTCAAAATAAATATTGATGGTGTGTTGTTGCAGAGTGTTGATGGCACACGAGAATGATAATGTGTTAGCATAATTTCATGATGGATTCTCTAGTGGACACTTCTCTACTAAGTCTATAGCAATGAAAATCATAATGGTAGGACTTTTTGGCCTACCCTATTCGCGGATGCACATAGGTGGGTCATGAAATGCAAAGAATGTGATTTCTTTATAGGAAAGAAAAAATTGGTAGTGCTTCCTCCAACCAATCCAAGCATATCATCCTTTTTCACAATGGGGTCTTGACTTCATAGGTATGATCAATCATCCTTCAAGTGTGGGGCATAAATGGGTGCTAACAGCTACGATTACTTCACCAGATGGACAAAAGTTGTTGTGCTCAAGGAATCAACTGATTCAATCATCCTTGACTTTCTTGAGGGCATTGTAACAAGGTTTGGCATTCCTCAAACCATTATCTCTGATAATGTAAAGGCCTTCCTTGGTAATAAAATCTCGATTGGGCGCTAATCTTTAGAATATATTTGAAGAATTCTTCCAAATACTCGTCCTCAAGGAAATGGCTTGGTAGAGTCAACAAACAAGAACCTGATCAAAATCATGAAGCTAAAAATGAATATCAACCAAATAAAATGGCATAAAAGATCTTGTGCATGCTCTGGTGACAGAGTCACAACGGAGAAGGAAACAGTACATCACCTTATAAGCTCGTCTATGGAAAGAATGCTATAATTCCTTTATTACTTGATTTGAATTCATTAGCACTTTCCCAATAAATATAATTTGAAGGCACAAACTAGAGAGAAATCGAATGGTAGAGCTGGTTTAACTTAAAGAATCAAGAAACTCTACCATGATCAAGTTAGAAAAGCATTAGCAATCAACTAATAAGTGGTTTGACAAAGGTTAGGCCTCAAGCCTTTAAAGTAGGGGACTAAGTTTTAAAATGGGATGTTGATAGAGCCAAACCAGAGCACCATTCAAAGTTTTATGCACTTTGGAGTGGCCCATACATCATCGGTTTGTGTAAGGAGGCTAACTCTTTCCAGCTTGTCTTAGCTTGATGGACGCGTGCTACCAATCCCACCAATGGGATCTATATAAAACACTTCCATTAAGCTTGTTACATCATTTTGTATATATTAGAGTAGTTTCAATTCCTCCAGTGTGTTTGCATGCACATTTCCTTATTTGTACATATTTATTTATTCTCGCACGCTCCTTATGCACACACTCTTCTTTTGCTTCTAGAAGGCCAATAATATTCCAATAGTTATAAATACTTTTGCAGAATTCAAAACAGAGTTTAGAGAAAGTTCCAAGTGACTCGGGGGCATTTCTTCAAAGTTACAAAATTAGAGGTTCATATACACATTGAATCCGTGTGCAATGGATGCTCCAAGATACTGACCTCCATCTAGTAGGTATATTTCCCCAAAATTTTCCAAACTATTATCTAAAATAACTTCCCTAGTTATTTGGATAGCTTATATTTCCATCCTAGCTCTAAGGTTCTATATTATAGGTTGTGCACACTTTAAATGTTATTTTAACACATTCCTTAGCTCATATTCCACATGTACCCTTGCATGCTCATTTCCCGCACTTTCCATCTTCCCTTCCTTATTCTCTATCTATTCCATTTCCTTTTGCACCCACTCTCATCACATTCACCTTCTTCCCAATAGTTAATGTAATCTTCGTGTGTACCTCAAACATGCTTCCAAATCAGCCAAACCCCTAGCACACTTGAGCGCCCCTTCTCTTGCTACCACACATTATCTTCTAATGATTTTTCCTCTTACATATGTTGCTCTAGTAGGTGTTCCTTCCATTACTCCCATGTGCAATAATTTTGCATGCCTCCTTATACTTCCTCCTTTCACACTTCTTTCCTTCGCACACATTATCGAGCCTTCTTCTTAATCAAGTACCAAAGGCACATGGATTGTCATACATTGAGTGTATCACATACAACCTATCGAAGTGTTGGTTGGATATTTTTTCAAGCCAAAATATGAGGTTCAACCATAGTACATGGGATTAAATCCCTCCTCAAAGATAGGTGAGGCTACCTGTTTATTACTAGTCTAAAACACAACAGAAATAATATACAGTATTCACACTAATCTAACCATTGGGGTTGGGATAGAATCCCGAAATCCATATCCATAATAGGTGAAGATATTGCTCTTTCGAAATGAAATGGATCGGAAAGGAAATTATTATTATGGAAGAAACACAATGGAAAGGAAATGAGGGGAACGAACTTTCTTTCAAGCAAATGCAGATCACGAAATAATCATACGAGTTTTTAGACAACAAATGTAATGTTTGAAATGATTAGAACAATCAAGATGCTAAACAAAGAATAGCTTAAGATTATGAACATAAGAACAATATCTTAAGAAAGATACATCTCACAACACAAAGTTTGCAAAATAGCATTAGCTCTTATTCCTCAAATGATTAAAAGAAAACACAAAGTCTTTCTTCTTCACAATAGATCTCAATATTCCAAAAATCTCAACCCTTTGGAATGCATAAGCATCCCTTATTTATAATAAAAGGGGTTGAGAGAAAATAGGATAAATCCTAGAAAATAGTCTTTTTAATGAGAGTCCTATTTTGCTTGACTCTCATGCAGGAGACCAAGTCAAAATTTTCTTCCTATGGTACGAAACAAAAATGAAAAAGACATGTTGATTTCAGGATTGAAATGACATGCAACATTGTGCCTATTATGTTTCATCATCTTTGTCTTCCTCCAACAAAGCCTACTTGTCCCGAAATTCTTGGAACTTTCAGATTATACCCTACATCTCATTTTCATCAGGCGCGGTGGAATGATCACTCAGAACTTCACATGTTTCCTGAGTATTGCTAGCGTTGCTAGGAATCTTTTTCAGTCTCTTGTTGAGTTTTCTCAATGTTTCCAAAGAATGTTCAATTTTCAAAAACCTATCAATGATTTCCAGCCAAATCCATAAGTTGGTTCATGTTGAATTAATTATTGGATCTACTTGTAAAGATCATCAACAGAAGAAAGACTGGAGATTTCATTCAACACCTTAGCAGACAGATCTTGACTAGCTCTTCTTCTATGTCATCCGTGTCATCGACCAATTGATCTCTCGATTCCCTCAATTTTTTGCAAGCTTCATTTAGAATCTTTATTCTGAATCTAATGGCTTTGGTCAGTTGAAAATGTTTGTCCCCATGTGGAATGATGCCTTCTTCGATCAAGATGCGGGACGGAACCTATTTCAGCGTTTGGAGAGCTTCAAAAGTTAACTCTAGGTTCCTGACTTCTACTGAAAATTCATCATCCATTTTCTCTCCATCCTTCTTTATATCCTCCAAGGATTTTTAGACTTCCACGGTGTCTTTAATGATTTCTTTTCCTTGCGCAGCCTCTGGATCCATTCATCGATCGTTCTCCCCTTCTCATTAATCTTCTCGATCATGGGTACCAATGAGAAATTGAACCTGATAGGAGTAGAGGATGATGGTGTTGACTCAGGAGGCTTTGAGAGCTTGAGTAGTACTTCTGTCAATTGTTGTACTTTCTCTTTTAACTCATCTTTGTTTGCCTTAGTTTCCTTTAGCTTCTGGCACAACACATTCATGGCATCTTGTGCATCCTATTGTGCTCCCTCCATTGTTACTTTCCCTAGATCAACCCTTGTGATTTGATAATTTGTGACCATTATATCATCCTTGGTTTTATCAGCCATAGGAGTAGCAATTTCTACAAATTTATGCCTTGAGGCATCCACTGAAATCCTTGAAATTGTTTTGGGTTTCTTGGCTAACTTATTAGGAGTGACCTTGAGGGAACTGAAATCAAAGGCTGGTAATGGAACTACCACCTTCCTCTTCCTCAGAGTCTAATCTATTAACCATTGAGGTGTATTGGAAGAAGTTGCTCCCATTATAGGTGTTACGGTCACATCCTTAGGTGGAGGAAGGTTAGCTTGTGGAGTGGTGACCACTGCAAGTGTAGTGTCCGTGACAATGGACTCAGGGAATGAAGGCATAGAAGGAGGAGGCATATCCATGGTTAACTGAGGTCCAGTGGGGAGAGGTGAGAGGCTAGAGAAGATACTAGCCATGGCTGAGGAACTTGGTGAAGAAATCTGAGGAAAGGAAGGCTGAATGGGAGGAGGCAATGATTCCGAAATTAGAGCTTGAGAGATAAGAAGAAGACTTACCTCTGATGAACTGTCAACCAAAAGAGGAATGAAATATTGAACAATATCTTCCCCTAAAGGAGGATTTCCTTGTTCTGGTTGTGGAGGTGAATCAATAACCTCAACTATTTGTGGGAGAGTGGCCACTGATGTGGTTACTTGATCTTCTCCCTTTCGAAAACTTAACCTTTATGGGCCTCTTGGAAGGGTTCTTATCTTTTTCCTTTTTTCCCTTGGAGGGTCCCACTTCCAAAGTATCTAGCTTTGAAAAACTCCCTTCTTTATAACTCATTCCCCAAGAAATGAGCCACGCCTTAGTACGGGCAAGAATTTGAGCAACTCTCCCCGTAATAGAAGCTTTCTCAGTGATGGACCAATCAATGGCTGGGAATACATATCGAGTCTTCATTTAACCCATCATACGAGGTGTCAAGGAAACTCTCGTTATCCATGGTGCCCTCTAGGATGTCAAATAAATCCAAAGATCTGAATTTCTTCCATTTTCAACCTACTATTGTCCTTTCTTCGGATGACAACTTCATCCCAAAGATCAACCCAAATATCTTCTATGTTGGGAACATGTAGATATAAAGTCATGTATGATTTAAGGAATTCTTGGAAATCAAATCCATCTCTCGTGCTTCATGTGCTTCTTCAAGTTGTCCTAAATATCGTGTACCACGTTCTTAGCTTTAACCACTATTGAGCACATGTACCTTCCGATGGAGATAGGGAAGGATACAGTAGCCTTGTGTTTACTTTGTTGGAATTTGTGGAAATCCAACAATTGTATTACCAACTACATTAGGATCAGCTCATCACACCGGGAAACTGGGTAATCAGAAAGGATCACCTGGGTACATGACCACCCAAAGCTATGTGAACTTCTTGAACTACAAGAAGATAAAACCCCATTTTGATACTTCAGCCCATGCCTCATCAGAGACTCTTCTCTTTCTTAAGTCAGGGTTCAACATGTAGATGTTCTCATAAAAGAAGGCATCATTCACTCTTCTGAATTGATCCTCGGACCCCTTTATTATCAACTGAGGGAAATATCGATATATATGTTCGGTTGACTTACTTCCCTTCACGTCCAACCCTAGATAATTCCTCATACTAGCTGCTACATAGGTGACATATGATGACATATAAAACTTGCCAGTAGTCAAGACTATCTTCATCTGGGAATCAATCTCATTACTTATAAGACTGCTCCAATCAATCCCTTGTTCATTCTTCTTTATAAGGACCATGAATTGATACATCCACCCATGAAAGTCTCTTGACTCAGGGAGTCCAAATACTTGACTCAACAGGGTGATGATGTCACTAATTTCAAGGATGAAATCACTCCTGGAATCACTAAAAATGAGATAACAGCTAGCTCCAATTGGGGAATTTCTTTGAGACATCAAAGGAAGAGAACTCATATCAAAAGCTTTATCCATTGGGCTACGGAGTTTGAAGAAGAAAAACCAAAAACAAACAAATAAAGAAAGAAAGAAAGAAAACACACAACAGAAAATAAATTATGATACAATGCAAGAGAGCATCTTGCATTACTAGTGGAACATCTTCAAATGTTGGCCACTAAAAGGTAGAGGGAGCAACTCTCCATCAAGGTATGATAGATAGAAGCTATTTTCACCATTCAGCTAATGTATTTTGAAAGGACCTTTCCATAAGGAGTCAAACTTGCCATGCATCCCTTTCTATTCTCTTCTCTTGTCCCAGAGAAGTACTAGATCTCTGACCGGAAATCACGTTGCTTTGATTTCTTGTCAAATATTCTTTTGACTTTGATCTGATGGTCTGTGATGTGATCCACCACCTTGCTTTGTTCTTCTTCTAGCTTGGCTAGGTACATTATCCTTTTCTCAATAGAACTTTGAAAAGTTTCATCCTCAATTGCTTTAGCCAACTGTAAGGCTGGCAATTCTACAGAGATAGGTATCTCAACGTCAATTCCATACAACACCTAGAATGGGGACATTCCAATAGCTCGTTTAGGAGTAATCTGATTGGCCCATAATGCATCATACAATGCTTTGTGCCATGTCCTCTGATTCTCATCAACCAACTTTCTAACTAGGTCACCGTGTTTTATTACTCGATCCAACCTTACCATTGCTTTGAGGGTAGTAATCAGATGAATGAGCCAACATGATCCCAAATCCATAAAAAAATTCTATCAACTCATGGGATGAGAAATTGGAGGTGTTTTCAGCAACAATCTTGTGAGGCACACCGAATCTAACAATTATATTTTCTTTGATAAAATTACAAACAGCTTCGGAGGTAGTTTGTTTGAATGGAGCAGCTTCCACCCACAAGGTGAAATAGTATGTCACAGTGAGGACATAATTATGACCTGAACTAGAGGTAGGGTTCAATACTCCAATGAAATCAATTCCCCATTGGTGAAAAGTTTCTTCAATCACCATGGGATTCAAGGGAAGAGTTGCCAGCTTAGGATGACCAACGAAATGTTGGCAAGCTCCACACTTGGCCACCCATTCAGCTAAATCTCGAAAGAGAGTAGGCCAATAGTCCAAATACTCGACTCAACAGGGTGATGATGTCACTAATTTCAAGGATGAAATCACTCTTGGGGACAAATTTGGGAAACCTAGAGATGGATGGCTTGGCCTTGATCAGAACTTTTTATTCACATGCTTGATGTAATCTTCTTGATCTTTGTCCCGTGATTTCTGGCTTTGACTTAAGATCTACATCGACATATTCCTCAAAGTTGGGTAAACTTAAGAGGTCATCAAAGTAACCTCGTCTCCCAACTTCACTATGGTTTCTCCTGCTTGATTTTTCACTGAGTGGGAATCTAAATCATAATTGGAAGCATAGGCCAAAATGAACTCGGGGCATTGAGCAGACATTGGGAATCCTGCTATAAGAGGGAGGCCACACGTGCTATTATTGACTTCATCCAAGGACTCGAGAAGAATCCTTGGTTCTATTTCAAAAGTCTTCCATGTCAATGTTACCAAGCTCTGTATCTCAGATGTCATAATTGCAATCTATGTAGGAAGGGGATTCCATTTTTGGTACTTGTATTTCATCTTTCCTGACCTGTCTGACTTATCCTTAGATGATCCAGGATCCGACATGAGAATTCCTAAAGAAAGAATGCCTAGATAACTCTGTTTGAACAATCGACTTGGAAGCTTGCTAAGCAACCCCATAGACCCGCCACACCAACCGACTTTGAGACCTGTCTAGAAATTCGTGAAACCTGACACACTGTAGAGTATAATCGGAAACTAGGTTGTGTTGGACACTTCATAAAACCCAACACATAGGTGGAAATCAAGGGGTGTTAAGCACTTTACAAAACCCGATGGTCTGCGGAATTTGGAGGATGTTGAACACTTTGTGAAACCCAACACAAGCGGAAGTTGGAAGATGTCAAGCACCCTGCGAAACCCGACACAAACGGAAATTGAAGGATGTTAATTAGATTTCAAACTTGATACAATGTGGAACAAGGATGGTGTTGGACACCCTGTAAAACCTGACACATAGGTGTCGGGTTTCTGGGATGTCAAAACAAGTAAAATCTCCACCACGCTTGTAAGTTAAGTTTTATAGATTATTCCCAAAAACCACAAGAGTATATCCATGAAAGGAAATAAGAAAACACCCAAGATGGATTTTTAAACAAGGGTTTTCATGGAAATTCAACAAAAATGAAGAATACAACCCTAAACCCTAAACCCAGAGGCAAGAAAAAGCAAAGAGGAAAAATGCTGAAAGAACGCTTCAAAAACAAACCCGAAGATCACAAAATGATAAGAAGAGAAAAATACCTTCAAGAAATTTGAAAAATGATCAAAGATGGATCACGAAATTGATCGAGAAGTTCAGTTAGGTTTGGAGGTCGAAGGAGCATGTACAAAAAATCCACGCAGTAAAAATATGTCAGGTAGAAATGACGTGTAAAATCAGAGTATTTATAAATCCCTAGCATTTATTACACCTCCTCGACACGTGTGCCAACTAACCGACAACTCAACATTAATGCCATGTCATCATGCTCGGCACTTCCGAAAACCCGAAACAAAGGTTTTCTTAACAAATTGGGTTTCGGGAACCAACCGACATGAAGCATGTAAAAGACATGTCTGGATGCTATCGGGTTCCGAAAACCTAACACAAAGGATCATTTTGGGTTTCGGGTTTTGGGAATCAAGTAGCATGTAACATGTTTTTTGTAAGGTATGTTCCGATGCTCCTGGGTTCTCAAAAACTTGATACACTGGCATGTAATTGGGTTTGGGTTTCGAAGACACTCGACATGAAGCATGTAAAAGACATGTTTATATGTGATGGAAACCCAAAAACCTGAAAATATCCTTCAAAGGGCATTTTTAGGAGGTTCTGTCAAAAAATTTCTATGGTTATCTCAATTTTATCTAGAATCACTAAAAATGAGATAACACAAAGCATGCTAATAGGGCGCAGAATCAAATGCGACATGGTAGAAAATGAAAAAATAGTTGATGATGTGGGTTACACTCTAGATCACTCAAGTTTTAATTTTAGTGGGATCGGAAGGTGAGAAGCTGGAAGACATCTATCATGCCATTAATACAGGATCTGATTGCTCCAACCACCCAATTTGATTTATATCTCACCCATTTCATTCTCCTACATGCCAAAAAGACATGGAGAAGTGCATTTGATAGATTTATAGGTGGATTTATAGGATTCATTCTTCGACTATTGGTGATTGAGTTTTCAAATCAGATTTTCCCTCATCCTCCTTCTCTCTCTCATTCATTCATCTATAAATGTAAGAGCACTACTCATTGTAAATGGTTGGATCCTTTCAACAGTATAGGCATTGCCTTACATTTTGATTTGTTATCTCATTTTAGTGATTTCAACTAAAATTGAGATAACCATAGAAAATTTTGGAAAATCTCTTAAAATTCCCTTTTAAAGAGATTTTCGGTTTTTGGGTTTCCATTGCATGAAATCATATTCCTTGCATACAACATGTCTCATGTTCCTTGAAACCCAAAACCCGAATGAAGCCTTTGTGTCGGGATGTCAAGACTTAGAAGCATCTAAGCATATCATGCATCATGTCTCATGTTTCCCAAAACCCAAAACCCAAATGAAGCCTTTGTGTCAAGATTTAGGGACTTAGAAGCATATAAACATATCATGCATCATGTCTCATGTTTCCCAAAACCTGAAACCTGAAATCATGCATCATGTCTCTTGTTTCCCAAAACCTAAAACCCAAAATCATGCATCATGTCTCATGTTTCTCGAAACCTGAAAACATGCATCATGCCTCATGTTTCCCGAAACTTTTATGCATCATGTCTCATGTTTCCCGAAACCTGAAACCCGAAATCATGCATCATGTCTCATGTTTCCCAAACTGAAACCCGAAATCATGCATCATGTCTCATGTTTCTGAAACCCGAAACCCAAAATCATGCATCATGTCTCATGTTTCCCAAAACCCAAAACCTGAAATCATGCATCATGTCTCATGTTTCCCATAAAACATGCATCATGTCTCATGTTTCCCAAAACTTGAAACCTGAAATCATGCATCATGTCTCATGTTTCCTGAAACTTGAAACCTGAAATCATGCATCATGTCTCATGTTTCCTGAAACCTGAAACCTAAAATCATGCATCATGTCTCATGTTTCCCGAAACCCGAAACCTAAAATCATGCATCATGTCTCATGTTTCCCAAACCTCAAAACCCGAAATCATGCATCATGTCTCATGTTTCCCAAAACCCAAAACCCAAAATCATGCATCATGTCTCATGTTTCTCGAAACCCGAAAACCTAAAATCATGCTTCATGTCTCATGTTTCCCAAAACCTGAAACCTAAAATCATGCATCATGTCTCATGTTTCCCGAAACCCAAAACCTGAAATGAAGTCTTTGTGTCAGGATTTCGGATGCTCCAAGCATGATGACATGTCATTAATGTGCCAGATGAAGCTGAGATGCAGGGCACAATCTAGAAGTTCCAGGAATTTTGAGACAAGCAAGCTTCACTAGAGGAAGACAAGGACTTCAAAACAGAATAAACATAATGTTTCATGTCATTTCCATCTAGAGATTGACATGTCTTTTTCATTTTTGTTTCATCACATAGGAAGAAATTTTGACTTGGTCTCCTACGTGAGAGTCAAGAAAAATAGGATTCTTGTTTAATGGCTATTTTCTAGGATTTATCCTATTTTCTCTCTACTCTTTCTATTATAAATAAGGATGCTTGTGCATTCCAAAAGGAGAGAAATTTTTAGAATATTAAGAGCTATTGTGAAGAAGAAGAAAAACTTTGTATTTTCTTTTTAATCATTGAAGAATAGAAACAGGTGTTATTTTGCAAACTTTGTGTTGTGAGATTCATTTATCTTGAGAGATTGTTCTTACGTTCAAGATCTTAAGCTATTCTTTGTTTAGTGTTCTTGATTATTTTAATCATTTCAAATATTACACTCATTATCTAAAACTCGTATAAGTATTTCTTGATCTATGTTTTCTTGAAATAAAATACGTTCCTCTCATTCTCTTTCCACTTTGTTTTGTCTATAATAGTTTCCTTTCTAATCCATTCCATTTCTAAAGTTGTAATATCTCCATCTCGTATGTTGATATGGATTTCAGGATTGTATCCCAACCCCAATGGTTAGAATAGTATGGATATTGTATATATTATTTCTGTTGTGTTTTAGATTAGTAATAAATAGGCTGCCTCACCTATCTTTGAGGAGGATTTAATCCCATGTATTGTGGTTGAACCTCATATTTTGGCCTGAAAAAATATCCAACCAATAGCTTTTGGCAACTCTGCTGGGAATATGGATTGATAAGACTAAGCTTATCCTATTGGTGTCTATGACTCCGTATTTGCCTTATTTTCGGTAGATCCATTTTTCATTCAAGATGGATAGAAAAGATTTTCACTCGATCAAGCCGAGCTAGGGGTGAAATTGATCTGATCCGTTCTTTGATCTGCTTCAACAACACAATTTCAGACTTTCCCCAACAAAGTGTTGCATCTAGCCGAGCAAGAAGTTCTTCACCTATCCGAAGAACTCGGGTTCCTCAAGAACAAGAAGCTTCTGCAACCTATCATGCACTATTTTTGTCTGATACTCAGATTTCTATATGCACTTCATTCAGAAGGATGGCATTACAACCTGTACCTTGGGGTGCAGCTATTAGTCCTCTTTCCCTAACTTCGTTGTTGCATGATCTACCACATGGATCATGTAAGAATATTCCCAAGTTCAATAATGATGGGAAGTAGTGCTCCACATGAACACATTACTTCATTATTTGTTGCATACATGGCGTCCCTGGGGTAGCCTCATGAAGATGTCTCTATTTGAACTCTTCATTAAACTTTACATGGTGTGGCGAAAAAAAATGGTTCTACCATCTTCCGAATGCATGCATTACCAACTAGGCTACCATGAGATCCATATTTGAAGCAAGGTTCAAACCAGTTAAAGATTCTCATGCCTTGTTAGCACAACTTACACATATGAAGAAGGAGTCTTATGAGCCCATGCGGGACTTCATGGAAAAATTCAACAAGCTGATTCATAAGATTCCAGAGCTAGCCATTCCCACTCTTGAAAATCAAAAGTGTTTCTTCATCAACGCTCATCCCTTGATGTGAGCTTCTTATTAAGAAGATCTGTTATCCCCGATTTGGCTACTGCTCAAGCTACAGCCACTGAAATAGAAGATGATCTCATTCTAGCCGGAAAGATCAGAAGAGAGTCATCTAAGCCTAAAAATTAGAGTTCTTCTCAAAGTACTACTGATCCTATGATTTAGAAGATGGCCAATGACTTGATCACTTTGAAGAAACAAATGTCTCAATAGTGACCAACATTCCTTATCGGGATATTCCTAGATGGAATTTCAACAATACCAATGGCACCCCACAAGAGATAGGAATCAGTTGATTGCTGCTCCCACAAGGCTGGCCATTGAAGCTCCTCCTATCAACACAATAGTGAAATAGTTGAGGAAGATGAAGAACTAGAAGATCAAGATTCTCACGAAGCTTTTGAAGCTTTAGGATATGCTGATGAGTCTTTTGACGATTCAGCTGGTGACTCCAACATTGGGTACTTGGAATATGAGGAAGACCAATGTGAACATGATGGTCAGTCATTTGCAGTCTTCACTCGAGCTCAATCTCAGAACCCCAAAAGTTGATTGAAGGCTCTAAGGAGAAGGGTAAAGAAGCTCCCATGGTTATGGCTAAAAGAGGCTCTCCTATCTCAGCGCAAACTGAAAAGGAGACAACTAAAAAGGTAACTTCTTCTTCTAACTCTCTTTCTCCTACCCCCAAGACTAGTACCTCGGCTCATACCAATATAACCAGAACTAAGCCCACCATCATTCCTTCATATACCGCTTTTGACATTATCGATCATGCAAAGAAAACTAAAATCCAAATGTCGAAGTCGAGTACCTCCAGTCAAATCCCAAGCAATTTGAGAAACTTGCCAAATTCATTAGAAGCAAGGTTATTATCCCTTCATCTTCAAAAGGCATGTTACCTAATCCCACTCATCCTTTACCTCAGAATAATATGACCTCTTGTTGCTTCTTCGAGAAAGATTGAACCATTTTATTTGTCCTTACTTATAAATGGGTTTAAACTCAACAATTGCATAATTGACTCAGGAGCCTCTGATAACATGATGCCCATAAAAGTAGCCCATGCACTTGGACTTACCTTAACTAAATCTTATGGGTGGTGTTACTCCATGGAAACCAAGCAAGTCCCCTTGATTGGCCAAATCAAGGATGCATAGTTTGCATTAGTCGCATTCCTAGAAAAGAGAATAAAAATGACTATCCTGGTTGTTGATATCCCAACTGCTTATGGAATTCTCTTAGGAAGAGGTTTTTGCAAAGATGTCAGAGGGGAAATCAATATGGACTGGACTAAAGCTAAAATTCCAGTGAACGGAGTTCCTCGTGTCCTCCACCCCAAAGCGCAAGTGAAGTACCTGGTCACTAAATCAAATGACCCCAAGGCTCAAATTCTCTTCAAAGATGCAGGCTTGGGAAATTATTTCATGACATCGGAGGTGCCTTCTGTAGGTGTTAAGGAAGAAGATCCTAATGCTATTTGGACCCTCGAGTTCGACGGGAGTTGTTCAACTATCGGGATCAGGAGCTGGTGTGGTTCTTATATCTCTAGATTTTGAGATCTTTCCCTTCACCTTCAAGCTGCAGTTTGACAATACTAATAACACGGCCGAATATGAAGCTTTGTTATTAGGATTAGAAATGGCAAGGAAAAAGGGAATCTGAAATCTTAAAGTGTAGGGAGATGTTGAGTTGATTGTAAATCAAGTAAGGGGATCTATCAGGTAAAAAACAATCACCTAAGGCATTACAGAACAAGGTGTGGGACAACATAGAATGCTTTGATGCTTTTTCCATTAAGGCAGTTTTGAGAGATTACAATGATAAAGCTGATTCTTTAGCCATGTCTACATCTCTTCTCCTTCCTCACCCAAAGTTCAAACAAGACAACGTATACCATTGAGATTGTGTATCGTCCAAGTGTTCCAGATAATTTAGCACATTGGAAAGTGTTCAATGATGATCAACAGGTATTGTCTTTTCTTGAGAAAGCTGATAATTTTAGTGAGCTCTATTTTGAAGGATCAGAATCAGCTTTCCGTGAGTCCATCTCGAATTCATATCAAGAGATTGATGGTGAATTCATCTAGCTCAAAGGCAATAAGATTCCAAAGGGATTGGTTTCTCTCAAAGGTCTGTTTGACAAACATGACCATTTTATTCAGGATAAAAGGCAAGCTGAAGGTGCTTCCTCGTCAGAGGTAGATCAAGTTAATCTGGGCTCTTCTAACTAACCACATATGGTAAACATCAGAAAATCCTGTTCTCCTGAGGAGAAAGGAAGGTTCACTTCACTCCTGAAGAGGTATATGGACGTCTTGGCATGGTCTTATGTGGATCTGAAGTCTTTCAAGCCCAAGGATGTGCAACATAGCATCCCTTTGAAACCTGATGTCAAACCCTACAAGAAGAAGCAAAGGCATTATAATCCAAAGATCTCAGGGACTATTCTTACAGAAATTCAAAATATGTTAGATGCAAGGATTATCTTCCCAATCCATCATTCCACTTGGGTTGCTAACATCATCCCCATTAGAAAGAAGAATGGTGAGATTCGGATTTGTGTTGACTTTCGAAACCTTAATCAATCTTCATTGAAAGACAATTACCCATTTCCTATCATGGATCAAGTATTACAGACTATCACTGGATCATAAAATGTTATCCATGCTTGACGATTTTTGGGGTATAATCAGGTCGAGGTAGCCGTTAAGATCAACATAAAATAGAACATTCACCACCCCATGGGGGACCTTTTCTTATAGAGGATGCCTTTTGGTTTGATTAATGTCGAGCCACGTTTCAAAGAGCTATGGACTTAGCTTTCAGAGATTTGATGGGAAAATTCATAGTTGTATATTTGGATGACTTGACGGTCTTCTCTAAGAAGCAAAGTGATCATTATGATCACCTGGAGTAGGTACTCTTAAGGTGCAGGTGTCATGGGATTTCATTAAATCCTAAAAATTCCATGTTTAGAGTAACAGAAGGTAAGTTGTTGGGTCATATCATGACTAAAGAAGGAACAAAGATCGACCCAGAGTGGGTGAAAGCCATCCAAATCCTTACCCTACCTACAAGAAAACTAAGGGTGCATTCCTTTTTCAAAAGGTCAATTTCCTAAGAAGATTTGTACCTAACTTTACTAATAAAACCAAGGATATCCTTGGGATGATGAAAGGTAAAACTCCATTTTGATGGAGCACTAAAGGGAAGCTTGCTTTCAAGAAGTCAAAAGAGCAATTTCTCATGCTCCTATTCTGGTATGCCTAGACTTCAAGAAGGATTTCATCATGTACAACTACACGCTTCCACATACAATATCAACCATCCTGATGCAAGAGAATGAAGAAGGAATCGAAGCTCCCATTGCTTTCATGAGCTTCCCACTAAAGGAACATGAATTGAAGATGTCACAAATTGAAAAGCATGCTTATGCAGTGGTGAGAGTAGTGAAGCATTTCAGGTATTATGTGTTGAGTTCTCACACTCTCGTTCTCATTCCTGATACTGCAGTTAAGTCCATTTTGACTCAACAAGAGTTGGGTAGTCAACGGGGTAACTAGATAGCCAAATTCCAAGAATATGACTTGGACATCAGACCTACCAAGTTGGTACGAGGAAGAGGCATGTGCCAATTGATCGCAGAAAACAATTCTAAGACAGAATGTGAAGAAACTAAAGGTACTTCTTCAGAATTGCCCATGGTGCTTTTTGTAAGCACAACTGATGAATGGTATGTAGATATTGCTTTCTTTTTAACTTATGGTGAATTTCCCCCACATTTAAGCCAAAAAGAAAGAGGACAGTTAAATTAAGGTCCGCAAGATACATTCTTTGGGATAATGGTATATACAAGAAGGGTATTGATGGTGTATTCCTGTGTTGTGTTGATAAGTCTCAGCAGATAAGGTTGCTAGAATCCTTCCACAATCTAGCATGCGGAGGAAATTTCTCTTCCTCTATGATGGCTTACAAGATCTTATAGGCTAGGTACTATTGGCCTACTCTCTTTCGAGATTCAACTGAATGGGTGGCTAAGTGTGAAGCTTGTCAACATTTCATTGGTCGTCCTAAGATGGCAGCTCTTCCCTTGAAGCTTGTGATAATTGAAGAACCTTTTCGCTAATGGGGAATTGATTTCATTGAGTACTGAATCCTTCCTCCAATTGTCGGTCATAATTATGTGCTCACCGCCATAGACTATTTCACCAAGTGGGTGGAAGCTGCACCAATCAAGCAGTAACCTCCGAAGTTGTGTGCAACTTTCTCAAGGAGAATATAATTGTTAGATTTGGTGTGCCTCACAAGATCATTGCTTACAATGCTTCCAATTTCTCATCACATGAGTTGAAAAAATTTTCTATGGATTTGGGATCACATTGGCTCATTCATCCGATTATTACCCCCAAGGCAATGGTCAGCATGAATCAAGCAACAAAACCTGGTGACCATAATTAGAAAGTTGGTCGATGAGAATCAGAGGACATGGCATAAAGCATTGTATGATGCATTATGGGAAGATCAAATTACTCCTAAGCGAGATATTGGAATGTCCCCATTCCAGTGTTGTATGGAATTGATGCTGAGATTCCTATCTCTGTAGAATTTCCAGCCTTACGATTGGCTAAAGCAATTGAGGATGAAACTTTTCAAAGTTCCATTGAGAAAAGGATAATGTACCTAGCCAGGCTAGAAGAAGAACAGAGGCAAGGTGGTGGATCACATTGCAGATCATCAAAGAAAAGTCAAAAATATATTTGACAAAAAATCAAAGCAACGTGATTTCTAGATTGGAGATCTAGTACTTCTCTGGATAAGAGAAGGAATAAAAGGGATGCATGGTAAGTTTGATTCTTTATGGAAAGGTCCTTTCAAAATTCATCAGTTGAATGGTGAAAATAGCTTTTTCTATCATATCTTGATGGAGAGTTGCTCCCTCTACCTTTCAGTGGCCAACATCTAAATTTGTTCCACCAATAATGCAAGATGCTCTCTTGCACTATATTATAATTTATTTTCACCAAAGTGTTTGCTTTATTTCTTTCTTTCTTTCTTTGTTTGTTTTTTTTGGTTTTTCTTCTTTTGACTCCATAGCCCAATGGATAAAGCTTTTTGATACATGAGTTCTCTTCCTTTGATGTCTCAAAGAAAGTCCCCAACTGGAGCTAGTTCTGTTATCTCGTTTTAGTGATTTCAACTAAAATTGAGATAACCATAGGAAAATTTTGGAAAAATCTCTTAAAATTCCCTTTTAAAGAGATTTTTGGGTTTTCGGGTTTCCATTGCATGAAAGCATATTCCTTACATACAACATGTCTCATGTTCCTCAAAACCCGAAACCCGAATAAAGCCTTTGTGTTGGGATGTCGGGACTTAGAAGCATCTAAACATATCATGCATCATGTCTCATGTTTCCCAAAACCTAAAACCCGAATGAAGCCTTTGTGTGGGATTTAGGGACTTAGAAGCATCTAAACATATCATGCATCATGTCTCATGTTTCTGAAACCTAAAACCTAAAATCATGCATCATGTCTCATGTTTCCCAAAACCTGAAACCCAAAATCATACATCATGTCTCATGTTTCCCAAAACCTAAAACCCAAAATCATGCATCATGTCTCATGTTTCCCAAAACCTGAAACCCGAAAACATACATCATGTCTCATGTTTCCCGAAACCTGAAACCCGAAATCATGCATCATGTCTCATGTTTCCCAAAACTCGAAACCCAAATCATGCATCATGTCTCATGTTTCCGAACCCAAACCTGAAATCATGCAAATGTCTCATGTTTCCTAAAACTGAAATCATGCATCATGTCTCATGTTTCTTGAAACCCAAAACCCAAAATCATGTATCATGTCTCATGTTTCCCAAACCCAAACCCAAAATCATGCATCATGTCTTATGTTTCCTAAAACCCAAAACCCAAATCATGCATCATGTCCCATTTTCCCGAAACCCAAAACCCGAAATGCTTCATGTCTCATGTTTCATGAAACCAGAACCTGAAATCATGCATCAAGTCTCATGTTTCCCGAAACCCAAAACCTAAAATGAAGTCTTTGTGTTGGGATTTCAGATGCTCCAAGCATGATGACATGTCATTAATGCGCCAGATGAAGCTGAGATGCAGGCACAATCCGAAGTTCCAGGAATTTTGAGACAAGCAAGCTTCACTGGAGGAAGACAAGGACTTTGAAATAGAATAAACATAATGTTTCATGTCATTTCCATCTAGAGATTGACATGTCTTTTCATTTTCATTTTGTCACATAGGAAGAAAAATTTTGACTTGGTCTCCTGCGAGAGTCAAGCAAAATAGGATTCTTGTTTAATGGCTATTTTCTAGGATTTATCCTATTTTCTCTTTTCTCTTTCTATTATAAATAAGGAATGCTTGTGCATTCCAAAAAGGAGAGAATTTTTAGAATATTAAGAGCTATTGTGAAGAAGAAGAAAAACTTTGTATTTTTTTTTAATCATTAAGGAATAGAACAGTGTTATTTTGCAAACTTTGTGTTGTGAGATTCATTTATCTTGAGAGATTGTTCTTACGTTCAAGATCTTAAGCTATTCTTTGTTTAGTGTTCTTGATTATTTTAATCATTTCAAATATTACACTCATTATCTAAAACTCGTATAAGTATTTCTTGATCTATGTTTTCTTGAAAGAAAATATGTTCCTCTCATTCCCTTTCCACTTTGTTTCATCTATAATAAGTTTCCTTTCTAATCCATTTCATTTCTAAAGTTGTAATATCTCCATTCCGTTTGATATGGATTTCAGGATTGTATCCCAACCCCAATGGTTAGAATAGCATGAATATTGTGCATATTATTTCTGTTGTGTTTTAGATCGCAGTAATTAACAGGTTGCCTCACTTGTCTTTGAGGAGGATTTAATCCCATGTACTGTGGTTGAACCTCATATTTTTGCCCGACAAAATATCCAACCAATAGAGTTTCGACCTTGATATGGTCCTTGCATGTGGATATCAACATCAAACGCCATTATAATCAATCATTACATTTTTGAAGTAATAAAAGCATTCTTTTGTGGTTATCTTCTTCATTAGCATGTTTATGTTTTTATTTCTTATTTATCCTTCATGTTGTGTGTTTTTTTGCTTACATCTCCTTTTCTTATTGTGTTTCATGAAAAAAATGCACGTATGTGTTTCAGAATGTGCTACGCATGACTATCCTTCATTGCATTTTCTTTCATTTTCACTCAAAGTTGATCGTGTTCATCCCCTTCTTTCTCGGTGCCTCCCTTATTTTTAGTTTTCCCTTTAGCATACCCTTCTATCCCTGGTCCCTTGGCATGTTTAGCTTAGGATTTCCTTTTTAGAACTAGAATTATAAATAGGAAGAGTTACCATCCTTCTCTGGAGATCCGGAGGTTTTGGCTTTGGGTTAAGGTCCTTCTTCGGAGGTAGAGTTACCATCCTTGAGACAGTCCCATTGTTGACTCGGTAGACTCGGTTCTTTCAAATCTTATACATGGGTGCAAGTTTGAGCCCCAACAAATACTTCACTACAATGATTACATGAGTTTTTATGTCATGTGTTTTAGATATTGATTTGAAACTTTGCATCTATTGGGTATCAATAAATGCAAATATTTCTTTGTAGAAAATGTTACTTCTTGATCCAGTTTTAAGTATTTTCTAGGAAAGTAGGATGCTTTTAAGTGTTAAATGCTTTATCAAAATGAATGTCTCTACCTATAATTCCCCCTTTGTGAAGTTCTAATTTCCATAATTTACCCCAACCCCCATTATTAAAACATCTTTTGTTTCATTTCACTACCCGGTTACTTCAAACATCATTGAAGGTGTCCGTTAGCCTTGATTTAATTATCTAGAGAATGCAAGAGAAATTTTACTTAATTGTCTTTAGTAATCTACATCTAGTGTGATAAGCATACACAATACTTTATATGAAAAATCATGAGAGTGGAGTGTTATGTCCTTGGCCATATTTTTCTTGGATCGGTCTATCATTTGAAAAGAAAATTGAGGGAACAAAGATCTTATACCCCTCTGTAATTTAGGTTACACCTTGGGTCCTCTCACCCTGGTTCAAGGTAATGACCAAAAGTAGCGTAAAATGCCATCTCCTTTATAAGTGCCCCTCAATAATCCAAAGGCTTGATCTCAAGGAAATTTTTAGACTCATCCCTAGCTAAAAAAATGACACACCAACCGGTATACCATTGTTCCAAGTCATCTCCCTCTTTCTTCCATTAAGGAAAAATGTTGTCAATCTAACAGAGGTGCGGATTTAAGGACCAATACCCAATTGGTGTTGTTGTTGGGGACATTATTTAAGTTCTTTTGGTTACTTCTTGTAGTACTTGTTATATTAACTATTCAAATGTTTTTGGTGATTCCATTGATAATTTTACACCTCTACTGGGTTCGAAAAACACATATTTATTGGGATTTTCTGAAATTATTCAAATATAGACCATTCTACTCAAGTATTGTCAAAACATTATCTCATTATGAGTAGGTTTTCCATTAAACTTGCACTTGTTTGATTATATTGTAGTATTGTCCAAGATTCATAAAGCTCTACAAAGCTTAACCTCCATATTTGTAAAATTGTCTTTTCAAAGAGTTATTCGAGTTGATCTACATATCTAAGGTGCAAGACCTTAGTGGTGGATCCATATTTTAAAGGAAAATTTGGCATATACCAATAATTATATACTCATAGTTGATTAAATGTTCAATTTTACAAAGCTAGAAGGAAGGAGATCCTGCTTTAATTTTGATCCTACCAGAAGGTTGCTTTCAGAGCTATAAAATACAAATCTAAGAAAGAAGCCAATTTGGAAACTAGTGGGTGGCCTAAGATCAGAAGAAAAAATTGTTCTAAGTGTTGAATTTAATCATCCTTTGGTGAAAGACTATTCTAGCACATCTGACAACTCTAAAACATATAGCCCTCAAGTTGATTTGCATAATTTAATTCAAAATATTCCAACATTTACAAGTAACAAATGTATTCTTCACCTTCCTCCTTTGTTGACTCTTGAGAATAGGGTATTTTGTGAAACTAATTCCTTGAAGGATTCATATTTTGTGGATCATACTCCTTTTCCTCAAAGACCCCCAATTCCCCACCATTTCAATCCTGAAACACCTCCACCAAATAATATGGCACAACCTCCACTAAGGCCTCCTTTTATGGTTAATACCATATATATATACCAATGAGGTTCCACGGGATCGTGGATACCCAAATGAAGTACCCCATGAAATTAGAAATAGATTGTCTAGATTTCAAGGGAACAATACCATAAGTGGAGATCAACATCTTATATTTTTTTCAGAATGTTATGGATGACTTTGAAGTAGAACATGAAGATGTGTATGTTAAGTTATTCATACATACTTTAAAAATAAATGCTAGAGATTGGTATAAATTGTTACCTAAAAAAATAAATTGATTCTGGACAAAAATGAAAAATGCTTTCAAGTTATAATATGGTGATAAGATTGAACCTAGGTTTCTCTTGACTAATTTTAAGGATATAAAGAACAATGCAAATGAATGTGTGTAATATTTTAACACTATGTTTAATAAAACCTTAACCAGATTACCTATTAATTTAAGGCCTAGTGGTGAATCTTGCTTGATAAAGTACTCAGATGCCTTTGACAAAAAGGTGTTTTAATATTTAAGGTATGAGAACACTAGAACATTGAGGAAATATTTCTTTATGGCTATCCAAATTGATAGCTATATCAACGCTCATAGAAACCATCCAAATAGGAGGGTGTTAAGTTGATTAATCCGAAAGGCCACAGAAAGTGAGATAGTGGACTTGGAGGAAGTGGTTAAGACTTTAGGCCGGAGCAGTAAAAGAGATTGCATACAAGTCGGCCTCGACTAGAGAAAGGATTGGTTTCAAATTCTTAATTTTAGCATCAGACCCAAATACTTAATACATTTGAGAATCATCCCAAATATCACTAGGTTGATGACAAAGGAAAATGACCCATGCCTTCAAGAAGTAAGCATCATGATTATAAATAAATTAAAATAGTCCCTGATCCATTAATAACAAGAGTTACTTTGGTGTAAGAATATCACATCATCGAATGGTGTGATAAATGTTTATTTCAAATTCTCCTCAGTGAACCACTTTTTTGGAGATGATGATGTTGTTGATGAATCTAGTTTTGATGACATATGCATGATGGAATGTCCAAAAGACTCAATACCATAAGCTACTTTAACTGATATCTTATATGTTAAAACTAATAAGGATTTTGGGCTTTCATAAATTAGGTATTCTCCCTCCATTTTATTTTCAATGTTGATATAGATATGGCTCAGTCATTTGAACTTCCAAATCATGATTTTGAGTATTTAAGAGCCTTAATGATCAAAACATATGATAGGGGAATCCCATTTGAGGAGGATAGGAAGATATTAATGAATGTTGTGGTTTCTCCAAAGAGAGAGTATAACCTTAGGAACAGACAAGTCAAAGTATATAGCCTTCTACCAAACCAAAAATTCCTATCTTGACCAACATCCCCAGGGATTCTCCTAAGAAAATCATGCCTAAGAAAGGTCGTGTTGTTTTTTAAAATCCAAGTACCTCTACCTCTTCCAAAACATTAAAAGATAACTTTACATCGTATAAGGTTGTTACCCTTTCCTATAATACATCCCTCCCAAAGTATTTTATCTACAAATTCTAAGTCAGATAAAAATTATTCCTTATTGGATAAATGCTTAGAATTCCAAAACAAAGAAAAAAGCATTTGAATACTTGGGGATGAAGGATGATATAGTTGTCAAAGAAAGGGATACAAAAATGTGGTGGCTATGCATTCCATAACTGAAGTTGAGGTAAATAAAGATCTAGAAAACATGGAAGAACCCCAAAAATTATATTTAGGCACATCTTTAGTTGAATCCCAATTGGATGTGGATCATTTATTTACTACTTTGATTGTTAATGAGCGGCTTCTTCATAACTAGATGTTTTGGTCATGAGCTTCATGTAATATTGTGCCTCTAGAGGTCATAATCGAATTGAATATCAAGATAACATCAGATTTTGGAAAGTTTTATGCTATGGATTCAAGAGAAGTACCTATTGTTGGTGTGTTAGAGGTCTATAGGTGCAACTTGATCAATATCCAAGAAAATATGTAACCGTGAATATGATTATAGTGGACTTCCCATCTAAATGGGGCATGTTATTATCATGAAAATTGGTAGCAAGTGTGGGAGGAAGTGTTCAAATGAACATATCTTATACATCCATACCATTAGAGGGGAAGTGAGTCAAATTACATAGAGAATATAAAATGATACATCTTATTGAGGATTTCATGAATGCCTCTTATAAGGTATTATTCATTAATACAAATTTAGGTAACTTCATAGGTTATGTAGATGTTGAAGATCATCAGCATGGATGTTAATGCACATCTTGAGGATGTAAATGATCCCAGACCATTATGGTTTATGCGACGTGTTCTAAATTTGGAAATGGAGCTAGAGTGGTTCTAACTTCTTCAAATGGTGAGTCATTAAGATTTTCCTTTAATTTAAATTTTTAGTGCACCAATAATGTAGCAGAGAATATGAATTACTCTTATCGGGACTAATAATTTCTTGAAAGCACGGATAAAAGTTCTAATTGTAAAGGTCGATTCTGAATTGATGATCAAACAGTACATAAGCAATATGTAACAAAAAACCAAATATTAAAGCAATATAGAAACATGGTATGGGATCTCCTTGAATGTTTTTATTCTTTTAATATTGAATATCATGGGAGGATTCAAAAGGCAAAGATGGTGATAGGTTGGTATTTCTAGCTTCACAATATGATAAAAATATTCATCCTTATATTGTAAATTCAAGTGAAATTACTTATTTGACCTTCTATGCCTAATAATATTATACACTAGCAGTATTTGATGATGATTCACACAAGAAAATATTTTTCATTTGCTAAGGTGATTTCACTAACCAGATGATTTATTTAGAGCCTATGATAGAGGTATGAAAAGCGAAGGAAGTTCTATTTGGAAAGGAGTTAATTCAATTGAATAGTAATGTAATCCTGAGGGGATTAGTTAGTTTGGAATATGGTATTGACAATATTGATAGAGTAGTTTATAACTCTATAAATTTACCAAGAGATGTTATGGAGTGAAATTTGGGCTCAAGCCAAGATCCTAGAAATGTATGGTTAGGAAGATAGGAAGATAAAGGAAAACATGGAAGTTTTGATGCCCTTTGGATGGGGCCCTATTCTATTGATATCATAATTAGGGAACATACTTTCTTTTTGAAGGATTTAGAAGTACATTTTATGGAGTTGCTTTTTAATGGCACGCACCTCAAACATTTCTTGGATTAAGTAAGGTATTAGGTATAATCATTGTATAGTGTATAGTTGTGTTGTTTTTTCTTCTCGTTATGTTGTCTTTTCCTTATTTTGTGTTGTTGTTTGCCTTTTGTTCTTTAGTCTACAAAGTGACTGTGTTTTGAGACATGGCAATATTATGTTTTAAGTGTAATACCTTTTTTAGTCATCCTCGCATTTTTGTATCCTTAACTCCTTACCCAATGGATTAGGCATCCGGTCCGATCTATGTTCTTGTGGAACCCACAGGGGGGTGCTCATCCCTTAGAAGGATCCATTTTTGGTTCTCATTTTGATCCATATCTAGTTGAGTTTTCCAAAAATGTACCCCACATCATCTAAGGACCCAAAACTACATATATGAGTTTGTCACTACAGAGCTTCCGATTCTCTATAATCATCCCTTCTTGTAGATACCTATAATTTAGCTCCGTAAATTTAAATACTTAAATGGTGCTAATTATACCCTTCTCTCACATTGACGATATATATCATCAATATCACACATTTTCTCTTCTATCGTCGTTAATTAATTACATTACACTAATTAATTGACCCTTCTATCCATCAAAGATGACAATTAACGACCTTCCGTTAATTAAACCCCTTTCTACCTGAATTAATTAATTATTCTTAATTAATTAATTTTCCTCTTCTATTTACATAAATAAATGGTCATTTATTTATCCTAAACCCTTCATATTCCGTAAATTATAATATTTTTTCTTCTAAAAGCTTCTATAAATCTTTCTCACCTATTAATTAATCACTTTGGTTAATTAATAAATCCCCTCAAACCCCATGAGTCACTAAAGGAAAACTAAACTCTCCTAAGGTTGACTCAACCCCCTTTCAACCATGATCATCCCCAACTAACTCAACCTTGCTATTATCCCACATGTAAAGGGATGTAAAGATTATTTTATCCATTGGGCTATATAAGGAGCCCTCCTCCTACCTTTATATGTACACCTTTACACCTAAATGATCATAGAGCCTATACTATAGCCATTTCATCATCCTAGGGCATTCTTCATTAGAGTGGAGCTAAGCATCATCCATTTGCATTCAATCATCCAAGTTATTTTGTGAAGATCAATGGAGTTAATCAAGAAAGGCCTTGTTGCCATGACTTGATGAACCTCCATCCTCAATCCTCTTGGATCAAGAAACAAATATCAACCCTTTAATATCTAAAGGATCTACCTAGGTCCATTTCATTGATTTAGCTTTCTAAAGAGTAGAGCAATAAGTGTTAGCATGTTAGCTTGAGGTTTATTTTCAAGGTTCTAATGCATAGTGTTGATGTTTATTACTTGTTTAGCTCTTAGCATGATGGTGCATAGATTTTATTTTAGCATTGTATTGAGGCTATTAGGTGTTAGTCTTGATTTTATTTGCATAACTAACTAATTCTTGCACACATTTGGCACGCCCGGTGGGACGGGTCCTTAGTCCCTTAGCATTGTAGTTCAATTTTTGTTGTTATTTCAATATTTGGCTAACCCTTGATATGCACATGTGTGAAATAATGTTAAATTTATTATGATTTTTGTTGACTTTGCATGTGTTTTTTATTAAAGTCAAATAGTTTTGAAAGGACTATACCTTGTTACAAAAATTCTCAATAATGTACTCAACATGAAAAAGTAGAAAAATAGGATCTGAATCTAGATATTATAATAAGTCCAATAGTAGTCAAAAGAGAAGCTACTAATAAAAAGTAAGACATGGACATAACTACAACTAAACAGCAAAAAAGCAGCATACTATCATAAACAAAACAGAAACTTGAACACCTCCAACCTTCCCAGGAGGTATTATTTCTTCGAAGCCCTTTCAATCCTTGATTTGATCATCTACAAGGAGGTAAAAAGTGCCAGAGTGGTGATATGTGTTGGATCATTAATGTTTAGCTGCGAGATGACCTGATTTCTCTCCTTTTTGTACCCCAAATATCCTTAGGGACTCCACTCAACATTGTGATGCTTCTGACATGTTGTTCAAGAAACTCACTTATAGCTTTGAAGATGGCCATATTGTGATCGTGTCTATCCTTAGACCTCCCTAGTCTATTATCCAGGAGTTCAATTTTTGTATATTTCTTCAGTCTGATCTGTGCCAAAACCTGCATCCTCATTCATCTTTATTTTCCCCTTTTGCTTATTTAATGGATGTGTCTCTTTCGTAATACTTTCTAACTCATTTTACAATCTAAGAAGAATATTTTCCTCTCTCTGTGAGAAGCATTGTCTCGCTCTTGCATTACTAATGTGTAAAATATTGTGAACCATTTCCATATCCTTGTTACTCCAAAGGACACACGGCCAAGTGAGGTGGGGTCACTTTATGGGTTTCGGGGGTTCTTAGCCTTGACATTTCGACACTTTGGAAGAGTTTTTAGGTTGGCAGTGGGAGTAATGTGAATGGGAATGGGCAGAGCATCGGGGGAAACAAAATGGTGGGAAATTTGATGAGGCAATGCTTGTGAAGGAGAAAGATGAGCCCCTGGTGGAGGGGGATGGCCCTAGTATGCTTTTGAAAGTCAAGAATGGAGCATTCCAAAGAATTCAAGAGATAGTGTGGGAAGAAAACAACAAGATTTCTCTTGAAGTGATTAAGGAATACCAAGTGTTTGGTGGGGACAGTAATGTAGTGACCTTCAAGGGAGATAAACCACACCATCATTTTGGTAATTTCATCGAAGGGTTTTAGTATGGAACTTACCTTAATGCTAGCTATAACAAAGATGATCTCCTCCCCTACATCAACAAACTTCTTTGCTTTAGCATTTTTTTCAACCCTTTTGCTAAAAACTAGATACCATCCAAAACTAGACCAATAACCTCTACAATTATCTCCTCATTCATCAACACTTTGTGCCCTCCATATTTAACCTTCATGTCCTTCCAATATGTGGAAAAATGCACTGAAATGTGTTGATCATGACCTTGGATTTTCTCAATAAAGCTAGAGACGCCCCCATTTGAAGATAATTCCACAACTCAACATTATCCTTCCAAGCAGGATCGCAGCTGGGCTCTAACTGACACGGAGCTCCCCCCATATTTCTTCCTCTACTATTTCTGTGATTACCCTGCTGAAAACCACCCGTGAAAAGGTTGTTTTTATTTTTCCTATACCAGTTTTTAAGCATCCAACTGCAAGTCCAAGGAGCATGCGAAATTTGATGGTAGTAATTAAAATTACTCCTCTCGCATGTGCCATCTTTCTTATCCATTAAATCCCATGCAATCTCATTAGAGATTCTATATAAGATGTGAATGTTCATAATTGTCCTTGGTAATACCATTATGTACTTCTATGGGGGTGTTTTTTTCATTATCCCAAGTGGTGAAATTATTATTGGTACCATAATTAGCTAAGGTGTCTCGCCACCTTGTTTCCCTCTCTATATGTATGACCAATTTTAATATTTTTGAAGGTATGGCATATATTAATAGATTCCTAATTAAATATTTAATAGTCCAACTTGGAGGGTGTATCTGATTAAGATGATTTATAATATTCAAGGAATCACCTTCAACAATGATGTTTTGAATGTTGTAATCCTTAACAATTCTTAGACCCCATAAAGTTGATAAAGCTTTAGCATAGTGATTGGTCTGATTACCCATTCTGCCAGCATAAGCAACAACTAAACAACCTTTATGATCCCGAATTATTCCTCCACCAACTAGTTGCCCCTGGGTTGCCCTTAGAGGCTCCATCAAAATTGAGTTTATACCAAGAGTTTGGAGGAGGGATCCAATGAATTGAAGACCTATCAATATTTGAAGTTCTTCGTTTCTGAACATTTTCAATATCAATCTTCCAATTTGAGAGAATAAATTCTTCATCTTCAGGATATTTCTTGTTCTTGGGAGGTTTAAATCTTTCAATATTGTCTTTAATTGCATTACCAATCTTAGTAAATATTTTCTTGCATGGCTATCTCTGCTATTTCTAAAAATTATGTCATTTCTGTCTTTCCAAATTCTCCATATAATATGGGGCATAACCAGTTTCCAAAGTCTCCTAACAATACAGTGTTTAAAAGGAGGATCCCACTGAATCCAATATTGAAGAAATTCCTTTGGCACTGTCCAACAAACATTGAATTTTGAAAAAGCATAACTCCAAATCTTTGAAGCATACTCACAATGTAAAAAATATGTTGATGTCCTCAGCCTCTTTTTTACATAGGCAACACATATTTGGCATTATAAATCCTCTCTTGATAAGGTTGTCATTTGTGAGTATTCTTCCTCTGAGAACAAGCCAAAAGAAGAAATTGATTTTAGGAGTTAGCTCTGGCATCCAAATCCTGCTCCATTTGAAATCACAATGAATGTTTTCAAAATAGGAATTGTATCCAGATTTGACTATTTACCTTATCGCATGATTTATCCTCACCTTACTCATGTTCACCTGTGGATATTTTTACCTAGGTATAGTTTCCTTAGCTTATGTGTGTGGTATTTGTTAGGTATAGTTCATATGGGTATGGTCATATGAGGGCTTAAATCTTGTGATTCCTACTAGTAGGTGCTTAACTTCAGCCCCCTTTAATTTTATTTGTGTGGTGAAGGCAACAACAATTTATTTTGCTTCAGTGGACAACTAAAATAAATAATAGAGCAAACTATTAAAAAGCTTTTAACTTTTGATCGGTAACTCGGTTTTGAGTGCCATTTTTTGCAAAAGTGCTTGTTTTTTCATGCTCTTTCCATTGGAGTTATTTATTTTGAGACTTGCACTATAATTATAAAGTTCCAAATATGGAGGAGTGTTGTAATCAATTGTGGATGCAATTTCGGCTGAGCCCGACGTCCTAAATTTTTGGGAGTTGCAGTTTGTACCTATCATGGATTCTGAGAATGATATGTTTTTCTCTGAAGTATGTGGACTTCAAGAGGATATTGTAAAATTTGTGGAAGAAAATAGATCACTCAAGAAGTAAAATTCTCTTCTACAATCACTCATTCATGATAAGGATACAATAATACACTCCCTAGAACAAACTTGCTAGCCTACAAAATCACCATCATATTGTGGACAACCATATCCATGCTCCTAGTCCACTTACAGTTGTTGCTCTTGTACCCACTGACATTGATCTACCAGTCTTTGAGCCTGAACCTAATTTTGATGCTTCTAAACCTGTGAGGCTTGTTACTACATGCTCTTCCACATCTGTGCCTATTACAGTACCACATGTTGTGTATCCTACTTCGCTTTCAGCTGCATGGCTTTTTTGAGAAGCATACCACTACATTTCATTCTCGCATGCTCCATTCTATGGGTCTCACTAGCAAAGTCATTGGCAGATATTCACATGGTATTGTTTCTTCTATTCCACATGTTAAGTGGAATTCTTGTCATGACATTGGTTTTCGAGCAGATACTTCATTGGGATCACACATTGACAGAGCTCCTTTTTTTGTTCGCTTGACTCTTTCTGAGGATCATGAGCAACACATGAGTTATGTACCTTCACTCAGACTTGAGAAACCTAAGATTTCAGTTGTCAGACATGATCAACCTGACACACATTTTGATGTTCTTTTGCATGCACCCATTGTGCATTTTGTACCAAGTCATATGCAGGCATCTTCTTCATCCATCCGTGTTGATTTTGGGTGGATATATGATCACTCATGGTGGTGACATAGGCATTCAATAAGAGGACTCTACAAGCGTGGCTCCTCCACCATTCACCTCTTTCTCCACTTTCTATACCTTCTGCATTGTGATGCTTCTTGTTTTGAGCATTTTTCTTTAGCAGTGTAGTGTATCTCTCTTGTTTGTTGAGAGATTTTGTATTTGTATTTTCGACACTTTTGGCATGTTGACAATCTCTCTTGTGGGGGAGCTATTCTGGTGGAGCCCAGTGTTATTTTTCAATGTTTGAGTAGTTGTTTTGACAACTCATACATATTTGTAGCGCCACTCCACCCATTCAAAGAAGCATACGGGAGGGTGTGGTGTTGATCTTGCTTCTTCGGGTTTTGTGTCCTTGCCTTGTTACCTTGGCTTTTCTTAGATCGTGACACTTTGGATTTTGTGTCCTTGCCTTGTTACTTTGGTTATTGTTCTTGGATCGTGGCACACCTATTTGCAGCAATTGATCGAATTATGTTTGGTGTTTTTTTTGCACTTTCGACATCACTTCGTTGACAGTCTCCTTGTATGGAGCTATTCTGGTGGAGCCCAAGTGTCAGTTGTTTTTGAGTTTTGTGATCGAGCAATGGATTCAAACCACAGTGCACACCAAACTTCTTCAGCATTGTATGATTTTTTAAGTCGAGCTTCTTGGGATGCCTTGGAGCGGGTTTTTACTCTCTTTACTTTGTTGTTACTGGTTTTGGGTACCTTGCGGTGTCCCTTTTTTCCCAGTTATTGTACATGAGTACCTCATCATGCCTAGTTTCCAGGACTCATACCATAGACATGCTACTTCTATTTTGGCCCCTAACTTCACTTGAGAGGGGTGTTAGAGTAGGTATTTACCTTAGCTCATGTTCACCTAGGTACATTATTTACCTTTATTGTATTTATCTTCACCCACTTATGTGTGTGGATATTTATTTTTATTTATTTAGATATTAGGAGATATTATCTAGTTGTTAGGTATAGTTATTTCCTTAATCTATGGTATTGACTAGTTATTTCCTTGATCTATGGTATTGACTAGATCCTTGATGTCTAGTTCTCTCCTAAATCTATGGTCTTGACTAGTTCTTTGATGACTAGTTATTTCCTTGATTTATGGCTTGATCTATAGCCTTGATCGTTCTTAGATTTTTATTCCTTGCATATTTAAGCAAGGCCCATTCTCAATGTATTGCATTGAGTTCCACAATAATATATGATATTGTTGCTCATTTGTTTGCAAAGGTTTTATGTAAAGCTATTCTGGTGAATTAATTTCATCTTATTGATCATGGTGTTTGATTAACATCTATATTCTTGGATTAGTACGATCTGGTTATCATTCCATTTAATTTCATCCTTAACTTCAATTTGATTCAGGGTATGTTATCCAACTGACACTTGAAGTGAGGATATTATGAGATTTAGCTCATCCCTTTCCACCTTAAGTTGCTTCCATCTTTTTCTATTACCCTCCATTTCAATGTAGTCTTTGACTTTAGTTCCATACTTTTTCTCTAAAATATCTTTGATAGAACCAAATTTATCATTTAAACTGAAGCTAGTCTAGTTATCACTCCAAAATTGAATATCTCTACCATTTCCCACTTTCCATTTACAACCTTGTTTGATGAAATTCCTGATTTGTATCAAATTATTCCAAAAAATAGAACCTTGAGGTAGCTGGCCATCATAAAGGAAAGAAGTTATTGTTTGCTTTGAGCTAGATATTTAGCCTTAATTAAATCAATCCAAGGTTTCTCCTCAGTAAGCATTCTCCAACCCATTTTTGCAATCAAGGCCATATTCATTTTTCTAATATCCTTTATGCCTAGCCCACTGATTATTTTAGGAGTACATACTTGATCCCAAGCCACCAAGTGGTATCTGAATCTTTCCTCCATTCCCTGCCATAAGAAGTGCTTTTGAATCCTTTCAATTTTGTCCCTAAAGACAACAAGAATGTTGTATAGAGACATAATGTAAATAGGTAGATTTTGTAGAGTGCTTTTGATTAGTAGACATTTTCCAGCACTAGAAAGTATGGCCCCTTTCCAACCAACCATTTTATTTTGAAATATTTCAAGTAAACCATTCCAAACTATGGTAGAATTTTTTTGGTTCCAAGAGGAAGACCAGAAAGTAGTGGGTAAGGAATTGATTTTACACCCTAGAATTTGAGCAATTTTTTTGTCTTTCCAGAGGAGTATTAAAAATAAGATGGAACTCTTATCAAAATTTATCTCTTGCCCTGAGGCAACCTCATAAAATTTTAGAATAGACTTAATAGCCTTAGCTTCAAGGATAGAGGCCATCAATAGAAGAATTGTATCATCTACAAATTGTTGATGTGAAGTTATTTGGTTTGTAGAAGTAGGCCTAATTCCTTTTAGAATCCCTTCATTAATGGATTTGGTAATGGATCTGCTAAGACTATCCGCCATTAGTATGAAAAGAAAAGGGGATATAGGATCACCCTGTCTTAATCCCCTACTACTAGTATGAATACTTTGCATGTGTTGAGTCTTGTTTAGGGGTTTAATTTTGATGGGTTATTGTCAATTTTGAGCTAACATGTTAAAATTTTGAGCTTTTTGAGCTTTCTTATGTCATTGTGTCATATTTTGACATCATCACTAGGTACATTTTTTGCAGGGGGCACATAGGCACATAAACCAAAGCACATGCACTCATTTCCTAGTGTAGACATCATTTTGCCAAAGGTGCACATACACTCTACAAATGATTGTACCATATTTTTGTCAAAACTCAGGACCAATGCAAGCACAAAAATAGAGTGCGTACACTCATTTCCTAGCATAGACATCATTCTCCGCACACACGCACATGCACTGTTGTAGTATTGTACCTTATTTTATTTCAAAATTGTTAGACAAATAAGTACCCAAACCATAGTGCATGCATCCTTAGGATAGCACACACACTCGTGACTCTGAATAGGTGCATAAAACCATTTCCTAAAGACAAATCATTCTTCCAAAGGCACATGCACTATCATATTTGTTTTATTATATGTTTTTCTTCCCACGTGCACACATATATCCACTAGTGTAGGCATGTTGAGGCAGCGCATACATCTCTTTGGTCGTGTAGGCACTCTTTGTAGCTATGTTAGTCCACATAGAGGCACGTAGGCACCATAACCCACATGCATATACCTTGATCTAAGTGTAGGTACCACAATCTAGTTTTGAATATCAGTTTAACATTTACAAAATCTTGTGTCATTAAAATACTAACATCTTATAGGTTTATTTTGATTAATTTCTATTTTGCAGGTGTATTTACATGCTTTTGTTTAAATTGTATTAAATTTGGATAAACATTGCATGCTTAATCATAAGAGTAAAGTCACATATGCTCTTCCCTCATGCCTTTTTGGGTGATCTTGGGAATCGAAATGATTCTTATCTCTTTCTTTTGCTTTGAAAAACATTGGGAATGTCAAATTTGGTTAAAATAAACATGTATCATGTTTGATTTAAGTATTTTCCATTTGTTGATTTCTTAGTTGGATCTTGTGTCATGTATGCTCTTCTCTTGCATCTTAGGATGATCTTGAGAATAAGAAATGGTGCTTGTCCTCTTTGTGTGCATGGAAAATTACTAATCCATTGTGCAGACCAAAAACACTTGTCAAAGAAGGAAGAAATTGAGACAAAACAAAACTACTAATACAATTTTTGTGCAGGTTTCCAAAAGGTGTTCAAGCAAACCACATTAAGCTAAACAAGATAAAAAAACACATCACACTATATTTGCAGGTTTTGAAAAAGGGTACATCCCTATCCGCTCAACTAGAACATAACCCCTTTAGCATAACACCTTAATCTACAACAATGGGGTGGTTCTATGAACCCTAAATTAGTCCACGCAATATGGAACCTTTTGACAAAACAGAAGTGTTCTCGCACACCTACTTGACTAGTACATATTAGATTTAGATTCAATAGTTATTTGTATCACAACCCTAGTGAGAGTACATGATGGATGCATTTATTTCCCACTATACTTGAAGGGGGTAAAGTAAAGTCGAGTTAACCAAGATTAGTCAAGAATTTCTTAGTAAATCAAGCTCACTCTTAGATAAATTTTGACACCTAGTTGAGTGAACCACCTAGGAAGTCAGTCTTTAACCAAGAGCCAACTTTGACCACATCAAAACAATTTGAGTTGAGAGTTATTGCAAAGAGAACTTTTTTAGAGTTGTAACCTTTTTTTTTTTTTTCGAACAAGGGGAGAGTCCATCAAATTTTGAATGGCACATCATTCATCACGAGGATTGTAGGGTGAGGTGAAACTCTGCCAAAGTGAAACCAAACTATCTTCAAAACCAATTGATCTACTTCCTTCACTTTATTTTGACACTTTGTTGATCAAAAGAAGAGTGACTACCCTTATGTTGCTAATTGATTTGTATTCACCACTTTTATGTTTGTTTACACTCATCCATGTTTGTAGATGAGTTGTTAAATGTCTAAAGTGTGTGAAAATGTTTTCATATCATTGGTAGCCTTTTTGGTCTTGATACCCAAGTCAAGATCATCATCGTAGTTAGGCTTGATTCATCACCTTGATTCTCCTTTGAACTGTTATTTTTTTATATCGTGTCACTACAATTTCGTTATTTACATATTTTTTTCTCATAAATTTTACATAAATATCTATATTGTGATGTTACATTATACACACTCTAAAAATTCCTTGGTATACTCTAGCTTTAGTTTGATTTCAATTACTACCTCAATTTTGAAAAGTGTTGAGTGTTACCACTTGTGCACATTATATCAATATCATCTTAATATTAATACCTTACTTTCTAGAAAATTTTGGTTAACATATCTCAAAGGGAATTTTTTTGTCACTCACAATTGTAACTACAACTTTTTAGAATATAGGTCTTGATTGAATTCAGTATTGCTTTTAGTATACTTTGTTTGGGGATCTTGTTAACTCTTGGTTATTACTTATGCCTTGTTTATTTCTTTGAACTCGACATAAGTAGTGACATTTTGTTAAATAATCTTAAAACACCAACTACCATTTTGAAAATAAACATAGGAAGTACCTCATTTGATTAATTGGTTTGGAACAAACATTTTTTGAGTGTGTCTTGTTTGTCACTTTTGACTTATCCATTTAGGAAAATCACTTTGATCCATTGATTCTTTATCATTCATTATTATTTGGTCATTAATTTGGATTTGTGTTTTGAACTTGTGTGATTGTTCCTTGTGTTTATCCACCTTATAAACTCGTTTCTAGGACAATCCTTTGGGTCTTTGATCCTCTTGATCTTCTTGTTTTTTCCTAAGTTCATGATCATTTTTGAACATATATTTCAAACCTTGGCAAAAAAATTTCCTATCAAACAACTTTTACATCAATCAAACATTGGAAATATTTCCTTTGTATCCTTTATGTTGCTAAAATTTTGATCAATCCTTTGACTTTTACACCTCTAAACCTTGTTGGATTATCAATCTTGAGTCATCATGGTGTATGTTTTCCTTAGCTTCCCTTTTGGAAAATCACACAAGCATCCCCATATTCATGAAATGTCTAGTTGGTTGTCATTATGTTACCCAAATCAACATGAAACATTCTTCACTTTGAATAAGTCTGATCATACAATCTAGGTCTAGGCCTTTGAACCCAACACATGCCAACAATGACTAGTTATCGAAAGGTACCTTTATACATACGATAATAAGGAATCAAAATTTTGGCATTCACATCAAAATATTCCCATCATGACTAAGCCTTGTTTGGTTCTTCACGCTAGATAACCCATTTGGGTACCCTGTTCCCCACCTTCATCTCATAGTCGGTGGTATGGTTTGGATTCTTCTGATCCAAATTATTATTCGGGTTCCCCCCACTCTTATTCTGATTCTAATCCAAACATTTCCTCTTCTTTTGAGGATTCCAATCCAAATATTTCCTCCGATTCTTCGATGATTCAGATCCAAAATACTATTCAGATTCATCTAATTCAACTCCTAAGTCATGGTCCTCCCCTTCTTCGCAGGACCTCCTTCATCATACTTCTATTGTGATTCTTGAGTCCCCCCTTTCTTCGCGGGACCTCCTTTATCATTCATCTAATTTGACTCCTAAGTCATGGTCCTCCCCTTCTTCACAGGACCTTCTTTATAAAACATCTAATGTGATTCTTCAATTGCGGTCCTCCCTTTGTTGCAAGACCTCTTTTATCAGTCATCTCAACAAACCCATCCTCTTTTGAAGATTCATGCCACTCAAAGTCCTTTTATTCAAACATTTGAATCTACTCCTACGTCACAATCTACAGATTTTAGACTTAATCCTACTAGTTTACAAATGATATACCATCATATAGGTAGGTCCATACCGCATTCTTCTACTCCCAAGACATCTAGCTCCACATCTACTTCATCCCCCATGCAACCTTCTTTTATCAATCATTGTCAAACATGTTCTCAATATTTCACACCAGCCTGGCCCTTTTTCATCCAATCAACCCCTCGTGGTCTATCAAGAACCCATACCGATTGATTTCTTTCGAACGAAGGAGTAATCGTGGCCTTTATAGGGTCATATGAATATATCCCTATAAACAATTACGAGCAAGGATTATCTTCAGGCTTTGATGCATCTGCATATTGTGAGGAAAAGGTTGATTCATTTTATCAAGAAATAGAGGAAGAGCCTCAGATCATGTAACTTGATCCTCCTCTTATTCTTCCATATTCACATTCTCCATTACATAATGAAACGCCTGGGTCTAGCATTGATCCATGGCCTATCTTTTCATTACCCAATTCTTCTTTATCTATCATGGTTCCTCAATCACAATCTCACTTTGGGTCATCGCCAAGTAGCCCATCGTCTTCTTCTATATATGGGCCACCTCTAAGTTTCCCTTCATTATCTATCTATGGGTCTCCTCCAGGTAGCCCATTACCTTCTATTCTTGGGGCACGACCAACTAGCCCCTTGTCTTCTATTCATGGGCCATGTCCTAGTAGCCCACCATTGTCTTCTATGTATGGATCACCCCTAGGTAGTCCATCATCTTCTATTCTTGGGCCACATCCTAATAGCCCATCATCTTACATCTATGCATCATGTCCTAGAAGCCCATCTTCTTCTATTCTTGGGCCACATCCTAGTAGCCCTTCAACTTATATTTTTGGCTCACCTTCCGTAGTCCCTCTTCTTTAACTCTCGGACCATGTACTTTTCGTCCATCACATTATTATTCTACCAAATATTAGGACAATCCCATCATCATTTATCACATCAATTCTAAATGTCCACATTTTTCTCCCACTTCTGGGATCGGAAAAGTCACGCATTAGCTTATGCAAAACCTATATAGATTCTTTATCAAGGTTCTAAAACTCAAGATCTCCAAAGCTTCCAACAACTCAAATATCATAAAATCCAAAATCAAATGTGATTCCAAAGATGCACACCAACACACCCATCAAGTATGGTGTAAAGTGTAGAAACTCGTGGATAGGGAACTTAAGCTCCCGCATATGAAACCCATGTTTCAAAACAAATCACAATCATTTGTTGAGTGTGAACTCACCACAATCATCGAGATTGATGATAATATTACACTTGATAATAAAATTTTCTTAGTCTCTCTTATCAAGGAAATTGTGAACATCGTTGTTGGATCCTATCATGTAGAGTGACATGTTTCTTTCTAATAACCATCAAAAATAAATAAATAATCTTGAAACAATTCAAAAATATTAAAAAAAGAAAGAAAACATTAAAAAAAATCAAAAGTACAAAGATCAAACATTACAATTAGGTATTGCATACACATGGATGTTCTTTATTCCCTTTCTTTCATATTCCTCTGCAAGTCATCCACCATTTTCATCCCTTCGATGATATTTTGGTTAGCTTATTTCTTACACATTTTACAACATTTATCTCTATGGTATTCATTTGACCTTGGTCTTTCATCACATTGGTAAATTAAAGAATGACTGACCTCTTAGAGATCTTATCACTATCTACATATAATAAACTTGTTGGAAAGATATTTTGGGCATATTTGTTGACACTAGCCAATGTCATCATCACAATCACTTCCACATCCTTCCATCAAGCCATCAGTGGTTTTTAACCCCTTATCAAACAAGAGATCTGAAATAAGTTTTCAAAAGCAAAAGAATCAAAATTAATCAATCAAAAAGAAAAAGCAAATTGATATATAACTCTCTCTTGGCATATTTCCAGATTACCTCTATCGGGGCTATAGATGCATGGTCTGACAATAAAGAAATTTTGTGATTAGAATCAAATGCATCTCCATCGAGGCTATGGATGCCTAGTTGGAAGCGGAGCAATGTACAAATTTTCTTCCACCCTCCATTCGCAAATCACCTTTCCAACTAAATCATTCCTACACATTGGCTAGTGTCTTCACTTGCTATCTATCAACTCTTTCCTTCAAGAGGTAATTCATTTCCACATGCACACACAGGATCTTGATGAGTAAACAGGATTAGTATGTTACCAAGTGTTTTTTTAGACCTTGTTCAAACTCTTTCTTTAGCGCATGTCTTGTCTCAAGATTTGTGCCTTGGGCTAATCACTTTTTCATCGATCACCTTCTAAATATTTTCATAACATCCTATGTTCTTAGGAAATCATTTAGAACATCCATGTGTATAGGATGGCCTTTTTATATGTTTGTGGACACCTTTGTCCCCCTTTAATAAATCAATCGTCCACTTCCTTTTTATCATGTGTTCTTGGCCAACTTATGCTAGGGGCATCCTTGCTCCTCATGATTCAACCTATTTTATATTGGCCTTGATCCCCTTCAACGCATGAAGAGTTTACTTTTGAATAATCCCACCTAACACTGGGGCATTTTCACATCTTCACCTTACTATGCATGCACGTGGTCTTTTGCCCTTGTACATCTCATCTATCACCGGGGCATCCACATTTCTTCATCTTCCTGTACATAGTTTCATAAAACTTTAAAAAAGCATTCTTATAAAGTTTAAAATTTCAAAAAAATTCAAATATGTTTCTAAAAATCAAAAACAATAAAAATCATCCTATAAAATGTCGTTCTTTGGTTCACTTATTTTTGTGCGCGACTCGTGGATCATCTTGATTTACCTCCATTAACAAAGTTGGTTTTCTTACTATGTATGTACTTTGGGGCACAACGAGTTGCTTAGTACTACTTCATAGTGCACAATTATTTTTCATAGGACCCAAGTGTCCTTTGTTATTCCCCTTGCATGTATCATTGCTTATGGCACCATATTTTAACCCTTGTCATTAATTTGCCCATGTCATAATCAAAGCTTGATAATAAAAACATTGCATTATGTTTCTCTGTTAGGTTAGCTTGTTTAATTTCTTGTATTGCATTACATTATGTATGTTGCATGGAGTTAGACATCTTTCACTTTCTTGTATTGCATTACATTTTGTATGTTGCATAGAGTTGGTATTTTCAGCAATGGACAATTTTTCATAGTATGGTTTTTCATGTCATTCTACTTTTTTCGTATGCTTATATTTTTAATAAAAACCGATGATGTAAATCCTTGGAAAAATGATGACACAAAATTTGTTTTTAATACAATGGATGAAAGCTCATTCCTTTCTCACCATTTTAATTTTTCCTCTATATCATTCTCTTGTCAACTTTATTCTTCTAATTCAATCAGGGCTGCATGCCCCTACCCATTCTTCTATCCATTTCCCTCACATTTTTCGATCGTTGATCACCTTCTTTCATCACCCTATCAACACTCAAGGGGCATCTCTCAATTCTACTAATTTTTCTTCCACCCCTTCAAAATGTTACATGTCTATTATCTTTGAAGTGATGTCACTCATGCCATCCCAAATAGGGAAAATGTAGACACTTATAATTTAGCTCCACTAATTTAAATACTTAAATTGAGCTAATTATACCCCTTCCCACACATTGACGACATATTGTCAATATCACACATTTTCTCTTCTATCGTCGTTAATTAATTACATTATGCTAATTAATTGAACCTTCTATCCAGAAAAATGACAATTAATGACCTTCCATTAATTAAACCCCTTTCTAATCCGAATTAATTAATTATTATTAATTAATGAATTTTCCTCTTCTATTTACATAAATAAATGGTCATTTATTTAGCCTAAACCCTTCCTATTCCCTAAATCATACTAATTGTTCTTCTAAAAGCTTCTATAAACCTTGCTCACCTATTAATTAATAACTTCGTTAATTAATAAATCCCCTCAAACCCCATGAGTCACCAATGGACAAAATAAACTCTCCTAAGGTTGACTCAACCCCTTTTAACCATCCTTATCCACAAATAACTCAACCTAGCTATTATCCCACATGTAAAGGGATGTAGAGATTATTTTATCCATTGGGCTATATAAGGATCCCTCCTCCTACCTTTATATTTACACCTTTACACCTAAATGAGCATAGAGCCTATACTATAGCCATTTCATAATTCTATGGAATTCTTCATTAGAGTTGAGCTAAACATCATCCATTTACATCTAATCATCCAAGCTATTTTGTGAAGATTAATGGAGTTAATCAAGAAAGGCCTTCTTGCCATGACATGATGAACCTCCATCCTCAATCCTCTTGGATCAAGCAACAATTATCAACCCTTTGATAGATAAAGGATCTACATAGGTCTATTTCATTTATTTATCTTTCTAAAGAGTAGAGCAATAAGTGTTTACATGTTAGTTTGAAGTTTATTTTCAAGGTTCTAATGCATAATGTTGATGTTTATTACTTGTTTAGCTCTTAGCATGATGGTGCATAGATTTTAGTTTAACATTGTATTGAGGCTATTAGGTGTTAGTCTTGATTTTATTTGCATAGCTAACTAATTCTTACACACACTTCCCATGAAAATCAATAAATTAAAGGAGGGACATGACTATCCAAGTCTAAGAAAGTTGCGAATGCATCAACTTGGTGTTCCGTGGAATGATGAACTTAATGATCACGGGTTGCTCCAAATTATAAGGGGTAAAAGATCAGATCATGATCAAGGTGGGATTCTAAAATGATTTATAATAATTCCAATTGACCTTTTCGCAAGATGAAAGTAAAATAAGATATCGTGGCTGAATGGTTGCAAGAAATAGGGGAATGAGGCTTTATGAAAAATACCACGACACACTAGTTTGAGTGATCCACAAGTTTTTCAAGGAATTCAGCACTCTTTGGATTCCCAAAAGGCCATGAGACACTCAAACATTCCACCAAATGGATGTGAAACATCATAAATTAACCAAAAGACCATGGATAAAATAAAAATGCAAGTAAAATCCACGGTGTGGTTTATCACAAGGGTTAACCCTCCATAGATTCTAAAATCCACAAGAAGAACATATTCTATTAGTACCTTTACCATGGGTGTCTAAATCATACAACATGAATTCAAAGACAATTGTTGTGTTATCCAAAGGTAAATTCAGTTATAAGAATTAATTGTTGAGTTAAAAATGAAATAAAAGAAACATGTGTATATACTAAGAACAAAATGGGAGTCTATAGGGGCCCACTTTTAAATTCACATAAGTTATAGTATGCATATACAAAAATTAAGGTTCTTGCAAAATAGGAACATTGTCAATTGATGGTTACACATTCCTCTGCAAAGGCATGAATCCTATTTAGCAAATCCTTCTTCATAAACTCAAATTCTTTGCGGCTTTAGTCTCCATAAACATACTAGATATCTCTTACAAAGTCACGAGACAATCCCATTCCCATTCCCATGAGTTTTGTAATGTTTTCCTTGGGACCGTCTAATATTTTGATCAATTCTAATTTTCTCCTATAAGAGGAGACCCATTTAAGAAGGTTAGACCCACCTTTCAGGTAGGCCTTAGTACCCTGTTTTGTAGTAGCTTTTGAATTTGAAGATGACCTGGGATATCAACTGGTACCGCGGGGATAGATTCAGAATGATCCACCAAAATTGGTTGGTTTGCACGTGTTGAATTATGTATGCCCCATATACATCTCCTTAAGGAAGGTAGAGACACTTCAGGGGCCATCCAAGAGGAATTTTTCGTAGGTACTTTCTCAAGACAGAAAGTCTTTTCTCCATCGTGGCTATGTTATAGGAAATTGATGATATATCTTTTGCAGGATCATCAACAAATACCCCATATGCATCATCATGAATCTCTTTCTCTTCCAATTCCTCATTGAATAATAATAGAGATATGTCAATGATGTTCTTATTAATGGAAAACCAGCAAGGAGCTAAAACTTCTTTAGAATTTTAGGAATTTTCTTATCCTTCATACGGAACAAATGATAACACATGACTGAATAATAGAAAATAAAGGATTCATCTTAACAAGCCTTCATATAATTTCTACCCCAACCACACGAGATGTTAACAGTTTGTCAGTCTCCACTTGATCTTCAATATCAAAAACATTCTCATAAAAGTCTTGTCTAGGCTCGAAAGGTCAAAAATTGAGTGTAAAGTCTCTGAAGAAAGTTCCTTTAAACTAATTCCTAATACCACATCTGTCATTGCTTGAGAAGGATGAACACAAAATTTATTTTCACTCAGAATGATTGAAGGAAGATGTGATCTTATGAGAGAACAATGATAATTTATAAGAGGATGAAGTTTTGGAGTGATTGTGTGAGGTATCATTTCAAGAATGAATGTAAAATCAATTTTGAATACTTGCATGGGGCTGAAAAAGGAGAACGGATTGATATCTTTCAAAAGGTGATTTTTAGTTTGAAGTGGCAATTCACATAAAGGAGGCATCAAATACGAGGGAGTATCAATGATTATCCGTTTCCCAAATCATATTCCCCAAAGGGCAAGTGCCAAATAAGTTAAGATAATGACATGAGGAAATAGACAGTTTTTGATTGGGCACATGACTAATGGTGACAACATAGATAGGAAAAAAATGATTAAACAATAAAAGTAAAAATCCCGCATACATCCATGTCGTATCTAGAAGTAGAATCAAATTAAGGAATAAAAGGTATCTTCATGGTTGCAAAATATTTCCCAAAAATGGATCTCGTTTGCCACATATTTGTGGGATGGTTCGTTGAAGTTTTTGGGGGAAATCAAGTTGTAAGAAGACATAAAATTATATAAATATGAGGTTTTTCCTCATAATTAAAGGATTTGAATTTTGGTATTCTGATAAGAGGGGGCTTAGTCTTTAAATTTATGAAGAGGTCTTGAGATAAAATTGTGAATACCACATGTTTCCTTTGTGAAATGTGTATAGAGTTTAGTTTCCCAAACTTCTATGTCAAGGTGGTTATGAGTGTACAGCCATTGGTGAGATTTGAGAGCATTTAGTTGATGTTCCCTTACTAAAAATTTCAAGAACTCAATAATATATGTCCTCTTTTAAGTTTAATTTCTACGTTTTGGATGACAAATTGTTGATTGATGAGTCATACTTTCTACTACAGTCTTGCATTTACTATTTCTCTTTTTCATACACTAGATTTTTTCTTTGATACTTTTGTTTTGGTAATTAATTTTGATATTGTGTTGTGAGATTTCCCTCTGCAATATTGAACTGGATTATAAAATCCTTGTCATAAACATTTTGTATTGATATATTTTTATTATCCTTTGAGTGTATCTTGGGCGTATGAGAGATGAAGCAATAAATAATTCACTAGAATTATTACACGAGTTCTTGTGTCATGTATTTTAGAGATTGATCTGAAACTTTGCATCTATTGGGTATCAATAAATGTAAATCTTTCTTTGTAGAAATTGTTACTTCTTGATCTAGTTTTATGTATTTTCCAGGATTGCAGGATGTTTTTAAGTGTTAAATGATTTATCACAATGAATGTCTTTACCTATAATTCCCCCTCTGTGAAGTTATAATTTCCATAATTGACCCCATCCCCCATTATTAAAATGTACTTTTGTTCCATTTCACTACTTGGTTACACCAAACATCATCAAGGTGTCTCATTGGCCTTGATTTCATTATCTAGATAATGCAAGAGTAATTATAATTAACTATCTTTAGTAACCTACTTCTAGTGTGATAATCATATGCAATAATTTATGTGACAACTCATGAGAGTGGTGTGTTGTGTCCTTGGCCGTGTTTTTCCTAGATTATTCCATCATTTGAAAATAAAATTGAGGGAACAAAGGTCCTATACCCCCTCAAAGGCAATTCAGTTACACCTCGGGTCATCTCACCTGGTTCAAGGAAGGACCAAAAGTAGAAGGAAAATTCCATCTCCTTTGTAAGTGCCCTCAATCATTCTAAGGATTAATCCCAAGAAAGTGCTAGACCCATCCCCGAATACAAAAACGACACACCAATCTGGTCTACCACTATTCCAAGCGACTTCCCCCTTTCTTCCATTAAGGAGGAATTGTTTTCAATCCAACAGGGGGTACAGATTAGAGGACCAATAGATATCAGTCACTTGATTTAGCAAGTGTTATTCTATTTTCGAAATATATGTTATTTAACCATGTGCCTATTCAATAGGATGTAATGTTACTTACCTTAAAAAAATGATGATATTTTCAACATTGATTTTGAGCATGAAATAAAGGACAATGTAACTCAATTTTACATTATTGATGGGCAACATACTATTACACTCAAAACATTATCCTTAATTTTTATTTGTTTATGATGGAATGAAGAAAATATCTGCTCGAATTTTATCTTCTAGAGAAACAATAGATAAAATAATAAACATTTGCAAATAGCAAAATATGGCCAACAAAAAATGGGTTCACACAGTATTTATTGACCAGTTATACAAATCCAGGTCAAGGTGGATCATGGAAAAGATACCACAACGTGCTAGTTTTGGCCATGAAAATACATATAATTGAAAGGTATTTATATTTTGTACTTCATTTTATTACACATATAAATGAACTAAATATAATTTTAAATTTTATTGTATAACATGTGACTAATAAAAACTATTATTTATGTTCACAAACAATCATTCGAGAGGCATGATGGTGAAAATTAACTTGTAGAAATTAATATGATGTTCACTAATCCACAATCATTTAATCATCAAACCAAGGGACGTAAACTTTCAATAATGTCAATTTATATGAACAATAAGGATTTCAGGATGTATAGGATGGATAACGGAAAAGAAATTGTTGTCACAACAATGCTTGAAATAATAATGCTTGAAACAAACTAAACTCAGACTAAAAGTAAATAACTTCTAAACACTATGACTAAGGAAAAGCATGTAAATTTAGAATGTAGATAAGGGAATAAATTGCTTTCTAATCTACTCATGCAATGAAACAAAGTAACAAAACTATGAAGGGGTTTAGAAAACCACAGTGGGCCCTACCTTGGGTGTTAATCCCTCCTAAGGATTGTAACTAAAATATACTGAACAGAACTCATATTCTTTATTAAATTGGCATGAAGATTACAAAAGTAACTTCTCTATCTAGTGTATCCTCTACTCTCTAATTCTCTATCTAGATCTCTACTTCATCCATCATATATTTATAGCATTGATCTCTTTCTCTTATACTTATTGTTTGCAAAAATGTGAGAAGCATAGTTTGACTAAGAGTTCAAACAAATCAAGCAAAAGATCTTAAATAGATCATCCGGAGATTCGATTCATGCAATATAATTAATTACTGTGTTTAGATGTCAAACACATAACTTAAGTAACCGATCAGTTTAATCAATTAGTTCTCAAATCACGAATTCAATCAAGTTCCTCATTTAGTTGTAAAAAAATCAGATCTAGAGTTAAATTATCTTCAGTTCTCATGTTCCAGTTTGTAACTACCTCTTTCACTATACGTACAGACTTGGAGTGTCATCCTTCACATTCCAAGAGATATTTTCAATCATCATTCATTTGTTATAGGTTATTTTATTTAGCTGTGGATGGGTTGTTGCGAACAGGTCCTTTGGTTCTAGGTGATTCCCTTTGGTTGGAGATGAGATATTTGTTACATACGGTTGCTGTATATACCAATTTTCTTACAAACAAGATTGGCATCACACAAATCATCATTCAAAAAAATTATTATAACCATAAGAATAAATGCATACTCAAAATACCATAAAATAAATTTAACTAATAATAACTATATTAATCAACATTATGCAAATAATTTCTAGTTATAGTGATCTTCAATAGTATGGCAGGTAAATACAAGGACATGTCTTCAATGTCTTAACAAAATACAGAAGACGAGTTGTTTATAAAGGATGTTTAATCAACTCATCACATCCCTAGGATTAATTTCTTAAATTTCCTCATTCAAGTTCCTTAGGTTCCACTTGAATGGTGCTACATACCTTTCTAGAAATCCACTAGAGTATCTATCCCTTCCAGTTCATAGAAGTAACCTCCATTTATCTTGAGCCTGTTCATGACTTTGTCCTGTATTATTTCATTCAATGGTTGATCACCTATCCATGTTGGTATTGGAAAGTGGAAGATTGGGGGATGATAGCCAATTGAAAACCATTTTTCTGCACAGCCAGTGGAAATGTTAATGTATTCATTCACTCTTATTAGATTTGGTATTATGTTAGGGTATGAATGCATTTCCTTCTATTTCATTCGAGACATTTCATTCTGCACGTTCTACGAGCTTACTATCTAAATCCTATGATCTTTAATCATATATCTGACCTCCGCATGATATGATTTACTCATCTATCGCACCCTTATTCTAATTTCTTTATTTTCCATATACTTTCAATATTACCGTCTGAACTTATTTAGTGTTATTATCTTCAGTCCTACCCATCAGTGGATGTGCTTTCTCCAAATGCATGTAGTCCTCCATTTTTCTTTCTCTATCTAACTCATTCTAAAAATAAGAACAAAGTGCTTTAACCATAACATCTCCAATGTATATGACTAGAATCCAATCCCTATCATACTCAAGAGCATAGTTATACATGTAGATTTCACAAAGTAGAAGTTGAATTTCATGGGGCTATTCAGATACAACCTAAAGAAGTTCTGATCTCTATTGATGTCAAATGGCATGTCAGAGTTGATACAAGTAAGTTTGAGTTACAACATATTTTCTTTTAAGAAAATAGCATAAACATTGGAAGGAGGCATGTATTTGAATATCTCATGGGCCACCTTAAGTGTCTCTTCTTGATTTTTCTTTAGCCTTTCAATTTCTTTATCTTTTGCCTCAATTTCTTTCTTGTGTTAGAAGATGATTTCTTATTTTTCTCTTTCATACTTTCCTTTTAACCTATTTACATAGGTTTCAAATTGATTCACCTAGTAATCATTAATTATTTTTGTGTTTCCATATCCCTACAAACTAGTTTGACAAGCTCTCTTATTACTTCTTTGATGACAATTTGTGGTTGTAATGGGGCAAAATTTACGTGTTGCATGCTAGCATGTGGTAAAAATGGTGGTGTAACTTTTTCAATTACATCAGCCACAACTATAGGGGTATGTTCTGGTACTTGTTCAACTCCCACAGACATATTCTCTTCCTCAATTCCATGGACCAAGTGCTCAATGACCTCCTCAACAAATTGGGGCATGTGTTCAAGTTCAATTGGTTCACCAATTTCTCCTTCTTTGTCTTCCTTAGTACCTTTTGATACATGAACTGTTTGGTCAACTTTCTTGCCAATTTCTTCTCCCATTTTCTCCTCAAATCCTTCCATTTCAAAAACTATCTCATCATTATGAATTACCGCTACATGTTCCTTTGTGCACTCCTCATGGTATTCCTATAAAATGTCTCCTCCAACCTCTTCTTCCTCTTTCTCTACATGAACCTCCTTCACACACTCTATCTCCACATTTTGTGTTTGGTCTTCTTATCCCTCCATGTGCTATGTTATGGAAAAATCACATCACCCCCTGAATGGTCTGATTGTGAATGGGGCATCTAGTGTGATTTTCAAACATTGAGTTATCCTAAGTTTGGGACCTTGTGAAATGGGATAGCTCTTCTAGAGAAGTTCGGTTCCTGCTCCTAATCCTACCTACCACAAACTACTCCTAATGCAAGAAAACTACTGACTAAACCTAATCTAAAGCTTCCAAGGAGAAGGAAGAGAGATGCATGAAAAGTAAAACCTACACTAAGAGTGGTGATACACCAAAAAGGGACATGTTAAACACTTTTATATCCTACAAAACAATGAATAAATAAACCATGGAGAGGGTAAATAGTAGTACCACATACCACAATGCAACATTCACCATTCCAAGTTAAACACAACACACCAAATCTGTAAAAAACAAGAAATATGCACAACCACCTGTTTAACAATGAGAGGTAAGAAGAAACAAAAACCATAGAAGCCTAAAGAAATTAACACAAACATGATTTTATTGCTCCATTAAAATTTACACAGAGTACATTTTCCAAAGACAGAAGACATGAAGCCATTGCGGTGTTTTGGAGGAACGATTAGAGCCCTAGATGAAGAGGGGTGTAAGGGAGGAGAAAGTGACCAACCTTTTGTTTTGTACAACCCCTTTGCATTTTATTGAAGAAATCTTGAGGAGAGAGAGAGATAGGAAATTTGAAATATTACTCCAACCACCTGCAAAATTCATAATGACACCTACAAGAGTGATGGGAAAGCCTACAAAGCCCATACCTTTATTAATTTTTCCTTGTTGAAGAAGAAAGAATGTCCATACCCTCATTAATGACTTCCACCTACCACAGCATTGTTCATTGTTCCCCAATTTCAGAAGTAAAGAACCTCCAAAATTCTTATTTTTATGTTTACATGTCGTAGATTGTCTCCTCATGATTCCAACGACTATTTTTTTACAAAAAAATGAATATCATGGGCCCAAGTTATGTCATTTTGGGTTTTACGGGATCTATAAATTTCAAGTGTTTTGAAACCTCTGAAAAATTCCATTTTTATCTCCCCATGTTATTGGCCTCTTGATCAGCTTCCCGTTGGCTACAAGTTTTCAAAAATGGACAACTAGTATCTAGGTTATGGCATTTTGAATGGAGAGGGATTTTGGTTCATTGCAGGAACTTGCATGGCATTGCATTATTGAGCCACCTTGCCGAGCTAAGGGGTGAGCTCATGTCCTCATTGCGGTGTGAATTCCATCGAGCCCTAGAATGACTCCTCGTATTGTGCATGAATCAATCATCCTCCATGGCCGAGTTTTCCTTTGATTCCTTAGGTGACTAGCTTGGCCTTTTTCAGCTCCCGAACCACCTATCTCGTTGCTTATTAAACGATCTCCCCATGACTTCCACATCGCTTGTTGTATTGATTTCCAAGCTCCTCATTAGCACATCAAATCCCCATGTCATATTGGGATTATTTTTCACCATCCCTGCTCCTTTTTGGTTGGTTTGGATTTTTATTGACTTTTTTCCTTCTAGGATTCTCACCCTTTTGTGTATGCATCTACCTTTTCCCCAAAACTCCGGCTCCATCTCCTTACACTTGGAAAGGTCTTACCATAGATTCCATGTGGCATTGTTTACATTACCTTGCCAATGAATTTACATGAAATTCCCTTGCATTAGATAGCTCGAAGGATGAGCCCATCTACCACATTGACCCCCTCCACCGAGTCCATTTCAAACATCTCCATTTCTGAGATTCGTAATTTTTGTCTCGTAGTTTGTTACATTGTTCATCGACTAGGTTTTTGAAAATCTCCAAACTTCCGAAAGCCCAAAGTCTAAAATGTTTACTTCGGGTTTTAGACTTTTCTCGCTCCACTTTACTTGCACTGCTCACTTGGCCCACCCACATTTTTCCAAATTTTTTATTTCCCGAACTCAAATTGGGAGTTTAGGATTTCATACCTTTTCTCCATTTCTCTCCCGACACTATTCATTTGTGCTCGAGCTATTTTTCTCTCGAAACCCCGAAACCATTTCTCTAAATTAATCACCCCACTCACCTTCCTTTACATGATGCCCACATCTTGGCCTCGTTAAACTCATACTCGAGTATGTGCCTCTGTAGGATTTACATCGGTGCAACCTTGGCATCATTCGTTGGGCTCCATTTCCTCATGCCTTCTATTGCCAAGATCGAATATCTCGAGCCCTCTTGTCTACTAACTTGGCTTCATTGAGTTGATTCCCCTTTCATCGTGGCTCAAGATTAAGCCCTCCTAGCTGTGTACTCTCCTTAGCCTAGATCGACATCTCTACCATGCGGGATCTCCATGATTTGATGATTCTTCATTCTTCTCACGTAGCCCGAGCCTTCACTTTGCTCCCGTGAGCCCTCCTGGGCTTATTTCATGCCTCGAGTTCTATCTCGATCCCTTCAACGTTAGCGCAACTCTTTAGCTCAATCCACCTGTGCTCGAGCTCCCACTACGACTCATCTTGATGTCGAGGTCCTCCACCATCCATTCAACCCGGGTGTAACCCCTTCTCCCACATGAGCTCATTGTGAGCTATGTGTCGCGAAAACCATCCTCGTGTAAATTTTTTCTCATCAAGGCCGCACATTCACATGACTCACACCACGACTTTTGTCAATGGCAACACAATCCCTCATAATCCAAATTCATTGTTCAAGATTGTGTCCTTTACACTAACCTTCACAACCTTCAATTACTAATTCTAACTCACTCATCAACAAGCCACCTCCCATGGTGAGTTGTGTGCCTTCCACGAGATCTTCATCAAGCTTTTTCTCTACACTTTTTGCACTGGCTTTTTGACCTAGGATCAACCATTCATCATGTACTCGATTCATTTGGATATGAATCCACCTACCATTTTCATATGATGCTAGCCACTTCAAACACCGACATAGCTCGACTCCAAGCCTCAATGCTTCCTTGGCTAAGATCCTAACGATCTCATCTCTAAACACATGAGCTTAGCCTTTGACTTTGTAGTCCTTCGTACCTTTTTAACTCCTAATGCTCTGGATATCTTCACAAGTAGGCTTGGTTTTCTTACGATTTCATGGTCTTTCCTTCATTAGGTTAAGCTATCCCTTTGAGTTACCTTAACCTACATTAACACATAGCCCGGACCCGGCTCTTCCCTTACAAAGTGATTTATTCCACCGGTTGCACTTGAGCCCATTGTTGACTCGACTCACTAATGCCTTCATTCTTGCATCGTCATACTTCCGAGTTCGGCCCACTTTCCCTATCGTGCTATGTCTAAGCTTGAGCTTTCCCACATTCAACTCGAGCTTCTATGTCAACTCGGCTCGCCAAGTAGCTCATTGAGCTAAATTTTAGCTTGACCCTTTGTGAGCCCCTTTTGGCTAAAATTTTTCCGTTTTTGAGATTTTTCTTGATTTCTTCAAACCAAGGGTTGAGGGGAAGGGATGAGATGCCCTAAACCTAAAAAATTCACATTTTTCCAAAATGAGCCATTTTTGCTTTCAAAGTGGGCCTGCATGAGCCCGTTTTCCCTATGATGGAGTTGTATCCCCAAATGGCCCGGGAGAGGGAAATTGACATGAATGGCCAAAAATTATTCTTGAACGATGCCAATACTCCTTAATCCTTGAATCTAACCTCGAAAACCCATATTTTCATGTGTGGGCCTCTTTCTAAGGCTCGGGTCTTATATCGCCCTATTGTCCACTTTTCCCGGGAGGGAAAATGGATAACAATTTGGTGACTCGTGGGGGCATCTCGCCTACTAGATTCTCATAGACCAAGTAGTATGTAGCATCCTTTAGGCATGGAGTCATAATTGATAGCTTACAACAGATATGACCTTGAAACTTTCCCCCTTTAAACCGCATAAACATTGTTAATCATAAACCTATTCCGTTGCTTCCACTTCCCAATTTTCATAAGAAAATCCTAAATTTTGCATGAGTGAAAATTTTATTTGATTCAAATTTTCTTTAATTTCATTTTCTCGCAAGCTAGGTTGTCTGAATTATGATACCGCTAAGTAGGTAGCACCACTGAAACCCATGATTTCTTGGGATGTATGGTACATCACGAAATTTGAGTAATGCATTCACTAAGTTCGAACATCATGGAACTCTATTACGTTCTTATTTCTCTCTACTTCTAAATGTTCCAATTGTGACATGTTTCTTGGAACACTATAAAGACTACTCGCAAACCCATAAATCCTTCAACTAAATTGAGCTATGTAAGGATTTGACATTGATCCTCTACTTGTAAACCATAAGGAAACCTTAGATGATTGGGACTAATTTTTGGTCATGCAAAGGCTCTTAGAAGCTTAGTTTCAACTGATCTATAAGAACAAAAGATGGAACATACTAAATTATTTTTCCTTATTAAATTTAGTTACTTTGTGTTTGGATTGTTTTGAGCATCGCAATTGTCTCCTATAGGTGTGAGCTTCTTCCTATTCTTCTAGGAGGCATATTGAAACTTGGTGTACTATGTTGGAGTAAATATGAATAAAAAGCTATGTAAAAATGACAAATCATACATGCTCAAGTGAGACATGCAGAGTGTGCAAGAGCACTTGTTCTACAAAAAGTAAACCTACTCCTACCCTACACTAGCCAGAGAAGAGAAAGCTTCAAAAAAGCCTGCAACTAGTAGTGAGAAGTATCTCCCTTTCTTACAACTTGCAATCATGCGGGTGATTTGAAATTAAACATAGTTGTGCAGATGAGTGGAAAACCGACATAGGCCAAGTTTTCTACCCAAGTCATCAAGGTATCAACTGAATGCAAAAAAATACCTCCTCATAATGATATATATGGGGCCCCTATGGGTGTTGTAGCTGATGTAGTTGATCCTTAGTACTATTGAGCTCATCCTCATCTTTGGAATTGAATATGATTGGTTGTGTCAACTCTGATTCTAGCTCTAATGAAGCTAGATATATGATAGGGCATGGCTTGTTTTGTCAAATTTTCCTGCTACTCTAAGTTCCAATCTCAATAAGAAAGTCTTGATGAGGACTTTCCTGGAAAAGGTGATTGTATGTAAATTGATTTTCTTCCTCTTGCACATGTACAAACAACTGATGTTGCACCTTAGTGAATGGTACAAAAGAGATGATGGAATTTTCTAGCTGTTTTCCTTCCTTTCCTGATGGGAAACTTGAAGATTCAATTCCTCCAATCCCAATTCAAGAGAATTCTTACGATATGTGGGTTATTTCCATGTTCCCACTTATGTGGCAACAAGAAACTCTTCCATGGCATGCAGCTCTTTAGGACTATTTGGAACCTCTAATTGGAACGTTGTTGGCTCATTTCAAGTGGTTTAATTGTGTTACACACTAGGCTGCCCACTATTTTGACTTTGGATTTCCTCCTTCCTATCTTGAAGGCAAGGTTTTCCTGCACATATGTTTCCCTCATCCAATATGAAGTTTGAAATTTCAAACTCCTTTCTTTTTCTACTTGCTCTTGAGGGTTTTTATTAACAAAGCATGGCCTTCAAGACTCAAAATCAAAATTTTCAATACCACAAGAGAGCAAGAAGTTCCCTATGATCTCATCCTCTTATAGGGCCTTCACAATTCACTTGTTTTCCTCCATCATGTTTTCTAGATTTTCAATTTTCTCACCATGAGGGTCCTCATCCTCCAACATAAAATTTTAAAGCTCAAATTTATCCTCTGAATTAGAATCAAGGGGATGAAGTGGAGTGAGAATGTGGATTTTCTTGCATGACCTACCTTGTGTTTTAATCCTCTCGAACCTATTTGATTTTCCTCCGGAGAATGAATCTCCTCTTCTTTTGGATTTGGATATGCTTTATCTTCCTCCGCTAACTTTCCAGGTTGTTGGTTGATCAACAATTCCAAAACGAAGTGCCCTCGTAGACACTTGCATTCTAACATTCCAATTGTTGATCATCTTCTAATTGTTCTTGCTTTGTTACTACTACAACAATGTTAGCTTTAACCACTTGTGGTTAGACCTCAACATCCTCGTAGAGCTTAACCAATAATGGAATCTTCTCGATTCCAAATTTTAGGCCAATCTTACTAATTTTTTCATCATTTCTTCTTTTCTTAGCTCTTCTTATTTCTTGCTCCTCTTGACTAGTTTTTGGATTTCCTCCTGACATGGGTTTGAGATTATGAGAGGAGTGGTGGGTGGGGTCTCCACTAATTTTTTCTTTGTTGGTGGTGGGAGAGGAGGTTTAACTTCTTGTTCCTATGGAGGGGACTTGGATTTAGAAGGGAAAAGGGTAGAGAAACTAAGATGAGATGTGAGTAGAAGGTGGAGGAAGGGAATGCACATTAGGGGCGGTGCGTGAGAAGCTAGGAAACTAGCTCTAGATGAGATGGTGTAAATTAGGGAGTGGAGAGAGGATTGTGGGATGGTAATGCAAGGGTTTCCCATTGACATGATTGACTAATATTCTCTATAAAAGCTTTTATCTCTTGGATCCACTCTGTGAGCCTTGAGAACATATCACCTATGAATTTGATCTTCTACTGCGAGTTGTGATGTCTTAGAAAAGGGCCTTCTCATGGATAGGGGGTCCTAGAACCAATCTCACATGCTTGTATATAAGATATATCCCTTGACTCACACCATCTTGTCCTCCACCTTGTACATTCAAAGTAACTCAAAATCCCCAAGTGTAGGATATCTTCCTCAAACCCACATACCCCGATCTTAAAAATCTTCATAGTTTGGTGGATAAAAAATAACTCCGCTTCTTGTCCATAGGAGTATACATATTGATCCTCATCATAGTATGGTTCCAGAGGTGGTTGATAGTAATCTGAGAATATATGTTGCAAGTGTGGAGGTATGTCTTAATAGCATTGTTGTTGTTGCATGTGTGAATTCCATTGTGGGAATGAAGTCATGATTTCATAACCTCATGGAATAGAATAAAATCAAGAGATAGAAAGGAAAAATGGATGGAAATGGGTGGAGAAGAGAGAGAAAGTATGTTACTCAGAGAGTGGGTTTTGACCAAATGGAGTCGTCATTGTGTTTTTAAAATGCCTCCAAAGGAAGTGGTTCCACCAAGAGCACAATAAACTTTACAAGATGCAATTGAATACCCGAATGTACACCTTAAAAGGCCCAAAACTAGTTACAGGGGTTAAACTAATTCAACTCCAAATGATCTCTAAAATCTCAAAATGCCACAGACCAAACCAAGTAGAAAAAATCTAAAACCTGAAATTGCAATAATAGTATCTCAAAGTTCAAATGAGATTTCTCTCAAATCCAAAGTGCCAAGTCTAAAATCTAAAAATCCTAAAAATCTAAAACCTTCAAATCCCAAAATGCACGGACCCAAAAAATCTAAAATCCCAAAATCTGAAATTCTAAAATGCAAAATATCCCAAAATTCCAAAAATCAAAATTTTGGATTTTTAAGAATACCCTTTTGATCTTCAACCCCTAATCTATCATTTGTGAAAGTTTGAGCCCATTTTTCACATGTTAAGCCCTTGAAAAATGATTTCATACTTTGACCCTACAAGCGAAACCTCCAAAATCAAAATTCGCAACTTTTAGAATCCAAAGAGAAAGGAAACCTCTAAAATTAGAAATGTTTGAACTTGGATAACATGGAAACAAGATATTCGATAGGACACTTGTAAAAATGAAACCCTTATTTCAATTTTGTCCCACTTTGGGCATGCCAAAATTGTTATGAAAAAATCACAAAGACTCCCCGAATGGCCTAATTGTGAATGTGGCATCCGACGTGATTGCCAAACATTGAGCTATCCTAAGTGTGGGACCTTGAAAAAGGGGATAGCTCTCCGAGAGAAGGCCAGCCTTCTCCTAATCCTACTGCCAAAAACTATTCCTAATACAATAAAAACTACTTGACTAAACCTAATCTAACACTTCTAAGGGGACAAAGAGAGAGATACATTAAAAGTAAAACCTACACTAAGAGCGGGTGATACACCAGAAAAGGAGATGCTGACACTTTCACAACCTACAAAATAGGAAAGAAATGAATCATGAAGAGGGTAAAAAGTAGTACCACATACCACAATTCAACATTCACCATTCCAATTTAAACACAACACACCAAATCAGAATGACCATGAAATATGCACAATCACCAATTTAACAATGAGAGGTAATAAGAAACAGCAAACCATGGAATTCTAAGAAATTAAAAAAAGCACGATTTTATTGTCCCATTAAAATTTACAAAGTGCATTTTTCAGTAGGGGGAAGGCATGAAGCCATTGCAGTAGTTTTGGAGGAAGGCTTAGAGCCCTAAAGAAGAGGGGTGCATGGGAGGAGAAAATGACAAACTTTTTGTTTTGTGCAACCCCTTTACATTTTATAGAAGAAATATTGAGGAGAGAGAGAGGAGGAAATCCAAACTCTTACTCCATACGCCCTAAAAATTCATCCGAACACCTATAAGAGTGATGGGAAATCCTGCAAATCCCATACCTTCATAAATTTTTCCTTGTTGGAGAAGAAAGAATGTCCATACCCTCATTAATGACTTCCACCTACCATAGTAATGTTCATTTTTACCCAATTTCAAAAGTCCATAACCTCCTAAATTCTGATTTTAATTTTTCCATGCCATATATTGTCTCCTCACAATTCCAACAACTGGTTTTCTCAGAAAATGGACATCCTAGGCCCAAGTTATTCAATTTCAAGATTTCTAGGGGTCTATAAATTTCAGTGTTTTAGAACATCTGAAAATTTCATTTTTATGTCACCATGTTGTTGGGCTCTCTATCGCTTCCTGTTGACTACAATTTTGCAAAAATGCATACAATTGGTGTCCAAGTTATGGCATTTTGAATTGAGAGGGTTTTTGGTTCAATGTGGGAACTTACATATAACATTGCATTGGTGAGCCAACTCATCGAGCTAAGGGCAAGCTATTTCCTCATTGTAGTGTGAATTCCATCGGGCCCTAGAATTACTCCATGTATTATGTGTGAATCAAACATACTCTACCGTCAAGTTTTCCTTTGATTCCTTAGCCGACTAGCTCGGCCTTTTAGCTCCCGAACCACCTATCTCACCGCTATTGAATGACCTCCCCATGAATTCCACATATCGCTTGTTGTATTGACTACCAAGCCCTTGTGGCATATCGCTGAGCTCCTCATTGGCATGTTGGATCCCCATGTCACATTGGAATTATTTTTGACCATCCTGCTCCTTTTTTGTTGGTTGAGCTTTGTATTGAATTTTTGTGTTCTAGGCTTCCCAACCTCTTTGTGTATGCATCTACCTTTTCCCGTAACTTTGACTCCATCTTCTTACACTTGGTGAGCTCCTATCATAGGTTTTAAACAAAATTGTTTTCATTGCCTTACCAATGAGTTTACACGTAATTCCCTCGCATTAGATAGCTCAAAGGCAAGGCCCATCTACCACATTGAAACCCTCCTCCGAGTCCATTTTAGGCATCTCCATTTCAGAGATTTGGTATTTTTGTCTCAAATTTTGTTGCATTGTTAATCAAGCTAGGTTTTTGAAAATATCCGAACTTCCAAAATCCAAAAGCCTGAAATTCAAACTTTAGGTCTTAGAATTTTATCACTCCACAAATTGCACTTTTCACTTGGCCTCGACCCATGTTTTTTAAATTTTTGAACTCGAAATTCAAGTTCGTGGATTTTGAACCTTTTCTCCATTTCTCACTGGCACTATTCATTTATGCCAAAGCTATTTTTTTACAAACCATTTCTCCTAAGTAATCCCCTAGCTCACCTTCCTTTATGTGATGCCCGATCATCTTGGCCTCGTGAAACTTCTACTTGAGCACATGCCTCTGCGGGATTTACATCGATGTAGGCTCACCTCATTCGCTGCGATCCATATCCTCGTGCTTTCTTTTCCAAGCTCGAATATCCCACCCTCTTATCTACTAACTCGGCTTCACTAAGTCGATTCCCCTTTCACAGTGGCTCTATATCAAGCCCTCCTTAACCCGAGTTCTCTCATTAGCCTAGACCAATGTCTCTATCATGCCTAGCTCTCCACAATATGATGATTCTTCGCCTTCCCACCTAGCCTCGAGCCTTCACTTTTCCCACAAAGCATGCTTCTTAGATGCCTCAAGCTCTTTCCAATCCCTTCAACTCTTTGGCTCGATCCACCTATACTCTAGCTCCCACTACTATCTTAATCCAATTCCAAGGTCTTCCACCATCCATTCAACCCGAGGTGTAACCCCTTGTCCCACATGAGCTTGATGTGACCTATGTGCCATGACAAACCATCCTCATATAACCCATTTCTCATCAAGTTCACGCATTCACATGACTAGCACCGACTTCAATGAATGGCAAACACAATCCCTCAACATCCACATTCATTATTCGAGCTTATGGCTTGTCAACTTTACGCTAACCTTCACGACCTCCTATTTCTAATTTCAACTTGCCCAACCAACGAGCCACCTCCGATGGTGGTGATTTGTGTGCCTTCCATGAGATCTTTATTGAGCTCCTTCTTTGCACTTTTGTCCTGGCTTGTTGACCTAGGCTTAACCATTCATTATGTACCCCGAGCCATTCAGCTATGAATCCACCCACCATTTCCATATGATGTTAGCCACTTCAACCATTAGCATACCTTAATTATAAGCCTCAATTCTACCCCTGACGAGCTCCTAATGTGCTCATCTCTAAACACCTAAGCCACCAATACAAGCTAGGCCTTTGACTTTATAGGTCTTCATCCCTTTTCAACTCCCAATATTCTTGCTCTCTTCACAAGTGGGATTAGTTTTATTATGATTTCATGGTCTTACCTTTGTGAGGCTAAGTTGTCCCTTTGATTTACCTCAGCCGACATTCACACAATACCCCGCATGTGGCTCGCTCTTGCAGGAGCTATTCCACCTGTTGCGCCGAGCCCATTATTGACTTGACTTTCCAATGCCTTCATTCTTACATCTCCATATTTCTAAGTTCATCACATTTCCCCTTTGTGCTACGTCTAAGCCTAAGCTTCCCCACATTTAACTAACCTTCCCTATTAACTCGGCTCAAACCGAGTATCTCGTCTAAGTGACTAAATTTTAGCCGGAACCTTTGTGAGCCCCTTTAGGCTAAAATTTTTTTGTTTTTGAGATTTTTCTTGATTTCTTCAAACCATGGGGGTGATGGGAAGGGATGAGATGCCTTGAACCTAAAAATTTTACATTTTCCGAAATGGGCCATTTTTCTTGAAAGTGGGCCTAGGAGCCCATTTTTCCCTGTGACGGAGTTGTCTCCCAAATGACCCAAGAGAGGGGAAATTGACCCAAATGGCCCCAAATTCTTCTTGAGTGATGCCAATACTCCTTGAACCTTGAATATGACCTACAAATATATATTTGCATGTGTGAGCCTCTTTCTAGGACTTGGGTCCTATCTAGTTTGTTGTTTGTTTTGCCGAGAGGGGGAAATGGATAACATGCTCTTTAGGGAATTGTTGTTCATAAAATGTAGCATCGATACCTCCTTGCATTGTTTCCATTAGTGTGGGCTCAATGTTTTCCTCTGCAGCTTCCACATCACTATCAAGTGATATGGTTTGGGATTTTTTTGGCTTGGAGGTTTTTGGTCTTTTAGTTTTTAGCCTATGAGAGCACCTCTGTGGTGTAGGGGTGGACTTGGAATATTTTCTTTTACCCTTTGAGGTGGATGATTCAGGAGTAGAAAATTCAAGGAGGGTTTCAGCAATAAATATTCCTTCAGGGGAGATAGGAATAAGATTTTCTTCACCAGGTGGTAAATTTTCGAGGCAAGGTGTTTTTCAAAAAAAAATTCAGGTCGGTAGTTTTATGGTACATGCTCTATGATGGGCTTAGAGGTACTCTTAGTACTCTTTCTCTTCTTTCTCCTTTTTCCCAACAAATCTTTTATATCTTTTGACCTTGAAAAATCCTCCCATATTATCTCTAAATGATCCCTCTGTAGGGTATGCTTTACTATCATGGTTATGAGGTAGTGGTGTGAGAGTGTACACTGACCATTCTATGCCTCCTACTCATCTTCTTCAATATCTCATGTAAGAAATTAGGCACATTCACTTGTCTATTGTTCTTCAGATGATTGAGAAATTTAAAGTGAACTGTATTTAGCCTAGAGTATCTTCCCTCACATGTAAAATAATTAATAATATAATTTATAACTTCAGACCAGAAAGTTTTAAGAGAATTTTTGTGTGTACCTTGTCTATCATTGATAAATACATCATCTTCATCGGTAAATTCCCTTTTGGTTGCCTCTAGATTTAATTTCTCAGAAATAGTTCACCCTATGCAGAAGTCTAGTTACCTCTGCCAAGATATCATCATTAATTCTTACTGATAAACCCTTTATCTTTACTTCTCCATCTCTAAATGTATTAGCAAACTCTTCAACCATTGATTCATTAAAACCCTGGAATTAGTTTATGTAATCTAGACACCCATTGTCTCGATAATACTGTGAAATTTGAGGGTTTCTAAGAATCTAAGAGTTCTTCATGGGTTCATAGAGAATCAATTCTCCTCCCATTGTGAACATGTAGCTTGCTCTGGTCTCAACACATAGTCATACAATTCTTGCTTGAAGAACTATACACAATTGAGTTGAATGAATGTTTTGAGTATTTTCAAATTTTAAGGCCAAAAGGATATGCAACATGGTTACGGGAGAGATCTTTGATTTATGTGACCTCATGAAGCGTGTAAATTGAATTAAAGTGACAATGTGGGCTTATGTGGAGGGACACATCATGGTATGAAAGGTGGTGGTATTTTAAATACATTGAATACTTGATGACTTGGCATAAATATGAATTAATAATAATCATTCTAATCATACTTTAATAAAGTGGTAGTTAAGTGCACTTATCTCGATTTTATTTGGAATGATTATTGTGCATGCTTATTGAATTGTGCCTTAGCTACATGCAACCTTGATATTATGTTGCGTACATTGCTATGATGTTGTAGGCATGAGTTGGATTATATTGCCTACTTCTGACTATAATCGGATAACTCTCGAGAGAGGGAACACAGATTTGTTGGGGTACCATTTTTTTTAATCTTCCACACGTGTAAATATCTTATATCTTCTTCATGCAATCATGAGATTTTTCATATAATAAATTAAAACAAGGGTCTATTAGATGTTGTTGCAAGTAGACCTTCAGTCATTACATGTTCTCCTTGTGATGGAGATCATGCACTCTTACAACCATCTAACATCAAAACCCTACAAAACAAAAATTCTAAGAAATAAAACATGTTAGCAGAGTGTTGTTGATCACCAAAAGGGTTGATCACAACACTTTTATTTTCCCTGGAATAGTTAGTAAGATGAATATACCAAGGCCACTGAAATTTCTCAATCCTCTGAAATCTCAAAAAATGAACCAACAAGCTCAACTTTTGATTTCAATTCTTATGTCCTTACTTTCATCCTACTTTGTCCTCCTCTGAACTATTGCATGAAGGCACTTATGTCAGTTGGCTTCTTATACAATCTAAACCTATGGCCATTTATTGTTGATCAAATAATACTTGTTATAAATCACACAAGAAATCCGCGTGGGAGAGAAGACCATAATCGGGGCGCGAAAGGACAGGAAGAATCCATGTGCGGAGGGAAAGTTCAACTTTTGGGACTTAGCCAATTTTGAGCATGAAGACCTATTTTTGGAAGATGGCGTGTAGATCACATAAATGAGGCAGAGACATGCGTGCCACACATTGTCTATCTTTAGAGGATCAGATTGAAGCTTTTTGCATGGAGAGAAGCTAAGAATAGGATTGTCACTTCAGTTAACTATAAGAGGTCTATAGATAGCACACTTGCATGTGTGGCTATGCTTGTAAACGGCGTGTGGCTATTAGTAGCATGCGGCCTATTTTTGGTATAGATAAGTGGTGAAGGGCAAGTCCCCACCCTATATATATGTAGTGAATTACCTGATAGAAGAGAGATGAGATGATATATAGGTATATGCAGAGCGTAAGAGGTAAGCATAAAGAGATATGTGCATATGACTGGATTCATCATATCGAGATCTATTCACGCATCGATATACATTGCCATTATTGTAAGGAGATTTTGTGTTTATTAATAGATGGAAGATATTGGTTGAATCTAAGTGTCATTCCTATGTGTAATTGATTAGTGCATGTTCTTGATTTAATCATGATTATTGTTTTAGCTTGTTCTTTCCTAGATCTAAATATAGCATGCATTGTAGAATGATGGATTAGTTATGGATCTATATGTATCTTCCTTCATCATGCTAACATCCTACTACAAAACCCTAAAGAGGACCTAGTACCTTTGCGTGCTTGATTGAGCGCCTATCTAGTTGAGTGATGTGTCATTTTATCTAGGGTGTTATCTGCAAATTCTAGGCTGCATCATTGGTTTTGTTTTTGGGACCTCTTTTCTGATTGTTTTCGGGATGATTTGTGATGAATACGTACCGGTTTACTCTAGCAGTATTGAGGAGTGGATACATGATCTAGGAAGAATATGCATAGTGATTTAGCATGGGATCTGAGTTTAATGCATGCACTTGGGTAGAACAAAATCTATATGATGCTTATATGAGATATTTTTTGCTATCTTTCAAGTAGAATTATATGAGTGGTTGATTGCTTATGCATCTAAGAGAAATTGAGGTATTGCGCACTTTTTTTGGGATGGACACAGGAAGAATTTTAAGCCATTTATGGTGTTGATCTGATCTGGAATCACGTTGTGGATATGTGGTTTTGTGGTGTTCTAAACAGCTATATCTTGGAATACTCAATTTTGACGTACTCTTACCCGGAGGTAGTTGAATTCCGATTTTGTGGTATCCAAGAGGATTATATCTGCAAGGTATTCCACTTTGGTGATTAAGATCTTGATGGTAACTTTGAACCTGGAGAGTAAACCAATGGCTAACTAAACCTCACCACACATGAGGGCAGGAACAAGTTTGGTGAAAGATGGCAGACCTAGTGGTAGAAAGGCAAAGAGAGGAAAGGTGGCTTAAGTATAATGAGGTGCGCAAGAGGGAGATAGAGAAGTAGTGTTCCATTACAGAAAGTATGGCGTTGAGGAGAGAGATGGCTCATGAAGGATTTGAAGCTCACGTAGAAGACATGGAGCCAGAGCATCAGGAACTCCCCCATCTTGGAAAGCATGACAAAGATCCCCTTGGCTTCACATAGAAGTCGTCAATAGAGACTACTCGGGCCATGGTGTGCATCTTAATCCACCTGGTGACCTAGCCCTTACGCTTGGTTTTCTAGTATCTAGTATGACAAGTAATCAACAAGTGGATTTGCGAAATAGGATAACTAGAGTAAGTCGGAAGACAAGTACATCAATGACAGATGATAGCTTCAATGTTATTTAGAGGAATATTTGTAGGTGCATCATCTACAAAGAATGTAAGTGCACCAATTATTGGATTCACCTCTGGAATTGTAGCTACCACACAGATCTAGGATTCAATAGTACCATTGTTAGAGCACATGGGAGTACATATATAGTCATATTCTAGCTAAGGTGGAGGATCGGGAGGAATCGGTGGTTCTAGTTCCGATGGATCTGATTTGGAGGCAAGGGAAACACATGAGTTTTTGGATTAGGTGGGCAAGGTCTGCACCAACCCCATAATATTTATATGGAGATGTCTCTTCATCTTCCGAGTATAGAGGCATAGAGGATGTTTAAGCATGTGTACATGTGTGAAATATTTTTGCACACAAAAGGGATCATGACTTCTAAGTGCAAGGAAATTCAATTTGCTACTACATTATAGGGAGTGCACACACTGGTATAGGAAGTTTGACCTGATCAAACTTGCATGGATTATGTAGCGTTGAATGATGCATTCTTGAAATATCCCTAAATTTGAGTAGAAGAGTATAAGCGCACTCAAGGATATCAAGCAAGGAATTACTGAGAGTGTACGTGAGTATGATGCCTACTTTAAGACACTTTTATCTAAGTTGTCTTATGATATGCATGCCAGTAGCATGCATGGTTTTTGGAGGATTGATTACACCATTCGGAAGAGCACTCACATCAAGACATACACTTTGATCCACGCAATGCATTGGAAGTAGCTTTGCATTTTGAGTTAGTTAGGAGAATTGACACTGGCGTTAGTCCATTCTTAGAGGCACAAATTGCAGCTATGGAAAAATAGCTAAAGAAGCTATCAGCAAATTCATCCCATGAAATGTGCTCAGGGATTTGGTATACAGATTGTGAAGTGGAAGGTCACACCAAGGATAGTTGTCCTCGTAGAACACTACGCTCATTATTTTTGACCGTGAGATCTATTATTTGAATCATTATGTTAGTCATTGTACTTTGTTATAGATGTGATAAGAAATAATGTATCTTTCTTTTGTAAGATTTACGATTCCATGACCCATGATACTGAGGATTTTCGATTGATTGTTCAGATCCAATATGCTATAGACATTGGGGTATGATAGACAAGTGTAATGGATAACTCTAAGAACAAGAATGAGCACCAAGATCGAGATCATAATCAAATGCGCTATGACATGAATTAGGGAATTTTGAACATTTTGAGCATGAAGACCTATTTTGGAAGATGGCGTGTAGAGCACATAAACGAGTCAGACGTATGCGCCACGCATTGTCTATCTTTATAGGATCGGATCAAGAATTTTGTATAGAGAGAAGCTAATAATAGGATTGTCACTTCGATTAAGCAGTAAGAGGTCTATAGATAGCACACTTGCATGTGTGGCTATGCCTCAGTAAATGGCGCGTGGCTATTAGTATCAAATGGCCTATTTTTGGAATAGATAAACAGTTTGAAGGGAAAGTCCCTCCTATATAGATGTAGTGAATTACCCGAGAGAAGAGAGATGAGATGATATAAAGGTATTTGTAGAGTGTAATAGGTAAGCATAAAGAGATATGTGCATGTGTCTAGATTACTGTATCAAATCCATGTGCACTTTGGCATAGATTGCAATTATTGTAAGGATCTTCTGTGTTATTGTTATTATTAATAGATGGAAGATATTAGGTGAATCTAAGTGTCATTCTTGTGTGTAATTGAGTAGCGCATGTTCTTGATTTAATCATGATTATTGGTTCATCTTCTTCTTTCCTATATTTGAATATAGCATGCATTGTAGAATGATGAATTAGTTATGGATCTATGTATTTCTTCCTTCATCATGCTAACATCCTACTACAGCCCCTAAAGATAGACACTGGTACCTTTGTGTGCTTCAGTGAGTGCTCGAAAGCCGAGTGATGTGCCAACAGCGTCAGGGTGTTATCTCGTAAATTCTAGGCTGCATCGCATCATTTACCAATAACTTAAACCTTACAGGGTCTATGGTGGTGAGTTTTACAACTCCATTAGGAAATATTTTCTCGATCTTATAGGGGTCTAACCACATTGTTCTGAATTTTCCCATATGGTCCTTGTACTTTGAGTCGATAGTACTTTAAGTCAAACAAGAGTTCCCAGTCACCCTTTTTGAAATTATCTTGTCTAGATATACATGTCATGCCATTTGATTCTTTGCTTTTGCACTACCTCTATATTATGCACAGCTTGTCTTCTCATTTCATCCAACTCATTGAGTTAGAGAATCCTTTACCTTTGAGCTTTAAATAAATCTATACCTAGTTCAAGTGTTGTCCTTAGTGTTTTATGCTCAAATTCAATTGGAAAACAACAGTCTTACCATACAAGAGTTCAAATGGTGTGAATCCATTGTTGTTTTCCACATTGTGTTGAATGCCCATACTACCTCTGGAATTCTATCTACCCAATATTTTATGTGAAGTGCAATGGTCTTTGTCAAGATGGCCTCTATCTCCCTATTTGTAACTTCTACTTGGCCATTATATTGGGGATGGTATGGTGTAGACTTATGATTCTTGATTTCATAATCTTTAGCTAAAGTAGATATTACATCAACAATAAAGTGTGTACCTTGATTAGTGACAATCTCCCTTGGAACTCCATATCTAGTGAAGATATGATCATAGAGAAACTTGGCTACTTTCTCACTTTTCTGATTTGGTAGTGCCTTCACCTTTATCCACTTAGTTATATAATATGTGCATACCAATATGTACTCCTTCTACTGAGATTTAGGATCTATGGGGCCAATGAATTCCAACCCCATTTTTCAAAAGGCTCAAGACAAATTGAGGCTGCAATGGCATTTCATTATTGTTATCCAAATAGCTCTCCTAGTGATTTGGATAACTTGCATACACATTCTGGCCCTAAGTTATTCATTGAAGAATTATGCGTGCTCAAAATCACTTGGCACATTCCTTGGTCGTAGTTTACCTGCGCACCCCTTTCCTTTTCTCCTTCCACTTCTCCCTTGTACCCACCTTCCATGCATTCACCTTCTTCCTAGTTAGCTTCTTCCCATCTCACATGCCTCACACTTACTACTAAGTCCTTGGCCCTTCGCATGCCACACCCATTACCTTGTAATAGTTACACCTTAACCATACATTCTCTACTCACCAGTTTTCTTCATCTCCCCATACGCATGCATCGCGTGTACCCCCTCTGTGCCTTCCTTTTTTTCTTTGTGTGCCCTTCCCTCATGCCCTCTATGCCAGATCATCTTTTGACATGCTTAAGTGTGTCGTGCACAACCAGTCAAAGTGTGCCAATAGGGTGTCGAATCCTTGCAACAAATCAATGATTGACACATGGCAGAAATGACAAATAGTTGTACAGTTGGCCATCATTTAGCCAATCCACGTGCACCACATGTTTTCATGCCGACGACTCGACATCTTCTGACAGCCATATCTTCTACTATAAAGCTCAGATCGGTGCGTGCCTGGACTTGTCAGAGAGCTGTTGACATTAGCTATAGTGCCAGAAATTCAAAATTCAAATTCTAGTGATCTGGTAGGTGAGAAATGGGAAAACATCTTTCTGAACATTGATGAGTAGATCTGATTGCTCCAACCACCCAATTTGGTATGATCCACCCTCCTTTGTCTTCAACATGTCAAATAGGCATGGGGAAGTGTATTTCATAGATTTCCAAGTGATTTGTAGACATTAATGCTTCTTGTTGGTGGTTGTGTTTCAAATTCAGGTTTTCCCTCCTTTTCCCTTCTTCCTCCATGGATTCATCTATAAATGTAAGAGCAAGGCTCATTTGTTATGTTGGACACTTTGATCCTTGTGCTTTTGCTAAGGACTCCATATTTTCTATATTTTGAGTTGTATACCTCTATGTTTGGCTCTTGCATGTGGATATCAGCCTCCTTCATCATTGTAATAGCTCTATGCATTTTTGGAAGTAATAGAAGCATCGTTTTGTGACTATTCTCTATCCTAACATGTTTGCATTCCTTCTTCTTGCCTTTTCTTTTGTGTTGTGTGTCTAGTTGTGCTACTTCAGGTCCCTACAGCTCCATATTTAGTTGTGTTCCATGAGAACGATCTAGTGAATGTGTATTTTGTTGTGCTACTCATGCCTAGCCTCTTTCACACATTCCCTCATTCTCACTCAGAATAGATAGTGTTCATCCCTCTTTTCTAGTGCTATCACCTTTTAGTGTAGTTTCCTTCATGTTATCCTTCTTTCCTTGGTCCCTTGGCATCATTAGCTTAGTTTTTCCTTCCAGCACTAGGAGTAGCAGTAGCATTAGAGATAGATAGAGGAACCAACCTTTTCCAAAGATCCATCCCAAGCTCGCAAGGTCCCAAAACTTGGGGATGGTTCCATTGTGGTCTCAAACACCTCGGCCCTTCCGAGATCCGAGACATGGGTGCATGTTTGAGAAACCAACAGTTTCTAGCACGCCCGATGGGACTAGCATTGAAATCTCAAATTTCATATCTCTAAGTTTTGGTGTGTGAACTTAGTGTTTCAGCCTTTGGAGGCTCATTTCAAACACATCTGTGACTCCCAATATTTTAAGATCTTTGTTTTAGCAGTCCTGAGCACCTTTCATGAGAAGAGTGCACACAAGAAGAAGTGCAACAACTGAAGATTCTTTTGAATACCTCCAACTATCCTAAGAAGAGTTCATTCCAGAAATCCCATGCGTGTGCATCTCTATCTCCAGCACTGCCACCCATTCAACTCCTCCTCAAAACACACAACCTATGCACCCTGTAATGGTGCATCAACAACCCCCTCCATTAAGAAACTTTACAAACTTTGTTGGAGGGAGTCCCTTACTCTCTGGCCATGCAGCATGATATGCCAAATGGCGCACTCAAGAGTATTCCTTACTTTACTAGTGAGAATCAAGTCACCCCTCAGGAGCATATCTAGGATGTAGAAAATGTGTGTTCACTCTATCTAATCACACATGATGATATAGCAGTTAGATTTCTTGCAGCCTCTTTCAAAGGTAAAGCACTTCAATGGTACCAAGGCTTGAGACTTGGATCTATCACCACTTGGGATGAGTTGGGAACAACTCTTTGTAATTACTTTGAAGATAAGTCAGATCACCTATCATTGGTGGAGCAACTGACAACAACAAGGAGGGCACCCAATGAGTAGATGATTGATTTCAACATCAGATTTCAGAAGACTTGGGACATAATTCCTCTTGTGGTAAGACCTACATGCCCAACATGCTTTCCTTTATTATCTAAAGGTGCTCAACATAGTGATATTTCAATTATGATCCAATCTATGGGAGGTAGGACTTTACCAAGCTGCTTATAGCATTACAGTAAGGGCAGAAAATAGTCTCATTCATGGGAAAAGTTTGGCTCCTAGACCACCCATGCCCTTGTTCCCAGAGATGTCACAGGCACCCCAACCTTCTATGGCCCCTATTCCTATCCCTGAGAAAAGCATGACTAGTTTCCTCAACATCCTATTCTCCATCACAACAAAAGGAAGATGAAGAATTGAAGGCCTTGATCATAAATTTATCAAACAAGGTCATATCATTAGAAAAGCAATAGGCACAAGCCTATAGAGGCAATTCCAATCAGGCACATGGCCAAGGTAATCAGCCTTGGTGGAATCAATATGGAAATCAAAGATACGTGCCCAATCAGTAGAATGATAGATGGCAGCCTAATGCACATCTTCCCTTGTAATTTTCCCTCCCGTGCCTTCTCTCCCAAAGACCTAGTGCAAGTTGGGCACTTGTTCCAGTTCAAAAAAACTTGGCACAAGAGTCAGAATGGTGCTTCCCTTGCAACATGCCTCATAGTCAATATCATTGTGCTAATGTTGCACGCACCCAAGCCTTCATGATCCAAATGCTTCATCTTGTGAGCCCTCAATAAGCGCCCATGAAGCAAATAATCCAAAAAGACCAAAAGTTCCTTTGGAGACCAATTTGATGTTCTTTGGCGCAGAGGACTTCTGTGTAATCAACCAAGCTATATAAGATTCAAACAAACCACACACCCAAGTTGTAGACAACACAAGATATAAGAAAATAATGTTAGAGTCATGCGCGTAGGTTATAACCCCAAAGCAATGCAAGTAGATCCTCAGAAGAAGAAAGAATCAGATAAGGCATCATGTGCAAGTAAAAACACTTAAATTCCTATCTAGGAGGCCCCTCATAAAGCTCCATCTCAAAAACATGCACCCTCATTTGGTAGGCCAAGCCTCTACCTAGCTAAAATTCAGGCTTTCACACCTGAACAATCAAGAAGGGATGTTGTTCCCCAAATGCACAAGATGGGGGGCCTTCCATTTAGCATTTTGAATAGATGAAGAGAACAAACATAAATGTCACAATGTGGGATGCCCTGACCATTCCATCTCAGTGGGATCTATTGCATGAAGCTCGCACAAACTCCCATGTGAGATGATCCAATTATGCGAAAATCCACATACTTCATCAAAATCTCTTCCAAGAAGAGGAGAAACAAGTAAGTAAATTTGTTAAAACCCCACCCTTCTATATGTCCTTGATTATAGGTAAACACCTAGTGCATAACTACATGATTGACTCAGGTGCACTAGTACTTTTGTTATGCCTAAGAAGATAGTTGATGTCTTAGGTCTGAAATATAGCCCTTTGTCTAAAGGAGTCCTACAACTTGATGGCTCAATTGTCACCACCTTAAGAGTCATCAAGGATCTTGAGTTAACCCTCCATGCATGTCCAAGCCTAACAATTACTCAAGATGTGTCAATCATTGACTCCTCCTTTGTTTTCCCTATGTTTATCAAGAGAATTTACTACTAAAGTGGGTGGTTACTTGTCTTCTGATTGGTCTCATATGTTACTCAAGACAAGGTATGGTACCCAGTTTACCATACAAGCTGAGCCTATATTTTCCTATCATGTAGAGTCATATGTCCCATCCCCTCTCCAAGCCAATTATCTTATCCAAGAAGAACAAGTTTCAGTTCCTGAAGAGCAGTCTCTTCCACCCTCTGTTCCAAACCTAGTGCTTGATGAATGGGAAAAAGACATCACAAATTTGATCCCTATGCTTTGAAGAACTAGAAGCCTATGAAACTGGGCTTGTACTTATTGCATTCTAGAAGAAGACGTTATGCTTCCACGTGTGCTCATGAAAGACAAAGTTCAAACTGGTCTATGGAAGTTGTACTTTGATGGATCCAAAAGAAAAATGGCACGGAGTAGGAGTGGTTCTCATTTCCCCTAAGGATGAGAAATTTTTCTTCACATAGGCTGCAGTTTGCATGCTCTAATAATGTGGCAGAATATGAAGCGTTGGTGCATGGCTTTCTCATTTGAAAAAAAGAAGAAAATTAAAGCACTGCAGATCTTTGGGGACATAGAATTGATCATCCACTAGGTCACCAACAAATTCCAGACAAATAATAAGCTTCTTAAAGCTTATAAATATAGATTTTGGGCCTCTTGAGAAATTTGATGCTCTTAATCTGCAAGTGGTTCTCACGTAGAATGAATAAGGAAGTTGACCAGATGGCCGCACTCGGTTCACAGTTTTCTCTCATTGAGGACTTTGTCAAAGGAAACACTCAACACATTAAGATGGTGATCAAACCATCTATTCCAGAAAATAACACCAGCTAGCAAGTGTTCGATAGTGATGTGCATATCGTCCATTTTATCCAGAATGAAGCTGAATTTTCATCAAATATGCAAGCTGACTTGCATGATAGCTATGGTGACCAAGTGATACAACTGAAGACAAATAAGTTTCCTAAAGGGCTGGTCACCTTAGAGAAAATTTTCAGCCCTGATGATGAGTTCAAGGGTGAAGAAAGATACATGCGCCTGTGCAAGAGGACTGCTCATCCATTACTATTACATGCGAAAAGAGCTTTTCGGTAGGACTTGTGCACATGATGAAAAAAAATAGGCCTTCATCTCTCTCTTAAAAATACAATGATATTTTCTCATGGGAGTATGAAGACCTCAAATGTTTTGATCCAAGTGTTGCTCAACACTCCATCGACCTTGATCCTGGTATAAAGCCCATCGTCGATAGAAGAAGTAGCGGCAGTCAATCCAAAGATAGAGCCCCTCATGAGAAAGGAATTATCAAAACTCATTGAGGCAAAAATTATTTTTCCTATCAAATACTCTACCTGGGTTGCAAACCTGGTTCCGTGCACAAGAAGAATGGTGAAATCAAACTATGTGTTGATTTCAGAGATTTGAATAAGGCATCTCTAAAGGATCATTATCCTTTTACCTTCAATGGAGAAAATTCTATGCACCTGTGGCATGTGCGCATGAGACATTCTCCATGCTAGATGGGTACTCAAGTTTCAACCAGATCTTGGTCAAGGAAGAGGATCAATTCAAAATAGTGTTTACAACCAAGTGGGGAACATATGCATATCAGAAAATGCCCTTTGTCTGTCAAATGGGTGCCACATTTCAGCGCTTATGGATATTGCTTTCAAAGGATACATTAATGAGTTCATCTTGGTTTACCTTGATGATATAACTATCTTCTCAAAGGCAAAGTGCGGATCACATGACACACCTAGAAAAAGTCTTTGAGAGATGTGAGAATTTGGGGTATCTCTTAACCCCAAGAAGTGTAATTTTTCGGTGGCACAGGACAAGCTCTTGGCCATGTGGTTTCAAAGGATGGCATCACAATTGATCCTGAGTGGGTTTTAGCCATCCTAGCTCTTTCCCTACTAGCCAAATAAAAAAAGGCCCTATAGTCCTTCCTTGGAAATATCAATTTTGTTAGGCATTTTATCCCTAACTTTGTAGGACTAGTTCAGCCCATCACCCTGATGCTCAAGAAGGACATAGCCTTCAGATGGATAAAAAGAAGGAAGAGAAAGCTTCAACAAGATCAAGAAAGAGATTTCTTGTGCACCAACACTCATCAATCTAGATTATTCAAAGGATTTCATCCTTTATGCTTATGGCATGATGTAAGCGTTGTTGTTATCCTAACACAGAAAATGAACAAGGGTTGGAATAGCCAATGGCTTTCTTCAACCAAACGCTGAAGGATTATGAATTAAGATACAATCACATGAAGAAGTAGGTCTTCGCCATCATGCACATGCTCAAGAAATTCAAGAGCATGCTCACACCAATCATGTTAAGGTATTAGTCTCCCACTCTTCAGTCAGAGACTTCATCATGGGAGCAAAATCAATGAGAAAAGAGCATGATGGGTGACCAAAATCATGGAATACGATGTGACTATCAAGGCCACAAAACTAGTAAGAGGTAGTGCACTCTACAAGTAGATTGTTGAGGATGCACAGAGTGAACCTGAGGCTTCATTATTTTTGGATGAAGACCTTCCATGCGTAGAACTTGAATAGAATATAGACCCTAGAGCGTGTGTGACTAGGATGAAGGACATGATCACATTCCTTTTTGAGGGTGCATACCCTCCCGGTTTAAATAAAGCAAAGAGAAGACATCTGAGGTTACAATATATCCCTTATGTGTTGATTGATGGACTTCTCTTCAAAAGGAATCTTGATGGCATGTTGTTAAGATGTATCAATGGCAGCACAGACTAAAAAAGTGTTAGCATAATTTCATGATGGATTCTCTGGTGGACACTTCTCTACCAAGACTACAACAATAAATATCATAATGGCAGGTATCTTTTGGCCTACCCTATTTTTAGATGCACATAGGTGGGTCACAAAATGCAAGGAATGCACTTTCTTTGTAGGAAAGAAAATATTGGCAGTGCTTCCCCTTCGACCAATCCAAGCGGATCAGCCCTTTGCACAATGGGGTCTCAACTTCATAGGCATGATCAATCCACCTTCAAGCATTGACATAAATGGGTGTTGATAGCTACAGATTACTTCACCAGATGGATAGAAGTTGTCACGCTTAAGGAATCAACTGAGGCAGTCATCCTTGACTTTCTTGAGGGTTTAGTCACAAGGTTTGGCATTCCTCAAACCATTATCTCTAATAATGCAAAGGCCTTCCTTGGTGCTAAAATCACTTGATTGGGCTCTAATTTTGGCATTTACCTAAAAACCTCTTCCAACTATTACCCTCAGGGAAATGGTCTGGAAGAATCAACAAACAAGAACCTAATTAGAATCATGAAGCGCACAATGAACATCAGCCAAAGACAATGGCATATGAAGGTCTTGCGCACTCTGGGTAGATATAGAATCACAGTCAAAAAGGCAATAGGAACTTCACCTTACAAGCTTGTTTATGGCAAGGAGGCTTCCCTTCCTTTGACACTAGAACTAAATTCATTAGCACTTGCCCAAAGAGCTAGAATTTGAAGGCACGGATCAAGAGAAATCAGAATGGTAGAGCTGGTTCATCTTGAAGAACTCAAAAACTCTATCATGATCAAGCTAGAACAACATCAACAAGCAACAAAGAAATGGTTTGACAGAAAGGCTAGGCCTCAAGCTTTCAAAAATGGGGACTGGTTCTAAAATGGGATGCTGACAAAGCTAAGCCAAGGCACCATTCAAATTTTGATGCACTTTGGAGTGGCCCATACATCATCAGTTCCTACAAAGAAGCTAACTCTTTCAAGTTAACTCATCCTGATGGAAGCACTACAAATCCCAGTAAACGAGATCTATCTCAAACCCTTCCATTAGGTTTGCTGCATCATGTTGTATATATTAGAGTAGTTTCAATTCCTCCAAGTGTGCTCATACACATTGTTTGTTTGTACATAGTTCTTTCCTCTCATGTGCTTCCTACGCGCGCTCTTTTGTTACTTCCAGTGCGAGAGCTTCTCTCAGTAGTTGTGAGATTCAAAACAGAGTGCAGAAATGATTCTCAAGTGATCACAGGGGCATTTTCATGATTGAACAAGTAGACTCCATGCCCAATGGATGCTTCAAGCTACTGATCTCTTTCATCTAGTAGGCAGATGGCCCCAAAAGTCACCAAATTGTTATCCAAATAGCTCTCCTAGTGAATTTGGATAACTTGCATACACATTTTGGCCCTAAGTTATTCATTAAAGAATTATGCATGCTCAAAATCACTTGGCACATTCCTTGGTCACAATTTACCTATGCGCCCCTTTCCTTTTCTCCTTCCACTTCTCCCTTACGCCCACCTTCTCACGTGTTCACCTTCTTCCTAGTTAGCTTCTTCCCATCCACATGCCTCACACTTACTACTAAGTCCTTGGCCCTTCGTGTGCACTACACTGCCCATTACTTTGTAATAGTTGTGCCTTAACCATACATTCTCTACTCACCAGTTTTCCTCATCTCCCCACGTGCATCATGCACGTGCCCCTTCGCACCTTCCTTTGCTTTTCTCTGTGCACCCTTCCCTCATGCCCTTCTATGCCAGATCATCTTTTGATAGGCTTAAGTGTGACATGTGTAACCATTCAAAGCATGCCAACAGGGCTCCAAATCCTTACAACAAATCAATGATTGACACGTGGTAGAAATGACAAATAGTTGTACAGTTAGCCATCATCTCAACCATTTTGTGCACACCATGTGTTTTACCTACGGTGATGACTATGAAATCTTCTGACAGCTGTATCTTTTAGTACATAGTTCAGATAGGCACGTTCCTGGACTTTTCAGAGAGCTGTGACAACATCAGCTACAGCAAAATTCAAAATTCAAATTCTGGTGGATCTGGTAGGTAAGAAATGGGAAAATGTCTTTCTAACATTGATGAGCAAATCTGATTGCTCCAACCACCCAATTTGGTATGATCCACCCTCCTCTATCTTCAACACGTCAAATAGGCATGGGGAAGCATATTTCATAGATTTCTAAGTGATTTGTAGACATTGAATGCTTCTTGTTGGTGGTTGTGTTTCAAATTCGGGTTTTCCCTCCTTTTCCTTCTTCCTCCATGGATTCATCTATAAATGTAAGAGCAAGGCTCATTTGTTATGTTGGACACTCTAGATCCTGCGCATTTTGCTAAGGACTCCATATTTTCTGTATTTTGAGTTACAGACCTCTATGTTTGGCTCTTACATGTGGATATTGGCCTCCTTCATCATTGTAAATAACTCTGTGCATTTTTCAAAGTAATAGAAGCATCATTTGTGACTATTCTCTGTCCTAACGTGTTTACATTCCTTCTTCTTACCTTTTCTTTTGCATTGTGTGCTGGTTGTGCTACTTTAAGTCCCCTACAGTTCCATATTTAGTTGTGTTCCATGAGAACAATCTGGTGAATGCATATTTTTCTATGCTACTCATGCCTAACCTCCTTTCACGCATTCCCTATCATTCTCACTCAGAAAAGATAGTGTTCATCCCTCTTTTCTGGTGCTATCACCTTTTAGTGTAGTTTCCTTCATGTTATCCTTCTTTCCTTGGTCCCTTGGCATCATTAGCTTAGTTTTTCCTTCTAACACTAGGAGTAGTAGTAGCATTAGAGATAGATAAAGGAACCGGCCTTTTCTGGAGATCTGTCCCAAGTTCGCAAGGTCCCACAACTTGGGGACGGTTCCATTTTGGTCTCAAACACCTCGGCCCTTCCGAGATCTGAGATGCGGGTGCACGTTTGAGCAACCAACAATTATATCTGATAGGTTTTCTCATTATTTGACATTTATCACATCTCCTGGTGTAAATTATTGCATCTTTATGTAGTGTTGGCCAATAATAACCAGTTGTTAACACTTTTTGTGTTGTTCTTTTTGTAGCAAAATTTCCTCCACAAGGTTCACTATGGTAGGCTTTGAGGACATCATATATTTCCTCATCATCTATACATCTTCTCATGACATGATCTTGCCCTGTATGAAATAGAAATCCAGCTATCCAAGAAAAATGCACACTCTTTTCAACTATATATTTCTTCTCAAAGTATAAGTAGTGTGGAGGTGTTTTACCTAAAACTAGATAGTTGGTTATGTCTGCATACCAAGGTGTTTTGGTAGAAATGAAAAATAAGTGTTCATCTGGAGAAAGATTCATCAACTACATGTTCTTCATCATTAGTCTCCATTCTTGAAAGGAAATATGCTACCACGTTGTCCTTGTCAAGATTATCCAATATTGTGACATCAAACTCTTGTAGAAGGAGCAACCATCGATGATTCTCTTTACTTACTACTTGTTTTTTATCAAATATTTTATTATAGCATGGTCAGTGTGAATGAAAATTAGATAACCTATGATGTAGTGTTTCAGTTTATATATATATATATATATATATATATATATATATATATCATACACAACTACCTAACTCCTTCTATGTTACTTGTGTAGTTTAGTTCAACATGTTGCAATTTCTTGTTAACATAATAAATTGCATAATTCAAAACTCCATCCTTTTATCCTAAGACGGCTCCAATGGCAAGGTTTGACACATCAAGGTATAGATGTGGAAAGTAGGTTCCAATCAAGTCCTCTTAATACAATAGCAGTAGTTAACATTTTCTTCAAAGTTCGAATGCGATCACATTTTTAGTCCACTCAAAAATAGCATATTTTCCTAATAATACAAACAATGGCACTGCAATCTTGCATGAATCTCTTGTAATAACCAACATGGCCTAAAATGCTCCTAACATCATTTTGCTTCCTTAGTGTTGGAAGATTTACAATAAAAGATATCTTGGCTGGATCAACTTGAATTACATCAGAAGAAATATAGTGTCCCAAAACTATACCTTCAGACATCATCATGTAGAATTTTTCATTGCTTAAGGATAGATTGTGCTCCTTACATCTCTTCAAGACTTTGTCCAAATTTTATATAGATTCTTAAAAAGTGTTTCCATGTACTTGTGAAATCATCCATGTAGACCTCCATGCATTCATTTTTATATCTGAAAAGATGTTCAAGACTACTCTCTGGAATGTAACAGGTGCATTACACAATCCAAATGGAAGAACTAAATATGCAAATGTTCCCCATGGGCATGTGAAGGTAGTTTTTCTTGGTCCTCTAGTGAAATCTGAATTTTATTATAGCCACTATATCCATCAAGAAAAGATAAATACATCTTACCAGACAAATCATCAAGTACCTGATCAATGAAAGGAAGTGGAAATGATCTTTCTTTATTGTTACATTCAACTCGCTATACTCTACGCAGATCCTCCATTTTCCATTTTTCTTTGCACGATGATAAGGGGTGACACCCATTTATTTCATGATATAATATATATAAATCCAGCATCCAATAACTTCTTCAATTCTCCTTTTACAATCTCTCTCACTATTGGGTTAATTCTTCTATGTGGCCTCCAAATTGGTTTATAATTTTCTTATATATAAATCTTGTGTGTGCAAATTATAAGATGAATTCCATGTATGTCATAATAATCCCATGCAAATGATGCTTTATGTTTTTATAGAAGGGAAATTAGAAATCTCTTTTGCTACATGTTTATCATCTTGTTTACATTAAGTGGCCTTCCTGAGTTATTTCCACTTGCTTGGAGAGATCAATCATTGAATATACATTGTTGCTCACAAAATTTAGTATGAAATCATGGGGAAGGAGTTGATGAAGAATACAATTCTTACCTAGAATTTCCATGGTGATTTTTTGCGGTAGAACTTGGTTTAATGGATAGCTTAAACACCTTAATCTATCATCCACTTCTTCGTTTCTTCCATAGTTATTCTGCAAGACATTAGAGAGAACAACATATTCTTCTTGTCCTTCAATGGTACAAGACTTCTCCAGCATCATGAGATGTTATACAGAGTTCTGATCTGCTTCTAGTTCTTCTACCCAAATGGTTTGATCTTCATCATTCAACGGTTGGGAAGGAGGATAGAGCATGAGCTTTTTAGTACCACTTCCATTGGAAATAATCATGTTGTCAAACCTGCAACCTATGAATGCATCAATAGTGGCCAACTATGGCCTTCCTAAGATGATAGGATATCCTCATAAACTTTCCTTGAGTTGTAGAACAATAAAGTCATCAGGGTATTCCCAAGAGTCTACCACCACAACTATGTCCTCAAGTACTCCTTCAAGTCTCACTATTGATCTATTTGCAAGTTGTAAGACTGTAGTTGTTGGCCTTAGTCCTTCCAATTTTAGATCATCCATAATTTTCTTGGTCATGGCATTAATGGTTACATCCAAGTCAATCAGAGTGTCCTTTATTATTGTGCCATTAATTGTAATATTTACCAAAGGATTGCTTGGATCTATGTACTTGGGTAAAACTAAATTTCCAAGCATGATATCACCAATTTTTCAATAACTTGATCAATGGATGCATCCTTCCTCTCTACCTGGTTTTTTTAATGCATAGATCCTTAACATAATTTTTATAGATGGGCCCATCCCCGATTATTTGAATAAGAAGAATTTTGACACAAATATCCCTCAGCTGATTGAAAAATCATAATCGATTTTGATTCGAGGTCAATTTTCTTTTTTTGTAATATTTCTAGGAATGGTGGTTCATTAGCTTGCAATTTACCCTTGTATGAACTCTGTTTAGATTGTTGCGGAACAACTTGCATATTTTTTTCACTTTTTTGTAGACCAATATGTAGCAACTATGGTTCATCTGCAATCTCTCAGTAATGGTGGGTCCACTTGGTAAAGGAACTTTTCTTCCTAAGCAGAGATGGATGTCATTATCATCACTAGAATAGGTAGGGTATTGAGTTGGTTTAGTGGAATTGGCTGGATGAGAAACTTTATTGTTGCGGTTAGGAAATGGTTAAGATGGTAGTTGGGTTACTTTTAGATGAGAAATAGATTCAAGGTTTGGCATCGAGCTTGTGACATGAGATAAGGACGTTTTTGGTAATATTTTTGGTAATTAGGAGGTGGTTTATTCCATTGTTGATCTCCTCTCCAAGGTTTATTCCATGAATAAGGGGGTTTTTGCCATTGTTGTTGGCCTATAAATTGGGGTTTCCATTCTTGTTGGTATTTTCTAGGGTATGGATCCCAACCTTTTGCAGATTATCCCAAGATGGGGGTTACATATATGGATCATATCTCAATTATGAAATGATGGCATAAGGTCTTGTGATATACCTCCTTGTCTTGGAAACCATGATTTCCTTTAAGTAACATAGAAGACTTTCCCATCCTCTGTCTCCAACATCTTTAATTTAGGTTCAAATTTCCTTTCTTGTGCAATGCTAGCAAATCCACTGCATCTACAGTCAGATTTTTTTCTCTACATGCATGGCAGAATTCTGTAAGTGTTGCCTCTACATCTTCTCTTTTCTTCTTGGCATGCAAAGCATCCAGTTGAGTTTCCATGTCATTAACAATCAACTGGTTCATATTTTTGAACATTTTGACAATCTCTAACTTGGATATGTCCCCAATTGTTTTAGTTTAGTATCCACCCCTTAATCTTATATTTCTTATTCTCTTCATAGTGGCTCTGGAGTAATTCCTATAGGCTTCACAAATCTCATAAGTGATAGCTTTATAAATTTCTCTAACTCCTATTAAATTTAGATCATCCATGTATTCCTCATTGAGTCCCTTTAAAAAGAGTAATTTGAGAGATTCAAGAGGTAGTCTTGTGTGCCTTGTCTTCTGAACACAGAACATGAATCTTTCTATATAGTCTTCCAGTGGTTCATTCTCTTTTTGTGTCATCTTGAATATTTCATCACCTCCTTTGCTACTTGACTGCAGTAGTCTTGGTGCTCAGTGAGAAACTTCTCCTTCATCTTTGCCCAAGTGGTAACAACATCTCTTCCTAATCCCATAAACCATCTCAAGGTTTCATCCTTAATCAGTAGTGAGTGAATAGATTCATTTTATGTGTATCTATAGTATAATCATAACTCCTACATAGAATGTCAAACTCAAACAAAAAGGTGTTTGGGTCTTCAATTATGGATCCATTAAATTTTGGAAGGGCTAATGGAGAAATATTCTTCATAGCAACAGGCTCATCATTGTTGGAAATGGGAAACTCAAAGGTAGTTACCATGTCTTCAACATTTTGGTTTACTTCTTTAATCATGTCTAGCTAATTAGGAGCAGCTTTAGAACTTTCACTTGGAAAGGGACCTTCTAACAACAAACCTTATATAGAGGAAATTATATCTTCTTTATAATTAGATATATAAATTTATGCTACTTGCAAATTGGGTAAAAATCTATCATGGGCATCTCTTAGACGTTGTATGCATTAGCTAGCTCAACTCAATCAACGAAAATTAGTGGGGGTTTGGACGTGGAATTTCCTAAACCTAAAATGCTTCTAAGAAATGAAAAACCTCTCTAAAATCTTATTAATTGGTAGTATCCCTAAAAACAATGCCAAAACTTATGGTGCAAATTAACTTGCAACAATTAATATGTTGTTCACTAATCCACGGTCATTTAATCATCAAACCAAGGGATGTAAACTTTCAATAATGTCAGTGTTGTATGCACAGTTACAAGGATTTCAAGAGGTATGGAAAGAAATTTTTGTCACAACAATGCTTGAAATAACAATTCTTAGAAACAAACTAAATTCAAACTGAAAGTAAATAGTTTCTTAACACTATGACTAAGGAAAAGCGTGTAAAATCATAATGCAGATAAGGGAATGAATTACTTGCTAATATACTCATGCAATGAAACAAAGTAACAAAACTAAAAATGAGTTTAGCAGAGACCACAAGTAGGCCCTACCTTGGGTGTTAATCCCTCCTAAGGCTTATAACTAAAAGCTATTGAACAAAAATCGATTATTTATTGAATTGGCATGAAGATTACAAAAAGAAACTTCTCTATCTACGTATCCTCTACTCTCTAATTCTCTATCTAGATCTCTACATCATCCATCATATATTTCCAACATTGATCTCTTTCTCTTATACTCCTTGTTTATAGCAAAACATGAGAAGTAGAGTTTGACTAAGATTTCAAACAAATCAAGTAAAAGATATCAAACAGATCATTCACAGATTCGATGCATGTAACATAATTAATTAGCATGTGTTTAGATGTCAAACACATAACTTAAGTAACCAATCAGTTCTCAAATCACAAATTCAATCAATCAGTTCCTCATTTAGTTGTAACGAATAATCAGATCTAGAGTTGAGTTATCTTCTAGTTCTCATGTTCCAATTTTTAACTACCTCTTCCACGACATGTATAGACTTGGAGTGTCGTCCTTCACATTCTAAGATATCTTTTCAATCATGGTTCCTTTGTTTTAGTTGATCTCCTTTGGCTATGAACAAGTTATTGTAGAGAGTTCATTTCGCTTTTAGGTGAGTCCCTTTGGCTACAAACGATTTCTTTGTTGCATACATTCTTTACGTATAACAAGTTATTCACAAACAAGAGTGGAATCACACAAATCATCATTCAAACAACTTATTGAAACCATAAGAATAAATGCATACTCAAAATACCACAAAATAAAGTTAACTAGTAATAACTATATTAATCAATGTATTATGCCAATAAGTTCAAGTTATAGTGATGATGTTCAACAATATGATAGGGAAATACAAGGACATGGCTTCAATGTATTAACAAAATACAGAATATGAGTTGTTTATAAAGGAGGTTTAATCAACTCATCAAGGATAATTCTACTTATTTTTTTAGAAAAAAGGTTGGATAGTTTGAGCAATAAGTTTCCATTTCTTGTTCTTCCATATGCGATTTGGGAAGGTGTTAGTTTTTAATTTATACGCTAATGGTGGGTTGGGCTTGTTATCCAAGAAAATATATTGACCCTAATTTCAAGCCAAACTCATTAGACCTTATTACACTATGTCTTTTCGAGTCATAAAAGATATGACACATGAAGAATTATACCTCCTTGCAGATAAATGTATAAGTGGTGAAGTTTGGTTTAAAACAGAACCTTGTGTGAAGGCAATAACTTTAAAGGAAATTTTCCAAAGGGTAAAAGAGAATAGAGCCACGAGAGAAAATGGTATGTCATATATCAAAGAAAGAGTTATAGAACAAGTTTCTCTTATGGGATGTAATGTATTTAACGTGATTGAAAATTTTGACATGCATGAGACTCATTTTGCTCAACTCTATCAAGAGTTTGGAGATGAAAAGAAAAAATAAAAGGAAAGCTACTCAATCAAGGAAAGGGAGTCAAGGAGATGAGTCAAATTATTCAAATAATGTTATTGATATCCTTGAATTATACGCATCTTAATTTAATATAAATTCTCAACTAAGAGAGAAAGATACATATGAGTTTACATGTCAATGTTCTTTTCCTTTTTTGCTAAGCATAACATTGACAGGTTTAGAAAACCATCTCTCTCCACTTAGTATAGAAGTGGTAATTTCTTATTTTTGTAATGTTGTGAGTAATAACTCACAAAAATATTATGGACCTTCTCTCATGTATTGGTTCAAGTAAAATTAATTATATATGCATCTTTCTTCTACCAGTATTACAATCTTATTTGTTTCATACTCCTGTAATAATATACATGAATAAAACCAAAAAACATATGCAACCATCTTAAAAGGGTGCTATGGTATTTTGAATGGAGAAGGTGGGTTTCAGGGGATGTCAACAGTTTTTAACATTTACGGTGTTCATAATTCAACTAAAATGGTCAATGAAGATGTAGCAATGGAACTGGTCACATATGAAGCCCTTGGATATTATTAGACCCATTGATATTGTGGTTTTCATTCCTAAACATCCATTCAAACATGTGAGATATGTGTATTTTTAGGAGCATGTGATTGATAGGTGTAGCATTGATTCATCCCCTTTTAATATTATATGGTGGTACAAATGTAATAAAGGTAACACAAAATGTATAGAGGACTTCACTTATATGTATAGTGGAGAATCCAAAGCAAGAGCTCATGCTTAAACAATATTATAAATATTTAACTACGCCTCCAGGTGATTAGCCTTTAAGCAATTTTTATTCTTTTGATATTATCTATTATAAACAATTTTTACTTTATATATAGTTTTACTATTCAGATGTATTTCCTTGATATAGTTTATTCATATAAATTATTTTTTTGAGAATGATATGAATGGGAAGATGCCCATTCTTATACCGCCAATGACAGACAAAAAAAAATAAATTATACCTCTCACATACAAAAAGAATTTATTTAAATTTATGTAAATATTTGAGTTGAATATTTCTCGTATTCTTTCTCTTAACTATCTTAAGGAGATATTCGAATGCACATATGCCTATTCTATGAAAAGTGAAAAAGTAACCTCTATTCCTCCTATTAAGAAAATATAGAGAAAGTATACATGTTACATTTTAAATGAATGGGCATATGTCCATTCTAAGAATATTGTGTGTACCAAAATAGGCATGCGTCCATTCTAATAATATTTGGAATGAGTAGATTCTCATTCTATGCAAAGTAAAAATGTAACCTCTATTTTTCCTTTATATTAACTGTATGAGAATGAAAATATGCTCATTCTAACCATTCTCATAAAGGAAAACATAGAGGAAAGGATATTTTCCCACTTTGAGAATATTTAAAATGGGAAGATGCCCATTCTACATAAAGTAAAATGTTAACCTCTATAATTTCTCTATATTTTTCTAATGAGAATGTTTAGAATGGGCATATGCTCATTCTCATACAAAATATGGAGGAAGAATAGAGGTTACATTTTTACTTTTGCATAGAATGTGCATCTTCCCATTCCAAATATTCTTTGAACCGAGAGATATCCATTCTATACAATTCTCGAAGCCTCCTTTATGTATTTGAGAATAGACACATGTACATTCTTAACATTTTTTAGTTTTCAATCTAAGCTTATATATTTCATGGCATAAATTATTGAGTTGCACAAAACATATGTGAGCGTAGAACAAAGTTTAAGCAATGAAGTAAATCAATTAGAGGTAAGTGTTATTCATGAACGTAACATTCACAACTCCATCTAGAAATATGTTCCCAACAAGGCATACAACTCATGATGGTTAATAAAGAAGCTATGTCAAACCCTACACCATCAATTATGACAATTGGTTCACAGACATGTATCAAATACTATTTATTAATCATTTAAAAATCAATACTTTTCAATGTTGGTTGAAATAAATTTGTTAAATATTTATTAATTACAATTCTTATGTGCAGATACAACTGGAGACAATATTCAATCAATGGAAATATGTAAAGATATAGGTAAAAATATTTAGTGAAATACTCTTATTTTATTCTAAATAAATATAATGTAATAATGTGTCTCGATGTTGTTTTTTGCAGTTCCTCCAAAGAAAAATTTGTTTGTTCTTTATTTAAAATTATTGTTAGTTCAAAAGTAAACTTCTTTAAAGTAAAATACATTCCAATTGAACAACGAGCACATTCAACCAAGAGGCTATGTTGCTTAATTTCTAATAGTTGCATCTACATAGTTTCAAATAGAATTTTGTTCTGCATTTGATATAAATGTCAATATAGAAAAAATTACAATGTAATTACAACAGAAAACTAAAGTGGAGGCTCATCAATTATTTTTTTGGTGTTTTGAGCACTGCGAAAAAAAAAAAAATATTTATTAAAAATTTGGATATAATTTGGAGAGAGCCGGATATTCCTTACAATTGTGAAACAACTATTGTAGTCAATGTAGTGAACAAAGGAGTCATTGAGAGAATTTTTGGTGCCTCCAAAGGTGTCTTCAAATAAAGAACTCAAAAGTGGCTAATATATTATGTCAACTTTGTTTACACAACAAGCCTTATGAGGTGATGCAGATGATGTAAGACAAATCTTAAAGCAATGTAGTTAATCTTAAACAACAATTGAACAAATAAATATATAAAATTGTGTTTATACTAATTATATAGTTCCTTTGACCATTTTCTATATGATCATATTATTATCTAATGCTTAGAATATTATTTATAGTTATATGTTATCGTTTATATTGGATTAAATTTACAATGTAAATACACCAAAATTTGGCATTCATTTCCTTAAATTTTGAATATGTTGCACAAAAGTAAATTACATATAAAATTGACTTTATACTAATAATATATAATTAAAGTGTGTAAATATCTCATAAATAACATATTCTTATTAAAAATTTATTGTTAGAGTTTAGCAAAAAAATATCACAACTATGGTAAATAAATTTATATAGAAAAGCGTACATTATAAACTATTATTTGATTTATTGAAAAGAATTGTTGTGTCTTGGTTGATATATCATATCTCATTCCACATGGAATGAATTTATTGGTTTTGGGGGTAAAAGGAATACTATTTGGAGTTCTAGGGATTACTTGAATTTAGATCGCGGAAAATACAACCAAATTTTACATATTCTTGCAATTGATACTTATATCATACATTTATGGGCTACGTTGTTAAGGACAACACAAAAACATTTTGACATTGGATTTTGGTTTACATACACCGTGCTCAAGAGAAAAACGTGCCTTCATTAAAAAAATTGACTAGATACAAAATATTGTTTTTGTTTTTGTTGGGGCATAATGCAATGTGAAATTAACAACAATTTTTTAAGATCAAAGAAGGGGAATATTGTGTCAATTTACATTAAAAACATGCAAAAGTTTCTAGACAAGTAAATTCAGAGGTATAGAGTTGTTAACATATTGTTCATAAGTGAAAACGTGTGCTTTGTTCATGAAATAAAATAAGCCCTTTTCTTTGGATTGCTTACCAAATTTGAAACTTTGATGGTACAATGAATTCTAATAAAAAACAATTCACGTGCTTGTGTATATGGTTAAATCATGTTGTACCACACCCAAATATGTGTCGTTATTTGGAAACATAAAAAAATTAGTGAGTTTGTTTGATTTTAATTGATATTGTTACATTATTTAATAAATACACATAAATTGGTTGAATTTTTTATCCAATGGAAATTAAATTTAACTTTCCATTTTTAGTTAGAAATTATTGAGGAAACTTAATGGGTGGTGATGGGGGACTTCAATACCCCTTTATCATCATTGGAAAAGAAAGGACGAATCTTGGATTTTATAGAGAGCATGGAAGAATTCCAAGAATTCATATCTTCCAATAATTTGTTTGATTTGGATCTTAAAGGAAGCATGTTCACATGGAAAAATAGAAGATGGGGGATCAAATTATTCAAGTGAGACTTTACATGGTTCTTATGTTTTCTTAACGATTGAAGAAGGATATTTTCCTTTCCACTCTTCCGATAATTGGGTCATATCATGATCATATTCTCTTCATGGTTAAGGAGACAAATAGGAAAAGAACCCCTTTTTTCTTTGAAAAAATGTGGTTACAATATGAAGGGATTAATGATCTAATGAAAGAATGGTGGAATATTAAAATTCAAGGCTCATTAATGTAAAAAGTTTCCAAAAATATAGCTAATGTCAAAAGAAACTTGAAGCTATGGAATAAAAATTCTTTGGAAACATTTTTGTCTCCAAACAAAATTTGAAAAAAATAAATTTCTGATTTCTAGGATAAACTTGAGAATAGTGAGCAAGTTCATAAAAGCAATGAGTGTGAAAGGGAAAGATTTATCCTAGTTGAATATCATAGTATTATTGCAAAATAATAAACCTTTTGAAGAAAAAACAATAGAGTTACTTGGTTGAAAGAGGGGGATAAGTATACAAAAAATTTCCCTTTCTCAACTTTTAAGAGAAGAAGTTTCAACATGATAGGGAGGATTAAATGGAAGGATAGGTCTATGTTGGAAGAAATGTCATAGCTTCAGAGTGAGGTTATCTCATACTTTAGTGATCTAATCTCTAATCAGAATGCTAATAATTTAGATAAGGAAGAGGGTTTTTGAATTGTATAGCCCAGTTGTTGTCCCATGAAGACAATATGAATTTGTCTAAAACCCCGTCTAGGGAAGAGATTGATTTTGTAGTTAAAAATATTAGTCTAAACAAGTCTCTAGGCCCGATGGCTTCTCTCTCGTAGTTTTCTTCCATTCCTTTTGGGATATTATCAAAGAGGGTGTCTATAAAGCTGTTTGGGGTTTTTTAAAAATAAGTCGCTGCTAAAAGAGACTAATTGTACATTTATAGCTCTCATTCCTAAAAGGGAGAATGCTATGATATTCAATAAATTCAAACCAATAATTTTATGCAATACTATATATAAATCTTACACTAAGATTGTTTCTCTAAGGTTGCAATTGATTCTCCCTTCTCTCATATCGAATCAGCAAGGGGGTTTTATGATGGGGAGGCGAGTTCTAAGACAAGCATAATCCCCATTCATGAGACTATTCATTCCATCAAGAAAATCAAGAAAGAAGCAATGGTGATAAAATTAGATATGATGAAGGATTGTGATAGAGTTTTGTGGAATTTCCTTGATAAGGTTCTTATTAGGTTTGGATTTGATGAGTCTTTTAGAATTTTGGTCAAAACTTGTATTTCTATCGGTAGCTTCTTTGTCCTACTCAATGGAAGTTGTTATATATTTTTACCGCCTCTAGAGGTTTAAGGCAAGTGGACCCTTATATCCTTTCCTCTTCATTCTAATGAGAGAGGATTTTAGTAGAAGACTCGAATGAATCCCAAAGGGAAATAAATATTATGGGCATTTCTATAGATGTTAACTATGAACATATTTCCCATCAACACTTTGTGGATGATACTATTCTGGTAGGAGAGGCCTTGGTTCCGGAAGCTCTATCTTTCAAAAAAATGTTAGATGACTACATGGAGGTTACCGATCAACAATTAAACTATAAAAATAGTTTGATTTTTTTCTTAATACATTGGCAAAGAGACAAAAAATATTTTCAAGATTTTGGGGTGTGAGAGTAAACCTTTTCCATCTTCTTATTTTGGTGTGCCTCTTAGTTCAAAGAAACTCCTTGCTACTGATTGGAATTTTCTAATTGATCATTTTGAAAAAAAGTTGGATGGATGGAAAGGAGCTCTACTCTCTCGTACGGGTAAAATTACTCTCCTAAAAATCTCTCTTCAAAGTCTTCCATTTTATTTAATGTCTCTCTTTTGAATTCTCACAAGATAGAAAAAAAAACTGGAAAGAATTCAAAAAAGGTTCCTATGGAGCGGAACACAAGATAAGAATTGTATTCCCTTAGTTGTTTGGGATAATTTTTTTAATCCTAAGAGTTCTGGTGGCTTAGGACTAAGGGATTGGGAAAAATTTAATCAATATTTATTATCTAAAATGGGGTGGAGGCTTATTAAAGAGGATGAAGTTTAGTCTAAAATCCTTAGAAATAAATATTGGGAGGATTCTGAAGATTCTAAGTGGGTTTTTCTACTCCTTCCTTTAATGGATCTCCTTCTAGAGCATTGAATTGGGCCAAGAATATTCTCATGAAAGGTTGTAAATGGAAAGTGGGGGACAGGAGAAATATACTCTTTCGGAAGATAAGTGATTAGGAGATACTCCCCTTAGAGTTAGGTTTTCTCTTCTTAAACTTGATGTCAAAATAAAATATGGTTAATTGGTTTCTGAGTACTTGGAAGTACAAGGAAATTTTAGGAGCTAGAAATTTATCTCATTGGAGGGACAGAATTTGGAACCGAATCCCTCTCCCTCAATGAACTTTTGGCCAATCATTGGGTTATAAAACATAGAGAAGAAGACTGTATCTTTTGGAAAAATAAATACAATGGGATTTTCAAAGTTAGTTCAACGTATGGCTCATTTTTTTGAATGGGAAGAAAACAACATGGACTTTAATTGGAATAAATAATTGAATAAGAAAGTGATACCTAAATTAAATACCTTTGGCTAGTTACTTATCCATAACAAAACTATTACAGATGAAAATATTAATAAAATTGGTTTTAATATGGTTAACCATTGTGTCCTATCTTAAAATCATTCCAAATCATCCAATCATATGTTTCTTAAATTTCCCTTTTCCTATGTTTTTAAAAGATCCATTCTTAACCTTTTTAAAGTGAGCAGGGTTTCTTCAAGTGAGATTAAATAATATTGGATTCAGTGGAAATTACCTTTCTCTAGTTTGGGGGGTCTGAAGCATCCATGGATTTTCAGTTGGGGTCATTTTTGTTGGGAAATTTGGAAAGAAAGGAATAGGAGAATTTCTAAGGTAAAAAAGGAAAAAGAGGCCAGAATTATATGGAAATGTATTCAGGATGTTAAAATCAACGTCTCCCTCCTTAAAGGTCAAGATAGGGAGGTGTTTGGGATAGAACTTAATATTAACCAGAATTAGGACCTTAAGTTTGAGGATGGTCTTAAGTCTCAAGAGAATCCTAGATATTTGGTTAGTTGGAGGCCAGCTAAAAATGATTCTTAAAACTTAACTTTGAAGGGGTTGTTAAAGGAAACCTAGGAAGACCGAGAGGAGGGTGAATCTTCGGGGATCATAATGGCATCTTTATGTTAGCTTATTCTTGTAACTTTAGCATTTAAAATAACCATGTCATAGAGGCTACAACTTTGTTCTAGGGGGTAAAGATTGTTTTAGATATAAATTTTAATAAGTTGATATTTTAAGGGGATTCGCTTAATATTATTTCTTGTTTTCTCGTAGAAAACTTCAATTTCCTTCTCCATAAAAGACTTCATTGAAGGGAATAAATTTTAGGAAACTTCTTTTGAGCTTATCACATTTAAACATGTTGATATGGAAGGGAATAGGAATGATGATTACTTTTCCAAAAAAATGGGTCCAAGAGTATGATTTATCTTTGTATAAGAACTTTAATATTCTAGAAGAGGGAATTAGAACTATAATCATTAAGGAAGCGAAGTATGACATTATTTAGGAAACTCCCCAACTTGGTTTTTGTTGCAACAATGATTGTCTAAATATTTCTTCTAATATCATTTATAATGGTGGCATGCATTATTTGTATATCATTTGGTTTCATGTTTTCAAATGGTCGAAGTTTTAATGATTGTAATTTTTATCATCATCACCGATCATAAAGGTAGGAAAGTAATTTTTAGGTGACTTGTGCAAATTGGGATGAGAGGAAATCCTTGTATGTGAGACAATTACTTACCATAATTTTGTGGAATGTGGATTTCTTTTTCATTGATAGCAGAGGGTTTAGAAACAATGTGGAGCTCAAGATGAGAGAAAAAATGAGGGATTTGGATTATTCTGGATTTCCTATTTTCAATAAAAAGATCAAAACCATGGGAGGTGAATTGTTTTGCATCAATCCTGACTTTATCAACAACATCATAAATAATGCTTCAAATATTCTATAGAAATTAGATATGTCTCCCTATTTAAAAGTTTTAAAGGCCATGAAGAGGCTCTGAAATTTGAGTTTGTTTGTCAATGGAAAGACAAGACGATTAGTATCACATGTTACTCTATTGTCACTTCTTTTGATTTTATTGTAAGGTTGATTGGGTTGAAAAATGAAGGTAGGGAGATTTGCAAACCAAAGAAAAAGAGTAACGAGGAGGTGGAGAAATCTTTTGTTGGGAAGGAGAAGTAAAATCCTCACTTTATAGGTTTTGAATGAGATACTCTACTTGTGCCCTTTAATGAAATATATCTCCACTTGATGCATTTTATCCTCTTGGAAGGTAGGTATAAGGCAGTGTATGCCTACCATTTTCCAATGTTAAATCATATTTTTCATTGTCATCATTTAAATTTCCCTTACTTTCTTCTTCGCTCACTGTGAAAATCGATTAAGCAATTCCAAAAGGTATCTTGAAAACTCCTCTCCACCAGGGTCTAATAATGACCTTATTTAAAATAGGGTGGGCTGATTTCAACAATTCTGAAAGGTTTAGAGGCCTTCTCAATGAGTATGTCACTATTGTTTTGGGGGAGAAGATTTTAGAGCAGAAGGAGAGTGAGGAGTCCTCCTCCTCTAGATCTAATGACAATGATGACTTTGTTATGTCATTGATGAATACAAAGGAAGCAATTGATAATTTGAAATCCCTTAAATTTTTAAGAGGGAAATTGGTATGGAATAAATTGAGGTGAATGGTGGAGAAAGCTTGACTAAAGATATTAAACAATGAAAGTCCGATACAGATCGAATAAGAATATGCTTGATATTCTACTTAAGGACTGGAATGTCATGAAAGAGAAGATGGAATCTTTCTCCGTGTTTTTTTATAAAGAGAATATGGAAATTATAAATGATAGGTGTGATGATTTAGAGGTTGAGATTCGATGATGAAGGGCATAGTCATGCAAATCAAAAATGGATCCTTCTTAATATAAAAATTACAATTGAGCTCCTTAAAATCATGGCGAAATCGGTCAAAGCCAAAAGGGCAAGATATATGGGGAAACGAGTAACAAAAGGAAAAGGGAGGATAAGGCTATGAATTATTAAAATTTGAATATCTCGATTGGGGTGTTGGCTAAGGAGTGGACAGAGGCTCTATAGGCCTTGGAAGGAAAGTAATGGTTTTTTCACTCCTTTTTCATTTGGTGGGATGTGCCTTTCTTTTTGTTGATAGATTTGACTTTTATGTTGTTATTGTTGTTAGTTTGTTGTATGAGGGTTGAACGATTTCCCTATATTTTTGTTTTCATGTTTTGAATGCTAATTTATGCACGGGGTAGGGTCCCTCAACCCTTTATTACCTAATACAAAAAAATATTCAATTGAATTATTTTTGTATATATAAATAGTTTGACTAAAATTAATACTCAAATGGAATTATTTTTAAATGAATTTAATACTCAATTGGAATTTGTAGACACTAAATCATACACTTGGGTACATTTATAGGTCCTAAACACATACTAGCATTCATATGATTTCTAAGAAAGAAAAATAGTAATTGACTATTGTCTTTAGCCTCTTATATTTATTTCTTGTTTTCTATTTGGTCTTTCATACCCCGTATCCCAACCAAGATTTCACTTGTTTATCTTTTATGGCTCCAAAACCAAGGCCTAGTTAGGACAGATTGCCCGGTACCCATGTCCCCTCTGGGTGCCCCTAACCCTTTTCCATTTTATTATCTTCATTTGAGTCTCTTTTATCTTTTGGGCATCTTTTTCACTTATAGGTCAGTCTTCCAGGTTGTCAATAGGGTAAGGGTTCACCAAACGATTTTAAAAAAATAAAATTTGTAAAACCCTAATTGTAGAGTAAAAAATGTACAATGCAACATGCATCTAGTAAATAAAATATGACACAAGAAATAAGCAAGTAAAGTACAAAACCCTAAGAAAGAGGTATAGAAAGAATAACTTAGTTGATTTGTGCTTGATCCTAAAATGTTCGAACTAGGAAAAATGTTGCACATGAGTTGAATAAAGTGTCGTCAATTCTCGGATAAATTCTATACTACAAGAATATGACAAGACATGAGTTCCCATAGCTAGACAAGGGCACATATGCACTAGAGACCTTTGTTGAGAACCTATGACTATGTAGATGTTCAGAATTTTATTTTAATAGTATCACACAAGTGTCACAAATATTCCCTATTGATTTCCTATGTGTCACTCTTTGATCACCGAGGTTACTTATAACGTGTAAAATAGATATCACCTACAAAACCCACAATACCACATCAAATCCAAAAAAAAAAATATACACTATGGGGAATCAAATCGACCTCGGTGGTCACTCCGAGAGTGAACTTATGACCGAGAATCGAACTAAATATCAAACTCCATGTAGTTCCGTGAGCATGTGTAATAATATTTTCCTAAGATGCCTTGTGCAAGTGCACTTGATATCGGCTATAGCTATATGTAAGAATTTAATAGAATGTGTGGATAGAATAAATAACTTCCCTTCTTATGTTTTTTATGTAGAAAATTCAGTCCCTTGAATGGATGCTAGATGGATGCCTTGAAGTGATTTAGGTGCCTTTTGATGCAAGCTTAGGTGATGATAGTATATTCTTAGTGCTTAGTCCCGATTTCAAACACATAACTATGTATTTATATTATTCCATTTTTTAAATTTTTTAATTGACAAGCTGGAAGGTCAGTCCATAAGTGAAAAATATTCCCAAAAGATAAAAGAGACCCAAAATGAGCGAATAAGGTAAGAAAATGTCAAGAGCACCTATAAGGGGAAGGGGTTCCTAAGCACTCCAATCCTGGATGGGCATTAGTGTACTGAAGCCATAAAAGATAAATAAATAAAATATAAATTGGGCTATAGGGTGTGCAAGACCAAATAGAAAACCAAAAATAAAAAAAAAAGAGGCCAAAGACAAATCACATTACTAGTTTTATTTCTTATGAATCATATGAATACTAGTATATGTTTAGGACCTAGAAATGTACCCAAGTGTGTGATTTAGTGTCTAAATTTTCCCCCACTTAATGTTGTTGAGTGAATACTTGATAAAATAAATTAGATAAGAGATGCGTACCTGATAACCATGTAGAATGTGTAGCGAGAAGCGTGCAAGTGGACAAGTGAAACATGGAATGATACAAAAATGAAGCATGGAAACTAGGAAGAGAAAGTGACACTAGGGGTGTATGCGTATGTGTTGCACCATGTTGTACTTTTTTTTTAGCTTGTTTTCACTTCTTTTTGTAAGGAAAAAACTACAAATAGAAGAGCAAGAATGTAGTCAAAGTCATGTATATGAAAATTTTTATCTAAGTATGTAAAAGTATGTAAAAGTGTGTAAAAGTAAAGCATGCACCTGACATAAAAGAGCATAAAGGGATAGAAATTTTCCTTGAATGCATTGAAAATTGATTTTTTAGAGTGATCTCACACCAAGAATGAGTTTTTTGGGAAATTTCATGCCAAATGCAAGTTTTTTGGGTGATCTCACGCCAAAGAGAAAGTGTTGGGGAGAGAGGAATAGTATTACTCTCCTTATATGATTATGCTCGATATACACCATTGCAAATGGTGTGTTCTTGATTTTTTCTTAACGTCCCAAATTAGGTTCAAATTTAATGTTTTTTCCGATTGAAAATGGAGAATAGGATGCATTCTACTTGTTGGAGGATTGTGCCCGATACTATCAAACTTTTTGTAAATTGTTGTGAATTTTTCTAATATGATAAATTGATTGTGTACCCCTAGCAAATTAGTTCTTATGGGAGGACACAAGTTCCCATGCACTCCTATCTCGAGCCTGGACACTAGTTTCTATGTTGTCTTTGAGGACCCAAGTCATATTCTAGGTCGTTATGTGATTTTTTGCCTTTTTTATTTTATATTGCGCTAGACTAAAATATAGCTCTAAGTTATTGTGTAAGGTGATTTGTTCACCCAATGTATGCCCCCTCATTTTTGGTGCATGGGAAATCAGTATGAATATGAGGCCTAAAGAGAGGACTTGATGTTGATCTGAATTATATCCCTACAAGGGGGAGGGAATGTGCATGGTAAAAACCAAGTAACATGCAAACAAAGTGGCTAGATACATGTGTTAGTAGAAAAAGTATCAAACATGTCATAGAAAAACAATGTAACAAGAAAGTGTGCATATAATATAGACCACAAAAAGTGGGTTTCAAACATGGGACATCACTCACAATGTCACAAGACAATCAGAGCCGAAGTGACCAAAAGAATACAAGAAATGATCAAACAATACATAGGGCATAGCCCTGTAAAGAATAGCATACAATAGAAAATAATAGCAAGAAAATTTTATCGATAATGCTGGCTAATTATATTGCAAAGAAAATTATGCACTTGAAACACCGTTAGCATGTTGGAAAGATAAAGTGTGTGTCAAAGCATGTATATATCAATGTAAATTAGTGTGCTAGTAAGAATAGCAAGTAGTATATGATGAAATGATAACACCTATAATGTGTGAGATAGTAGATGCACTTAGGAGCCTTGGTGGACCGGTAATAAGTATAGTGCCAAGCATCATTATAGTGTATAAAGACCTATAAGAGATCTACATTCACTTCAAAAGACCAATTAAACACACGTGTATATAAGAGAGATATTGACATACTAAGTACCCATATGGCATTGAAACAAATTACACATGCAAGTATAAGCAAGAAAGAGTGAGTCTGAACCAAGATATGTAATATTTTTGTATGAGTAATATGGAATGCTATTCAAGGTGAATGTGATAGGAGCAGCGTTCCCCGGTGGATGTGTATGAGATGTGTATGAGATAAGGTTCATTTATAAAAGACCCTCAACAATCAAGAATGAACCATAGAACAAGACTACATCGTCAGAAATGGTTTGAAAATGTGAACTAGATAGAATAGAACATGAATTGTAGAACATGAAGAGTGAATGCACGGTGAGGTTAATTTCAGATTTAAACCCTCAACAATCGAGTATGAACCATGGAACTAAAGTGTTTCGGCCTTCTAGTTATCAATTAAATCATTTGGTAAATATTTTATGAATGAAACTCATCTCATACTCATACACATCAGTTTAGGGGCATGCTTCTCTTATCATAGTCATACTACATACCATTCCATTACATTTATACACTACATATTGCATATCTTTGTTGATTCTACTCTTGATAGCTTATTCTACTTACATGTACACTTTGTTTTCCATGTTAGACGGATACTTAGTATGTCAATATCTTTTCTATATACACATGCATGTTCATTTGGTATTTTGGAGTGGATGTAGATCTCTTACAGGAATTTACATGTTGCAATGATGTTTTACATTGTACCTCTTACTAGTCCCATCAAGGATCCTAGGGGCATCTACTTTCTCACTAATTAAAGGTGTTATTGTTTCATTATTTACTACTTTTGGTTCTTAGCACACTACTTTCTATTATTACATACACTCTTTGACATATTTTTTATCTTTCTAACATGCTAACGGGTGCTTCATGTGCGGTATTTGTCTTGCAGGAACTATATGCCACCAAGGTTGTCTGTTACATCTTTCTTATCATTGTTTTCTCTTGTATACTATTATTTGTGGGCTATGACCTATGTTTTGTTTGATCATTGCTTGTATTTTTGTGGCTACTTCGGCCCTAATTTTCTTGTGACATTGTGAATGATGTCCCATGTTTGAAACCCGTTTTCGGTGGTCTATCTTGTATGCACATTTTCTTGTTACATTTTTTTCTATGACATGTTTGCTAATTTTTTTAATAACACATGTATCTAGCCACTTTTTTTACATGCACTTTGGTTTCTACCATGCACATTCCCTCCCCCATGTAGGGATATTGTTGATATCAGCATCATGTCCTCTCTTTGGGCCGCATACTCCTATTGACGTCACATGCACCCCAAATGAGGGGGCATACATTGGGTAAACAAATCACCCCATACATTAACTTATATCTACAACATAGTACAGTACAACATATAATCGAACAAGAACACAGTTACAAAATGACCAAGAATCGACCGGGTCCTCAACACATCATAGATATCAATGCCTAGGATTAAATAGGAGTGTCTCAGGCACCTATGTTCTCCTCTTGGAGTTAATTTCTGGGGAACACATAATCAGTTTCTCATATCATCACAATTCACATAAGCCTTCACAATAGTTTGTGACAAAGATCGTGCATAGTCCTCCAAAGAAACAAAATATGTTTATACCCTACATTTAGATCAATTGGTTTAATTCAAAACAAATGAGGGATAACACCATATGAAATGGTGTTTATTAGGAAGAGTCATGGAAGGAGATTAACACTAGACCTCTCTCCTAAAAACTTGCTCTTTAGTATGAGATCACCCAAAAACTTGCACTTGGCATGAGATCACCCAAAAAAACTCGCACTTTCCATGAGATCTCCCAAAAACTTTGTCTTGGCTTTGATATCACCCAAAAACTCACTCTACACAAAGCATGTTCAAGACATTTTCTATCCCCTTACAATCTTCTACATCAGGGGCATGCTTTCCTTTTACATACTTTTGCATACTTGGATCAAATTTTCATATACACTACTTCAACTACTCTCTTGCTCTTATTTTTGTAGGTCCATCCTTACAAGAAGCATCAATCACAAGAAAAACAAGAGGTACAACATGGTACACCGCATACGCTTCACCTCTAGGGTCACTTTCTCTTCCTAGTTTCCACACTTTAGTTTTTACATCATTCCACACTTCACTTGTCCACTCGGAACATTCTTCACCACACGCTCTACATGGTTATTAGGTGCACATCTCTTATCTACTTTATGTTATCGAGTATTCACTCAACAACATAGAGTGGGGGAAAATGTAGACACTAAATCAAGAACTTGGGTACATTCCTAAACATATACTAGCATTCATATGATTCCTAAGCAAGAAAACAAGTAATTGAGGGATGTCTTTCACCTCTTGTCTTTTTTTCTATTTTTTTCTTTCATACCCCACATCACAATTGTTATTTTACTCATTTATCTTTATGGCTCTGACATTGGCACTCCTGTACCCTCTAGGTGCCCCTGACCCTTTTCCATCTTACTCACTCCTTTTGGGTCTCTTTTATATTTTGGGCATCTTTTTCACTTATAGGTCAGCCTTCCAGTTGTCAATTATAAAATTTAAACAAGGGAATAATATAAATACATAGTTATGTGTTCAAAATTAAGGACCAAGCACTAAGAATATACTATCATCACTTAATATTGCATCCAAAGGTGCCTAAAGCAATTCAAGGCATCCATTTAGCATCCATTCAAGGGACAATGAACTGAATTTTAGACATACATAGCATAGGAAGGGGAATTTCTTTATTCCATCCACACATTCTATTTATAGCCCTTTATTAAGTGAACTTACACAAGGGTATCCTAGGGCACAATTATTACGCACACTCACTAGAACTACATGGGGTCTAAGATGTAGTGTAGTGCTCGGTCGTAAGTTCACTCTCGGGGTGACCACCGAGGTCATTCTAACTCCCCATATTACATTTTTATTTTTTGGATTTGATGTGGTATTTTGGTTTGTGTAGGTGATATCTATTTTGCAAGTTACAGGTACCTCGATGATCAAATACTGACACACAGGTGATCAATAGGGAATATTTACGAAACTTGTGCAACACTCGTGAAAATTATATTTCTACCATCTCAGTACAATCACATGCGCCCAAGAAAGCTATAGCGCCTTTATCTAGTCGTGGTTTCCCATGTTTGGTCATATTCTTACGGTCTAGAATTTATCTTGAGCATTGAAGACACGATTCACTTCTGTTTAGCAGCTTTCCCGATCCAAAATGCTCTCGATCAAGCGTTAATCAGCTAAGTCATTCTTTCTATACCTCTTGCTTAGGTTTTTATACTTCACTTTTTGATCTCTTGTGTCATATTATTATTAGCAGCTATATATCATAGTTTACATCCAGCTTACTCTGCCAATTAGGTTCTTACAAAATTATTTTTTTAAATCAAAATTCCATTTGTAAAAATTAAATTTCACATTTTATGAAATTTAATTTTGTATTAAATTATTTTATTATTTTTATACTACAAACTACAAATATTACGATTGGTTGTGTTTGAATTAAATATAGTTTATCAATAGAGGTCAATATTTCACCTTGTTTAAAATAGATAATTGCCCATTCTCACTTATTTTGTGAACATTTTTTCTATGCATGAAAAATTTCATAGATGCAAGACAACCTGTAAATAAATAAAATTCAATGAATGTTCAATAAAATAATAAGTATTTGTTATTGTTTTTACACTAAAATCCGAAAACCATAAAATTGACATCCAAAAAGATGATATATAATTCCAAAAATATCTAATTTGGAATCCAATAATAGTAAAATCAAATTCCAATATTTTATACAAATAAAACCAATATAGACAATTTCGGTTTTTAATCTAGACTAGAATATGTCCAAATTTAATGAAATGTTGGTTATATTTGTACGAAATTGGACTCACTAATCTAGTGAATTGTCCTCAAGGTCAAGCGAAAATATTACAGGAACATCTAAGTGATATAATATTTTAAGGAAAGGAGCATCGAGGTGATAAGCATGAAAAAGATTAAAAACTATTTGTAGTATATTCCTCATCAATAATAGGGTGATGTGTGGTGCTAAGATATTTTTCCAATGTGCCAAGTTTTGTGGTTGTACAAAATATGAGTCACATAAAATGGAAATAAGTTTACAATCATGAGTGGATAAAATATCATGCTTATTAATATTGAGGATCACCCCATGTGTTAGAACCATTGTGTGCCTAAATGAAGTTCTTCTAGTTATTCATGTTTTCGTACCCATAATTTTGTTCATAGTGTATGCACACCACAAGAAATAAAGATACCAATAAAACCTTGATATTGAAGGAGTTGAGGATCATGCATGATAATAAATTATAGCCAAGTTCCTTTTAAATATCAATGGCACACATGTTGTGTGGATCATTTTTATTGATCATGATAGATTCACAATAGTTGTCATTGATATAAACTATATTTGTAGGAATATGATGATAGTAATAGATATGTCAGCGTTGCAAAGTGGGATATGGCCACTTAACTACAAATTGAGGTGTTTATAAATTGGCCTTGATGATTTTGATTGTGGCTTTATCCTTGAGGCTTTGAATGTGTGAAATTAATGTTTGGAAATGATTAGTGAGATGACTATTAATGCATTGATAGTCGCATAGGGATTATTGGGTTTCTAGATAGATTATTAATTAAGTGGTAGCATGGTGTAGGTAGTAATATCAAGTTATTCTCAAGTAAGATGGGAAAGATATCATGTGGTGTGTCTAATTATTAAACAATAGTGATAAAAATACAATTACTCATATAATTAAGGGTGCTACCAAAATGTTGTATAGTGCATCGACTCACAATATGGAGAGAGATTTACACTTTAGGTATGTGAAATTATCAACCTATTGGATTCAAAGGTGCATAAAGGAATGATGCTTGAATAACATTACAAGTTATCTAAGAGAGAACTATTTTTTCAAGAAAAGTGGGATTTTTAGAAAGATAAGTGTTCTTAGTAGCTATCATAGGCTATTCAAGCCAATAGTTCTCATGGCTAGTATATTGAAATAGAGTATGAAATATAGACTCATCCTTCACAACATAAAAATTTGAATTTACATAAGCATTCATTGGATGGTTTTATAGTATCATCGTCACTATCATAGTAATCATCGTAACCAAGACATCTAGTTGTTCTTAATTAATTAGTAAAGGTAACTCTGGAATAACCATAAGCAATCGTAGTGTAGTAGATTATACACTCGACATTCTCATGTTAGGCCTCAATGTTATAAACATAATTCGTTGTAGATTGACTACATAAAGGATCGTCGGGCTCAATGTAAGAGGAATAGTATCATTAGTGTTACTCGGTTCACCAACCACATGTGTGTAACTATCAATAGGAAAAGGTTGTGTCATAGAGTAATGAAAGTACCATTAGAAGTAGAATTTTCAATTTTATAGTATTTGAAAGGTTTCTTATCTACAATAATATTGTACTCATAACCATTATGCATAAATTTAGCACATCAATGAAACGTATATGGTATTTCTTTAATAGTATAAATCCAAGGTCATGTTAATGGGATATTGCGTAATATTATCAAGCCTCTAACAACATGATAGTCTTATCAATTGCACTCATGGAGATACCCATTTGTTGGAGTAAGGAGCTAAGGAAAACATTCAATCTAGATCCACTATTAACCAATATGTATATTTAATTAGAAATCCCTTATATCAATGTATTAATTATTAATGGTGAGCATTGATCTAGTATATTCTTAGGAGCTAACTTTTTAGGATTGTAAGTAGTAGCCTTATCCATGCTTTTAATTTTTTTCATGATAAAAGAAAAAAAATAAGGTTGAGTATTAGTAGGGAGGATAGTAGATTGTAATGTATCCCATAAAATATCCTTATAAACTAATGATCTCTTACGAAATTATAGAACAGTTATCTAACATATGTATTAATCAATTGCTCCAATATATCATGTCATTTTGGTGGAACATTGGGCCTAGAAATAGGGGTAGAATCCAGTAAAGAGATGTTAATTTTCCCCATCTAGTTTTTTTCGTGTCTTGTAGCATGGACCTCATGTCCCAATATAAGCATGGGATGAACAATGAGGGGTAGGAAAAAGGTTGCATACAATCTCTTTTGTGCTTATTCATAATAGGAATAACCTCATATTGGACATCAATATAAGTAGGAGATGATTTAGGTTGAGTATAAAGACATGTAAGATCAAAAGATGGACCCTTTATCTCAATTTGAGAATGGGCAAGGCCCTAGTTAAAGCAATGATAACCAACATATGTTTGAGGGAGTGGACCCTTAGGCTTTAGGTGAATATCATGGAAGATTTATGGGTGAGCCGTGAGAACTTAATTGAGAAAAAAATCTAGAGCCGTGAAAAGGATCATCCACTAAGAAATGGAAACTCTAAAGCGCTTAGGGTTTAAACTAGGTTAAGGATTCAATCAAAAGAGAGCTTTTTCCAAATCATTGCAAAACAAAAAATAATAAGCGTGTATTACTTAAATTTTTGGATTAGGGTTTTAAAAAGAGATATTTTCATATTTTTATTTAAAAATTAATGTGCAAATCAAAATATAATTATATTAATAAGTTTTAAGATAGAACAATCAAAACAAGTGCTAAATGAAACAAAACACAAGAAGGGTTCTATACACTTATATATTTTGTTGCTTTAGAAGTTGATTTAGTTGTACCAGAAGGTGGAAAAGATTGGAAATGATCTTCAGATGCTTCATTTTTGGTTCGAAGTGCATGATGAGAAAAATGGAATTTTTATTTATGTATGGAACTGTTTGACAATTTTTGTGCCTATTTGGAAATTTCTTACAGTTGATTTATTAGTGTTCGTAATTTTTCGTACTTGTGTTATTGATTAAAAGATGTCTTCCTCTAGAGCCCCAAATCTTAAAAATGTGTGAGACCTTTTTTATGACCTAAAATAACTTCAAATCCTAACCATAAGTAGAAACACCGACAAAATGGTTAGTGGTTAAGTTAAAGTACAATCTATACATTGCTACATTGGCACTACTCCAAAGAGGACTCAAATCACACATAGTTCTCTACTTATACATGTGATATGTATATGGATGCAACCATCTTTAATAATGTTCACTTGATAATGCTTTATTGTGGCTTCATGTGCTTGTGTTTGACTTAAAAGGCTTGCAACATGGGAAGCTAGACTATTGAACACAATTGTTGGTGCTTCAAACCTATGTGGGGGTTTCTCTTAATGTGTGTTGCCACTTTAGGGATATTTAGGGGATACTTGAATGTTTTTTGAAAGGTATTTTCTTAAGGAGTGTTTATAAATTTTTCAACTAAATAAACTAATGAATTTGAATTGCATATTTGACCTATATGAAAATAACTTACCCATAAAAAGATATCAAATTAAGAAAATGACCATTTTATGGCTTGAGATGAAACCTTTAGTTTTAAACCAAATTTTTAGTGATTTGGTCCATTTTTGGAGGTCTCGTATAGTCACGGGAGAGGTGCTAGAAATTTTTAGGCATGAAACTTGGGAAAAATATTTTGTTATGGATTGATGTAAATAATTATTTGAGCAATTGAGTAGTGTAATGAGGAAAAAAATCATGCAATAGGTCTAAGGATGGGCAATTGAGCTTGGAGTGTTGCACAAGTCATAATTTAAGGATTAAGTCAATACTGATTGTTGTAACTCAAAATTGTACCATGCCCTAAATCAACATGAGAGACCCAGGATTTTGAGGAAACATGGGATTGTCTCCAAGTGTGGGAATTTCTGCTTGAGACAGACCTTCTGAGAATGTCGGCTTCATCTACCAATTCCTATTGTTAAAACTACTCCTATTGATGGAAATATAGCTAATTAATCCTAATCCAAGCATTCCAAGGGACCAGGATTATAACAGATGCATAAAATGGAAATCCTAAGCTAAAGAGAGGTGATAGCACCAAAAAAAGGTGGGAAAACACTCTCAATAAAGGAAAAATGGGAGGAAATGATGATGAAGAGGGAAGACATGAGTGCCACAAATCAAAACAACACCTTACCTTCCATTTCCATGAAAAACAAAATAGAAATAAACCGTGTAAATTGAAAAAACATATACACATGACACCCGTAATGGATGAAGAGGAAATAAAATACAAAAAAACACAAATCAAGGCAAAGAATAGCCACAAAACATAAATTTTATTGCTTTAAAAGGATGTATTGTCCATTATATTGAAATAATAAGGCACAAACACATTGCAAAATTCTAAATCATAGGCCTACACTCAAAAAAACACTTGTGTAACACTTGAAGAGGATGCCTTTGTATTCGAGAGAGGTACAACCTTACAAATGGGAATCATTTTCCCAATATATATAAAATGGAATAAAGAGGAGAGAAAAAAGAGGGAAACTTAGATTTTTGCCTTTAACCACCAACAACATGCATTAAATTACTAAAAATCAGCATGGGCACCTTGTCAAACCCATTCCCCATGATAGCTTGCTTCTTGCTAGAGAAGGTCAGGCCCCATACTTCATCAATTTTGGTGGTTGAGCTACTTGGAATTACAATTTCAATTTTGTACCTATATTTTCCCCTCTTCTCCCATCAAACTCCATTAATTTTTGAATTTCTTAATGCCAAAATGAAGTTCATGATGAGACCTTTCCAACAAGTCCAATTTTTTCAAATTTGGAGTTTATTAGAGAAATATATGGCTATGTGGATTTTTGTTACACGAGAGGAATTAGAAGGAGTTCTTTTTGGGACGTGATGAACCACTTTCATTATATTGGAGTTGGCATGGATAAATTGCACAAGCGGGAATAGAGGGAATTTAAGAAATTTTCACAAAGGTACGAAGGGGCCCGATTTATCCACTTTGTCGTTGCCTCATCCAACCTGCCCTATTCTGGATGGATAAGTTTCTTCATTGGGTAACAAATGAAATGTGGGAACGTTCTACATCCTCCCAAGTTCACCACCCCACCCAAAACACCACCCTAGTCATGTCCCATTTTTCACCATCGGCCAATCGCTTATACGGCAAACACAAGAAACAAAGGAACAATTCCTTGTGTTCCCAAAATGTCTGATTTAGCAGACTAAGAGAATAATTTTCCCAATTTGACCCCCAAAACATTAAATTTGGTAACATATGGAAGAGAGAAAGCATAGAAAGGTAGAAATGTAGTGTCCCTAACATTGGTTTTTCCTTTTTTTTATCAATTTTACCCCATTTAACCTTGTTTTACATGTTTGAATCCAATAATGAAATGGTAAGTTACCAAATATCCCAAGGGAATTTTTGGATAATAGTTTGGCAACTCAATGGGGTAATATGTGTGCTATATTGGAGATCAATGACCTTGAAGCATCCATTGGGCATGGATTCAACTTAAAATCTTGAAAACTAATCTAAAGGTTGAAATATTCACCCTTGAATCTCGCACGAAGTACTTCTCAAACTCAACCCGACCTTTTCTTCCGAATTGATCAATTTCATCATGGAAAATATTTTGAATTAAATTTTAATGGGAGTCTAAAATTACCTTGAAATTAATTTTCCACTACATTATCTTGGGAATCCATGAATAAGGTTGTCAAGCAATGTCTCTCAATATGATGAATACTTACAAGTTGGTCTAAGTTTCTTATGTTGCTTCGCAACCATTCTTTTCATTTCCCAACTTAATTTGAGACATATATTCTTCCAAGTCCTCCATGAACCATTAGGTAATGGAAATTCCATCCCAAAATCAACAAAAACACTTTGTAAACCACTTAGGGAAATGATATTACACTACTAATAAGACAATGTGTTGAAAATCACTTTGAGGAATTGAAACTAAACTAATAGATACAAAGTGAAACCCTCAACCTAATGGGAATGTTTAAGATAAATCCCATTGAGTGGGATATGTAATGAATTTCCATCATTATTGGACAACTCAAAATGGCCTCTTTATAAGCAGTGATGATGTATATCGCACTCCATAGTGCATCAAACTTAGATTATCGTCCTAATTTAGCTCTGACTAAATCCCATTTCAAGACTAGATCACCTGCTTTAAAATCATGAGCCTTAGATTTCTTGCCAAACCAATGTTTAGTTAAGGTCCTGATGTTTTTCTAATCTGGTCATAACATAAATTCTCATCTCTTCAAGTTCAACCAATTATGTCATTTTGATTTCTCTCTGGTCAGCACCCTCCATTTCCAATTGTTGGGCCAGCTATAATGAAGGAAATTCCAAAGACAATGTAAGTTTGGAATATCTACCATAGAGAAGTTTAAAAGGATAATTTCCAATTTCTTTCTTTTTTGTTATTTATCAGCCCAAATAGCACTTCTTACCTTCATATGCCATTTCCTTTAGTTGATGTCCATTGTTTGTTTCATGATTTTGATCAAGTTCTTATTGGTAGACTCTACCAAACCATTACCTTGAGGATAATAATTGGAAGAGGTCTTCAAGTAAATTCCAAGTCCAAGATCCCAATCAGAAATTTTAGAGATTAAGAAGGATTTTGAATTATCATAAATTATGGTTTAAGGAACTCCGAATCTTATCACAATATCCTCAAGAAAGTCAAGGATAGTTAATTCAGTAGCTTCCTTGAGTGTCACAACTTTTTCCACCTAGTAAAATAATAAATTGTTATTAATACCCATTTATGATCAGCACTTGATGGAGGATTAATCATGCCAATGAATTCAAGACCCCATTGGGAGAATGGTTGATCTACTTGGATTGGATGAAGTGGAAGGGAATCCAACCTCTTTTTACTAGTGAAGAAATCACATTCTTTACATTTTTGACCCATTGATGAGCATCTGCAAACAATGTAGGCCAAAAGTATCTTGCCTTTATAATTTTCATATCAATAGCTTTGACAGAGAAGTTTCCACTAGAGAAACCATCATGGAATTCTACCAACACTTTGTTCACCTGATCACCCTCAATACATCTTAACAACACTCCATCAATATTCCTTTTGAAAATGATCCCACCAATCAATACACATGGAATTGATTACAACCTTAGATGTATTATTTTTTCTTTGTTTATATCGAGAGGATATGTACCAGTGGATAGGAATGTGGTCATGTCATCAATACAGTTGTGGTCAAGAGTGAATTTCCTTTATCTTGTAGAATTTCAGCATTATGTAGAAGTCCCTCATCCATGAAGAAAGAGGTTTCTTGATCATCTTGAGCATCCAAAGCTATCTATCTACAAAGTGTTCTTCCTCTTACTAGTTTTGTGGCCTTAATAGTCATGTCATATTCCATAATCTTGGTCACCCATCCAACTCTCTTCTCACTAATTTCTACTCCCATAATGAAGTCTCTCACACTAGAATGCGAGACTAGAACTTTGATGTGATTAGTGGCAAACATACTCTTGAATTTCTTGAGAGATATCATGATGGAAAAGACCTGTTTCTCTATATGGTTATATTTTAATTCACAATCCTTCAGTGTTTGACCAAATAAAACCAGTGGTTTCTCTACGCCTTTATCATTTTTTTGTGTTGTCAAAAACAATACCGATTCATCTCCATATGCAAATAAGATGAAATCCTTGGAGTAGTCAAGGTTGATAAGTGTCAAAGCTTGAGAAATTTCATGTTTTGTCTTTTAAAAGATTTATTTTCCTTATGTTGTCCATTTAAACATAAAATATTTCTTGAGCATTAGGGTGATAAGCTTAACCAATCCTATAAAATTAGGAATAAACTTCCTAACAAAGTTGATCTTTCCAAGGAATGATTGCAAAGCCTTCTCTATAGTTGGATAAGAGAGAGACAAGATAGATAAAATTATTTCTAGATCAATGGAAATACCATCTTTTGAAACAATACGAACTAATAGTTTTCCCTGTGGAACTGAAAAATTACACTTCTTAGGGTTAAGAGACACCCCAAATTCCCTACATCTCTCAAAAACTTTCTCAAGATGACTGATATGATCTTTACTCTCCTTTGAGAAAATGGTGATATCATCCAAGTAGACGAGGATGAAATTATTGATGTACCCTTTAAAATAAATATCCATTGCTCTTTGAAATGTGGCACCTGCATTTGATAGACCAAAGGGCATCATTTTGACATGCATACATTCCCACTTAGTTGTAAATGAATTTTTTGAACTGATAATATTCTTTAACCTTGATTTGATTTAAACACAAGTAGTCATCCAAATATAAAATCTCTCCGCTCATCGCTACTTTTTGTAATATTAATTCCATAGAAGTGTTGGAAATTCTAGGCACTGAGAGGGGGGTGAATCAGTGCTTGTACAAAATTTTATAGACAATTCAATTTCCTTAACTTTTTTATGATGAAACCATAAAATCATTCACAAGCAATCAACATGAGAACAAACATAGAGAGACAAGATTTAATGTGGGAAACCCTTCAAGGGAGAAAAACCCACTGAAACCAAATAACTAACTTGGACAAAATTATCCTATAAATTTTATAATTATTTCATTGTTAAGCATCCACTCAACTTAGAGCATCAACTTCAATACTTTAGTCAAGTTTCCACTTGACCTTTAGCAAGCTCCAACTTGTGTGGAAGCTTCACTCCCAACACTTCAACCAAGTTTCAACTTGATCTTATGTAAGCTTCCACTTACCGTAGAAGTATCAAATCTATGTATGTTAGGCATTCACTTAGACTTCTTCACATTGTTTTGATCACTTTTCTTATGTTGTCTCTCAAAAAAATTATGATCACTTCTTCATATCAACTCATTCTCTTCTCATCCCTTTCATCTATTGCAAAAGCTCTGTCATACAATGTTTCTTTCACATACTCATTCTTGTCATTAGTCTCTCCTTGAATCACCTTTCTAGTCACTCACTCTCTCATGTGTTCAATTGTTACAAAAATTCATTCAAGAAGGCATACTCCTAATTTGTCATGTTCTCAAACTCCTTCAACAATATAGACATCAACAACATGTTTTCATGTTATTCCTTCATACACCTACACCGCATTTAGCTAATCTTCATGCATGGTAAGTTCCTCTTTAAACAACATCAGCTCTATATTTCTTCAAATAAAAATTTAGGAAAACATAAGGCATTTAAAAATATGAGAAAGACATCCTTCTACCACTTCACCTTCCAAAATATTTTCACATCCTTGATCCTCAACGTACGTAAATAGAAAGAGACATCAATAAAACTGATGTAGAGTAATCATTACACTTGCAAGGATGTCATAATCATATTTAGACCTTACATAGCTTTTTCATGTCAGTCATAACCTCTATGTTGATCACCAAATAATTTTTGCACCTGTGGTATATCAAATGAGATTCCATTTTTAGTTATACAGTGACAACTTTGACTTGTAGAATCGACTTTTCAGTTTTTCCTTTACCTTTCAACGAACCATTTTTTCTTGTAACGGTTTTACATTATTGAAAAAAATTATTATCATTAACATGTGTTACAATACATCTCATTTAGCTTTATAACCTCTTCACATTCTTCATTCCTTGTCATTTTTCTTCAACCTTCATGGGAGCTTCAAACTCGTCATGGAGGACTCGAAAATTTGCATGAAGAGATAGATATTTTCACAATGATGCATGCACCTTCAACACATTCTAAAGCATGGAGATGATATATTAGGATGTGTGGAAAACCTTAAAATTCAAGGATAAGCTTAAACACTCTCATTCAAGCAAGAACATGTAGATTTGAACTAACAACAACTAGACGTTTAAACTAAGATGTTTTGCCTCAACAAAGTGAGCTTAATCTTGTACTTGATCACTTATTCAGGACTCTCATGCATAATTTTTGGAAGGTTATATGTCTTGACCAACTTAACATGTTCATATCTTTCTTCATTTTAGGTTAAGGAGTTCAAGCAAGCATGTTTTTCACAAACCACTCAAATCGTGTTTTAGGCTTCCTGAAGCCATTCTTGTTTTTCTTTCACTAAACACATGAAACATCACTTTCATGATGACCCAATGCATTGAACACTTCAAGAGACATATCTTCTCCATGGACACTTATTCTTCTACATAGATTGGATGACGAAAATCAAGTTTTATTTATCAAAACCATAGTCCTTCTTGACTAGTTTTGTAGGACAGCTTTGGATCACTCAATATTATGCATGCAAGCACTTCATCAAAATAACACCTTCATGTTATTCAGAACCAAAAACAACATCAAAATGTTCATTTCATCATGAGCACCTCCATTTCACCATCACTTTCTTTATATACTACCTTTATTAGTGGCATGTCTCATAGAAACTCCTATATCATTAATTTCCTTCACATAACTAACATCACAAGGTTTCGAACAATTCACCTTTCATCAGAACTCCATTGTTTGAGCTTTGTATGCTAAAATCTCTACAAAAACTTATTTTATCATGGGTCCCACCATGTCTAATAAGTTGAAACCACCATGAACATGACCTATGATGAGTTATCTATAGACTCAAATCATTTTCAAGGAAAAAAATTCCATTTGGAGGCATAACCAAGCATCTTTCTCCATATCACTTTCAACTGGGGTTTGGGAGGATTTTGAACAGTGCCACAAAAATGGATAAAAATTTCTTGTCCTTAATCCTTTTGAATTTAGAATTTTTGAAAAATATCATTCTCTCTATGCTCTTCAAAAATGTCTCTTATAATTTATCTAAAGAATTCATGTCAATTTAGATTGAATGATAAGAAATCATGGCACTATTTTAGCATATCTTGCTTAACCTAGTTTTGATAAAATTGCAATTTCTTATGAAAACTTATCCTCTAGTCCTCAAATTTGGTCCACACCTTAATGAATACCTCCTACATGATCTCTAATGGATACTTTTCATAAGTGTACTGTACCTTCTTGACAAATATCATTTGTGCAAGTTAAAATTGTTTTTCCTAAAGGGCAACCATACAAATGACCCTAAATATGTGACTAAGAGTTTATTTGTGAGTTGTATCTTCTTCTGAGGACTCTTGATAGTTTCCATACACACTTACCATGCTTCCATTTGTTTAATATTTCATGATTTGCTTCAGATTCTAGATCCTTGAAATAGAGCAAATTGAGCTAGTTTACATTGTCACTTATCAAATTTGAACTATTATTAATAATGTATCCCCTTGAACATGTCCTACCATGTGTTTCATAAATTTACTATTCTTTTATAACTTCCTCATGCATTCACTCCACCTTTCTATGTCACTTTGCTACCTATGACTAGGGATTAGTCCTGTTAAACCGAGCTAGTCGATCAATTCAACTCATGTACCCCGGTATTCGTCCTTCTAAAATTATTTCCACATCATATATATTATAGACCATGTATGACATCATCATGGTGTGCTCTCACATTATCACCTTGCTTGTACCTATTGCTATATGCTCAAGAATTTGAGTCTCGACCAGTGTTCTTAAGCCTTATCCTATTCTACCTTGTCTAACTCACTCTAGGCTATCCTTCGGATATCCTCGCATCTTGATTTGTCATTAATATGATTTTGAAATCAATGAAAACTCATCATATACATGCCAATAATATCACCCTTTTTCATTGATGGAAAACCTCTTGTTTTTTCTCCCCCTTTTATCATTAATGACAAATTGCATGTTTGTAGTATCGTGTCTTCATCTTTATACAATGAATGAAGACACTTGTTTTCAACATTCCTCTTAATTCTTATTAAGGACTCTCTACAGGTAGTTATTTAAGAGATTTATCCTTTGGGATAAGGCCTAGGCCCTTCAATTTGCTTTGTTTCACAAATCCTAATAAGGTTTCTTATTGGTTCTAGTACAACAAAAAAATTAGCATAAGACAATTAAAACACATTTTCCAAACTTACAAATTCACCATGAGGTCAATTTTTACCGAGGAACCTCATAAATTGGATAGTAAGCTCCATATTCCTTTAAATCATGCATTAAAGACACTATCTACACTGCTCTTCCTTCTCATAATAGAAGTTATGTAGTTCACTTGATCCTTTGAATATTTTAATCAACTTGTTACCTTTACCTTGGATGCTAGGACCTTTGAGGATTTTAAGATTTTTAGATAACAATTAATCATGACCTTCTTAAGCTTCGATAGGCATTCTTCTCCATCTTTCTTGACTTGATTCATCATGTTAGACTAGCATTACCAAATTTCCTTCAAGCCAATACTAAGCACACACGATTTCTTCATGAACTATTATGAACTTGAGAAAGGTACATGTATATCTCATGATTTCATAGGCTTCGCCAGATTTTGAGTGATAAAGGCCTTGATTTTATCTACAATATTTCATTATGGAGCTTGAACACTCATCTCTCACCTATTTAAGCTTGTCTTCAACCTTATCCTCAATCAAATTTTCTTCCTTCTCAAAACATGATGGGTTTTGATAGTTCATTGTTTGTGTGTGCTTCTTTAACCAAGTCAACATTTTCATTGATCCTCTCAGAGAATTTGTTGAGCCTTTTAGGGCATTTTCTTCATTCTTCACTAGTATATTTTTCCTACAACCTCTTATGAAGAATTTGAAAGTTTAGACTACTTTATCCTTTCACAAATACATTCTTTATGATAATTACATTTGAAGAAATACATACTTGATCAAGGCTAGAGTAACCGACTAATTGAAGGCTTGACAAATTTTATCAACCTTGACATTCTTTGATTGTTATGACAAAGTTAATTGATCATTTCTTATTGAAGGATACCTTGACACTATTTCATTTAGAATTACCCATACTTTTCATAGTTGAGATCAACATTAAGACTCAAAATCAACTTTTTTCAGATCACAACAGATTTTCAAGTGTTCATTTGACTCATGGCACTTTTCTTGAAGCCTAGAAGGATCACCACACTAGGTATTATGACATACTTTGAATGGAGCTTAATGAGCTAGTTTTGACAAGTTATAGAAAGGCATTAACAACACTGGTTTTCAAATGAATGAACTACCATTACCTTTCACCTTCATGTATAATCCACATATCAATCTTGCAAATGGACCTTAAGAAAGATTGACCAAGCACACCTCTTTTCTAGTGATACATTTACCACATAAGGATTCTTTTATCGGCACTTCATGATGATGAATCTACTTCAAAACTACACCAATTCTTATTTCAAGTAGAATATGCCTTCTAGAATCCTAAAGAAGTAACTCTATGCTTGTTAGACCATCTTAGAAAAACATGAATTCATTAAAGGAACTTGATGACACATTCTTTTCTCTTTTTTCTCTTGAAACTTTCTCATTCTTCTTGAATTTGTTGCTAGATGTGCTAATTCCATATCCTAAGTCTCCATCCCCTAATTGAATACTTGAAAGACAAGTGTGATGAAAAGCATTCCCTTGATTTCTCTTGACTATGATTGAAGGTTCTTCATGCCTAGAACTTGGCTTGCTCTCAAGTATCTCAATGTGATCTCAACCTTCTGATATCTTTCTTAATCTATTCTCTCCCATAACTTTCTTTGACACACTCTTAGGATTGGTTTTCACTTTATACACCTTCTTAACATTTCTGTTGATTGCTTGAGTTATGTTGTTATGCCTAAATGGTTGATTTTGATAGCAGTGTTTGGAAAATTGTCCAAGTTTATGACAATTGAAATACACAACTTGATTCTTGCTTTTATAAGGATATGGACTGAGATTTCAACCATGATTATCCTTCTCATGACCATCATAACACTTTCTAACAACATGTCCAATAATCTTATAGTTATAGCGTATTATCTTATTCATACCTCTTGAGCCTTTTGTTCTCCAAATCTGATTGATGCTTCGAAACGTAATCTTGAGATATTGTAGATATAAAATCATGTAGATTGGGTAATTATCTAGTCCCGATTACATACTACCATTCATATGATTCTTAAGTAATAATAGTACTAATTAACCCATGTCTCTCGGTTGTCTATCTTTGTCTTATGTTGTTACTTTCAAGATTACACTCTTACTTGCTAACTCTACCTTTTTAGTCTTTAGCATTGGTCATCCCGACACTAGCACCCAACTAGGATGTCAAGGCTAGGTACCCTTGTCCCCTCTAGGCACCTCTATCCCCTTTGTACTTTACTTACAATTTTTGGTTCCTTCATATCCATTTGAGCATCTTATCTTTTTAGTAGTTGGCCTTTTCGGTGTTAATTATGAAATTCAAGCAAAGGAATCATATAAATATAAAGTTATGTGATTAGAATAAAGGACAAAGAACTAAGCATTAGTTATCACCACCTAAGGTTGTATCCATCAAAGGCATCTAAGAGCTCCATTGCATCCATCTAGCTCCATCACAAGGGACACAAGGGCTATTTTTCTACATCACACTTCATAGGAAGAAAGTTTATTCTTTTCCATGCACACATTTACTAAATTCTACATCATGGTATTTTCTTGATATTCCAAGTGTGACTGGAACAAGAGCAACCTAGGGCATAATTCTACACACACAGAGAACTAAATTGAGTATGAGATGTAGTGCAGTGCTAAGTCGTAAGTTCGCCATTGTGAAAGTTGAGACCAGTCTGACCCCTCATTATTCATCTTTCTTTTTTGGGTATTTGATGTCTATTTGAGGGTTTTTCAAGTTCATTCTTCATTGATGGTTTACACCTGACTCGGTGATCTTTGTGTGACCAAAGGTGAATAAAGGTAAACACCTTACGACACCTCAAAGGAGGTTTTTGAGCATTTCCATAGACCCATGCACCTAGAAACAAGCCTAGGGCACTGCGCAGTGCCCTGTCCCTCTCCGTGCACCCCAATATAGCCTTATCCTCCAATTCTTTATTTTTCTAAGCTCCAAGATCTGACGTTCAATGCTTCATGTTTTCCATTTTACCCAATTTGTGCATTCTCCATAACTCTACAAATTAGCTAAGGCTTCTTACCCTCTCTTTATACTTAGGGTTTGGTACTTTATTGATTAATTTACTTGAGTATATTTGTTGTACTTAATTTATTATTCATTTACTACAATATTGCATTCAAATTAGGCATAATATATTTCATATTTTATACAATAATTTTGGTGAATCCAACCTTCAAAACCACCTTCCACTTAGATATATTCTCCTCTTATTACTATGGCTCAATCTTCTGAATAATTTACTCAAGCTCATCTTAAATCCCTTAATGATCATATCATTGAGAATCCCCAAGATCTAGACTTTATTTTATATGTTTCTCATGAGGAAACTATGAATCTCACGGACCATAATGCTTCCTGTCGCTATTCCCATGACCATTTCTACTCAACCACTTACTTCCACCCATTTCCATTGTTCCCATTTCTATCCCTACTCCTACTAATCACTATACCCCACCTCTTATTTCTAATACACGTAAATATCCTTCCACTGGCACCCAAGGATTCAACCTTTATTTATCAAGACCTTCAAGTGCAAATTTATCAATTATGGTAGGATACTTCTCGTGTGTCTCCATCTTTGGATTCCACTCTATTACTGCATACTCCATTCACACCAGCCATATCCACTTACTCCCTTCCACCTAACTTTTTCACCCCTAAGCTTCCCATTTTTAATGGGCATGGTGACCCAAAAGACCATTACATGTGGCTTTTCTATATTTTTTGGATGATCACAATCTCTTAGCAAAGATCTTTCCTTGTAGTCTCCAAGAGTATGTGATGTGTTAGCTCTATGACCTACCTGTTCACTCGGTAACATCTTTCACGCATATGGCCGATGCTTTTCTCACTCACTTCTTTATCAACATTGGCTCCAAGATCTCTTATGCTCAACTCGCATAACTTAAGAAATAGTCTAATTAACACTTAGTAGACTATGTTTAGCGACACAAAACAACTTCGCTAATATTTCAAATGTGTTTTTGGACTATGAGATTCAACACTTATTCATTCATATTCTATTACCACTACTCCAGGAGAGCTTTCTCTTTGATACATCTCCCTCATTCGATCAACTATGTCATACTCTTAAGCTTCACAAAACTAATCTCTTATCCATAGGAAAGCTTAAATATCAAGAGCAAGCATCATATTTTACACATTTTCAAAGTAAGTCAACATTTAAACCATCAACCACCAAACCAACTGACACAAAAATTACTGTCAACGCAATATCCACCACCAAAGAGCTTCAATCATAACCACCTCAGCATACATACATGAAGTTAATTGTCCTTCCACATATTTTTCTCCCACATCTTATCAAAATTAATCTCATCATGCTTCCTCTCCACTCCAATTAGATCCATCTCATCCAAAAGGTCATAATTATGATGAAAACTTCCATTGTGACTATCATCAATGCGTAGGGCATTCCATAGATTGTTATTTCAAACTTTGAAATCTCATCCAAGATTTGATCGACAATAATAAAATTGAGCTTGCAGAGCCTACAACTTTGGCACCTGTTAATGAAATCATAAGCTCAATATATTTAACAATCCACTTCCAAAACACAACCAAAACTATCTCGACTCCTCCGATAATCATACATATCGTGCAAAGGCCTCTTCCTACATCGGGAGTTCTTTATTTCTTATTGTCTAATACAGAGATGTCTCCTCCAATCATTTCTTTCTATGACCTCAATTATCATGCGAATATTTATCTAATCACCTACAAATTATTGCCTCTATCATATCTATCCCTATCAATAACACCAAGTTTGATCCGTCATGGCCCATTAATGTGTGTTCTATTCCACTTCTTGCTACTATTGGCTATCCACTTTCACAAATTTCATATCCGATGAAAATTCATATTGTGTTGTTAAGATTCGCGTTAAATTTAGTACTCTTACTATGATAGTATCCTTCCTTGTGGGACAAGCAATCGATGGATGTGACATGCTCTTAGGCCTCAATTAGATCCATAGGTCTAAGTCTATCATATCCATGAATCATTTGCATCTAAAATTCATTTACAATAATCAAGTAATTTCTATCACTGGTGTGCCTCCATCTACTCCATGGTCGCAATCCCTCTTGTAGTTGTCAATGCATCTCTTCATCCACCTAGTATGTCACGACCTCTAGAATAAAAATCATTATCTTCTCCTAGCTCACATACTTACACATGACTGACCTACGTGGTCTCATCGCTCTACTAGTCTAGTACATCAGTCTAGGCCCATTTCTAGGATAACTCCTACATCTAGACGCAATTCACCACCTCATTTTATTCCACATAAGTGTCCATCACCCCGTGTTCTTGCTTCACATAGGTCTCCATCACCTACACATTTTGTTACCCCAAGATGCCCACAATATACTCATCACACATGTATATATACTTCACCACCTACACAACATCTATCTCATATACCACAACTCTTAGAGAATAATCACACACCTTCGTCTCCACTAGAATCGGGTAGAGGTTCTCCATCTTTCACTTTTATCGGATAGTGCACTCACCATCACATGCTTGGGGGCATTACACTTATCCTCCCCCCTCTTTTAGCATTATCATTATCAACTATCATACATCTTACACACATCACTTTTACCTTTGCATCATAACTTCTCGATGACATAATCTTGTGTTATTGTTCACACTTGATTATTGAGGGCATACTACACACATGAACCTCACACTATACACACCACGCATTATCATACACTTGACCATATCACACATTTTACACTAGACACATTCACCACACATATCTCTAGCATTTCTTAGTCACACTACACATTACACATCTCACACAACACATGCTCTACACATTTGAAATTCTCTTATTACATCATCTATCACACATTTTGCATCTTACTCACCATACACATTCACACTACATCTTTCTTACATCTAATTTTACGTGTTGCACTTATTACCCAATGATGCACTCTAGTCCAATGGTTCATACTCGACTATTGAGGGTCCAAATAAAAATTGAACCTCACCTCATCATACTTACTTCATTCTACACTTTCATCTTCACAATGCATCAATCATCCTTTTATCACACTATGCAACATTTTTATCCATCACCCTATTCACACATTTCGTGATATACGCTTTGTGTTACATCATCATGTTTTATACCATCCTATTCATACATTTCGTGATATACACTTTGTGCTACATCATCATGTTTTCTACCATCCTATTCATATATTTTGTGATATATGTTTTGTGATACATCATCAAGTTTTTATTGCATTCCATCCATACATTTTTTGATATACGCTTTGTGCTACATCATCACCTCATTCTAGCACCTTATCCATATATAGTGTGATATATGCTTTGGGATACATCATCATGTTTTCTATCATTCTACTCACACATATCATGATATACACTTTTGGCTACATCATCATGTTTTTTATCATTCCACTCATACATATTTGATACTCACTTTGGGCTACATCATCATGCTTTCTATCATTTCCATCCACATTTCATGATATACGCTTTATGCTAAATCATCATGCTTTTTCCTCACACATTTAGTGATATACACTTTTAGGCTAAATCATCACACATTCTACCACCTCATCAATTTTACTTTGTCACATTCAATCCTACACATTACACAACAACATACAATCAACATCTTTTTAGTGCACACTTCCAACCATTTCCCAATGACACACTCTCATTTATGGTTCATTCTTGATTGTTGAGGGGGCATAAATAAATGAACCTCATTACATACATACAATCCACTTGGGGGGCATGTTTCTCCTATCATTCACATTGCATTCCATTTTGTCGATCCATAGCATACTACATATCTTGGTTATATTTACTCTTGATTACTTTTGCTTACATGTTCACTTTATTACACATGCTAGGTAGATATCTTGTATGTCATTATCTTTATCATACACACATGTGCGTTTAATTTCCTTTCTAGTTGTGATCGCATATTATACAGATCTATTACATGCAGTATGGATGTTTGGCACAATACCTATTACTAGTCCCCTAGAGGCTCCTAGAGACATCCACTTTCATATATTATAGGTGTTACTATTTCATTTTTATTCCTAGTACATTACTTCATTGGCTTATAGATTCTTTGACATACATTTTATCCTTCTAACATGCTAATGTGTGCTTAATGTGTAGCATTTTTTATGTAGGTCTACTTGATTCCATTATTGTTTGTTACATTGTCTGCCATTATATGCTATTATTTACGGGATTTACCCTTTGTCTGGTGTGCACACTTGTCTATTTGCTTCTATTATGGCCTTTATTGTCTTATGACATCATGTGAGTGATGTCCCATATTTGAAACCCACTTTACTTAGTCTACTTTGTCTTATACTTGTGCCTCACTTAGACATTGTTTGCGTAGCTTAAATTTTGTCTTATACATGAGTGTTTGTCTTTACTTGTACTAACACTTGTTTTTCCTAGCCACTTGTTTGTGTGTGCCTTAGTTTCTACCAAAAACATTCCCTTTCCCCTGCAAGGTAAATTTTTAGCATAGCATTCGGTCCTATTTTGGGCCGGATACTCCTTCAATGATGTCGCATGCACCCCAAACAATGGGGGCATCATCTGGGTGAATCAATCATCCCATGTGGCATTATATACAACACGGTACTAGTACAACATAGTTTTTAGTTTTAGACAAGGCTCAGAATCAAACTTGGGTCCTTAGAACAGTGGCCTTTCTGGATGCCTAAAACTAAGGGAAATAGAGTGGTTTTTCCTAGATTCTTGAGACCAGGGGGCAGTCACACAATGATTGGTAGTTCAACATAGTCTATAGAAATCCATACATAGTGGCTTTTGTAGGGTAGATAGTCTTTAGTACATGTGTTTATACACACCATCTGCAGTGGTGTTATACACAATGGGAAGTAGTTAAAGGTTGGAGGATGACACTAGACTATTCTCCCTACACTTATTCCATTTCACTAGTGTGAGATTGCCTAAAAAATTTGTGCGTCGACATTATCTACATGATCCTTTCTACACTCTTTTCCTCATCACGAATCAAGTGCACATGTTCCTTTTTCACATTTTTCATTATTCATACTCTTGTATATGCTTTTTACACATGTACATGTGTATTTGACTACTTTTCAGCTTCTCTTTTGTAGGTCCGTCCATATGAGAAGTGGTATTCAACATCATCCACATCACACCAACAATGAAATCAACACCAACAGCATGTACATCACGACATCTACACATGCATTTCTCGCCCTAGGTTCATTTTCATCACTTTATGCACTTTCTCCTCCTTAACATCCACACTTCACATTTTTATCACTCCACACTTTATCTAGTCCCTCGGCATGCTTTCAACATCGATCTACATGGTTATCAAGTATGCATCTCTATCTACTTTATGTTACCAAGATTTCTGCTCACCAACATAAAGTGGGGAAAATGTAGACACAAAATCATGCAGCTTTAGGTAATTATCTAGTCCCGATTACACACTAGTATTCATATGATCCCTAAGTAAGAACAATACTAATTAACTTGTGTCTTTGACCACCTTTCTTTTCCTTATGTTGCTACTTTTATTCTTACACCCTTACTTACTCGGACCTCATTTTTAGTCTTTGCCATTAGTCATCCTAGACACCAGCGCCCATCCAAGACGTCCAACGTCAGTGCACCCTCATCCCCTTTGGGCACCTATGTCCCCTTTGTACTTACACTTTTTTGGTCCTTTCTATCCATTTGAGCATCTTATATTTTTAGTATTCAAATTTTAGGGGTTAATTATGAAATTCAAGCAAAGGAATCATATAAATATAAAGTTATGTGATCATAATAAAGGACCAAGCACTAATCATTAGCTATCACCACCTAAGGTTACATCCATCAAAGGAATATTAGAGCTCCATTGCATCCATCTAGCTCCATCACAAGGGACAAAAGGATTGATTTTCTGCATCACACTTCATATGAGGGAATTTCATTCTATTCCATGCACACATTTACTACATTCTACATATAGTTATTTTCTCGTTATTATAAGTATGACTTGCACAAGAGCAACCTAGGGCACAATTTTACACACATGCACATAGAACTACATTGGGTCTGAGATTTAGTACAACACTCACTTGTAAGTTCACCATTGTGACAGTAGAGGATAGTGTGACCCCTCATTGTGCATATTTCTTTTTTGGGGATTTGATGTCTATTTGAGGGTTTGGTAGTTCATTCTTCATTGCAAGTTTACTGAGCAAGTTCATCAATTTTCATGTGACCTTGGATCAACCAAAGGAAACTAAAGGAGAACACCTTACAACACCTTAGATGTGGTTTTATGAGCATTTCCACGCACCCGTGAGCCCGTGAAATCCTAGGGCACCCATAGGTACCCCTATCCCTCTCCAGTGCCCCAATCCACCTTACTCCCCAATCTAGTGCAACGATTAGTGCTTTGTCTTTTCCAAAGGTACCCACTCTATGCATTCTCCATAACTTTTGAATCAGCTAAGTCTTCTTGTTTTCTCTTTGTACTTAGGGTTTGGTACTTTATTGTTTAATTTACTTGATTATATTTGTTGTAATTAATTTATTATTCATTTATAGCAATCTTACATTCAGATTATGCATAATATATTTCATATTTTGGACAATCAGCTATGTGACATTTCTCTTTATAGTTGAATAATACTTTTTCCTTGCTTTCTAATCTTTATTGTGCCTCCATGGATGGTCATCTATGACATTCTTCCTGCATTCCTTAGCTCTATGTCCAAAATTGTGACAAGAAAATCAATAACCATTAAATGTTCTTTCATACCTAGATGCATTTGGTTTCCTAATTGATTTAGGCCTTCTTTAATTTGTCCCCTTGTTCATCTTCATATTTGATTGTCTATTTGGACCAGCCTTGTCATCTTCACACCTCTTCATAGGTTCTACTTGTGAAGCCTAGTCTTGTCTTATCACCTGTTGCTTTTTGACTATCCATAATTCCATTCAAAGCTCTTTTCCATCTTTCCATACATCTTCAATCTTTCTTTTTCTTCTTCTAGTTCAATTTTCAAGGATATCAATTCCTCTTCATGTCTCATGCAAGTGTATTCTTCTTCTTTGATTTCTAGAGAGGTTGAAATCCACTTCATTTGTGTGTCTAGTTCTTTGATTCCATCTTCATGTTCTTCATATTTATGCTTCTACCTTTCCTCAAGAATATTTATTTTCTCTTCATATTCTTTTACCAAGAACTTAAATTTATGGTTCTTTCACCATTAGCTTCTTATTTGGTGATTCAATTCCTCCAGGGAACTTATCAATTCTACTTCAATATTTACTTCAAAGATCATCTTCATCTGGGATTTCATCTTCACTAAGATACTTATCTCTTGAGCTTCTTCCATAGACTATTTATAACCATGTTTTTGTTTCAATAGGACCTTCTCCAAGTTGTTAGACTTGATTCAAGAGGACCATGATCTGATACCAATTGTTGGAAATTCTAGGCACTAAGATGGGGGTGAATTAGTGCTTATACAAAATTTGACAGACAATTCAATTTCCTTAGCTTTGTTATGATGAAACCATAAAATCATTCACAAGAAATCAACATGAGAACAAATATAGAGAGACAATATTTAATGTGGAAAACCCTTCAAGGGAGAAAAACCCACTGAAACCAAAGAACTAGCTTGGACAAAATTGTCTTGTAAATGTTACAATGATTTCATTGTTGAGCATCCACTCAACTTGGAGCATCAACTCCAATACTTTAGTCAAGTTGCCACTTGAAATTTAGCAAGCTTCAACTTGCATGGAATCTTCAACTCCCAATACTTCAACCAAGCTTCAAATTGATATTCTGTAATCTACCACTTACAAAGAAGCATAAACTCCTTGTATGCTAAGCATCCACTTAGACTTCTTCACAATGTTTTGATCACTTTCCTTGTGTTGTCTCTCACAAAAATTATGATCACTTCTTCAACTCAACTTCTTCTCTTCCCATCCCTTTCAATTTATGTAAATATTTATCATAAAAGGTTTCTTTCACATACTTGGTTTTGTCATTAGTCTCTCCTTAAATCACCTTTCGAGTCACTCACTCTCTCATGTGTTCAACTGCTGCAAAAAAATTATTCAAGAAGGCATACTCCCTCATTTGTCATGTCCTTAAACTCCTTCAACAATATAGACATCAGCAACATGTTCTCATGTTATTCCTTCATATACATGCACCTCATTCGCTTAGTATTCATGCATGGTCAGTTCCTCTTACAATAACATCATCTCTCTATTTCTTTAACAAAAATTTTATGACACACAAGGCATTTAAAAATATGAGCAATACATCCTTCTACCACTTCACATTCCAAAAGGTTTTCACATCCTTGATCCTCAACGTATATGGAACATAAAGAGACATCCATAAAACTGATGCAAATTAATCATTACACTTGGAAGGATTTAAAAATCAGATTTAAACCTTACATAGATTTTTCATGTCTTTCATAACCTCTATTTTGATCACCAAATAAATGTTTATGATGTGGTATATCGATGAGATTTCATTTTCGCTACACATCTTGTGAACTTTGACTTCTAACTAAATTTTAAGTTTATCCTTTCCCTTTCAAAGTAGCATTTTGGATTCTAATTTTTTTACACTAATAAACAATTTTTATCATCATGAACACACATTACAATACTTCTCATTTAGTTTTATAACCTCTTCACATCCTTCATTCCTCTCCATTTTTCCTTACACCTTCATGGGAGCTTCAAACTCGGTTATGGAGGACTAAAAATTTACAGTGAAGAGATTGATCTTTTCAAAATGATGCATGCACCTTCAACACATTATAAACCATGGAGATAATATACTAGGATGTGTAAACAACCTTCTGATGCAAGGAGAAGCTTCAACACTCTCATTCAAGCAAGAACATGCAGATTTTAACTAGCAACAACCAGATCTTTAAACTCAAAACTTTTACCTCAACAAAGTGAGCTTGATCATGCACTTGATCACTTATTAAAGACTCAAATCAGAATTTATGGAAGGTTTTATGTCTTGAAAAACTTATCATGTTCATATCTTGCTTCATTTCAGGTCAAAGAGTTCAAACAAGCATGCTTTTCACAAACCACTCAAACTGTGTTTTAGGCTTCCTAAAACCAGTCTTGCTTTGTCTTTCACTAAACACATGAAACATACATTTCATGATGAACTAATGAATTTAAAACTTCAAGAGACATCTCTACTCCATGGACACTTATTCTTCTGCATGGATTGGTTAAGAAAAATCAAGTTTTCTTGCTCAAAACCATAGTCCTTCTTGACTAGTTTGCTACAAAAATTTTAGATCACTCAAGATTATGCATGCAAGTACTTCATAAAACTAAACCAGGAACATTATAAGCTCATTTGGGAAACCCTTATGTTATTCAAGATGAAAACAACATTAGAAATTTTCATTTCATCATAAGCACCTCCATTTCACCATCACTAGCTTTCTTAGCAGCAGTCCGAGAGAAACTACTATATCATTAATTTTTTCACATAACTAACACATGTGACTTCATTAACATAGATATCACATCACAAGATTTCTATAACAATTCACTTTTCATTGTAACTCCATCGTTTGAGCTCTGTATGGTAAAATCTCTACAAAACACATGTTTTCTTATGGGGCCCACCATGTTTCATAAGCTAAAACCACCATGAACATGACCTCTAATGAGTTCTCTACACACTCAAATCATTTTCAAGGTAAAACAATTCCATTTGGAGGCATAACCAAGCACTTTTCTCCATATCACTTTTAACTCAAGTTTAGGAGGGTTTTGAATAGTGTGAGAAAAATGGATAGAACTTTCTTTTCCTTCATCCTTTTGACTTTAGAATTTTTGAAAATATATTTATCTCTATTATCTTCAAAAATGTCTCTTATGATTTATCTGAATAATTCTTGTCAATTTATATTGAATGATAAGAAGTCAAGGCACTATACTAACATACCTTGCTTAACTCAATTTTGAAAAATTCTTATTTATTACATCACTTATCTTATGCTCCTCAAATTTGGTCCACACATTCATGACTACCTCCTCCATGATATACAATGGCTAATTTTTCATAAATGCACATGTACCTTCTTGACCAATCTCATTTGTGCATGTTAAACCTACTTGTCCTAAAGGGAAGTCATACAAATGACCCTAAATATGCCTCTAAGTGTTTATTTGTGACATGTAGCTTCATATGAGGACTCTTAACAATGTACCTACACACTTCTCAGGTTTTTATTTGCTTGTTATTACCTAATTTACTTCATACACCCATTTTAGGTCCTTGAAATAGGCCAAATTGAGCTAGTTTGCATTATCACTTATCAAATTTGAACTTTTCTTCATCATGTTTCCCCTTAAAAATGTCATATCATGTGTTTCATACCTTTACCATTCTTTTCCATCTGCCTCATTCCTTCACTCCACCTTTCCAAGTCACTTTGCTACTTATGCCTAAGGATTATGCCTTCTAATTTGAGTTAGTCTCGATCAATTCAACTCATGTACCTCTGTATTCATCCTTATGACCTTATTTCCACATCATATACATGCTATACCATGTATGACATCATCCTACTATGCTAACACATCATCACCCTATCTGTACATCACTTCACTACCTGCTCAAGTTGAGTCTCAACCATGTGTTCTCAAGCCTTGTCCATCTTTTCCTTATCTGACTCACTAAAAGCTTTCCTTCGCTCTCATGCATCCTGCTTTATCATTAATATGACTTTGAAATAAATTAAAACTCAACATTTTCATGCCAAAAATCTCCACCTTTGTCATTGATGGAAAACCGTTTGTTTCTTCTCCCCTTTTTGCACTAATGACAAAGTACAAGTTTGTAATACTGGTCTTCATCTTTATCTATTGATTAAAGACACTTGTTTTCAAGATTCCTCTTTTTCTTGTTAAGGACAATCAGTAGGTGGTTATTTAATATATTTATCCTTTGGGATAAGTTCTAGGCCCTTCCAGCTTGCTTTGTTTCACCATACCCTAATAGGGTTTCTTACCCATCCGGTAAGAAAGAAAATTTCCATAAGACAATTGAAACACATTTTAGAAACTTGGAAATTCACCAAGAGGTCAATTTTTACCTAAGGAATCTCATGAATTTGATAGTGAACTCCATCTTCCTTTAAACCATACATTAAAGACATTATCTACATTGTTCTACCTTCTCATAACATGGGTTATGTACTTCACTTGATCTTTTAAATATTTTAATCAAGTTGTTACCTTCACCTTGGTTTATAGGACCTCTGAGGAGTTTAATATTTTTAGATAATATTTATTCATGACATGTTGAAGCTCGATAATCATTCTTCTCCATATTTTTTGACTTGAGTCATCATGTTATACTAACATTGCTAAATTTCCTTGACCAATAATGAGAACACATGATTACTTCATGAACTATTATGAACTTGAGAAAGGTACACATATATCTCATGATTTCACAAGCTTCACCAGGTTTTGAGTTTTAAAGGCCTTGATTTTCTCTTCAATCTTGCATTAAGGATCTTGTACACTCATCTCTCACTTACTTAAGCTTGTCTTCGAATTAGCCTTGACTGTAAATTTTCTTCCTTCTTAGACCATGATGCATTTTGATAGTTCATTGTTTGTGTGTTCTTCCTTCACCAATTTCAACCTTTTCAATGATCCTCTCAAAGAATTTTATGAGACTTTTAGGGGCATTTGTTTCATTCTTCACTAGTGGATTTTTCCTACAACCTCTTATGGAGAATTTGATAAGTTTAGACTACTTTATCCTTTCACACATAGATTCTTTATCACAATGACATTTAAAGACAGGCATACTTGATCAAGGTTAGAGTGACTAACTAAGTGCAAACTTGAAATATTTGATCAACCTTGACATTGTTTACTTAATATGATACAATTTATTGATCATTTATTATCAACGGACACATTGATACTATGTCATTTACAATTACCCATACTTATCACGATTGATATCAACATTAACACTCAAAATCAACTTTTTTCAAATCATAATATATTGTTCAATGTTCCTTTGACTCATGAGACTTTTCTTGAAGCTTGGAATGATTTCCAAACTATGTACTATTACACACTTTGAATGGATCTTAATGAGATAGTCTTGACAAGTTAAACAAAGGCATGAACACGTTGTTTTTCAAATGAATGAACTACCATGACCTTTGACCTTCATGTACAATGCACATATCAATCTTCAAAATGGACCTTAAGAAAGGATTGACCAAGCATACCTTTTGTCTAGTGATACATTTTCCACATAATAAGTCTTTTATCAGCACTTCTTGATGATGAATCTACTTCAAAACTACACCAATGCTTTTTTCAAGTAGAATATTCCTTCTAGAATCCTAGAGAAGGAACTCTATGTTTGTTATACCACATCATTATAATAGGAAGTCATCAAAGGAACTTGATGACTCATTCTTTCCTCTTTTTGCTCTTGACACTTTCTCATTCTTCTTGAATGTCCTATTAGATGTGCTAATTCCATATCCTAAGTCTCCATCACATGATTGAACTCCCGATAGAAAAGTGTGATGAACTTCATTCCCTTTCTTTCTCCTAACTATGAATGGAGGTTCTTCATGACTGGAACTTGGCTTGCTCTCAACTTTCTCAATGTGATCACCACCTTCTAATATCTTGCTTGAGCTAGTCTCTCCCATGAATTTCTCTAACACACTCTTAGGATTGGTTTTCACTTTATATACCTTATTAACCTTCCCTTTTACTACTTGAGTTTTGTTGTTATGCCTAAAAGGTTGATTTTTATAATAGTGCTTTGAAAAGTGTCTAAGTTTATGGAAATTGAAACACACAACTTGATTCTTGCTTATATATGGGTATGGACTGAGATTCCAACCATACGTATCCTTCTCATGACTCTAACACTTACTAGAAACATGTCCAACCATGTTACAATTAGAGCATACTATCTTATTCATACATATTGAGTCTTTTGTTCTTGAAAGCTGGTTGGATGCTTCATAAAGGAAGTATAGAGCTATGTGACCTTTCTCTTTATAGTTGAAGAATAATTTGTTCCTTACTTTCTCATCTTTTATTTCCCTCCATGTATGGTCATCTATGACATGCTTCCTACATTCCTTAGCTTTATGTCCAAAATTGTGACAAGAAAAGCAATAACCATTAAATGTTCTTTCATACCTAGATGCATTTGGTTGCCTAATTGATTTAGTCCTTGAATGTGTCCCCTTTTTCATCTTAATATTTTATTGTTTGCTTGGACCAAGATTTTCATCTTCACACCTCTTCATATGTTCTATTATGACTCCTAGTCATGTCTTGTCACTACTACTTTTTAACTATCCATAATTCCATTTAGAGCTTTATATTTCTTTTCCATATTTCCATACATCTTCAATATTTCTTTTGATTTTACTAGTTCAATTTTCAATGATATTGATTCCTCTTCATGTATCATGCAAGTTTCTTCTTTGTCGTTAAGGGATTTTTTCACTTTGTCAACTTGAGACTTCATCTCTGTATTGAATTTCATGTACTCTTCTTATTTGATTTTGAGAGAGGTTGAAATCAACTTCATTTGGGCTTCTAGTTATTTGAGTCCATCTTCATGTTCTACATCTTTCTGATTCTTTCCTCAAGAAGATTTATTTTCTCTTCATATTATTTCACTAATAGCTTCAATTTTTTATTCTTTCTTCTTTGATGTTTCAATTCCTCCAGGGAACTTATCAATTATGCTTCAATATTTACTTCAACATCATCTTCATCTAATATTTCATCTTCACTGAGATACTTATCTCTTGAGTTGCTTCCAGAGACTATCCTCTATATCCATGATTGTATTCCAATAGGATCTCCTCCAAGTTGTTATACATTATTCAAGAGGACTATGCTCTAATACCAAGTGTTGTAAATTATAGGTACCGAGAGGGGGTGAATTATTACTTGTACAAAATTTGATAGACAGCTTCAATTTCTTTATTTTTTCTATGTTAAAACCACAAAATATTTCACAAAAATCAACATGAGAATAAACACAGAGACAAGATTTAATGTGGGAAACCCTTCAAGGGAGAAATATCCATTGAAACCAAAGGACTAGCTTGGACAAAATTTTCCTATAAATGTTACAATGATTTCATTGTGTATTATCAACTCAACTTCGATCATCAACTCCAATACTTTAGTCAAGCTACCACTTTACCTTTATCAAGCTTCAACTTGCATGGAAGATTCAACTCCCAACACTTCAACCAAGATTCAACTTGAGCTTCACGTAAGCTTCCACTTACCAAAACCATCAACTCCTTATGTGATAATCATTCACTTAGAATTCTACACAATGTTTTGATCACTTTCCTTATGTTGTCTCTCACAACAAATTATGATCACTTCTTCATCTCAACTTCTTCTCTTCTCATCCCTTTCATCTACTGAAAATATTTTTCATACAAGGTTGATTTCACATACTCATTCTTGTCATTAGTATCTCCTTGAATCACATTCTCAGTCACTCATTCTCTCATGTGTTTAACTTATGTAAAAAAATCAGTCAAGAAGGCATACTCCCGATTTTTCATGTCCTCAAACTCCTTCATAGTATAAACATCAGCAACATGTTCTTGTGTTATTCCTTCATACACTTGCACCTCATTTAGCTAGTCTTCTTGCTTGGTAAGTTCCTTTTCCAAAACAGAAACTCTGTATTTCTTCAACAAATTTAATGTACATAAGGCATTTAAAAATACAAGAAACACGTCCTTCTACCACTTCACCTTCCAAATTCTTTTCGCATCATTGATCCTCAACGCACATGGAACATAATGAGACATCAATAAAATTGATGCAAAGTAATCATTATGCTATGTACCTTGGGATATGATATTATAATGTATATGGATTGATGGAGATGCCGACATGTAGCACACATCCCCTTAGTTAGTTATATGGGGTCACATAGGAATTAGTTATATTGGGTAATGAGTCGACTGCATTAGAATTAGGTGTTACCCATATATTAAGAGTAATGTATGTCTATAAAAGGGATGTGAGTATCAAGGTCATGGACATATTAGTTGAGTCTTCTACTTGGTAGAGGTATATTGGAGGTTTGCCCCTTGAAGTGGATTCTCATCTTGGGAGATTGTGGAGTTACCCCTTCCTTAAGGAGCATTGTATGGTGTTTCCCTATCTTAAGGGTATTATTCTACATATATTGAATATTTAGGCATCTTGGCCCACCCATATCTCTTGAGTTGTGTTATCTTCTGCAGATTATTCATTTATTTTATGCAAAGATCTTAGAATTTGGTATCAAAGCATCGATTTCGGTAAAAAATGGGTCCAAAACCTAATTTTAGAGATTTATCTATAGTTTAAAATATTCTCGTGAATTTTTTCTCAATAGTTTTACCATAGTTTTGAAAGGGTTTCAAATCTACAGTAAAAATTTCAGAAATTTTAAATGTGTTTTGTGGAAGTTATTGAATTTTTAGCATTTCGCTAAATTTGCTTCACATGTGGAAAGTTTTGGAATAAATTTTCTAATTTTTTACCAGAATTGAGACTCCTCTTCATGAAGCTATGATTAAAATTTCAGAATGTTTGGATTGGTTTTGAAGAATATATTGCAATTTTTAGGTTTTTCATAAAATCGGCCTCCATGTTGCAATTTTCCATATTTCTTTGATTTTTTTACATATTCGGAAATCTCTCACAATTTTAGTAGGGGTTACTTCTTTGTGGTTTCAGATTGGAGGCTGAATTATAGATGAAATCATCAGGTCAAACATTAGTCAAAGGAGTAAGTTTGTGAAACCTTAATTTTTGAGCATCATGGATATACCAATTTTTGTGGCAATAGGATATTGTGGAGTTACTCCTTCCTTAAAGGAGCATTGTATGGTGTTTCCCTACATTAAGGGTATTATTTTGCGTATATTAAATATTTGGGCATCTTTGCCTACAAATATCTCTTGTATTGTGTTGATATTGATTATATTCTACATATTTCTAATTTATCATAAGCAAAGATCTTATCATTTAGTATCGAGCATCGATCCGAGAAATTTGTGGAATGAAACCCTAATGTTGGTGATTCGGCTATATCTAGATATTTACTTGGAATTTTTCCAAGTTTTTTTTTGGGTATTTGATACATTATTCAAGGTCATGGAGGTATTAGTTGAGTCTTCTACTTGGTAGAGGTTTATTGGAGGTGTCCCCCTCAAAGTGGATTCCCATCTTGGAAGATTGTGGATTTAATCCTTCCTTAAGGAGCATTGTATGGTGTTTCCCTACCTTAAGGGTATTATTATGCATATATTGAATATTTGGGAATCTTGGCCCACTCATATCTTTTGTGTTGTGTTATCTTCTATAGATTATTTGTTTATTTTATGCAAAGAACTTAGCATTTGGGGACGAAACATGTCAAAGAGGGAGGAAATGTTATGTACCTTGGGATATGATATTATAATATATATAGGTTGATGGAGATGCCGACATGTGGCACACATCCCCTTAGTTAGTTATATGGGGTCACATATGAATTATTTATATTGGATAATGAGTCAGCCTAAATTGGGATTACGTGTTACCCATCTATTAAGAGTAATGTATGTCTATATAAGGGATGTGATTATCAAGGTCATGGAGGTATTAGTTGAGTCTTATACTTGGTAGAGGCATATTGGATGTGTCCCCCTCTAAGTGGATTCCCATCTTGGGAGATTGTGGAGTTACTCCTTCCTTAAAGAGCATTATATGGTGTTGCCCTACCTTAAGGGCATTACTCTACATATATTGAATATTTGGGCATCTTGGCCCAACCATATCTCTTATGTTATGTTATCTTCTGTAGATTATTCGTTTATTTTATGCAAAGATCTTAGAATATTATAATTTCAAGGATGCCATAATCATATTCAGACCTTACATAGCTATGTTGTGCCAGTCATAACCTCTATGTTGATCACCAAATAAATGTTGCACATGTTGTATATCGAGATGAGATTCCATTTTCGATACACGGTGACAACTTTGACTTCAGAATCGACTTTTTCAATTTTTCCTTTACCTTTCAACGTACCATTTTGGCTTGTAACTATTTTACATTAATAAACAATTGTTATTATCATGAACACATGGTAAAATACTTATCATTAGGATTTATAACCTCTTCACATCCTTCATTCCTTTCCATTTTTCCCGAAACCTTTATGGGAGCTTCAAACTCATTCATGGAGGATTGAAAATTTATATTGAATAGATTAATATTTTCACAATTATGCATGCACCTTCAACACATTCTAAATCATGGATATGATATAAAATTATGTGTAGAAAACCTTCAGATGCAAGGAGAAGCTTCAAAACTCTCATTTAAGAAATAACATGCATATTTGAACTAATAACAACGAGACCTTTAAACTAGGAAATTTTTCCTCAACAAAGTAAGCTTGATCATGCACTTGATCACTTCTTCAAGACTCCAAAATCATTTGTGGAAGGTTATATGTCTTGACCAACTTATCATGTTCATATCTTGCTTCATTTCAGGTCAAGGAGTTCAAGCAAGCATGTTTTCACAAACCACTCAAACTGTGTTTTATGCTTCTTAAAATCAGTCTTACTTTATCTTGCACTAAACACATGAAACATCACTTTCATGATGACCCAATGCATTGAAAACTTCAAGATACATCTCTACTATATGGACACTTATTCTTCTCGCATGGATTGGATGAGGAAAATCAAGTTTTCTTTGTCAAAATCATAATCCTTCTTGACTAGTCCGGTAGGATAGTTTTGGATCACTCAACCTTATATATGCAAGAACTTTATCATGCTAAAACAAGAAAATTATTAGCTCGTAAAGGACACCTTAATGTTATTCAAGACCATAAACAACATCATCAATGTTCATTTCATCATAAGCACCTTCATTTCACCATCACTAACTTTGTATACTAGCTTTCTTAGTGGGAAGTTTGAGAGAAACTCATATATCATTAATTTTCTTCACATAACTAACCCAGATGACTTCATTAACATCAAGATCACATCACACGGTTTTTGGAACACATCAAATTTAATTTTGACTTCATTTTTGAGCTCTTTATGCTGAAATCTCTACAAAACACTTATTTTCTTGTGGGGTCCACCATGTTTCATAAGCTCAAACCACCATGAACATGAACTCTAATGAGTTATCTACACACTCAAATCATTTGCAAGGAAAAAAAAACCATTTTGAGTCATAACCAATAAATTTTCTCCATACCGCTTTCAATTGGGGTTTAGGAGGGTTTTAAACATTGCCAAAAAATGGATAGAACTTTCTTGTCCTTCATCCTTTTGACTTCAATTTTTTTGCAAAATTTCTTTCTCTCAATGCTCTTCAAAATGTCTCTTATGATATATCTAGAGAATGTTTTTCAATTTATATTTAATGCTAATAATTCATGGCACTATTTTAGCATACCTTCCTTAACCCGGTTTTGACAAAATTGCAATTTCTTGCGTAAAATGTATCCTCAAATTTGGTCCACACCTTCATGACTACCTCCTCCATAATTTTTTATGGCTACTTTCTCATAAATTTATTGGAAGCACAATGGACTGATAGGGGTTTGAATCATTCCTTACAAAATTTAAATCGATTTCATATTACTTATTCAAAACAAAAACCACTTATCCAACCATTAATGTGTGCATAATATCAAATACCATACATACAATGAACAATAAGAAAGAGAGTCAAAACAAAACACAAGATATTAGTTTAAAACCCTCATGGGGAATAAAACCCACTAAAACACAATATTATATTGATATGTTTCAAATTTAGTGAGGTGCTAACCCTAAAAGGAGCACCAACCCCTAGTTTAGTAAAGCACCAACCTTACAATGAGCACCAACCCCTAGTTTTGTGAAGAACCAACTCCAAAAGAGAATACAACCCCCTAAGATGATAAATCACCCACTAAACCACCTTATTTATGAATATATTTTATGTATGTTTCTTCCACAATTTATTTGAGATCACAAATTCAGCTCACACTCCTTCAAACCCTAGGTCTTCAATCTCTCACAAAATAGCACTTTATTCACTTCTCAAAGCATTAAACACTTCCACACATGCTTTCTATAATTATTTAACTTGAATCAAACTTTATCAGCTCTCAAATCATGCTCACACACTTGCAAAACTCTCACACATAGGTCGTGCATTTTGCACACACACATAACTAGCTCACAAAAGCACCCAAAACCATGCTTTTATAAGCTATCCTTCATTCAAATTAAAAATAGTTAGATTTCCCTCCTTTATTTTGAATTAATTATCTTTAAAAATCCCATAAACTTTATCATAACAGTCACAAGTGACCCAAGTAGGTCGGCCTAGCCAAAAAAATCTTACCATGCACCAAAAATCCTCAAAACCTTGCCATTGGAATGAGAAAAATCCTCTAACACCAAAAATATTTTTATTCAAGCTCTAAAAATCACCACACATTTTTAATATGACATTTTAAAAATTTCCATGGTTTTAATTTACATGAACCAATCAAATTATTTCATTTAATGGGCCCATTGGCTCATTTCCTTCACAAAAATAGTTGTTTCCAACAACCTAAATCTACCTTTGGGCCTCAAGAACCCTCAATATGAACTAAAATATGGCATGTGACCACTCTATGGAAATTATATAACCTTTATCACACTTATAATAAAGTTATAACTCATGAAACAATCATATGTTTAAACCACATCAACTTTTGCCTTCACCAAATCAAGTCTGCCCAAAAAGCAATTTTATAAATGTAACAGGTTTTCACCCTTTATGACTCTTTAAAGACTTAAAAATGTATAAAATTCATGAAAAATTAATCCCTCTTCACTTTACATGTGATATCAAGCATCACCCAATCCATTTCATGCACTAACCAACTCAATCTTTCAACAAAAAAGTTATGTCTTGAAAAGCAGAAACCTTCTTTCTCACAAACTGACATGGAAACCACATCAAATAAACTCATCATAAGACCAAACTTATACCATTGGAAATATATCTAAATTAAATTTCTAGAACATATTTTAACTCCTTCCAACTCTAAGTGGAAGGCCTTCAACCAAGTTGATCTTTACAAACTACCTAAAATTGCCCCAAAGTTTCCCTTTGACCAATCAATATAAATGAATCATACTTTATAATTTAACAGCATCACCATGACCTAAAACCATCATGTACATCAATAAAAACTCACATAATTCACATAATGATCATTTATTTTGTAACTCATTTGGACAACCTTGTCCCAAACTGAACTTCTTCATAAATTGACATGTTTGAGTGGGGTCCACTCATCACCACAACCTCTACCATACCTTTATAGAAACATGTATTAGTCATATACATTTTTCAATCATTATCTATGCTCTAGAAAAAAATTCTAGCTACTTAGGAGAAATTTCTCTCCTACCTCTTTTGAGCTAGGGTTTCAAACACATAAAGAGTTGTTTACCTTCTTAACATCCATTCATAAAAATGAAGATTAAATGACCTCATTATGTTTTGTGAAAACTTATATACTAAATTTAGAAACATCCCTAAAACCCACATTATCCCATGCAAAGCACACATTTTAGGGTGAGCATCAGAAGATTCAATTCGAGCTGAAATGACCTTGTTCTTGACCCTGTTTCACCAAAACTGACATAACATGCAAAATACTCATCATGGAAACATGAAAAATTTCTTAGAGTACCATGACACACCCTAATAACATCTCCAATCATCACTATGTCACAAACTACTCTCAATATTTCCATCCACTGAAACTTGCATAACTAGCCTTTAGGTTTTACACTATAAAGGATAGGGTCAACTGAAATAACATCATAAAATCACTCCAAAAGGTCCTAATATACATTTTATATCATGAATCAACTACCTAAATTCATCCATGAGCTCATATATCTCCATAACTAATCCTCATTCCTTCTAACAACCATACTTGGTCCAAATGAACACCTAAACATGGTCACCAACCTTTATTTACACCTTGAATCTCATGTGAGTGCCCAAGCACTCTAAAATCATTCTCTACATTATACCAAAATTCTTCTAAAGTAAACAATAATTCCAACCAACATGCACCATCATCTAGGCTAGCTAGGTCACCTAAATAGGATTGCAAGAACAAACACTTCTCAAATCAACCTATGCAACCATGAGCATGTATGGATCCACATGTCATCATCATCCTCAACATGCTCTGACCCTACTCCATCATCCACTTTTTCATTAATGAGGTTTTGCATCAATGACAACACCTAAACCACAACATGCCAACAATCTCCCCCTTTGTCATTGATGGAAAACTACTCTGAACTTCTCCCCCTTTTTACATTAATGAAAAAGGAATACCTATACCAACATGTTCTTCACCTCCTAAGCTTCATAGGATCATATCTTTTGGTTGGAAACATCAACCAAATGTCTCATTATAGCTCAAAACTTGAGATTCTTCACAAAATCTGATTTTTATCCATTTATAACCATGGAACCACTATACTACCCATGGGAAAATCACATAAAACACCTAAACATGCCAATAATCATGAAGGAAATGTTATCATACCTATGATTTGGGATAAAATACCATCATCCACCTTGTAAACATGCAACTTGTCATTTCACCTCAAAACTTTGTTTTTTTCCACGAGATCAATGTAGAGATCATATATCTAAAGCATGTCACAAGTAAACCATGTCAACAATGATGTAAAACAGCTAAAATATCCTCCTTACCTTCATTTTTGAGCTTACACAACTATTCAAGTCACAAATTGACTTATCTCTTACCACTTTTAACTTCAATCCATCTTAAAGACTCGATATCCCGATTCTTACATATTAGTGTAATTTCATTTAATTTTGGGAGCTCAAAATCATCATACGCATCATGACCATGAAATTCACAACTCCCCTAGGAATTATACCATTCATACTTAGTAGAAAAACACTTAAACAACCTTCTTACCTTGAATACTTGGCATGGATGGATGACAAACACTTGAGCACTTGTCCTAAAGCATTCTTTTAGACTTTGATAGTCATATTTGGATGATATAATGCAAATGTGTCCTTGACGTGCTTGACCTTGAAGAGAAACACCTAAAGCATACCTCATATACCTTGAAGACATCCATAGCACCTTATAGAGGCACACACACATGATCCCCCTGTCTTATTTGGATCATACACATAATCCACCTATGGAAGCATCTTTTCACACTATATATACCATTGTAGTAATATAACAGGATTACTGAGATCTTGAACCATCCTTTTGATCCAAGCCTAACTAATGAGCATAGGCAAATGATGTTCCATTAACAACCAAATTTATCAACCTTTGAGAACACACAAAAACATCATGAAATATTTTCAAAGATAACTTCCATCATTATCAACTATCACCTACATGCATGTAGGTTGCAACATTAAAGCAAAAATGACCATTATCACCATAATAAGCACAAATCCAATAGACATACACTTGCATTTTTGGTATGATTTCCACTTATAGACCATGTATACCAATTGAGAGAACCTTATCATTCCATATATGGACTTGACACACACATCTCTCACCAGAAGGACAAACCATACCTTGCCTCTCACACATTCTTTGATCATGTAGCTTGACATACTTTTGCATTCTTATCTCTCTCGAGCTCTCATACACAATGCATTTAGCAATTTTAGACTCAAACACCATGTCACGTCTATAACTTTCCTTCTTTAGAAACTATATAATCTCAAGATCATCTCCATACATATCATATTTGTATAAATTTACATTATTTGCCTCTGTCTCACTACCAATCCCTTAGCATGTAGTTTTAGTTCAAGACCCAAATAAGAACAACATTCAAGCTTTGACATACCTGGAAATACCTTTTTCATTTCTCAAAACTTCAAACCCCATAGAAATATTCATTGCAGCATAGATATACCTCAATAATAATGAAGCTTCTCTATTTATCCAACCACTACCATTCAATTTTTCACCAAGTCTTGGTCTTCTTGCTCAAAGATCTATGTCTCCTCATAGTCACCCATCAATGATTGAATACATTGATCAAGTACTTGAAGGATTTGATATAGTAAACCACATTCTAAAAAAAACACTATCCCAGATCATGAGAAGTCATACATACTCCTAAAATTTTATTGAAGTCATCGTGTGGCAAAAATACCACCTACAACCTTCATATTCATTCATTCAATTGTAAACACCATACAAGATGCTCTAGAGAGACAAATATCAAAGATTCTACCCAACCACACTTTCAAGGAGATATAGAAACATTTTTCATGTATTGAATAACCTATTAAATCATCATTGTGTTCCTTATCTCATTTTCACTCTTCTATATTAAGTGCACTTTATGATAACTATCCCTAGACTAATGAAGAATCACACATAAATTTTGATACATAAACATTTGTAATTATATATCACCTTTTATGGACACCCATTTGGCCTTATTATCTCCATCATGAACCTTAAGGACTAATTCCAAAGGATACATACCCATTTCTTAGTTCATTCTTCAAAGAATTTGGTCTTTTTAGCACTAACATTATCAAACTGAAATTTGTCATATATTCCCAAATATTTAGTTATTTTCAGGGACTAAATCCACTAAATTCTTGAATCACTCACATTCTAGATTATTTGTAAAAACAATCATTGCAATCAATCATTTGGACCTTAAAAATAATATCCCTTTCATATCGTTGAATCCACCTTAGTTTGCATTAGTCAACCTTCAATAACACTTACACATACCTCATAAATATGATGATTTGATCAAGTCATAATTTGATTAATCTTACTATCTTTAACCCTTATTCATAGAGAAATAGGACAATTTACATCATGATGAACACATCACAAGAGAAAAATACCTAGACCATTTGGTCTTAACACACCCTAGTTAACAATGACACACCAATGAATGACCATGAGACTTTAAGAGACTACTCATACCAAGACTTTCCTTTTGAGACCTCTACATAGCATCTTACATCATATACCCTTAAATATACTTGATTCAAGCACTTAGAGTTTATGAAAACATCATGACACTTCATTTATGATGCAGAACTTCCTTAGACACCACAAACCATAGACACTTGACAATTGTACTATTCACCTACTCAAACCAAAAGGAGACCTTATGAATGATTGATAAGATATTACAAACCTATTATGAGACATCAATTATGACTCTTACACACACTACTCAAGTCATCTAAACTGACATTATACCATGAAAAATCAAACACAAAACTCGAGAACACAGACTCTTATACCTCAAAGATAACAAGACTAATATATTTGACATTCACAACAAGACCAAATATTGATCTATAAGACCATGATAAATGATTTAAATAGACATACCTTGACATAATGAGGAGACACACACACAGACCAATACATCTCCCCATCACTCCAATGCTTCATTGGAACCAATACACATCTAAGAAGCATAGTAGAGGCATATGAACACCATAAAGACCTAAAATAAGGTCTTAAGAGGTCTCATGCCCTCTTAGACACCTGGATAACTCCTTCTTCTTCATTCTTCTATTCTAAACTCTAAATTATGCCTTTCCTTTCATCAACTCTAGCATTTTATGAGAATCCATGGTCTCTCCTAAGCTACCAATTCCTTCTTTGACTATTATTATGCATTCTTGACCTCTAAAAGCTTCTCTCGTGCACTCTAGGACCTTGAGCCTTCTGATTTTGTCTTGAGAAGCCATGGTAGTAGTCCCTTGCCACATGACCAACATCATTACAATGGTAACACACTATTGTATTATTCCTCTTGAAACGATCAATATGACTAGATGAATTATATAAGCAAAATTGAGAATTATGACCTACCTCATTACACTTGTAGCAAACCACATTCTTAGCATATTCACTCCTATTTTCTCTTCATGGATGAGTATCTCTAGAATACCTTCTACACTCTTTATCCCTATGACCAAATTCATTACAAGTATAACAATATCCATTGAAATTTCTTTCATACCTTGAGGCATTAGGTTACCTAATAGGCTTGGTCTTCTCATTGTCCTTGGCATTGGTGACTTTCTTTCCTTCCTTGGTGCTTAGTTCACCTATTTACTTGCTTGAAACCATATCCACTTGCTTTACTTATTTTTCCTTGACTTCATATTTGAAGCCCAAACTAGCTCTATCACCTCTGCTTTCTTGATTTCTTAAGAGAACACCAAGAGCCTTGGAAATTTATTCAAATTTCTGATATGATTTTACATTATTAGTTGTATCGATAAATCCTTAAGTAGAATAAATTTTTCCTCCTTAGATTACATGCTAAGATTCATAGTGCTCATTTTCATCTCTATCCTTTTTACAATTTCATCAAGCTTCTCAGTAATATCCCAATGCTTCCCTTCTAGTTCCTAAATTCTTGCTTCATATTCCTTGACCTATGATTTCAATTTCTCATTTTCTTTTTCAGCATGCTTCAATTTTGACTGAACACAAACCAATTTAGTCACAATTTCATCTTATTCTCCTTCAAAACCTTTGCAAGAATCTGATAAAAACTCACCCATCAATGAAGAATCACCACTAGTGGATCTCATAGCTTCTTTTGTCATGAATAAGACCTCATCACCTACATCTTTGTGATCAGATTCAAACTTAGAATTAGATCCATCAGCTTCACTACTTGCTTCAGAGGAATAGGCCTCTTCCTTGGTATAGAAACTCTTCTTACCCTTATTCTTGAAATCAACCTTCTTGAACTCTTTCTTATTTTTATCATACTTCTAATTTTTCTTCTCATGATCACTTTCATGATCATCATTCCCTTTCTTATCATGTCTATGAGGACATTTAGCATAAAAATGACCTACTTTACCATAAATAAAACATTTGAAAGGAATTTTACCCTTGTACTTACCAGTTCTAATAGTTAGTCTCTTAGCAATCATTGTAAATAGTTCATCATCTAGCTCATGAGTAGCATCATAAGATTTTACCTTCTTATCCTTTTCCATCTTCTCCACTTTGAAATTTATCTCTTTCTTGGCTGGTTTAGAGTCAATCACCCTCATCTCATAAGCAAATAAGTACCATGTAGATCATCCATCTTCGAGGTAATAAAATATTTGGCTTCTTCTATGGCAGATACTTTGAATCATATCTAGGAGTTAGAGATCTCAAAATATTTTGAACAACTACTTCTTTCACATCTTCTCCTAACCCTTTCATGTTATTGACAACCTTATCAACTCTAAGTAGATACGTGCAAATGACGCTTCATCATTCATCTTAAAGGACTCAAATTAATTTCTAAAATTTTGAAGCTTAACAATTCTTACCTTATAAAACTTGCAATTTATCTCATGCTTCCTTTGATGATTTCCAATGCATTACTTTTCCCAACTCAGATTCTCCAAGACCATGTATGATAGCATTAAAGGCCTTACAATTGTTTTCATATGCCTCCTTGTCTAGTTTACTTGGTAGGAGGAGTGGCAAGAGGAGTATAACCATCTTCCACATCTTTTCAAACATCAAACCCTAGAGATATAATATTATTCTTCATCCTCATACTTCAAAAATAGTTTTTTCCATCAAACAATGGTACCTTTCCAATAGAGGAACCACTCACCATTATTTTGCTTCAAGGATCTCCTCTTAAGTGATCAAAAATCTCCAAAAGGACCTTATATGATACTAATTTTTATAATCACAATGGATTGAGAGGAGGGTGAATCAATCCTTACAAATTTATAAATCAAATTTCATATTACTTATTTAAATCACAAAACCACTTATCCAACCATTAATGTGTGCACAATATCAAATACCATACATGCAATGAACCATAAGCAAGAGAATCAACACAAGAACATAAGATGTAAGTGGAAAACCCTCATGGGGAAGAAAAACCACTGAAACACAATCATTATATTGATATGTTTCAAATTTAGTGAGGCACCAACCCCATAAGGAGCACCAACCCCTAGTTTAGTAGAGCACCAACCCTACAAGGAGCACTAACCCCTAGTTTTGTGAAGCACCAACTCCACAAGGAGGCTACAACCCCCAAGATGATCAAGCAACCCACTCAACCACCTTATAGATGAATATATCTGATGTATGTTTCTTCCACAACTGATTTTAGATCACAAATTCAACTCACACTCCTTCAAACCCTTATCAAACCCTAGGTCTTCAATCTCTCACAAACTAGCACTTTCTTCACTTCTCAAAGCTTCAAAACCTTACACACATGATTTATGTAATTATTCAACATGTCACACACTTTATCATCTCTCAAATAATTCTCACACACCTACAAAACTCTCACACCTAGGTCACACTTTTTGCACACACACAACTAGCTCACAAAAGCACCCAAAACTATGCTTTTATAAGCTTTCCTTCATTCAAATTCAAAAGAGGTCAGTTTACCTCATTTATCTCAACCATTATCTTTAAAACATCCCATAAAATTTATCATAATAGTCACAAGTGACCCAAGTAGGTCAGCCTAGTCAAAACCTCTTACCATACACCAAAAACCTCAAAACCTTGCAATTGAATGAGAAAAAACCTTTAACACCAAAATGTTTTAATTAAATATCCAAAAATCACCACACATAGGTAATAATGGAATTTAAACATCATCCATGGTTTCACTTTACATGAACCAATCAAATTAGTTCATTTAATGGGTCCATTGGTTCATTTCCTTCACAAATACAGCTTTTTCCAACAACCTCGAATCTTCCTTTGGGCCTCAAGACTCCTCACAATGATCTAAAATATGGAATATAATGACTCTATGGAAATCATAGAACATGTAAAACACTTCTAAGAAATTTAAAACTCGTGAAACAATATTATGCTCAAACCACATCAACTTTTGACTTCACCAAATCAAGTTTCCTAAAAGTAGTTTTATAAATGTAACTAGTTTACACCCTTGATGAAACTTTCAAGACCTCAAAATAGATTAAATAGATGCCAAATTAGTCCCTTTTAACTTTACAAGTGATATCAAGCATCACCCAATCCATTTCATGCACTAACCAACTAAATCTTTCAGAAAAACAGTTGTCCTGAAAAATAAGAAACCTTCTTGCTCAAAAATTGACGTTGAAACCACATAAAATAAACTCATCATGATACAAAACGTATACCATTGGAAATATATATGAATTACCTATTATCAAAAATCATAGCACCCCTGAATTTCCAAAGATGTGAATGGGACATTCGATGTGATTGGGTAACATGGGTATCACCTCTCAAGTTGTGGGACTTGCGGGCTTGAGGTGAACCTCCGGAGAAGGATGGCTTCCTCTTCCTAAACTAAGCACTAAACTACTCCTAATGAAAAAAATAGTTAACTAAACCTATACTAGCATTTCTAAGGAGACAGGAGAGATATTGCATGAAATAAAACCTACACTAGAAATGGTGATGCACCAAGAAAAGGGGTTTTTCTAGACAAATTCCCAGTCTTCCAATGAAGAAGGATGAACATGGGAAGGATGGACATGCATCACAGACCCAATTACATATAATACTCCATTCCCATTAAGCACAACATCTTCCAAAACTTGCAATAGAAACATGGGGTTGCGGTATAGATACATACAAACATGAAAGAGGCATAAGGAAGAAACAAAAATGCTGCAAGGACACAATTAGTCACAAAACATCATTTTATTACTCTAAGCACATGCACAATGCATCATTACAGTAAGAAGAGGCAAGGGTTGTCATTACAATCTTTGGAAGGAAGGCTTGAAAGCCTCTAAATTCACAACAGCTCAACTTGGAAGAAGAGGGGAAGCTTGATAAGAATTGTCTAACTAACTAAATTAATGCACCCCTTTACATTTTATAGAAAGTATGAGCTGGTGAGAGAAATAAGGAAGAAATCCTAAAATCTAGGCATAACAGTAGCAAGTATGGTCTCCTTGTAACTTTCCATGCTTGACCTAGAGCACTCCATGCTTGTTTGCCTCATTAATCGTAAACTCGCCCCTCTATGCCTTCATAAATTTAAATTCTTGAATTCCTCTCCATTTAATTAAAACCAATATTTTAAAATTCTTTGGAGAAGCCAAATTGATCCATCGGTGGAACCCATGGAGTTGAATTGGAATTTGAGGGTGTTTTATTCACTAACTCAAGAAATGGGTCGTCATCGACTTGCCAAGATGACTAGCGAGCTCCCCTTTCTTCTTTGCGAGCTCCCTATTATGTTAACATTACCGCCGCCGCTTTATATTTATTGACTCCAAAATTATCTCAAAGGCTCCTCAGTAAATTTCCCACCTCGCATTGGGAAAGTTCCACGTGTTCATCACCTAGCATCAAGGTTGCGTTGATTAATGGGTCTCAAAAGCACTACATCGAGTCCCTTACTAACAGCTCGGATGACCATACTGGCTCTCCCCATGGGGTGTAACCCCATTACCGCCCAACATGTCAGCTCCACTTTCACCCCATCAACTCGGTGTCTAACTCGGGCCAATCCAACGAGCTCCTAGAACCCTATACTACCTACTCACTTGCCAACTCAGTTGATGACTTTGTGCACTCCTCGAAAACCACCCACGCATTGACCTAGTCACCCCATCGATTTCAAATTCGAGACTCCCGACTCGTCACTCCTTGATTGCAGACCGACATTTCCGATGTCCAAAACTCAAAACTCCAAATTTTAGAGGTCAAACTTTAGACATCCCTCCCCATTTTTACCAACTCAAAGAGTTGATGTCCAAATTCGACATATCACTTCCTTGAACTCGAAAACTACCTCCTGAAATTTGAAGTTCCCTTCCTTCTCTAACATCAAAACCCAACGACCGCCTTTGACTTGCCTCTCTAATTCCACTTCTAAACTCTTATCCATCTCTGTGGCGACCTCAAATTATTTCTCAACTCGTTGTTTTGGTGAGTTAGCTTTCCTTTCACCCCTGTTCAAACCTATTTTATTCATTGCTCAAATTTTTCAACTCGCCACATCAGCAACTTGCCCTCATGGGTTCAAATTTCCCTAGCTCGACCGAGTTAATCCTTCCTATATCTTCTCTTTGTCGAGGCCAAGCTAGTTTATCTTCCCTTCGACGATGCATCCTTTGTGGCCTAGCTCAAACATCTGAGTTATCATCCTACCAAGATTGCCATGTAGCGAGTTGACTATGCCATGGCTAAGCCAATCTCCCTACATCATTTTCCCAAGCTCATTTCATGAGCTAGCATGATTGGATCCCCCTTTGTGTTTCTTCATGTTAGATCGATGATGTTGAGATCAAACCATGAAATGCCGATGTTGAGCCCTCAAATATCTAGTTGAATTGGCTCTGGCCACCACTACCAAGATTTTTATGTGTGTCCTCTCTGACCTCTACACTCAAACATTTGTGTTGGCTTGACACGGTCATGCACCAACTCGTCATAACTCACTCTTCATGACTGTCATCGAGTTGGCATGGTGCCTAGCTCGATGAGTTCAATTTTTGAGCCCCTTGTCATCATGAGTTCCATGCATGTGTTATCTTCATATCCATTGCCTTGTCAACTGAGTAGCTTGCCCCTTAGTCATTCAACTAGCTCGCCAAGTTGTTTTGGAGCTCAATGCCATTTAGTCCCTACAAAGTGGATTTTGCCCTAAATTTGACTTCTTTGGGCCTTCTCTTGAAACTAGAGGATCATGGAAGAACAGTATGACCCCCTAACATGATTTATCAATTTTGATCATTTTTTTGCCCATGTTGACCGGAAGTGGGCTCACTGGGCCATTTTCCGCACTCGAGCAAACCTTGAGCCTTCAAGACCCAAAAAGGGAAAAATAGTCCAAGATGATCCCGAACCTTCCTAACATCAAAAATGCCCCTAAACACAAAAATTTTCATGTAGTCCCCGCAGAATGCTTCATGAAGGACTTTTCTAGTCCTGTGGTCTGATGTGTACCCCATTCTCCATTTTTTGCCAAGGGGCAAAAATGGATAACATTTATGGTGGCTCATGGGGACATATTCCTGCTAAATGGGCTAGATCAATTGCCTTGTGCATCCATTGGACATGGATTCACTATTGATAACTCCGAAACTTATCCAAACCCTTGAAATTGACTCCAAAATCTTCTTGGATACTATTGAATGTGTGCTAACCTGAATTGACCATCTCATTTACAAAATTTCTTAATTATAATTTTTTGTAAGAGTGGAAAATTGTCTTGGTTTGAATTTTCTTGCTCTAGAATTTTATATTTCCAAGTATGAAGCACACTGAATCTGATGATTGCTTGGAATGCATATCACTTTTCGAGTTTGGAGTAAAACATTTACTAAGTTTTGACATCATGGAACTCTATTAAATTCTCGATTTTTATTTTCCTTCGAATACTCCACCTCCGACACATTGACAAGAGCAATGACGAAACACAACACACATTATGTATAAAACTAAAAATCATACATGCTTTAATTGAAATATGCGAGTGTGCACAAGCACTTATTCTACTGAAACAAGCCTACTCCTACCCTACACTAACCAGAAAATGAAAACATCAAACAAAACCAAACACCGTAATGTAAAGTAGCTTCCTTTCCTTAAAATTTGGGACCATGTACTTGATTTTACAATAAGCATGATTGTGTGTATGAGTGAAAGATTGAAAATACAACAACTTTCTACCCATCTTTCCAAAATATCAACATCAAACAAAATAAATACCTCCTTAAGTTGCTCATTTTCTGAATCTTGGAAGTTTTGGTGTTGACCCTTGACACTTTGAGACTCATCCTCATGTTCAGAATTAAACATGACCAGTGGCAACTCTAACCTTTACTCCAATGAAGCTAGGTATCCGATAGGACATGGTCTAATCCATCAAATGGGCCCGCTACTCGAGCCTTAACTTCAATAAGGAAATCTACCTCGAGACATTCCTAAAAAAGGTGATTGTTAGTGAGTTGAGTTTCCTCTTGTTTCTCATATATACAAACTAATTCTCCACTTGGTGAATGGTATGAAAGAGATTTTCTCTTCATTCCCTTTTCCTTCTTTGGCAACAAGAAGCTCCTCCTTCATAGGTTCATCAACCAAATCAGGTTCCACAATTGAGAGCAAGAAACTCTCGGTGATGGCATCTACACTCAAGGCTTCCAAGTCTCTCCCATGTGATCCTCTTCTTCATTCAATGAGAGACATGAAAGATTCAATTCCTCTAATTCGATTCAAGATGGATGTTTGAGATTTTCGGTTGTTCTTGAATATTTCCTTTCATGGTAAGAGGCCTTTTGTGTTGTAGGCTAGGTGATGGAATAGTAAAAATGGCTATTTCTATAGGCTCTTGTCCATTAAGGGAATCCTCTAAATCTGATAGATAACTTGCATCTTCATTTCCTAGTTGTGTTGAGGGTTCAACTTCCATCATGGCACCTTTAAGGTTGGCACTTTGTTCAACCTAACATTCTTCATCCTCAAACAAGAAATTAGAAAGCTCAAATTCTTTTAAAAATTCAGATTTTTATGAAGATGGAGAGGGAGAAATATTTTAAACCTCATAAATGGCCTTATCTCGCACTCAAAGCCTCCAAATCTACCTTGTTCTCCTTCACAACATAAATATATTGGTGACTATCTCAGAGCATGTGATGATGACCTCAGTGGACTAATTCAACCCTTCAAAAGTGTTGCAAGTTCTTGACATGCGAGACAGTGAGGATCACTACATTCATTTATAATATTTTGCACATTCGGAAGCTTTTCTTCTTTCACTTGCACATGCTCCTCTTCTTATGGATTTGGAGCCAACTCTCGCTCTACCACTAACTTTTTTAATGGTAATGATTTAGCATTTTCCATGAATATAGAACCAAGTATGCACATTGTATTTTGAACAGATAGACTATTGATCATCATTTACTTGTGTTTGTACTTGTGTATACTTTGTATTTATCACTTTATTTTGAGTCTCAAAGTTGGTCTGAGGCTTAACTAGGAGAGGAATTTTCTTAATGTTCGGTCTTTATGTACCCACTATTTTTTATTTGCAAGTTTTGTTTTGCTAGGCTCCTTAACCGCATCCTCCTTTTTGGAAAATATTCTGATCTTGATCCTCCCAAAATGGATTCTATAATGTAAGTGGAGGGGTGGGTTGGGATTCAATTTTTCCTTTATTTATTGAGATGATGGAAGACGTGTAAGTTCTTGTATTAATGGCATGTGTAGAAAAGAAGGAATTTTAGAAGAAAGAGGAGCAGAATATTCATGATGGGATGGGAAGATAGGAGATAAAGAAATGGGATTCGCAATATGGGCGTGAGGTGTGAGGCTTGGGAACCGAGGTTTAGGCTGAAATGATATTGGTTGAGGAATGGAAAGAGGACTCTGAGGTGGTAATGCAGAAGTTTCCCATTGACATGACTAATTGGCATTGTATTCATGAGCCTCTATCTCTTCAACCCATATTTCAAGTTGAGGCAAAATTTCAACCATGAAACCAAGCTTTTCCTATAGGCTGTAGTGATTTGGCATAGGGCCAACCCACGGACAAGGTACCCTGAAGCCAATCCTAAATGCCTTCATTTGATTTGTGGATCTAAACTATAACGTACATGTCTCCTATTGTTTCATCTTAGTTTGCAACTCATCATCTTCATATGTAGGATAATCTCCATCATCTACATATTTCTACTCTTAAAAAGTTGTATAGTTAGGTGAATAACCAAATTGACCATGACCTTGCTCATAGGGATATATATGTTGTTGGTTTTCATCATAGCATTGAACTAGAGGTGGACTGTAATAATCAAGATGGATAGCATTGTTGCTATTGTAAGTGAGAATTCCATGATGGGAATGAAGTCATGGTTACACAACTTCATGAATGGAAGGAAATTGTAAATATGTGGAAGAAAATGGGTGAAAGAGAAAGGACAGCCTACAACTCGTAGAGAGTGGGTTGTTGACCGATGGAGTCACCATTATGATTAAGTATACCTCCTAAGGATAAAATTTCATTGAGAGCACAACAACTCAATAAAATGCAATGAATATAAACATACACACCTGTGAAAAATATGAATCTTGAAGTCCCACCGGCATGCCAAAAATTATTATCACCAAATCACAACACCCCCTAAATTTTCAGCATGTGAATGGGGCATTTGGTGTGATTGGGTAACATGGGTATCACCTCTCAAGTTGTGGGACTTACGGGCTTGAGGTGAACCTCCAAAGAAGGCCGGCTTCCTCTTCCTAAACTAAGCACTACACTACTCCTAATGCAAACAAAACAGTTAACTAAACCTATACTAGCATTTCTAAGGGGACAAGGAGAGAGATTGCATGAAATAAAACCTACACTAGAAGTGGTGATGCACCAAGAAAAGGGGGTTTGTTAGAAAAATTACCATCATGTCAATTAAGAATGATGAACACAGAAAGGATGGACATGCATCACAGACCCAATTACATACAATACCTCATTCTTATTAAGAACAACATCTTCCAAAACCTGTAATAGAAACATGGGGTTGCATAGTATACCTGCAAACATGAGAGAGGAAAAAGGAAGCAACAAAAATGGTGCAAGGATAGACAATTAGTCACAAAACATCATTTAATTACTTTGAGCACATACACAAGTGCATCATTATAGCGAGGAAGAGGTAAGGGTTTCCATTACAATCTTTGGAAGGAAGGATTGAAAGCCTCTAAATTCACAATGTGACTCAACTTGGAAGAAGAGGGGAAGGTTGGAAAAAATTATATAACTAATCAATTAATACACCCCTTTATATTTTATAGAAATTTTGAGTTTGGTGAGAGAAAGAAAGAAGAAATCCTAAAATTTAGGCATAACAGTAGCAAGTATGGTCTCCTTGTAATTGCTCATGCTTGACCTGGAGCACTACATGCTTGCTTGCCTCATTAATTGTAAACTTCCCCCTCCATGCCTTCATAATTTAAATTATTGAATTCCTCTCCATTTAATTGAAAATAATATTTTTAAATTCTTTAGAGAATCGAAATTGGTCCATCGGTTGGACCCACGGAGTTGAATTGGCATTTGAGGGGGTTTTAGTGGATGACTCGGTAAATGGCTTGCCCGACCCAACTCGCCGAGCCGGCTCACGAGCTCCCCTTTCTTCTTTGCAAGATCCCTGCTATGTTAACATTACCGCCCACCACTTTACATTGATCGGATCTGAAATTAACTCGAGGTTCCTCGTAAATTACCCACCTCTCATTGGGTGAGCTCCACGTGTTCATCACCTAGCATCGGGCTTGCATTGATTATTGGGTCCTGAAATCACTACACCCAATCCCTTACTAACAACTTAGATGACCATACCAGATCTTTGTGTGACGTGTAACCCCATTACGCCCAACGTGCCACTCCATTTGTTACCCCATAAACTTGGTGTCCGACTGAGCCACTCCAACGAGCTCCCTAGAATCCTATACTACCTACCCGCTTGCTAACTTGGCCAATGACTCGGTGCACTCCTCAAAACCACTCGCACATTGACCTAGTTTTCCCGTTAAATTTTGGAGTCGAGACTCCCAACTTGCTAGCTCCTCAAATTGCACCGACATTTTTATCTCCAAAACTAAAAATTTGGAGTTCGGACTTCAAACATCTCTCCCCATTTTCACCAACTCGACAAGTTGATCTCTCGAATTCCAACATATCACTTCCCCAAACACCAAAAACTACCTCCCGAAATCAAGTTCCCTTCTTTCTCTCGAAATCAAATCCCAACAACCACTTTCAACTCACCTCTCTCGAGTCCACTTCTGAACTCACTTCCATTTCTATGGCAACCTCTAATGATTTTCCATATCGTTGTTTCGGTGAGCTAGCTTGCCTTTCACCCCTGCTCAAATATTCATTGTTTGTTGCATCGATTTTTCAACATGTCACCCTAGAACTTGCCCTCATGGATTTAGCCCTAGCTCGATCAAGTGATCCATTCATACATCTTCCTTGTCGAGGCCAAGCTATTCTATCTTCCCTTAGACGATGCATCCTCCGTGACCTAGCTCAAACATCCGAGCTATCATCTCGCCGAGCTCATCATGCGGTGAGTTAATCGCACTATGGCCGAGCCAATCTCCCCGCATCATTCACCCGAGTTCATTTCAAAATTTGGCCCGATTGGATCCCACTATGTTTCTTCGTGCTAGCTCGATGATGCTGACTCAAACCATACAACGCCGACGCTGAGACCCTCAAATATCTAGCCAAATTAGTTGGGGCCACCACCGCCAAGCTTTTTACGTGTGTCCTCTCTAACCTATACTCTTGAACATATGTGTTTGCTTGACATGGTCTTGCACCAACTCTTCATAACTTGCTCTTCACGATCGCCACTAAGTAGGCTTGGTGCCTAGCTCAATGAGCTCGACTGCCAAGCCCTTTGTCATGACAAGTTCCATGACCGTGTTATCTACATAGCCATCACCTTCTCAACTCGAGCAATAACCCCTTGGTCATTAAACTAGCTCACCTAAGCTACATTGGTCCTTGACCCTATAAATCTATGTTAGCTCACTGAGCTATTTTGGAGCTCAATTTCATTTAGGCCCTTCAAAGTGGATTTTTCCCTAAATTTGACTTCCTTGGGCCTTCTCTTGAAACCAGAGGATCATGGAGACACAGTAAGACCCCTAACATGATTTATCAATATTGATCATTTTTTTGCTCGTGTTGACTAGAAGTGGGCCCATCCTATCCAATTTTTTCACTCGAGCAAACCTTGAGCCTTCAAGACCCAAAAAGGGAAAAATAGTCCAGTATGATCCATAACCTTCCCAAAACATAAAAATGACCCCTAAACACAAAATTTTTCTTGTAGACCCCAGAGAATACTTCATGAAGGACTTTTCGCTCCCAGGTCCGATGTACCCCATTGTCTATTTTTTCCCAAGGGGAAAAAATGGATAACATTACCTTTCCATAACTTATTGAACTCCTTACAACTCCAAGTGGAAGGCCTTCAACCAAGTTGATCTCTACAAACTACTTGAAACTGCCCCAAAACTACCCTTTGACCAGTCAACATAAATGAAGCATACTTGACCATTTAACAACATCACCATGACCTAAAAACATCATGTAAATCAATAAAAACTCACATAATTATCATTTAGTTTACAACTCCTTTGGACAACCTTATCCTAAACTAAACTTCTTTAGAAATAGGTATGTTTGAGTGGGGTCCACTCATCACCACAACCTATACCATACCTTTATGGAAACCTGGAGGAGTCCTCTACATGTTCCAATCATCATCCATGTACTAGAAAGCAATTATGGCCACTTAGAAGCAATTTCTCTCCTACCGCTTTTGAGCTAGGGTTTCAAACACAAAGAGTTATTTACCTTCTTAACATTCATTCATAAAAACCTAAGGATGAAATGACCTCATTCTTTTATTAAAACCTTATACACTCAATGTAGAAACATATTTAAAATCCAAAAGGTCCCATGTAAATCACACAGTTCAAGGAAAGCATCAAGATCTAATTCAAGCTAGAAATGACTTTGTTCTTGATCCTATTTCACCAAAACTGACATAACATGAAAAATACTCATAACGGAAAACCTAAAAATTTTCCCATAGCACCATGACACACCCTACTAACATCTCCAATCATCACCATGTCACAAATATCTCTCAATCTTTCCATCCACTGAGACTTGCATAGTTAGCCCTTAGGGTTTTACACTATAAAGGCTAGGGTCAATTGAAATAACATCATAAAACACCATATAAGCACTCCAAAAGGTCCTAAAATACCTAGTACATCATGAATCAATTGCCTACATGTATCCATGAGCTCATATATCTTCATAACTCATCATCACTCCTTCTAAAGAACCATACCTGGTCCAAATGAGCACCTGAAACATGGTCACCAACCTATATCTGCACCCTGAAACTCATGTGAGTGCCCAAAACTCTCCAATCATGCCAAAATTCTTATCAAGTCACCAAGAATATCCAACCAACATGCACCATCACCTAGGCCAGCTAGGTCACTTGACCAAGCTTGCAAAATAAGCAATTCTTACTTGAATCAACATATACAACCACGAACACCTCTCAATCATCATGTCATTATCATCTTCAACATACTATATTCCTACTCCATCATCCACTTTGACATTAATGGGTTTTTTCATCAATGACAACACCTAAAACATAACATGTCAACAAAATGCACAATACCTTATTGACTAACCTCATTTATGCAAGTTAAACATGCTTATCTGAAGGGCAGCCATACAAATGACCCTAAATATGCCTCTAAGAGTTTATTTGTGACCTATAGCTTCATCTGAGTACTCTTAATAATGTCCCTACACACTTCCCATGCTTTCATTTGTTTGTTATGTCCTAATTTGCTTTAGATGCCCATTTTAGGTCCTTGAAATAGGCTAAATTGAGCTAGTTTGCACCGCCACTTATCAAATCTAAACTATTATTCATCATGTATCCCCTTGAAAATGTCCTATCATGTGTTTCATACCTTTACCATACTTGTCCATTTTCCTCATGCCTTCACTCCACCTTTCCAAGTCACTTTATTACCTAGGCCTAGGGATTAGGCGTGTTAAACCGAGCTAGTCTGATCAATTCAACGCATGTACCTCTGTATTCATCCTTCTGAAATTTTTCCACATCATATACATGCTAGATCATATACGACATCATCCTTGTGTGCTCTCACATCATCACCCTTCCTATACATATCACTAGTTGCCCAAGAAGTTTAGTCTCGGCAGAGTTCTCAAGCCTTGTCATGTTATGACGTGTCTCGACTCACTCCAAGATCTCCTTCAACTCTCCTACATATTGATCTGTTATTAATATTCCTTTAACATCACTAATAACTCAACATCCACATGCCAACAAGAAGGTAGAGTATAATGATCCTTTAGGGAAGCCTTATTTAAATCCCTAAAATTCACACAAAGTCTAATTTCTCCATTCTTATTCCTCATCGGAACTAGATTTTCCACCCAAGTAGAGTATTTGATAGGAAATATTATTTTTGCCTCAATTAGTTTGGATAATTCCTTCCTCATGAGGGGCTCTATATTGGGATTGACATGCCTTTGTTTTTGTCTAGTTGGTTTGATATTAGGATCAAGATCTATGGAATGTTGAGCAATGTTGGGGTCAAAACCCCTAAGATCTTCATAGTCCCATGAGAATACATCATTATATTTTTGACATAAGGAGATAAAATCTTGATTTTCATCTTCATCACATACCTTTCCAAGAAATAACTCCTTGCCTTGTGTAATAGTGATCGGTTAAAGTCCTCTTGCCTTATTGTTATGTTCTTTTCTTCTCCCCTGAATTCATCATCAAGACTAAAAATGTGCTCAAGGGTGACCAATCATTTAGGAAACTTGTTTGTTCTTAGTTGAATGAATTGATCACCATAGTTTTCATGCAAATGAGATTGCATTTTTAGGAAAATTCAGCTTCATTTTGGATAAACTGGACAGTTTTTTCATCATTAGTAAATATATTCCAAATGACTTCATTTCTAAAATTGAATGCCTAACCACTAGCTTAACATGTTGTTGATTTCCTTGAATGAGGTCCTAAATTGGTAAAAGTTTTGATCCAAGAGCTACCATCTAGTCTACGTATTTATTCAATTTCTTTGGCACCACTCATAGATTAATAAGAACAACGCTTTCCAAGAGATCCTAAACTCTCTATCAGTAGTCACAAAATCATGCACTTCTTGGTTTCATACTACTATTTAGAATGTTCTTGAGTGAATAAAGTACTAATTAACCCCCGTCTTTTAGCCTTCTTGCTTTATTTTGTTTCGTCATTCCCGACCTTTTACACCCAAATGCCCAGTCTGTTTTGGTCATCTTCCGTTATTTTAGCCTCGACTGGGGCGCCCAAGCTAGTACTAGGGTGCCCATGGGTTCCCTAGTCCCACCATGGGCACCCCGATCCTTTTTAATATTTCCCTCCACTTTTTGGGGTTTTTCTAGTCATTTTAGCTTCATATATTTTTGGTGGTCGGCCATTTTAGGGTTAATTACAAAATTAGATCAAGAGAACCCTATAGATATAAAGTTATGAAACCATAATGAGGGACCAAGCACTAGTCACTACTATCATCCATCTAAAGTTTCATCCACTTGGAGATCATTTGCATCCATTAGCTCCATCACAAGGACAAGGCTAGTTCATCTACATCACACTTAATAGGGGGATTCTATTCTATTCCATGCACACATTCAATAACATTTTCTACATTTAGTTATTGGTTGCTACTTCACAAAGTGTGACTGAACAAGAGCACCTAGGGCACATTATGCACACACTCACTAGAACTACATTTGGGTTTGAAATGTAGTGCAGTGCTTAGTTAGTAAGCCCGTTGTTATGGCATCTAAGGTCATTCTGACCCATTCATTTGCATTTTCTTTTTTTTTAGGGTTTTGATACTTCATTTGGTCTTTTCTAGGTCTTATCATCATCTTGGATTATCGGGGACATTCGACAAGATACAATGAATCTAATGCGACACACAACAAGGGTTTCAAACCACCTCCCGGACTTGTGAGATTTGGATCGGATCTTTTGCAAGACCAAGGTGCCCATTCTACAGACTAGAGCGCATGCAAGCACCCTAGTCCTTCTCCAGTGCTTCACCATCTAGATATTCCAATCCATCCTTTTCGAGGCTTCTACACGTGTTCTTGCTTCCATATTCTCCACACTTCTTCGACACACTCCTGCAAGCATATTCTATTCAGCTAAATTATTTCCTCTCCTCTCTTGCACATTAGGGTTAGCACTTCCTTTTTCATAGTTGCTTGGGTCATTTGCATACTTCTTTACTGCATTTATAGTTGTTCATAGCTTAGATTAACTATAGGATATTCCTCACTTTTCTTATTTTTATTTAATCATTTTTGTGAACCTGACTCGATCATTCATGCTTCTAAATTCTTCATTCATACCATATCATTCTAGGGTTTATTCTCATTTCGCCATGGCTCACTCTCCTACTAGTTTTACTGCATAACATCTTAAGCCTATTAATGATCATATTGTTACACATCCACAAGATTTAGACTTACTTTTACATGTGGATCGTGAGGAAGCTAATAATTTGGGGAACTCAACACTTCCATGGCCATACCCACTTTTCTTGCTACTCAACCACTCGCTTATACTTTTCCACCTATTTCTACTATACCCATTTATGTGCTTACTCCTACCAATCATTTTACACCACCCTTGGTTTCTCATATACGGCAAGTTTCATTTGTTGGCAATCAAGACTTAACTTCTCTTTATCACGACCTTCAAGCTCAAATTTGTAAGTTGCAATAGGCCACCTCACATGCATCACCATCTTTAGATTCTAATTTATTATTACATACTCCTTTTGTGCCTGCCATCTCTACTTACTCGCTTCCTCCTAGCTTTGTCACCCCTAAGATTCCCATTTTCAATGATCATGGTGATGCACAGGAACATCTTAGATAATTTCATGTCGTTTGTCTTGATTTCACCGACGATCATATTCTTCTAGCTAAAATATTTCCTCGTAGTCTCTATGATTATGTGATGTGTTGGTTCTATGACCTACCTGTCCACTTGGTAACTTCCTTCGTATCTAGCCGATGCCTTTCTTACTCATTTCTCCATCAATATTGGCTCTAAGATCTCTTACACTCAACTAGCACAACTTAAACAGGGATCAAATGAACACCTCACTAACTATGTTTTGAGGTATAAGAACAATCTAGCCAAGATGACAAATGTGCTTGTGGACTCTGAGCTTCAAGACTTGTTCATTCGAGTCTTTTACCACCTCTTCAAGAGAGTGTTCTCTTTGAAACCTCTCCTTCATTCGATCAGCTCTGTCATACTCTTAAGCTTCGTGAGACCAAACTCCTATCCATAGGCAAGCTTAAGTATCAGGAACAGACCTCGTCCTCTACTCATTTTCCAAACAAGACACCATTTAAACCATCTACAACCAAGCCAACCGACACTAAGATCACTGTCAACACAGTCACTCCTACTAAAGAGGTTTAGTCACAACAACCTCGGTGCACATTTAGTAACTTTCCAATGGCTCCACATCTTATATTGAAACAAATTCTCAAAAGCAACCTTATTACCCTTCCTCCACCACTCAAACGCAACCCATTATGACCAAAATGTAGGAGATATAATGAAAACTTTCACTACGATTATCATCTATGTGTGGGACATTCTACAAACAGATGTTTAAAATTACACTCAATCATTCAGACCTCATTTATGACAAAAAAATAGATTTTCCAGAGTCTACTATCCCTACCCCTACCAACGAAAAGGGTAAACTCAAGCTCTTTAACAATGACTCTCAACAACGTGACAAGAAGACATCTGACTCTTCTACCAATCATACATACCACACAGCATCCTCCCGGATCGGAGATTTTGATTTCTTAGTTACAAGTATTGATGCTTCGCCACCAATAATTTTCTTCTCTGATTATGATTATCACGTGAATTTTACTTCCAATCATTTACATATCCGTGCATCTATTGGTTCTTCCTCCATTAACAACACTAAAGTTCACCCATCATGGCCCATGCTCTATTTCACTTCTCAAGGCTATCTCATATCCTCCATCGCAAATCGAGTATCCTTTCAAAAAAACTTTGGTGTTGTTAAGCTACGGTGTTACAGCTTGGTCCTCTTACATTACTCGTGCCTTTCCTTGTTGGAAACATAGTTGGCGGTTGCGACATGCTTCTTGGGCTCAATTGGATTCGTCGCTCTCAATCTATAATATCTATGAATCATTTACATCTTAATTTTATTCACAACAAGAAGTTCATCACTATTGACGGTGTCCCTCCATCTCCTCCATGGGTGTCATCACCTCACACAAGTAGTTAACACACCCTATCCTTATTCTACCACATCGCATTCTATGTTTCTCAAAGCACAGTCTACTCCTATCTCACCTACTCGAGCATCGTCTACACGACCGCATCATTCCACTAGTCCTACACATAGGTATAGGCCCATTCCTAGGATAATTATTGCATCTCAACATAGGTCACCACCTTAGTTTATTCCACGTGGGTCTTCATCATCTTCACATTCAACATCACGTAGATCTCCATCACCGACGCATTTTGTGATGCCACGACCTTCTTCATACATTCATCCCTCACATGCGCATAGAATTCATTCACCAACATAGCATTTATCTACTATACCACCACTATTAGAGCATAGTCATACATTTTCACCATCACATGTGTTAGATGGAGGACATGCATCCTTCATGATCATTGGTTAGCCTACGCATTTATACACACTTGGGTCGCATAGCATTTAACACCCCCTACTCATTCTAGCATACTTAAATAGTACTACATCACACTCTTGGCATTCACACATCCCTCATCTTAGCATCATCTCATCTTTCGTATGACATACATCCGTTATAGCATCGTCATTACCCGATGACACACTATTTTCTTCGGTTTACACTTGACTGTTGATGGCTTACTACACATGAACCCCACACACTACACAGTAGGTCTTACACATAGCATCTATCATGTGTCATATATATTAGATTTAGTCTACATCTACGCATATATACATTATATATATTTTTCATATCATACATCAGCATCTCGCATTACATCTTATACATCCTACATTGCATCTTGCATTACATTATACATCGCACATTCTACTCATCACATGGTCGTCTATTATCCACACATATACTACATCATCTTCTACTTGCTGCACTCACTACTTGATGACACACTTTAGTTCCTCGATTCATACTCAAATTTCGAGGGTTTACAAATCAAATGGACCTTACATTCATCATGCATTCATCACTGAATTTGCATCATGCAACATTTCTAGGATAGTGACACACATTATAGGCTAGATCATCACTTACTCTATCATCTTATAGTGGTATATGCTTTAGGCTACATCACCACTCCCTTTTATTCATCTTGTAGTGATATACGCTTTAGGCTAAATCATCACTCCATTCATTTTTTTGTGATATACACTTTGGCTATAGGGTTCACGCACACCTCTTCTATATTTCTCATATCATCATCGTTACGCATACATACTCATCACAATGCTCTAGAAACACCTCACACTATTTAACCATTTCCTGATGATGCACTCTCATTTATGATTCATTCTTGATCGCTGAGGGGGAAACTAAATGAACCTCATTGCATACATTTCCATTCACTCGGGGGGTACACAATCCCTATCACTTCATTTTTCATTCCATTCCATCCATCCACAAAGATACCGCATATTATGGGTTGTTTTTACTCTTGCTTACTTTTGATTGTTCATGATCGCTTTACTACGCATGCTAGTTAGACTACTTGTATGCCATTTATATTTATCATCCACACATGTGCGTTCACGTCTTTTTCTAGTTATGATCACGGATACGAGTCTCTTACACGCAGCACCGATCATCGCCCCTTCCTATATTGGTCACTAGGGGAATCCACATTCGTCTTTCACAGTGTATTGTTTTTTTGTACTTAGCACTTTACATTACTTGGTTATACACGCTCTTGACATATTAGTTATCTTTTTAACATGTTAACGGGTGCTTCATGTGCAAAGCATTTGTTATGCTAGAATATTTACTTCCATACTTGTTTGTTACATTATCTCGTTATTGTTTTCTCTTATTTCATGGGCCTTGCACTATGTTTGGTGTGCACACTTGTTTTTGTTTACTACCATGATGGCTCTTGCATGTCTTACGACATCGTGAGTGATGTCTCGATGTTTGTAGCCCGCTTTTGTAGCTTGCTTTTCTTCTTGCATGTTTACATTACTTTGTTTGGTAGCTTACACACCGTTGATTAGCTTATACATTGTTTTCTATATGCACGTTTGTTCACACTTGTCTTTGGATATCCTTATTCTTTGTGTGTACCTTGGTTTCTACCAAGAACTTTCCAGCATACAGTTCATGTGTTTGGTCCTCTTTTGGGGCCGCATTCTACTATCGTCAATGTTGCATGCACCCCCAAAGAGGAGGGTCATCATTTGGGGGTTTTTACATACTAACACAGAGATTCTACACTGGTTCGGTTTAGTTATATACAACTGAGTGGGTTTAGACCAGTCTACGAACCCCATACACAACGGATTTTACAAGACATGATGTCCTTAGCATTCTAGGAAGCAATTATAGGCACGGGAGGTTAAAGTGGGTGTGCCTCCCTACACTAGTTTGGCTAATGGCGCTGGATCGCCCAAAAAAACCAAGACGTACAAAGATCTCTTCACACACATTCAGGGAAGCGATTATGAAGGAGAATAATGCAGTTTTCTCCCTACACTTCTTTAGCAAAGGTGGCGTCGATCGCCCAAAAATTCATAGTACACAGATATCCTTCTACACTCTCTTTCTCGACATGGATTAGGTACACATGTTCCATTTATGCTCTTTCATTTACGTATTTTACATTTGCATACTTTTACATTGAATTTTTACACATACATATTTGACTACTTGAGTGTTTTCTCCTTGCAGTCCGGTTGTTTGAGAAACAAGCAATCAAATGGGGGCAACAACAACAACACTTCACGAAACACACTATAAAGCACACACATCACATTTTTATGCAGGTACACTACACTATGTGGTAGCTACACACATGCATTTTCCACCCTAGGTTCACTCTCATCACTCTTTTACACTTTTTCATCTTTAGTTTCCACACTTTGTCTAGTCCTTCAGTGCGTTTTCTACTGTAATCTCCATGGACATCAGGTACACATCTCTATCTACTTTATGTTACTAAGATTTCCGCTCTCGCCAATATAAAGTGGGGGAAAATGTAGTCACAAAATCATGCACTTTAGATATTATTTAATCCTGGTTTCATACTACTATTTAGAAGGTTCTTGAGTGAAGAAAGTACTAATTAACCCCCATCTTTTGGCCATCTTGCTTTATTTTATTTCGTCATTCCCGACCTTTACACCCATATGCCCACTGCTTCGATCATCTTTCGTTATTTTATCCTCGATCGGGGCGCCAAGCCAAGCCAGACTAGTGTGCCCATGGGCGCCCGATCCTTTTAATCTTTCCATCCACTTTTTGGGCTCTTTCTAGCAATTTTAGTTTCTTATCTTTTTTGTGGTCAACCATTTCGGGTTAATTACGAAATAATCTAAAAGAACCCTATAAATATAAAGTTATGAGACCATAATGAAGGACCAAGCACTAGTCACTACTATCATCCATCTAGAGTTGCATCCACTTGGAGATCATTTGCATCAATTATCTCCATCACAAGGACAAGGTTGGTTCATTTACATCACACTTCATAGGGGGGATTATATTCTATTCAATGCACGAAAAACATTACATTCTATTACATTTAGTTATTGATCGCTACTTCATAAAGTGTGACTGGCACAAGAGCACCTAGGGCATTATGCACACACACACCAAAACTACATTTGGGTATGAAATGTAGTGCACAATTAGTAAGCCCACTATTGTGGCAGCTGAGGTCATTCTAACCAATTCATTTACATTTTATTATTTAGGGTTTTGATACTTCTTTTGGTATTTTGCATGTTTTCTCATCATCTTGGATTATCAACGACATTCGCAAGCTATAGTAAATCTTATACAACGAGGGTTTCAGAGCACCTCCCGGACTTGTGAGATTCATTCTGGATATTTTACACTAACCAGTGGTGCCCATTCTCGCATACTAGAGCGCATGCAGTGCCTCGATCCTTCTTCAAGCACTCCATTCCAGCTAGATATTCCAAATCCATCCTTTTCGAGGCTTTTGCACGCTGCTCTCGCTTCCGATTCTTTAGTCACTTCGTGACATAGTCCCACAATCATCTTATATTCAACTAAGTTCTTTCCTCTCCTTTCTTGCACATTAGGGTTAGCACTTCCTTTTTCATAGTTGTTTTGGTCATTTACATACTTCTTTCCGCATTTATTTACTACATTTATAGTTGTTCATAGCTTAGATTAACTATAGGATATTTCCCACTTTTCCTATTTTTAGTTAATCATCTATGCTTAAAATATTTTAAAATTTTATTCCTAGTGGCACATATCCCTCTCACTTAGTGTATGACCAATTTTGATCTCCAATTATCTCGTAATGTTTTGATTTACCTTTTCTCCACAATGAGCGGACCATGAACCAATGCTTCATATTATGTTACATTGTTAGAACATGCAAACTGCAATCTATGAGCAAAGAATAATTTCTCATTCATTGGAGAAATTAATACAACACCTGCCCCAACTCAATTTCTACTCCTAGAACCATCAAATAACATTTTCTATAATATATAACCATTATCTTCTTGTTTAAGTGGTGTGGGGTGATGAATTCTTCTTCATGAATGCATTAGGTTCCAATCCCGCCTCCACATCTACGCCATAAGGTTCAAATTCATAATGCTCCTTTGCCTATTCATATAATAGAAGATTAGGAATCGCAAAAGGACTAGGTTGCTCTATTAAAACCGACTCGTGTTCTTGATCTTTATGTATAAGACAGCTTATATTGAGGGGATAAGGGTCATAAGACTCAAAATGATATGATAATATTGACTCGGCTTGATAGTAAATCTAGTACCATATATGGTTCTTAGAAGCATGTGAAACCAATCTGATGACAAAGATAACCACCCACTTTGACTATAAAGTTTCTAGATAGGAAAATGGAAAATAAAGGAGGAAAGTCAATAATTGAGACATATTGAGTCATAGTTAGGCTTGGACAAGCATAAAGGGTTAACTCAAGATATTTAATTACTCCTAAAATGTTGACAGTTGAACCATCAAACTGTAAAAACACCCTTAAAAATATTATCATACTTAAGACCTAGGATATCAGAAATTTTCTTAGGCATTACAGAAGTACTAGTCCCCTAAGTCAATCATGTGGTTATGAACAAATTGTTTTCTCACAATCAAAGACATAAAAGGGTGGGGTCTTCTTGAATTTTCTTACTTGTTCTTCCTTTATTTGGCATAGGTTGACCGTGGGATGTTCCTTTTGAATAGTTGGATCAGATTGAGGAAGTTGCTTCAGAGATTCATGTAGGCAATCTCTTTGTGATGGGATAGGCAGTTATCCGACATTGTCACATTCACGTTTGTCTTCTTCATCTGCTCAACAATGTCAAGGGAATGCCAAAGGATTTTTGCATTAGAGATGCGATGTTCCCTTTTCTTGTTTGTTCAAATTTTGGGAGAGGTGAATTTGGTTGGTGAACAACCTTTTTACCAAAGTTAGGTCTAGTAGGAACATCAAGCAACCTATTATAACATAAATATGCCCCAATATCCTCCTTTTCTATCTAAAGAGGCTTGTCTTGATTAGAAGAAGAGGAGGGTTTAACATCCAACACTCTCTTCTTAGACCTTGTATTATCTACAACGTGAGTATGAGGTCACTTAAAACTACCCATGGTTTGATTCATTGCACACAACTCATCAACCCCAAAAAAACATGCGATTGGTCTCAGTGTTGACTTCCTAAGCTCTTAGAAGATTAGATTAGGTACTTTCATCGTTGGTTCATGTTGATCGGAATAATTTTGAACAATGTAGGGTTGGACTTGTAATCTATTTGCAAAATTATATTAATTATGTCACTGATTACATGGACGACACCACTTTGTTTCTTATATATCACATTATTTTACACTGGAACAAGTGCCTTACTTGAGCTAGTAGTAGGAAGTGGTGGGGCGTAAGCAACTATTTAAAGAGGAAGGTGTAGATTTTGACCTTGGAATCTATCATTCTGTTGATTTTTCCCATATCTTTGATTTAGATATTGGTTTCTATATGGCTAATAACCTTGATTGAATCCTTGGTTTGAATATTGTCCTTGGTTAGGACCTAGGTAATTTCTATAGGATTGGGCTTGTTGTTTCTCCAGGGATATAACTTTATTTGATAAATTTTTGATCAAGACCTTCATTTCATCATCATCCTTTTGTTTTTGGGGAGAATAGGATGTGGAGGCAAAGAAATTGGGAATTTTCTCATGAATGGGAGCAATAGAAGGTTGAGAAGCTTGAGGAAATTCAGAAACAAAGGCATAAGTAATCTAGGGGCTATTTTTTTGGCTTGTATTAAAAAATTTCATCCCTAATGGCTATTGGATAAGCATTAGGTAATTGGACAACACCCATAGATTGTATCATTACAACAATATCATAATTTAGAGCTCTTAAAAAGTAAAGAAAAGCACCTTGTGGAGTTGGTCTCAAGAGAATTGGAATTCTATCTCATGTCTTCTAAAATCTAAAATTGAAATCAGCCATAAGCTCATTAGAGCCCTCTTGATAGTTGTCAACTACTCTAATAAAGATATGTTGTCTACATCCTCCTCAAATTGTTGACATAAAGATGTTCCAAGCTCATCCCAATTGTGAATGGACACATGTCTCAAGATTCTATACCATTGAAGTGTCTTACCTTTCAGTGAAGAATTAAGAATCCTAATTGCAACATCATCTTCTCGTAACCAGATGAACTAACACACATTGGCAATATCTTGAATATGATCAATTGGGGTAGTGAGGTTTTCACTAGTGAAAAAAGGAATACTTTTAAGTGCAATACGGATATATCATGTTGGATATTTAGTGCCAAAGGACTACCACCATTGAATCTAAAAAGGGTAAATTTCTTTGTTGTGCCATAAATGGAATGGGTCTTAAAATCCTAGAGGATAGCAAGAAAGGCCTACCAGGAGGAGTAGAAAGAGTTCTATTTGGAGGAGATGGTGATCTTTGAACTGCTCTGCCTCTTCTTCTTCTCCTTGATGATAACTACAAATATTCAAAAGGTTCTCTATCTGTTGCACTTTGTCTTGTATGTATTCTTCTCATGAAAGTGGACACTTAAACCACTAAAACCAGTAGATTTGAACTTGGAAGTCGCCAGATGTGTTGAAATATGTCTCCAAAGGAAATAAATCACTAAGTAACACACCAAAACTTAGCAATAATGAAGATTAAACTTTTAAATGTCCCACCGAGCATGTCATAATTGTTGAAGCTCAAAATTGCACCCTACCCTGAATCAATATGAGAGACCTGAGATTTTAAGGCAACATGAGATTGTCTCCAAGTGTTGGACTTGCTACTTGAGACAGACACCTCAAGAAGACTGACTTCCTCCACCAATTATTAATGTTAAAACTACTACTATTGGAAATACAACTAACTAATCCTAATCTAAGCATTCCAAGGGACCAAGGTTAGAAGGAGATGCATAAAATAGAAATCCTACACTAAAAAGAGGTGATAACACCAAAAAAGGGGGAAAGACACTCTCAATGAGGGAAATATGGGAGGAAATGATGATGAAGAGGGCAGACATGAGTGCCACATATCAAAACAACACCTTACCTTCCATTTCCATGTAAAACACAACAAAAATAAACCCTGCAAAGTGAAAAAAACATACACAACACACTTGTAATGGATGAAGAGGCAAGAAAATACAACAAAACACAAGCTAGGGCGATAATAGCCACAAAACATGAATTTTATTGCTTTAAAGGGATGCACAGTCCATTACATTAAACGAAGAAGGCACAAACACATTGCAAACGTCCAAATCAAAGGCGTGCAAATCAAAACATTTGTGCAACACTTGAAGATGACGCCCTTATATTATAAGAGGGTTCAAACTTACAAATGGGCAACATTTGCCAATATATAGATAATGGAAGAAAGCGGAAGGAAAAGAGAGGGAAACTAGGATTTCTGCCTTCAACCACCAACAACATGCATTAAATTACAGAAAATAAGCATGGGCACCTTGTCAAACCCATTCTCCATAATATCTTGTTTGATAGAAAGGATAAGGGCCCCATACTTCATCAATTCTGGTGGTTGAGCTACCTAGAAATGCACTTTCGATTCTATACCTGTATTTGCCCCCTTTCTCCCACCAAACTCTATTAATTTATGAATTTCTTGATGCCAAAGTGAAGTTCATGATGAGAACTTTCCAACAAGTCCAATTTTGTCAAATTTGGAGTTTGGGAGAGAAAGATATGGCTATGTGGATTTCTCGTGTGCGAGAGGAACTGGATGGAGTTCTTCACAGTCGTAACGGACCGCATTAATTGTATTGGCGTTGGAATGGATACAACGCATGGGGGGAATAGATGAAAGTTGGGAATTGTTCCCAGTGTGTCGAAGGGGCATGACCTATCCGCTTTACCGGCGCCTCATTCAACATGCCCTACGCTAGTCAGATAAGTCACTCTGTCAGGGAACCAACAGAACATGGGAACGCTCCACTTGCTCCCGAGTTCACTACCCCGCCCGCAACACTACCCCCTGTCCTGTCCCGTTTTGCACCATTGGTCGTCGCTTATGTGGCGAACACAAAGAACAAAGGTACAGCTTCCTTGTGTTCCCAAAATGTCTCGATTTAGTCGATCGAGAGAAAATTTTGTGCATTTGACCCCAAAACATAAAAATGGCAAATGATGGAAGAGGGGAAGCATGGAAAGGTAGAAATGGAATGTCCCTAACACTAGTTTTGTCTTTGTTGATCAATTTTGCCCCATTTAACCTTGTTTGACATGTTTGAGTCCAAGAATGAAATGGTAAGTTACCAAAATAGTTCGGGAGAATTTTGGATAACATTGACATTATCAAGTGAGAACTTACCAAATTTAGATGTCTAATTAGGCTACCATACTTGTTGTTACCTAATGATTTAATTCTTGGTTTTTGGTATTTATTATCAATGGAGCTCGTTATATTTACCTTTTTAATCGTCGCTGTTTCAAAACTTTGTTTTTGGTTGAATGTGATATATTTTCCATTGGGATTCCATTCCACCTAATTAATTTAATCACCATTGTGTTATATATGAATGATCAATTGAATTTGCTTTTCAATAATTCAGAAAATTAAAACACAATAAAATACACAAATATTCTTATCATAGCCATGGTAAAACAAAAATACAAAGATTTTTTTAATGGAAGAAGATAATGTATATGAGAAGAGATTGTTGTCATTACTCTCGAAGTTCACAAACTAGGGTGAAATTAAAGTTTGAAACAGTATGAATGAGGGAAGATAATATGTATAACAAGAGATTCCTCTCATTCCGCACAAATAATGAAATAAAGTTTTTTTGTATATTTTGAAAAAATAAATAATGTATCGAGTGATTACTCCCATCATTTCCCACAAATTGTTGGGGCACTTTCAGGTGTTTCCCTATCCCCTCTTGACGTCCGCCACATGTGAGCTATTACCTACAAAATCACCAGTGGCAGAAACTGTACTCAATACTCTGAAAATGTAGCATGCAATTAATTGAAGTACCCTGGTTCTTTGTCTTAACAGTACATGACTGTCATTTAGCACATCTCTTAAATGATATTGATAACAACTGATTTATCAAATGAAAAATCAAAACATATGAATAGAATGGTCATATTTAAGACCATAAATGAATGGTCCAATATAGGAACATGCACCCAACAAATTTTGTAGAAGTAACTCGATCATCCATTTAAATTTAAACAAATCATTGGAATCCCATTCTCCTGGGGCCTAATGAAGAAGAAACATTCTCCATTACTGTTTCAACCAATTCTCCAAAATGCTCAGATGAAAGAGAGAGCTTGGATCTAGGACTTCTCAATTTCATTACAGATACAGAATGAACATGATTCAATATGTCACTGGGGTTTTGTGACAAAACTATGGTCGACATTCTCCCAATTATGAAACAACAAATACATCCAATGGAAGAAAATGGGGATATTTGTCCACCAGAATATAGATGACTGGCAATGGTTGATGGTAGAATACCAAAATCCATGATTTTATTATACCCAAGCAGGGATACATGATAAGAAACACGCGAGGGATCTTCAAGTGCCCAATTAATTGTTGAAGTTTATGGAACATAAAAGTTGCATGCACCATCAATTTTCCATGGTAGATCAGATCTCATCCTCTATTAAGGGTTTCTGTTGCTCAAAAATTACCTTTGTTACCAAGTGTGACATGATTCCGATTGGACAAAAGAGGAGGCATAACATAATAGAGTGCCTGGTCTCAATGCCATCTTTCAATCCATCCCGAAAGACTTGCCTGGAAAACAAACTTAAGCAAACTAGTCAAATATAACAGACACGGATGTAAAACTGCAAACCAATCTACAACTGAAGATCAGTCAAAATCAATTGAAAAGTCTAATTCCTTTGACATCCAACAAATGAGGAAACATTGCTATGGAAAATTTGGATGAGATTCAAATAAATAGTAAGTTGAACAACTTCATTTTGGAGGAGCAATTAATTGCTCAAGAGATTGTAAGATATGGAGAGGCAAAATATATGGGACAAATCATAGAAGTATGCTTTCATTTTCTTTTATAATACTACATAAATTAGGGCTGAATCAAGATGGACCTTGCAGCAAACAGGTCAACAGCTAATAAGTGTAACCAGGCAGAAGCTACTGTCAGATCGCTTGAAAACATCCTTGTGATGCCAGGTAACTGTAGAGGGCATCACTTCATGAAGATTAAGATTGTATTAGTTAAATAAAGCAAGCATAAAATGGGAGCGGGAACTGAAAAATGCAGAAATTAATGACGAAATTCATAATTCCATCAATATATAGATCTTCAATACGTACCTCTGGGAGCCAGTATTTGCTTGCAAACATCAAGCGCAATGTTTCTGATGTCCAAGAAATGCCTAGCAGATAAGTATACATAGCTCCTAGTACTATATATGGAATGCTACTCTCCATTGATCTTTTTGTCTGCAGAATCAAATAAACCAAATTCAAATAAATACCTGCCATACTCCTGTCAAAAGACTCAAAACCATAAGCGCAAATATGATAAAAGCATGATAGTAATATGTACAAAAACACTAGGAAAAGAAACACAAAACGGTGAAAGGGAAAAGGCAAAACACTGAACAAAGCTGAAGAGCCAGTTTGATCACCCCATAGTTTGCTATATGGGATCAAATTTGATGGTATTTCTACAGGATTTTTTTGTAAGTTTGAAGGCAGTAATCTGACTGGGGTGTTGTGTTCAGTAGTATTATATTTACTGTTTAACAGAGTTTCTGAAAGCTTAGTAAAAACAGGCATATATGATCATGAAACCTCGAGTTTTAAAATCACTCTTGAAATGATCCAAAAATAATAATTACATATTATTCCCATAAGGAAGCTAGACATTCGCTACGTATAGGTTAGGTCCACTCCATTTTGCATTCATTTGGCATCCACCTATTCCACCAAAACAATGCACAATTACAGAAAAACCAACTAAAATTATCAAGTGTTGATTCTCCCAGTTTAACAGGGTTTCCAAAAGCTTAGTAAGGACAGGAATATGTCATGAAAACTCAAGTTGTAAAATAGTCTTGAAGTAGTCCAATAAACAATTAGCTCTTGCCCCATAAGGCAGCTAGACATTTGCTACATATAGGATAGGTCTACTCTATTCTGCATTCATTTGGCAACCAACTGCTCCAACAAAACCAAGGAAAATTATCATATGTTCTCCTACCAGTTTAACAGGGTTTCTAAAAGCTTAGTAAGGGCATGCATATATGATCACAAAACCTCAAATTGTAAACTTAATCTTTAATAACCCAAAAAAACAGTTAGTTATTGCACCATGTGGGAGCTAGAAATTTGCTATATATAGGATATGTTCCCTCCATTCTGCATTCATTTTGCGCTTTCATCAAAACCAAGGACAATTATACAGTGTTGCTACTACCACCATAAAGAACTCTAAAGGTAACAATTGGACTGGAGGCAAAACCTATACAAGAGCTTCTAGTGCAGAATAGTGTTAACATACAATCATACCACTAAACAATACTGGTTCGCACATCCGATTTTTTTATATCTAATTTCTTCGTGATAGGATCCTCCCATCACTCCCAAATGCTTTTTACCACAAGTATGGACATCAATAGCAAGAACATGTGAATAGCCTTTAACATTTAAAGTTGAGACTGGGTCCACAAATTCTTGTAATCAGAGCAGGTCTGGAGAAGATCAAATTGGATTTACGCTCCAACTTGCAATAGCTTATATCGGTACAGTAACTAACAAGCTTAGGAAAATGGTAGATGCAGAAAAATTGGATGGGAATATCAAAATATAGGCAGTAGATGCCACGAGCTGCTCTTCTCAACAAAGTAACACGCCAAGAAAAGTAGTCAGATGACTTTGTGTGGCATGACAACGTTGTATTGGTCAGCTAATGTTGTACTGGCCCGCTAATATAATCAACTAACCTCTTAAGCACTGTAACATGGCTGACAAGAGTTTTAGAATATATTGGAACGGTCCTTCAACATGTTGAAAAACAGGAAGAAAAAGTTGTAAAAATAAACATATTTCAATGCAATGTTTACCAACCGAGCTTGGGGACTATCTCACTGAAAACCTGCCCTTTTTGTGTTTTCCATAGCCAAAATTATTTTCAGTATGGGAACATTTCTTCGCCATTTCCTGAAACACGAACGGAAATGAGACATTTCCTAGGTACTCCTTAGTTGTTTGTGCCTGAAAGTACTTTTTCCAAAAGACTAAAAAGACAATTAAAGATGATATTAGTAAAAAGATCTGCCTAACTGACTGAACAGAAAGTGGAAATCTATTAAGCCAGGAGGAGTTATAAGATGCTTCAGTATTCCCTGTTTATTGACAAATACACTACATTATTAAAGAGGTGGGCAAAGAAAAATTCAAAAAGAAGATTCAAACGTGGAATCATCAAGATCTCTTGTTAGCTGAGAAAATCAGGAGTGTGACAAAATTCTAGCAGCATCACACATTCATTACTGTGCTTTTCCTCTCAAATTGAGTGCAAAAATTAAAGATGATGATGTGAGACATTACGGAGGCAGGAAAGGGGGTTTGCAAGGACTTCTTGTGGTAACTTGGGTATTTTCACTCTCCCAAGGGATAAAGGAGGTCTACGAATCATAGATATTGGACCCAAGATACAACTTACATCCAACTCTGAGTAATGACAGCCCAAGGTAGTGGAGAAAATTTTAATCCAACACCGAGGAATCACCGCTCAACACAGCCTAGGAATCAAATGCACAATCAAAATATGTGCTATAGTTGAAAAATAAAAGCATTTAAACGATCAGGATTGGCACCCTTCCTTGCCTCCCTCAGGGAGATGAGTTGGATAGAGTTCTTTAACTAGTCAATGAACATCAATGCATGGCTTCAGGTGAGGTTTGATCATTGGTGATGGTCTTACTTAGCTCTACATCAATATATTGTTTGCTACTAATGCTGAATGTACCTTCACCCAATGGAGCTTCCTCTAGATCAGAAAACAAGGAATTGAGAAACAAAACGACTAAGCAGATTTAAACAAATATCAGCACCAAGCTTATGATAAGACAAGGGCAATGTGCACAAAGAAACTCAACGATTGCCTCATATTTGAAAAAAGCCGATGAACTTAAGTCTTACCTCAACAAGCTGTGTTGATTCTTGAATGACTAAAAGGGAAACAAAGCTAAATAGAACATGGCGCTCATCTTCTACAACATAATTATGCAACCTAGGGCGCTCTGCCTTGATTGGTAGTATCGAGAGGTAGCCTAAGGAGGAAGAACAGGGCTTCGTAGTTGTTAAGGACGGCAAAGAGACTGGCTAACAAGGGGGCTAGATAACTGAGAGGTTGGTTTGGGTTCTAGGTCTGAGTTGCGTGCATCAAGATCTATAAAAGAAAGGTCTCCTAGAGGCCTAAACAAAAGCAACACTAGAGTAGTTGTCTAAAATTGCAATCAGGCTTGTTGATGAAAGGATGACGGATAGCTTTTACCACATGCAATAATTGCAGATTAAAATATACCTCAATGCCAATTAGTTTAGTGATTTGTAAATGATAAGATATTTCACATTCAAGGAAATTTGTTTGAGTGAATATGAACCTGAAATGCAATTAAATCTCAAGTGGTCCAACAAAATGGTGAATTTATCTATATATCATTGACCCTCTTTTGTCCCTCCAGATCCAGTTTTAACAGAGGAATCAGGAATGTGAACGAATTTCCTACTATTTTTGTTTTTCCTTGGGGAAAGGGGAGGAAAAGGTTGTCAGGGGCAGAAGCTTCACCGATTCAAAACCTCCGGAGATCATGCATTCGGCGGAGATTTCAAAGTATGATGACAATCACCAGCAGCAAACATCAGTCAATAATTAATGAGATGAGAAAACTTACCAATTCTGTATGTGGAGCAAAAACCATAAGAGTGTAGAATGGAATCACTAATGCTGTTCCAAGAGTAAAGACGCTGCTAGCAATCTGTGAACTTGCAGCTACTGCGAAAAAAATTGAAGAACGATTTTTCGTTAATGTGAAATATTGATATATTCACAAAAACAGACTACCATTGCCATAAAAACAAGGATCCCCATTAACAATATGTTCATTCAAAAGTGGGTTTCAGAAATTGCCAACAGAAAGTTTGTGGGCTGTCCGTTCGATCTATGTCTGTAAAACAATTCAAACATGGGTATTTGGAAAACTCACTGAATGCTTGTCAGGGATAAGGAAAAGTTAGAATCTAATCAAAAATAAAACCACTAAAGGATTTCCAAGGATGCAGAAAATATTAAGAATCCAATCAAAACACTTTATACGACAACAGTAACAACATAAAGCGTTATACGACAACAGTAACTCTATAAATGGCAGAAGATTGGGCGTGATATTTACATGAAGCTGTAGTGACAGGAAAACTTCTTTGGCATACGGGGTCAGAAACTCTTGTTTTGGGGAAGACTTTCGCAGACCCCAAGAGAAAAATGCATTCTTTTCTGAGTATATAATTGTAGCTCGTAGTTGGCCTTGCAGAAGCATAATTCCACACTGTACCTGATTTATAAGCCTGTAAAACAGACAGGAATACAATTAAGTTGTGAACACCTGTTAAACAAAACTGGAAATTGACAAGAGAGTGAAACCCAAATGGGCAAAATGACAATATGTTTGAATACATTAATTCTACAGAAATTGAACAAGTATGAACCTGCAAGGCAGAGAAAGAGGCCTGAGAGCAGGATGCCATAATGTTTACAGCAGGGTAATAATCCATTGGTGGCCTTGTTTTTATAGCTCGGATTGTGGTGCCCAAGTGGAACATGATTTTGACACGCGTACAGTGTTTTAACTTATTTCTGTGCTATGTTGTCTGTTTCTGACTGTTGTGAAGTATTTTATCTCACAGTTAGTCAAATAGTAAGTTCAATAATTCAGAATGCAGTGCAGTGGGAAAGAGGAAAATTGGTATCAAGAAAGTGGGTGTCGTTTTCATTGTCCCTCTAACGGAGCTGAGGGAGACAGGGGCAACTGAAATTAGTACTGTCGCATGTTGGTGCAGGACCACTAATGAGTGGGGCGGCGGGAAAGTGCAGCAAGAATGAATTTAATAATGTCTACCATGGGACCAAGTGGACTGCAGAAACCCAAAAGAAAGTAAGGATTATAGTCTCCATTATTCCCCTCTGATTAATAATTGTTCCATGAATCACGTTTGAGGGGATGGGTTATCCTTGCATTTACAGCATTAGCGTATCACGAAGTGTGTTAGGCAGTTGGGTCATGAACTCCAATAGTATGTAAATAATAATAATTGTTCTACTGACAGTACAAGGGAATGGACATGATTTTTCAGTGGTCATGGGTAAAAATACATACAACATTGTAATGAGCATTTTCATATTAACTTTCTTTTATTATGAATGAATGAAATGGTTTTAATTAAGTCCATTAAATGAATGGTGTGTGGGACTCTTGAAAACTCAACTTCTTAAAGATTTGTTGGTTTACCTAGTAGTATCTTGTAAATAGTAGTATCTTGTTAATAGTCGTTGCACGTTTTGTTGATTTGAGTTAACATCTCCTACAAACTTTTTATTTGTTTTCCTCCAATAATTCTTATAAAGAGAAAGTGACTTTCCTTGTAGTGTTTTTTGTGTTTTTGGAACAATACCTTTTCCCAATAGATTCACAATCAAAACCTAATTTAATTATAGTCTCCAATATCCATTAATTCCCTTTGTATTAATAATTGTTCCACTAAAGGCGCAAGGTACGCCGAATGGAGATGAATTTTTAGTTGTCAAATTTGTCATGAGTGAAAACATGTGCAATCTTGTAATGAGCCTTTTCATATTAACTTTCCTTTGTTATAAATAAATGAAATGGTTTTAATTACTTCCATTAAATGAATGGTGTGACATTATTGAAAACTCAACTTCTTAAACATTAATTGGTTTAGTGGTATTTTGTAAAAAGTCCTTCCACTTTTTGTTGATTTCTCCCACAAACCAATTATTTGCTTTCCTCCACTAATTTTTATAAAGAGAAAGCCACTTTCTTATACTATTTTTTTAATGTTCTTGGAACAATACCTTTTCCCCCAATAAATTCACTATCAAAACCTAATTTAATTTTGATGTATTTGATCAAGGGAAATCAAGATTTTTTTTTAAATAATTGTTAAAAATTTATATTATATTTGTAGACAACAATTGTTAATCCATTGTCTTCATAGATATTTAAAAAGATTATTACAATTGTTATTAAAAAGTTATCATGGCTTTGTCGGGTTTTACATGACAACTTTTTTTGTCTTCTAATTTCTCTTCAACTATTTGTATTGTCGTGGCGGGATTTTTAAACCTCGCTCATAGTAATGCTTAGATGGGTGGTTTAAGCATTTAAATATGACACTCATCCAAATCGGTTGTAACTTTGGCTATAGAAGGTAGCAAGTATGGCTCCAAAACAAGTGAGAAAAATGTTTTCCAATGTTTACGATGAGATAATGAGTCTAAAACTTCTCTCGATGTTTTGATTAATTGCGCTTATGTTAAACCTATTATTAGGTAGGTGGTATGTGAATAACTACCTTATAACTTTATTATGTTGGTCATATCCTCGTCGAAGATTTCCTTCAAGCTTTCATTAAAATCAATAATATATATATATATATAATTAAAAAATCATATTATATTTATATACAACAATTATTAATTCATTGTCTTCATAGTTATTTAAAAAGATTATTACAATTGTTATTAAAAAAATTATTATGGTTTTGTCAGGTTTTACATGTCAACTTTTTATTTGTCTTCTCATTTCTCAACTATTTGTATTGTCATAGCGGGCTTTTTAAAGCTCGCTCATAGTAATTCTTAGTTGGGCGGTTTAAGAATTTAAATATGGCACTCATCCAAATAACAACTTTGGCTATATAAGGTAGCAAGTATGGCTCCAAAGCAAGGGAGGAAAATTAATTCCAAGGTTTTCAACGAGATAATGAGTCTAAAACTTCTCTCGATGTTTTAATTAATGTTGCTTCACATTAAACCTATTATTAAGTGGTATGGGAATAATTGTCTTATAGATTTTTATGTTGGTCATATCCCCTCGAACATTTCCTTCAAACCTTAAATAAAATTTATTAGTAGCCTGATGGGATTCCTATCTCGTATTAGAAACCTTACCAAAAGATATTTTTATGTTTTCCATCAAAAGCCATCGCAAGTAGAAATATTTCTTATCGAGATGTCAGTTTTTTCAAATATTGTCTAGGTGTTTTCCTCTTGGACTCGGGACTTCGAATTCTCTCGAGAAATTTTACCTCAAAGTCCCATTCCAGTTAAACTCCTTGGTCCCCTGGATCCTCTCTAGTAGTTCATTTCAAAGATTGTTAAACCTATAGGGTAGGTTATCTCATGAAGTTGTAGACAACTTTTATTTGGCTCATCCAAATAACTCGGTTTTCTTTGAGGTTAAACTCACGAAATATGTGACACCCGCATTTTGCCATGTAAACCCTCACCAAAACTATATCATAATACTTAGAAAATTACGAGGAATTTTTTTAATTACAACTTACATGGGTTGCATTCATTAAGCACTAGTTCATTTATTTAATACATCCCTTTCCTTAATTAATATTATTTTATCATCCGAATTATTATTTTATTAATCATATTTATTTAATTGATTAATCCCTAAATTAATTTTATTTATTTTCTTCCCCTTAAGCCTATATTAAATTTAATCAAATTTTATTTAAATTATTTTCTAACTTAAACTCATTAATTTCACCCACTAAGGTTCATAAGGAGAAGGGAAAACATGGTGGCCACCTCCTTATACCTCCCAAGTGGGATAGGGATCCACCCAAAACCTCCAAGTGCACTATTTCACACACACACACACACCCCTTATCTCTCCATCGTGCAAGATACACAAAGATATAGTAAAATTTTCCTTATACCTCTACATAGGTGGATTACCCTTCCCACACTCCCTCCACAAAACCTCACATACTCCCTTTTACCTCCACAATGGCCCCATTTCCCTCTCCCCACACCTTACCTATGGCCAATTCTACCCATCCTTTACAAAAACACATGCATTTACACATTCACAATTCAACACATGCACAAGAAAAACCAAAATGCAAAGGATGAGGTCCTACCTTGTCATTGATGGCTCCTTCAACCTTCAAGAAAATCCAAGCTCCAACTTCTTTCCTCAATGCAAGAAACTCCAAGCAAGCTCTCCCAAAATCCCAAAACAAGTAACCCCAAAAACAACAAAAAGACTCCCATAAATAGAATTTGGTGGAGGGATGGTGATGTGGCTCCATGTAGGATGCCACCTCATTTCCCTTCAATCCACCTCACAACCCAACACACATACCAAGGTTCCATAAATGAGCAACTATTTTAATAATCACAACTAATGTATTTAAGATTTAATTAATGTATTTATTTTAAATCAAAAATAAAAATTGCCGTAAAATTTTCTAGTTAAGTGTTGTAGTTTTGGTGTGGGTTGACGTGGTGAAAAATGTGGGCGTCACAAAATACTAGAATGATTCTCTTGACATTTTGGTTGGCTCAGTGTTTTTTCAAAAACGTTTCTATATTAATATTCCTAACACATTCTTTAAATGTGAAGCCACCAACCACCAAATATGGGTTTTTCCCCTTATGGCTCGACCTAAATCACCAAGGAGTCCTTACCAACCAATAATAAAAAGGCTACAACCAATAATGATGGTTGGACCACCATGGCTAACAAAAAGATTCTGCAATATATTCCCCTTATCCAAAACCAAAGCACAAACCTTTGAATATCCAAGAATTTTCCAAGAAGATAACTATTGTTTAGGCTCGAACCTCATATATGACTTCTCAACCCTCTCATTAGTCAGATAATCCACTTCAAGGTGGTGACGGGTCACCCAAGGGAGCTAATGGGGCTCAACATTGCTCGATTTCCATCAACGTTTTTAATCCAAATCAATGCCCACTTTAACCTAACAATTTTGTTGTTTTGGATTATGGTGTCAATATTTCAATATCCCGGAATTTTTTCCTTAATTGTTACCACATGATAAGATCCTACACATCAAGCTATAGGGTCATCCTTGACATTAATAGGCCCTCATTTGACACCGTTAATTTGTATATACTTAGTGATGGCTCAAAAAGAACAACATTATGGATATGGTTAGCTAACAACTTGACACTAGTTCTATGGCTTGTATGTGGTGACTTCAATATGATTAGGCTTCATAAGGACAAATAATGCACCCTTCTTATGTGATGTTGTGTTGGTGAACATGAAGTGTGTCTTTATTTCAAAAATTATTAGGGGTTTAAAATCCTCTCCACTAGCGGAAATATTTTAGTCCCCAACCTTGGTTTACTTGGTCTATTTTACAGACCTAAGTTGAAAAATTCTTAAAAGATTTGATCGTGTAATGCTTTCTAAACAACATGTGTTCATTTTTCACATTTATGTTGGAGTTCTTTGTCACCGTTCGTCAAAATATGTTTCTTTCCTACATATCCCTATTACCTTTCTACTTTCTTAGGGAGGTTCTCAATTTAAAGCACCACATAATCAACTCTACCTCAACACTTATTTTTAATGTCATAAGGGAGCCATCCATCTCATTGACAATGTGTGGAACTTGGTGTCATTTCCTCCTTATGATTCCATCTAGATTGAATGGTGGAATGATGTTATCACTCACATTATCACCTTCCTCCACCACTTCAAAAAAAAAAAGGTAGCATGGGTTCGCAAGTGAGCTAATTGTGCACTTCACACATAATTCAAGTGTTTATGCACTTTAAACTCTAGTCCCTTTTATCCACAACGAAAATCTTTAGCGATTGGTCTTAAGCATAATCTCAAACACATTGAATCACATCTTTCTAAAGAATCTCAAATTTGGGTATGTTTGTATTGGGTTAAATAAGGTATCACTCCTTTAAAGAATTCTTCAAATTCCTTCATGCCAAACAACCCAGAGAAGAAATTAATACTATCCAGGTTGCTCACAGTCAATTGACTATGATTAAAAATATTTCCTAAGCCTTTGTGGAGAACTTAAAATGGTTTTCACATCTCAAGAAATGACTAAGGAAAGGAAAAAAGTTATACATAAATGCCTTAATGTAGTTCCTTGCAAAATTTCACCTATGTCTCAACTTCATATGATTCCCCCTCATGTTGGATGGACTTTTTACAACTTTATAATGCATAGCTAATGATAAAGCACCATGAATCAATAGTTTTCCGTATGAGTTTTCTAGAGCTACCTAGAGCTTTATTGTCCTTGATTTTCTATAAGTATATAAGGAAGCGTTAAACACTAAATCCTTAGGTAAAATTATTAATAGAGGAAATAGAAAATTAATACCTAAAGTTCTGACCCTAAAATCATTACTAGTTGATGTCCTATAAAATAATTTCTAAGGATTTGATGTTTCATGTTATCCATATCCTTCATATCATTGTCATAGTTGAGAAAAATGACTTTATCAAAGGGTGATATATTTTGGACAACATTATTGTTGTGTGGGAGGGTATAGAGTGGGCCTAAGCATCTTGATGGCTAGCTATCTTTCTCAAGCTATAATTTGAAAAATATTATAATCGCATTGAATCGTCTTTCATTCTCATCGTGCTTCAAGCTTGTCGCTCTAGTGATTTTTACCTTAAAGTTGTACAGACTCTCTTATCCAATTACCTAGTTTTTTAAACTATCAATGGTTACATGTTTGATAGATTTGACATTTTTCTCTCAATCTAATAGGGGTTGTCCACTTGGTCTCGCTCTCTATGTTTGGGCGGTGGAAGCCTTTAGGTATTTTATTTCTAACCAAGTTGAATGTGGGTTGCTCGACAAGGTATATTCTTACTTGATTGGTCTTCACATTTCACTAATGGTCACTTTACAACTAATTCCTTCCTTATGCTTTCTAAAAGTGAAGCCACCTTTAAAGGAACTATAGAGTTTATTGATATTTTTAGCAAATATTTAGGATCCAATCTATAGTAAAACAAAACTCCTTGTTATAGTTAACATTATTTTCCCAGCGTAAGATTGACATCAAGAATTTCTTTGGAAGTGGATCTAGTGAGGAGAAAAATAAAATTCCTTGACACTCCTTTTACTCGTGATAGCACACCTTCTAAGTTGTGGCAATATGTTCTTGATGAGTTGATAAATATATCTCCTTTTAGATATCTCTCTCTCCCTCGGAGATGATTTATGTTAGGAATATTTATTTAGTGCTCACATGATTAATATAATTTTGTTAGTGAGGTCATTTATGGGGTTATGAAAATCCACGTAAATAGGTTTGGAGGAATATTGGGTAGTTGTGAGAACACTTGTAAGAGAGTGTGCTGGAGAAATTTTTGGATTTTGTTCTACTTGAATGTAGGAGAAACTCCTATATATATGTATATTACTGGTTGAATTTATAACAGAGGAAATTTATTGTGTTAAATCTGTAAAATTGACCCAAATTCTTTATTGAATTTAGTATCAGAGTAAGAAAAAATGCTTGTGACGAATGTGTAATTTATTTTCCAGGGGCAACTTTGTATTATAGCCCCAATTGATAGTAATCTCAGTTTTGTTTTGAAGATATTGGCCTATAAATTCATTCAACATCTGTACGCAAATTAGTCAGCCTCAGAGAGACTAAAAGAAATGAATATAATGATGTTTTTGGAATTTACAGAGATTTGATTGTCTTATTTTTCGTTGGTCGAAGCGGATCTTTCTAATTCCTAGTGATTCCACACTTTACATGCTTTCGTCCGTCAAAAGCTTATGCATTCAAAGCCTGCATGGTCCCTTTCCCATCAACAGGTCACTTGTAAGTCATATTTTTGTTTCACATTGGATTTTCTACACAGTCTCGTCTTGGTTGAAGGAGCACTAGTGCTGGATTTTGACGTTCAATGTTACATATCACAATAAATTTATTTGACGGTTTGAAAAATTATATAGATGTCATTTAATATTCAAACTTTAAAACACACAGACAAATTCATTCAGGATATCAGTCTACTTTTCTTGTTAATGTATACTCAATAAAAAACCAAAAATTATTGTTATATTTTGTATGGCAATGACAACTTTTTCAGGAACAACAGGCCACAAGTAACCTTTCAAATGTGAAGTTTGTAATGCAGATTTTGATCTCTTTGACATTGGAGGATACATTATTGATGGCTGACAGAAACCTTTCTAACACACTCAAGTTTTAATAATTCATTATCATAATTCTTTCTTAAAGAGGAATTTAATACAAGAATTGAAGAAACTATTCATTTATTCTTATGTTTTATGTTTTACATGAAATTTTTCCCTTAAATTAATGGTACATATATTTCGACAATAATTTGTACATTCATGTCCATGGTTTATGAAAAGAAGAAAGATAATTTTCTTAGTAGCCTATAGACAATTTACATCAGATATGTTCAATTTTATTATTTGACATTCTTGATAGTTAATTGGTTCTCAAGTTGTGGCCCTATAACAATTTTATATGGATGTTGTTGTTCTTTGTAATATCCTCTCATAGTTGTGTGACTTTTATTTAATTCTGGATAATAGATTGCACTAATCAATTTCATAGTTTTTCACATATTCATTTTGTTCCCACAAAAATTAATATTGCACTAATTAATTTGAAGATGCATAAACATCATTAAAGTTTATGAGAATATTAAAAAAAAATTTCAAACTACAATTTTAAAAAATTATTGAAGAAAATGATAGAAATGACTCACTCATAATCATTGGTGCAAACTTGTAATTCTATAGAAAATAGTTTCCAACTTCCAACTCTGAGAAAATCGTTTCCAACTTCCGACTTCCACTTATTTCAAATTTTTCGCAAAATCTCAAATCCAATGCATTTAGTCCACTATCCAATCTTTATTTGTAAGAAATAAAACAAATAAAAATTAAAAACAATTACAAATCAAAATCAAAAAATCAAATAAAGATTAAAAAGAAATCAAACAAAACTAATCAAAAAATAAAATTAATAGATGTTTCTATTTTATCAATAAGATATGAAGATGTTTATATTTCATTAATAAGATATTAAGTCTATATTAAGATAATTATACAATTTATATTTTATTTACATCCCAAAGTTTCCAATTTCATTTATGCTTATTTTTCATATGAATCTCACAAATTTATAATGTGTAGTGTAATTCTTAATTTATGAACTTTCTAACTTATTATAAATTGTGTGTGTGTGCGCGCGTGTGTGTGTGCATGTGTGTGTGTGTGTGCATGTGTGTGTGCATGTGTGTGTGTGTGTGATGGTCAAGTTTTGAATATACATGTCATTTTGAAATTTAAATTATATATTTAATTGTCAACCATGACAGTCATATTTCAAAAGTGACTGTATTTTGACATCTAAAATGACTAAAAACGTCTAAACGCCTTGCAAAATCCAACACTACATGTTATTATTAACTGGGTGGGGTGTTGAATGAATTATCATGTAACTAGAATTACCTTGGGTATTTTGTTTCATGCAAGCATCCACTTGTGAATTCAATTGGTCTCTAACACCCATGATGTCAACGTGGTGATTACACCGAAAGGTGTTTGCACTGGTAGAATGCATCCTCCCGTCGACACCTTTGGACGATAAATGGAGGGTCAAGATCGGTTAGTTGATGAAAGTACAAATGGCTATGCATGAGCCTTACATGTGGCGGAAAAAGGAAGGAATATCATCTAGTTATTAGCGAGAGCTCTAATTAGCACAATTCCATGTAACGTCTTTGTTAACTTGTGTTTCAATGTGGTTAACTTGGATTAGTGTGGTTAATGCCTTTGTTAATATTTATATAGTGGTTAACACCTTTGGATATGAAATAAAGTGCTTGTATTATTATGCGAGGAAAATGACAGGTCTGAAAGGTCGTTTAGGATGCGTCACTCTCCATGTTCTGCTCTGGGTTTGAAGAGCACTTAACCCTTTAGTTGGTTGGCTGGTTTGATATGGGTCTATATTTACCATTCAAATTTTATTTTTCTATTAAATATATAGAGAAACAAATAAATAGAGATACGATACTTTTGAAGTTATATGATTCATATCATATCTTTTCAACCACAATGTTATCAATCTAAAGAATATCTATATCGATGCCCTTAAAAAAACTAAAATGTGTCTAAACTCGTAAACCCTAAATTTCCTAGATTAAAATTGTCATATTAAGAAAATATTGATAATTGCGTACAACATGAGGATAAATCTAAAATATCTATAACTTGCAAATCCTAAATTGTCATTACGTCGAAAGGCATTTATACTGATTGGAACGCTCCACCCCTTCCGACAACCGACGACGGGACATGAACGTGTGAGATGAATCGGTTGACGGCACAAACTCACATTTGCCCTTCACGTGGTGGGCACTAGTTCGATAATTAAATCTTCTCGAAATAAGAAATAAATCATTTTTTTGCATGTACATGCTTGAGAAGTTTTTGTCTAAATTCATCGGTCAAGGGGTTTGGAGTAGAAGTGGAGGGCATCGTGGGCTCTACATCTTATTGTTGCTCAACTACCCGTGGAAATGGCGATATTAATGATGGTGGCATCATGAATTCCACAAACACAGTCCTCTGAGTAGGTGTATTCATTTGAACGTGTCCTGGCGATTGCACTTTGAGAATGAACTCATGAGCTTGCGCATTAAGCTTGTCGTATGACGAGTTATTTTCAAGAGTAATCGATGACGATGATGCCTTCGCTAGGTTAGGATTCAAATTTTTGAAACTTTTCAACAGGCATCATCTTCCTCATTTAGGGTTTTGTCTGAAAAAATCTCCATGGATTTCCTCATGGGCAATGATTACATCACTGATTATGTTGTAAATGCATTGATGGTTTGCATGGACGCTTTGAGCTTCCCCTCGGACCCCATGCCCGAAATCTCATGCTTTTCTAGACGGCGGAAGGGGCGATGAACTGCAAAAAAATATTAATTTAGGGAAAGAGAATGAAGAGCGAGCAAAGAAAGAAAATTACCTGAGCACTATCGCATCCAGGCATGTTTAATGGCGACCTCCGGGCATCCGATTTCTAAACATCCAAAATCTACCTTGAACCCGAGCACATACACATTGTGGAAAGAGAAATGAAGAAGAATATGTTTGTGGTAGAGAGGTGAGGCGGATCAAGAGGCATTGGTGAGCGGCGAAGCAATGTGCCATTAATGGAGCAATGGAGGATGCAAATGATGTGGTTTTTAAAGACGAGGGAGTGTAGAATGGATCCCATGCTCTTTCAAAGGCGTGCTCCCACTCTAGCCCATCTGTTTTCGTGGATGTCGTCACCTAGAAGATCGTCGAAGATGGATTTGTAATAAACGCCTTTTGGGTAAAATGTACTCATATTTTTGGGATACATGGTGACCACAGAAAATAAGTTTGTCATCCATGAAGGCCTAAAATGTAGCGTGTAATGCAAAAAATATGGTGATAAAAAGGAAGAGAAGAAGCATTAAAGTGATGCAAAGAAGAAAAACAAACCAAAAATTAAAGAAATCACGTATTTTCCCAACAACTATGAGTACAAATAGTAATTGAGTAGCTTCAGGGGCCATGTATTTGTAATCTTGCATGAATCACACTTGGCTTAGAATAGTTGTGTGTTGATATGATTTTGGGTTTATCTATGTTTGAGTAGCTTATACTGCTCCGCGTCATCACCAAACATGCAAGCATTGAAGTCTTCATATGGTCATGCGACAAATATATGCATTAGACCAGCATCAGTGTCTACATTTTGATTATATGGACACATCCAAGCTAGCATTGGTTTCCTTACCTATCACCTTGAATCCTGTGTAAAATCAATTCCTAAACTCGCCAACACGTCCCACTGAATCTAGATTCAAATCTATTATTTTCCATCTCGGGTTGGTACCTCCATAGAAGCTCTAACAGTTGGAGCCATATTTTGTTGTTACCATTCTTGAATCTTCTATTTTTATAGACTTGCATTGTATGTGTTCATCTCGACATCAATTAATCAACCCATGTAGGAGGTCACAACTGTAATATACAAGTCCAATCACTTTAAGCAGTTTTCATTCTAAATATTGGTTGAAACATTATTTGTGAGTATTTCATAATAATTAAAATACACTATAGTACTCCAAGCTACATGTATTAAATATGTTATATGAAAATCACTCAAAAGTGTTGGTTATATTTTCCCTCAAATTAACATTGAATATTAAATAGCCTTCCTAAATTATTTAGGACGTGGTTGCGGGTATATTTATTGACACTTTAATAAGGTCACAACTAACATGTCTCTACTTGATTAGCTCTCAAGTCCTCGGTTGGTTGCGAATGTAGAATTGCTTATACTGACTCCACAAATCTTACATGTAATGTATATTTAATACATGTGGCTTGTAGCACTATATTGTTATTTAATTATTATGAAATAGTCAAAGGGCATAAACTTAATTTGATTGGTGATTCAATTGTTGACCTATCAAATAATTATTGTAAGACTATAAATAAATATTGTTATCAAATTATAGTGTGATCTTTGATAATACCAAAATATATATTTATAAAATAAAGGCCATTGATAACACTCTGTATGTATATATGCAAAACAAAATTTTAGAATTTAAATATAATTTAATTAAGTGAGAAGAGGAGGTTGTTATGATATGAAATGTTTTTAGTATATTTGATAGATTAATTCACATTTCCATTAATCTTATTCATTTTCACTTGATTTTTTACAAAATATTGTGGCTGCCATACAAGGAAGGATCTCGTCACCTGTTTCTCGTTTATCTCCAGACCAACAATTAGTTTTCGCTACTATTCTTCAACACTTCTCGTGCAGATCCCACACTCCTCGGCTAGAGTTTATTATTCAAGGGACTACGGGGTCTAGAAAATCATACCTCATTAATACTATCAAGTCTTCATTTACCTCTGTGTCTCCCATAGGTCTTTCACCTATCCTTTTACTCGCCCTTACTTGAGTTGCATCTTTCAACAATTTTGCATCTACTATACACGTCAACCTACACATTCCCATCAAAGAGCTCAAAACCTTGGAAGGTCAAGCTTTGTCTTCTTTTCAAGACTCATTTAAACATATCCAATATATTCTAATTGATGAAATGAGTTTCATCGACCCTAAATTACTCAATAAAATTGAATAGAGCCTTCATGAAGTTTTCCCCCACTCCAAAACATTTGAATTCAGAAATAGATATATCATCCTTGTTGGGGGTCTTGGCCAACTACCATTTTTATGGACATTCCTCTATATGCCAACAAATTAAATCCTTCATTGCTAGCCTATGGAAAGACTTCACCAATTCCATCTCCTTAAATTTTATCTTCAGGCAACAGATTCCACTCCTGCACAGGCTTCATCTTGTAACTTGCTTCTCAACATTCATAATGTTATCCCTTCTAATTTATGATTCTAAACTCTTGATGTTAGGGGAATATTCTAGACATTCTGAACAAGAAATCATTGAGTTCAAGAGGCTCCCCATCATTCTCGCTAAAAATGACGAGTTGGACAACCACAACCTTCAAATTATGAAATCCCTTAATTCTCTTGTTGCAGGTTTTATCGCTCGAACACCGAGCATACTAACTTAGGATAGATTGACTATGGATCGATTGCAATCCAATATTCTTCTCTGCATCAACCAAAAAGTCATGCTTTTCATAAATTTGTGTTTTTAAACATGTCTTATAAACGGTGTTTGCTTAGCTTTATCATCAACATTGTTCAGGACAATTATTTTTGTCTAACTGATTTACCTTTATTTGTCATCGTCGAATTTGATTGATACATGGGGGCCCAATGGGATGCCAACAACCCTTCCCATGTTCCAATTCCACCAATTTCTAGAGGTAATCGAAGGCAATTACCACTTAAAATGGCTTGAGAATTTTCAATCCACAAATCTCAAGGGCTTACTTTGCGAAGATCTACTATTGACATTGGGGGCATGGAAAGACATGGGCTTACCTTCACAACTATATCAAGAGTTCCCTCCTTATCTCACCCTTTTTCCTGCAGCCACTATGCAAAAAATGTCCTCAACAACTCTTCTGTAATCACACATACAAGATAATTCCTAATTTCATTCGTTATCCTTAACACTCCCCTCTTAATCCCCAATGACCCTTCCCTTTCAAACTACTCCACTTCTTCTGCAATCCAAATCTTTTCTACTACTCTAGTTTCCACTACTTCATGTTTTTCATTTTCCAACTTGAAATATCATAATGCTTTGTTGTATGTTTCAATTTCCTTTTCCGCTCACCAATATTTCACTTTCGGCGTTAACATCGCACACCTCATATGTTATTGCTAGTTTTAGAACATGTGTGAAAGAACCGTGCAAATTCTGTTGTGTCGAATTCGATTTTCCCTTTGAGTCACTAGTTATTTATAAGTGTTAGTATTAACATCTTTTAAGTATTTTAGTTTAATTTATAGTCAAACGTTTATAAGGAATTTACTTCATATGGTGTTAAAGGTTTCAAATTAGTATTTTTATGTCGGGAGCTCATAGGTTAATGTTTATATTTTTCATTGAGTCATATGTTATGGGGGCTTGTTGAACTATTATTTTGTTATTAAAATTGGTATTTAATATAGATTTTTAGGCTTGTATCTCAAAACTAATGTGAGTCATGTTAGAAATAACCCTTATATGTACATGTTTGATAAAAAAAAATGTATATAGGTTGTGTCATTAATCTAAATAGTTAGTTTTGTATGCGTTGATATAAGAATTTGAGTTATTATTTAAGGGTTTTGTGTCTATATTCAAAATTGTGGATTAAAAATCATATCATCTAAATCATCTCATCATTGTTCATGTATAGTTGTCTTGTGGTGTCAAAAGTGAAAATTAAAAAAATTGCCTTACAAATGCATTTTCGATGGAATCCGATGTCTAATTGAGGTATGTAAAATTGAGATCCATGAACAAATCAAGATGAGTTAAGCAAAAACACCGTGGAGGATGGAGGTATCGGAGAAAAGAGGTCTATCGGTGACCTTTCATCGGTCGTCGATGATGGGGCTGCATATAAGTTATGGTGGAATATTTATATGGCGTGAGTATTTGTTTTTCGATGTGCTTAATTTCAATCTTTCAACTTTTTGGTGTGTATTGTGGTATTGTGGATATTGGAAAAAATATTGTATAGGAGATCGGATGACTATAGAGATCCTATGACTACGGTGATCCTCATTGTCGTACTTCATTGGAATATGATCAGTCAGTGGATACATTCATTGGAAATGGTGATCATGTGTAGCAAGATCCAGACAACAAGATCTGATTAATAATATGTAGGTTGGTATGATTTTATTTTTAGTGTTCTTGTTTTGCAGTTTGACGAGTAATGGAAATTCCACATTGTGGGGGGAACATGACATTGTACGCACCCAAAAATTACACAGTGCTATATGGAGGAACACAATAAGTCTCTGATGATGAAGAAAATATTCTTCATAGTACCAATGAGATCCAGATCCTTCCCCTTCACCTTTGCATGCTTGTTATGACATGTTTTGTCCATGTTTTCAAAGTTAAAGAGTTCATTTTATGTTTGCGAGCTATTTTTTTCCTTCCACGCTTTGTTTTCAATGTTGGTTGTATAATTGTTGTGGCAGTTGCATAATTATCGGTCCATGCCTAGACCAGCGGTCTTGTCACCTTAATCTGAGAGTTAAAAACACATGCTTTTCAACACGTGTTTAGATTTCGGAAGTGATTTTCTCACTTTTTCTCAACCATTACACCTAATTTTGAGCTCGTTGGATTCGTATTTGAATTCTCTTTTTCATTTACTATATTTAGAATGTTGACTACCCCTTCTTTTGTGATGTGTTATCGCTTCTTATTGGATGTGTTGTTAGACTCTTTCTTCCCAAAGTTTTATAAAAGCACATATTTCACCTAGATGTTGGGATAGATTTTTCACATTTTTGATGTAAAGTTATGTTGCTGAATTTTTGGGGGAATTATACAAACAATTGGATCTTTGTTATGTTCCTTCCTCTTGCTCCTTTCTCATTCACTCTCTTGCAATCATCACCCATGAACCTTTTTTTTCAGTATCTTCCTAGTACTAGCGAACACTCTACAATCTTTTGGATCACTGAATATCATTTCGGAGAAGGAAAGAAAGCCAATGAGACAAAAAAAAATACAACACCATACCTAGAGTTCTATCTCATTTCAATAGTAACAAGTTGGGGATGTCTTTGAATTCTTTAATATGTAATTAATTATGTTAGTTAGAATAGAAGAAATACATTGTTTTAAATTGGTAGAATTAAAATATTTCTTTGTTTCCCGTACAAAATTCTTGTATGTGCATTGTTTGAAAAAAATTCCATTGAGATCCTCTTCCCTGTTTATCCATGTGCATCTATACGGAAAATAAGTTGGATGAAGATTTTATGTTTGTAATCCTCCGTTATTTCTTCATTATTATCATCTGTATAATTCAACTCCAATTTACAGGGGAAAGCTTCCATGTAAAGAAGAAATTGCTTTTGAGAAGATTTTATTTCCTTTCCCGAGAACTTGAGGCAAAAGTTTAGTTAGAAGAAATCAAATTTCTGGGAATAATAAGTTTTGAATGCATTTACTGTTTAGAATAGATCTTGTCTTACAATCTTGCAAACTGAGGAAATAACTACATCCGTTTATTCCTGTTTGGTTTGTTTTAATTTAGAAGTAGTTTGTTTTATTTTAGATTAGTTTCTTTGTGTGGTGTCTTGAGTAATTTATTTTATTTTATTCTTTTAAATCCATAAAATACAAAAAGAGAGTTTAGGAATTTAATTTGTTTTAATCATTTTGTTTATTTGAAAAGCTTTACTAAAAATAAAAAAAGAAATAGTTAGCTTGTTATTGTTTTACTTTATTTGAATATTGGAAAATGTAATTTAATTAGATTAAAAGATGAATTAGTCGTCTTTTATTTAATTTGGATTCACTTGCTTTATTTATTTAAAGTTAGGAATTAAAAGTAGATTAGAAGATGAAACAGCAGGCATAACTCCTATTTCCTTAGTGGCATAGGATACTTGTGTTTAGCTTTTATACCCTTTGGTTGACAATCATTTGTTTCCCTTATCCTTTCTCACGATTTGGTGCCCGTATGACCATCTCAGGTCCACTCGAACCTCGTAGAAGGCTATTCAAACCAATCGTCAACCCACCCAACATCAACTAATATCAAGAGACATAAACCTAAGTCTTCGGGCACTAGTCTTTAGATCAACCCCCATACCATTGCACACCCATCAACCAACTTGGCGTTCTCAACAAGAAAATGACCATAACGAGAACAATATTGGGCTGATATGGAAAATAGGTTCAGTGTGAAACCCTTAGTTTTTCGTCCAAAATCCCTTCTCATTCTTACATGACCCTCACTAGAGAGGCATATTTAGAGGTGGAAGGACAATTTCCTCAAATCAAGCCATACTTGGTTTCAATGACATAGACCGAGACATGTGGAAAAAAATCATTCTCGCCACAGATCACTCTTATATAGGTTAGGTGGGCATTCATTTCCCTTGATGATAAAATTCCCAATTTACTGAAGTCGAGCATCTGCATTTGCCTTAATCAAAAATCCTGGTATTACCATTATTCCCACCTATCGCATTTATGCCATATTTATTCATCCCACTCACATTCTATCTATCATACTTTGGTTGTCTCAACATGACCTCGGGAATTTGAGTGCATCTGAAATCATGTGTTGATTTTCAAGTGTACAAATTATGGTGAACTCGACATGAAGGACTAGTTCCTTTTCATTTCCCTTTCCTTTTAATTTCATTTTCCTTTTCCTTTCTTTCATTCACCTTCCTCCTCTCCCATTATTCTAGTAGGTGTTTAAACACCCCTCGAATATGTCGGTGAAGATTATAGCAGACTTATTCTAGGCCTTAAAGCTTACTACAATCAGGTGAGTGCTCAACAATCACCTTCATTATCTGGTTTGGCTAATAAGTACTCCCAAAACTTTCTATCTCTGCACATGTTCCCTATCCAAGGGCTGAAAACTTCTTCCACTATAAGAAATGAGGAGATAGACCAACCGAATCACGACCCACAACCAGATTTCTCAAGTTCTAACAATATGAATTTCACAGGAGAACACGGCCTTTATCCACGGGTTTTATTAAGACCCCAAATTAATATGCAATATGAGTCTTTTCCATCCTATTTGCAACCGAATGATGAAGGCTTGGTGTGGTTCATCCAAAGTGGTGACCGCCTTAATGTTATAGATATGTCCTTGGATAGGATGAAAGCACACACTAATGTTCTTCAAAAAAAAATGTTGCCTCTTCCCCTCCAAAGATAGAAAACACAACGTAAAAGGGGCGGTGCAGCAATAATGAAATTACTTGGACAAATCTAAATATCAACAACAAGAGAATGCCAAAGAACACAATATTGTAGATAAAGTATCTCAATATATAAGTAGAATAGCTTAGCCACTTCGAGGGGGAAACCTCCAAACCATACAATTAGACTCAAATGCTCAATATGATACTCAATTACTACCTACTAAATTCTATATATATTATTCCTATGTTATGGCCAACACCAAGGTCGACTAACTAGTGACAATATAACACTTATGAAAGATATACATCATGATAAGAAGTTATGATAGTCAAAATTCAACCATACACATCCAATGCCCCTCCCCTTCAAAGAAACATTTTCCCCAATGTTGAGAATCTCTAAATGTTGTTACAGAATGTTGCACCTTCCCAAGTTGTGTCTTCATTATCTAGATTCTTCCACTTGATCATATACTCGGTGATGATCCTTATCCTTAATTATTTAGTATGTGTCTGAAGGATGCATTTTGGTTCTAAGATGATTATTCCTTCCTGTTAGTGTAGGTTATTATTTATCCTTTTATTTATTTATTAGGATAATTCTTACACTTGTGTTAGCCCTACACTTGTTGGGTTAGCTTTCTTAGGTGTACTAGTTGTGTGGAGTTAGCTTCTCAGTTATGTTGAGTTAGCTTACTAGTCTTTTGGAGTTAACTTAACTACCAGTATCAGTTAGTGGGAGTTCTTCACCACTGATTTAGGTAGTAGTTGCACTTCCCTCATCTTATATGTACATCTTTCTTATTGAATAATTCAAGTCATTCTATTGTAATGTATTGAGCATTATGGATTATGATGGATTTCCATATATGGTATTTTAGCTCTTCTGATTTGCAAATCTAATGTGGTGTGCTATTATCATCTGAGATCGCGGCTTGGAACAATATTCTTTTAGTTCCTTTCATGGTATCAGAGTTACACAACTTGTCGTCACACCAAAAGCTCGAACTAATGGTGGAGAGGGATCTCATCATGTTAATCAATTACTACGCCAACACCCTCCCACACAATGGAGCCGGGTATATACCCAATCAGGCCCAACAACATTAGGAGGAAGTGACACCGGAAATTTCACAGGAGGTCACCCATCCCAGAACTACTCTGGGGCTGACGCGCTTAACTGCCTGGTATCAGTTAGTGGGAGTTCTTCACCATTGATTTAGGTAGTAGTTGCACTTCCCTCATCTTATATGTACATCTTTCTTATTGAATAATTCAAGTCATTCTATTGTAATGTATTGTGCATTATGGATTATGATGGATTTCCATATATGGTATTTTAGCTCTTATGATTTGCAAATCTAATGTGGTGTCTATTATCATCGAGATCGCGGCTTGGAACAATATTCTTTTCGTTCCTTTCATGGTATCGAGTTACACAACTTGTCGTCACACCAAAAGCTCGAACTAATGGTGGAGAGGGATCTCATCATGTTAATCGATTACTACGCAACACCCTCCCACACAATGGAGCCGGGTATATACCCAATCAAGCCCAACGACATTAGGAGGAAGTGACACGGAAATTTCACGGAGGTCACCCATCCCGAACTACTCTGGGGGCGACGCGCTTAACTTTGCTGGTATCGATTAGTGGGAGTTCTTCACCACTGATTTAGGTAGTAGTTGCACTTCCCTCCTCTTATATGTACATCTTTCTTATTGAATAATTCAAGTCATTCTATTGTAATGTATTGAGCATTATGGATTATGATGGATTTCCATATATGGTATTTTAGCTCTTTTGCTTTGCAAATCTAATGTGGTGTGTTATTATCATCTGAGATCACGGCTTGGAACAATATTCTTTTCGTTCCTTTCGCTTCCTCATCAAGCTCTGGTAGAAATATTTAGGTGATACCTCTTGTCCAATTACCTTCTTCAGAAAAGAAACATGCAAGACTATTCAAGTGTCTAAAGGAGTTCCAAATTGTATGTTGCATTACCTATCTTTTGTAATACTTGATAAAGGATATAATACTTAAGTGAAAGCCTCTTATCATTCTTATGTTGTTTACAAGTAAATGTATCCATGAAGATTGTTGTTCTTGTACTTATAACAAATGGGTGTGATAGGGCACAAAAATGGCCATATTTGGTGATTCTATCCACCACAACCATGATAACATTTTTCCCTTTTGATTTAGGAAATCTTGTGATGAAGTCCATAGAAACATCTTCCCACATATGGCTAGGAATAGATGGGACTTAATTTTTGCACCCTTATTTCGCTAATAACCATGCATTCTGTCACAAATTTATGGACATCCCCTTTTAGCCCTTCCCGGAAGAAATCATGATTGATCTAATCATAAGTCTTCAAGAATCCATAATTCCCCTACCAAAGTATCATGGAGCTCAAATAGAACCCTATTTTTAAGGTTTGTGTTCTTACATAGGTATAATATATCTTTATACCATAAAGCATCTACTTTCCATATAAATTTTTTAACATGCTTAGATCATGTAGGAGATTCTGAATGAGATTTTGTGTACCTATGTCATTTTTCCATTTGGACCTTGCCTCCTCTATCTAAGCTTTTTATAATACTAATATGACATACAACAATGCTCAGCTTGATTCATCCTTCCACCGATAACATCGGTGACAACATTCTCCTTCCCTTTCTTACACATTATCTCAAAATCATACCCCAATATTTTTAGACACATTTCTATTGTTCTTCGAATGATAAACATTATTCTAAGAAATATTTCAAACTATCATGATCTATCTTTACTTTGAAATGTCTACCCATTAGATATGGTCTCCATTGCTTCACTGCATGAAGTATGGCTAACATTTCCTTCTCATAAATTGGTTTTGATATATTCTTACCTTTGAATTGGTGGCTCTCAAAGGTTATAGGGCGACCTTCATGCATGAGTACTGCCCCATACCACTCAAGCATCACATTCAACAATGAATGTTTTGGAAAAATCTAGGTTGACTAGAATCTGAGTGGTACACATGTTCTCCTTCAACTTCTCAAGTGCCATAATAGCTTCCTCGTTCCAATGGAAAGATTCCTTTTTCAATAGAGTTATGAGTGGTGCTGCTATGTTGCCATAATTTCTTATAAATCTATGATAATAACTGTAAGCCCCAAAATCCTCTAATATTCTTTAGGGTTTTGGGGCCTTCCATTCAAGTATGGATTTTATCTTGTTATGATTCACTTTAACACCTTCAAGAGACGATGTGACCCAAATATTCAACCTCCTTGACTCCAAAAGAACACTTAGAAGTTTTCACGTAAATTTGATGTTGTTAAAGAGTTTCCAACACCTTATTTACATGACGCAAGTGTTCTTCCCATGTTTTACTATAGATTAACATATCATCAAAGAACACAAAAAAACTTCCACGAAAAGGCTTAAAGATAGAATTCATCAAACTTTGAAATGTAGAGGGTGCATTTGTGAGTCTAAAAGGCATTACCAAGAATTCATAATGTCCTTCATGTGTCCCGAATGTTGTTTTATGAGCGTATTCATCCTTGATTGTAATCGATGATATCCGAATGAAGATAAAGTTTTGTAAAGTAAACAACACCATGTAACTCATCCAATAAATAATCAATTACAGGAATAGGAAACTTATCTTTGATTGTGATTTATTAAGTTCCATGTAATCATGACACATGTGTCGATTGTCATTTTTTTCCGCACCATCACTACCGAAGAAGATTAAGCACTTTGACTATGATGGATTATTCCTTCTTCTAACATATCTTGTATTATATTCTCAATCTCACTCTTTTGCACATAGGGATACCTACAAGGTCTAATGTTGGGCGGTTGACAAGTTCCCTGGTAATAGTTGGATGACATGGTCATGGTATCTTTTTGGGGGTAAACCTTTTGGCATATTTCCAAACACAACCGAGTCCTCATCTACAACTTCTTGCATATCCGATGACCTATAAATGTATTTGAATGATGTGCCTCAAATTAAAATAGGTATTCCACGAACCCCTCTCGCACCTTTTTAAAGTAATTTTTGCATCTGTTAAGAGCTCACTAACTATGGGGAATTTGATTTTAATCCTTTTAGTTCAAAATTCTTCCCTTCTTACTGAAAATGCATGAACAACTCTTGGAAGTTCATCTCAATGGTTCCCAAGGTGGTAAGCCATTGAAATCCTAACACAATGTCTACTCATCCCACAAAAATGGCATGCATAGGGATAGTTAGAAAGTAATCCCCATTATGAATTTAATGTTATGGAATTTTCTGAATAACTAATACTTCCCCCATCAACGATCATTCCTTAACATTATGGACATGGATAAACAAAGCAGTTCAAGTGCACCGCCAACTTATGATTCATGAAGTTATGAGTTCTTCCCGAGTCAATCAACACTATTACCCTCTATTTTTAAGAATCCAACCACTTTGAGGGTTTGGGGAGTGCTAATACCTAAAATTACATGACATGATATGGTTGGTTGGGAATCTCCTAACTCCTCTAGCTCAACCATGACCTCTACCTCTTCATCTTCTTCCTTCTCTTCTTCTTCATTAGGCCCCTCAATGTAAAACAACTTCTTTTTCGGCACATTTATGTCCTAGTCCATATTTTTGTCATAGTTAAAACATAACTCTTTTGCTCTCTTTTCTTCATTTTTTTGAGGTGTCATTCTAACTGGTCGAGGGAATGTTGGTGCCAACATGCTATGATCTTTGATATTAGTGAAAGATTGTCTCATGGTAGATATAAATTTTTCCTTTGACCTATGTGCCATAATAATAGAATCAGAAACCTTATGAGGATTAAACATACACACCTCATTCTCAATGTGTTCCTTAAGACCCTAAGAAATATGTCATTCAGATTCTCTTTAGTAATATTTTCCACCCACAATGATAGGTTTTGGAATTGATGAACGTAATCCTTAATTAATCTTGTTTATCTTAACTTTACTAATTGGTTGAAGTAATGTTTTGACACACTAGACCTATAGTGTAATTGTAACTCTTTGGTAAAGATTGTCCATGTGACATTGAGACCACTCTTTTTCCTTTGAGCACATAACCATCAATACCAAATGAATTGGTCAGTTCTAGATACAGGGATGTCATGGTCACCTTTTTGTGCAGATGGGATTTTATGTAGATTGAATAAATTATCCATTTATTTAATCTAATTGAGTGGATCCTTTCCATCTAACTTACGCATCTCAACATTTGGCATCATGTTCTGGCCGACAAATTATTTGGATTTGAATTAGTTTGGCTAACAGATCCACCCTGGCTAGTTTTTCCACCTTAGTTGATCAGAGGTTGATGATGAACCTTCATATTTGTATTGAGGTTTTACATGATCTCATCTACGCATTGATTGATCTTTCCCACGTCATCATTCTCGGGCCATTTCATACTTTAGGCTTCGCAGATCATACTCAAGTTGGATTACCCTAGGATCCCCTGTGGTACACCCTGGTATTGAGCATACCGTAGTTACCCTTTCGACTCCCAATCCTTAACTACTACCTCATCCTTATCTAGGGTTTTACTTGGAGTGACAGGATTTTTTTGTTTCTTATGGAAGGCCCCACCATTTTAGGAATCAAAGCTAAATTTTAGGGTTTGGGATTTCGATAATAATTTAGAAAATTAGAAAAATCTCAAAGAATAGACTCAAGCTAATTTTTTATCTTCTTTCGAAAATGTAAAGAACTTGGAAAAATTCCACAATTTACAACCTATAGAGAAAATTTATGAAAAACCCTAAAATTGATATAAATTTTGCAAAACAAGCCAAAAATCTTAAAATTTGGAGATGATCTTAATTGACTCGATTTTGCAACACCACCAAAAAAATCATTAAAAGTAGCTTTACATATTTTCGAGATATATCCAAATCTTTGTAATTAGGGTTTTGATGCAAATCTAACTAAGATCAAGCTTGGATACCACTTGTAATGAAATTACATGGACACATCGAATATCAACAACAAGAGAACACCAAATAACATAATATTATATATCTTAATATGCAAGTAGAATGACTTAGACACTTCGAGGGGTAACCTCACAACCATACAATAAGACTCAATTTCTCAATATGATACTCAACTACTACATATATATATATATATATATATATATATATATATATATTCTTCCTATGTTATGGCCAACACCAAGGTCGACCCACTAATGATAATATAACAGTTATGAAATATATACATCGTGATAAGAAGTTACACGATAGCCAAAATTCCATACACATCCAATGTAAGATATAGGACTAAAGGCGAAGTAGAGTCAATTAATTATCGAGTTCATAATAAGGTGTCATACACCCTCTCAACCGATTAACGTGCAACATATACCTAAAGCGGGTTCCACATCCTTCACCTGGAGATGTTATTTCAACACTAGTGGGAAGGATTAAAAGCTAAAGATCACACAGGCCTCGCAACTCCGTATAATTTACAAGGTAAGGTAACGTCCCCTATCACATACAAAACAAAAATTATACCCCTGCTACTAACGTTCATCCAAATACAAAAATCACTGCTATAGGTTTATTTTGGTGTTACCATTTTGGGAGATCTCCTTACGAGGAAAGGCACGCTAGTGATGGCTCCTCATACTTCCTATTTGTATCCCACACAAGGGATATCCAGAAGTGTATTTTCAAACACTATTCCTCCTAACAATACAACATTCCCTAGTCTACACCCATTAACTCATATCCCGATATTGCCCCTCCTTATGTCCATATGTATTCAAAATCCCCCAAGTGGACATGTATACTCGTCCTAGTCCTTACACGTAGTATCAAGGGGGTCCTTATGCCCCAACCAATACCTATGTTGCTACTTATCAAGCTCTTCCTCCTCCTCATCCCCTTCATTACGGAACCTCCATGGTTGAGTCTTATGTAATGGGAGCTTAAGCTGAATATTTGAAGGAAACTCTCGATTTCACTATACGAGGTGTTATGCTTTTGTGACCATTACCAAACCTTCCTAAATTTAATGAAGAGGGAGACCCCGACATCTACATCAAGGCTTATGCTACCGTGATTAGATAATTTCTTCTTGTTGGGAATACTTGACTATGGAATAGTGATATGATTCAATAACAAACCAAATCATGCAAATACGAAGTAAACGAATCCCCAAAATCTACAGCAGTGGAAGCATAAACTAGAATAATATGAATCAAAACAAAGTACACACACATAACACATCATGTATCGTGGTTCACCCAATGTGGGCTACGTCCACCAAAGATAGAGATCTCAATATATATAATAAACAAGAGTACAAAACAACTCTTCGCATAAGAGTACAATGCATCTCTCCAAGAGTATCTCCTCCTCCAGATCTCTAAATAGATCTACATGAGTGCACTAAAATTGTGCCTCCAAACCACCATCAGATCTCACATAACCAATAACTATTGTATCTCTAAATTGCAACCAAGCTCTCATATGAATATGTAAACAAGACCTCTCAAATGGGTCTACCAATGTGCAACCATAACTATGCACCAAGAAGTAAGTCTCTCCTCCATCACTGCATCAACCTGTAAAACAAGAAGACAACCTCCTCTACAATATCTAGATATTATCACGTACCCACAAGTTATCCAATGAGCTACAATAATATATCTTTATGGATCATCAATACAACATGATCTCATGGATCTACAATACAAGATCTCACAACAACATGTGGATCTACAAGAAGAAACTCTATGTGCTTTGCATACTATGCAAGCCATTACATTGAGACAATAACTATACAAAGGAAATACAATAGAAGACATTACCCTCTTCTCACCATTTAGATGTACCTACAATTTCCTTTTGTCCAGCTTCTCTCCATGGAAGTTATGTCTTCATGTAACCTTTTTCTTCTTCTTCTTCTTCATCCTCTCAACCAAGGATTCCACATGCAATAATAATCAATTACATGCAATTCTTACCTTCTAACCCTAAATTTCTAGCTTATATAAGCTTATACAAACTTAGGGCATCTTAACTATACATTTACAACCTTTAGATCACCTTTAAATCAAAGGTTGGATCTAATCCCGCGTCTAAAATAAAAAAAACATAAACGCATAGGTAATCGAGTGTCGGTTCCCTGACCGATGTCGGTTCCTCCTAGGTGACCGATGTCATTTAATGTGTAAACCAAATAAGTTTGTAAATCATCTATTTGTGAAGCAATTTAGCTCCACAACTCAACAATCTCCCACTTGGAGATAAATTGCTAAACATGTACTTGTACATTACCGTCCTCTACATACCGTGAAGACCAACTATTCTTTACTTCAACAATTCTCTCAAAAACAAGAAGATTAAACCATCTTCTAAAACCAAGAAGATAACAAACCCATGACTTACCATATACTTGCATGAAGCTACTACTGATCCGTGATACATGAGTTATCCATACATCAAGCTCCCATTGAATCATAACACCAAGCCTCTCATGTAACCAAGCCACCATGACTAACACACCTACAAGAGCTCCCACTCAAACTGAAATACTAAGCTTCAATCACAACCATAGCCATACCTATAAAACCAACCATGTTCTCTAACCATCTATCCATGTAATCACTAATGCAACTGATCAAAGACAAGTCAAACTGGAATATGCATAAGCAAACAAGATCCTAGGTAAAAACAACCCAAATGAGTTCTACATGCAACTAGTGGGTGATCAATCCACAACACCTGCATAACTCAAAGAATTTAAACACTGCATTCTACAAATCTAACCCTGTATAAACAACTTGCATGTCCAAGACAACCATCTGATAGAAAACATATCTATCATGAAGTAACATAGTAATAAGAGGAAATAAAAACATCCCCTACTCATGCTCAAAGGCATCTAAACCATGCTCATAGCCATCCATGTGCAAAAAAATATTTGCATCATCATAAACTCATAAAACAAAATCTATCCTCATGTATAAACTCACCATATACATCCATCCATATCACCAGGCTCTCCAGAAGCTCCAAGTCTCTCACCAACTAACTCCAAAGCCACATATGAATCATGTGCTCATCAATGTCAACAACAACCATGCTAACCATGCTACTAATAACTAGTGCAAATACCAACAAAAATGTCATCAACATACTACACAACCATCCAAGATGAAAGCAAACAAGGGCAACATCAATAAATTGTAAATACACATTGTTGTCACACTCTGTAACCTGTAACAAACAAATTTTCCTTCTTTCACCCTTCAAACTCTAAAACATTTCTCTCTCTTCTTAACCCAACTGAACAACCATCAACTTCCATCCCATAAGGACATCCAAGCACTATAAAATAAAACTAGAAGTGACATCATCATGCACTAAACACAAAATACCTATAAAACTGTGATTTTCCTCCAAAACAACTTGTGCCTCATGCCACTCTAAATAGTAGCATTCTCCTCTCACTTCACACGTGCATATGTGTCCAACCTATAATGCCAACAACCATGGCTTTCTCCCACTCAACATGAACTCCCCTACACTGCCTCTAATCACCAAGCTCAAAAGCTCCAATATATATCAGTGAGAAATAAAACAAATGAAAGAAAATATAAAAATTGATTCCCTTCTTATCAAAGAATACTTCTACATCACAGAAGTTTGGACTTCTTGTGAAGTAGGTTGAACCACCTTCTTTTCATCCATGTGTACTCAACATCTCCCATTACTTGCAACTGTGTCTAAACATGACTTTTCATTGAGGATCTCATCCTTAGACTAGATACCCTTGTCCTCAAGATTCCAACACATCCGGAAATAAAAGTCAAGCTCACCGAATATCCATGGTGCATATTTTAATTGTGCACAAAATCCAAACATAAAACCAGTTGCTCAAATGAAAGAAATAAAACATGAACCATATAGAGATACCTCACCCAAATCTCTCTAAACTCACCGATCCAACTCTGTCCTCTTTCTAATTCAAACATTGAAGTGATCTACTATGTTTATGCCTGTACACTCTGTGCAAGAAACCTGGTCCTCTAAAATGGACACTAAATCTTTTATGCCCTCTTCTATTGCAAAAAACAAGATATATTTATTGTCACAAAGACCAACCTCAGTCACTTGACCGGTATTGGTTCCCCATGACCGATGTCAATGCTATTGGAGCTATCGAAATGCCACAAATTGGCATAGTACACCAACCCAAGTGCCTACTCCGACCAAAGATGATAGTTGTGATGAACCAGGCATTTCAAGAAGCACCCAAATCTTGCACAAAAACCTTTACAGCAATAATACATGTAATAAAATTGCACTAAGATGTGTTATCCTGTAAAATTGACAAGGGAAATTTTGCAGGTGACCATACCAAAATTTCCGTTCTAGTCCCCATCGAGGTCCCTTAGCGTTCGGAATGGCATAAAATCCCTTTCCAGAGAATCTAGTTTTTTGAACTTAGTCATTTGGTCCTTTTTTTGGTTGGTATAGCTTTTATTCACGCAACATCAAATGAAACTGTGCCCCCTCCTTTCCTTTGGCGCATCCTTTGGAGTGTCGACATTCCAAATGTTGCGCCTTCCCATGATGCACCTTTCAAGCCTGTGCCAAGGTGCATGCGCCATCTTGTCGACATTCAAAATGTTGCGCCCCTGAATGGTGCGCCAAAGTGCTAAAAAGCAATGTTGACAGTCCCAAATTGCCTAGGGCACAAATATTTTCATGTTGGCATCTACCTAGGTGCACCTTACAAAAATTTGGTGGCGCATTTATTACACCTTTTGCTATATATAGGCACATCCGACCTGTCATTTTCACGATTGAAAAAAGTGAAAAAGTTAATTCCTCTCGCACTGCCAAGATTCTCACTCTGTCTCCAGTGTGTCACTTTTCATCGTATTCATGGACCCCACATCGTTTCCTCCATCTTATATATTCCTGGTAAGTGGCCTTGCTCTTCTTGTGTTGTTGTTGTGGGGTTTTTGTGTTGTTTTTGGAGGTTGTTATTATTAAAAACAAAGAAAATGAACCTAAGAAGTAATACAACCCCTACCCGTTTTACAAATCAACCCACCTCCAAAATGGTTTTACCCTCCTTCCAGATCTGTTAAACCTGGGAGGCCTTGTCTCAAAATGAATCCCTGACCCTCTTTCCTCTGTTCCCCTCACTATCAAAATTTGTGTTGGAAGAGTTAAAGGCCACAAAAAGCTTGCCAAAAGAGGGAAGTTTCTAAAAATTATCAAACCCACGGTTTTCTTTGGCACAAACACCATCGTTGTTACACTAAACACAGTCACGCCAAAGAGGCACACTGTCCCGCCTGCAACATGCATCTTTCCCGTGCCTTATAAAAATTCCTAAAACCTAACACAGGAGCGCAACTCCGCCTACACCTACATTTGAATGTCGTGCAGACCTTTCCCGCACCGTGCCAAAAGCTAAAACACTGGCGCACCTTAACTCAATGATGCACCCTTTGAACTGTGCCCTTTGGTGCATCATAATGTTTTGCAACATGTACCATATCTATGCCAATGGTGCATCCTGAAGCCTTGCTACACCAAATGAATACGCCCAATTAAAACCCTTCATATGGTGCAAGCGCACATCCTATGACACCAACATCTGAATTTTTGTGCCTTGCTCCCCTTTTGCATCGTTTTCTTCCATGCAATGGCTCTCCAAGAATGCGCCTTGCTTTTCTAACCCCGCATCCTGCAATAAATTGCGCTTGCACTGTAGAGGCTTGTAAATTAATAACTTTTCATTCTATAAAGCTTTGATGGACGATTTAACAACTAACATGGCTCTTCTGCGATGGACTTCCCATTCTTCTTGCAAATCAAGAATGAACTTAGATTCGCACATGTCTTCATCAAGTAAGAAGCCAACCAAGTCTAAGGGTAAGGCCAAACTCACGAGAAGAAGAAATGAAGTACAAATACCAAAGGGTCGGGGATGCCCGAGTCCTTGCAGCAGTGTGACCGGACATCGGGATTCGAACTTGGTCATATTGATATGGAGGACTTACGGGCCGGAACCAAAGGTCATAGGTAGTCCATGGATGGAAAAATTGTTCAAAGTGGTTTACATTTTTCTTTGCGGGAATTCCGTGAGTGCGATGAACAACGAGTTCATGATGGCGGTGGGCCGTTGTTACAATAAGGACACAAGATGTGTTGAGAATGAGAAGGGCGAGGTAATAATCAACCTCATCGCCCGACATTTTAAAATTATGTTGGGTATCCCCACCACCACAGAATTTTGTGGAAATAAGCCAAGAAGACGCATAAAAGCATGGGATGAAAATGAAGACAAATGCATGTAGCTTATGAATGAAGTATATCTGAAAAACAAGAAGGTGATAACCAGGTGGCCGCAAGTTATTCATCGCAGTGACTTCTCAAAGGAGTTGAGTGACACCATAAACTTCCTGAGCAAGGTGTTTGGGCTTCCTGATGCCCATTACTTTCACAAATGGATGCTTAGATATCTAGAAACAATGAGCAAAAACATTCCTGATCAACGTTTTGAATGGGCGGATATCATCAACAACACTATCTCTGAGCAGCTTCAACAACTCTCAACAACTGGGAGGTTCTACATGAACTCCTATGTGGTATATTCTACTGCCTCTGAAAGAGAACACCCATCACTAAGTCGATGCGGGGTGTGGCCCCAAGTAAGAATATATGAGTATTATCCAGAGTTGAGACTGAAAACAACATCACACAATTCAGCAAAATCAACGATGCCTTGTTCTACGGCATCATCTGCCTCTTGAGGCCCAATATGACTCATGGTCGGACAACCAAGAGCGTGGTTACTACTATAGAGAAGTCGGGTGCATTATTTACGCAATTCCCCACTTTCAGCTATCTCAGAGCCGCCAACTTCTTGGGGGAGCCCACCAAGTTACCAAGGTATATGGGACCCAAGTTGATCCTATTGGAGCTATCTAGACAGCTTATCACATACCACGAGAAGTGTCTAAAAATAAATAAGGGTGGAACTCCATTCCCCCTCACAAAGTGGGTAGAGTACACTGCACTTCTCATAAAGAAAGCCCGGAAATGTTTGGGAGCTGGAGTTGCTCAACTTAAAACACAATTTCCCAGCAAGGCCAACCTTTGATCCTCGCAATTTCCTTCCAGGGCAAAGCTTGATCCGATTCACATCCCACAGTTGAAGATATCTATATCAATCTGTATCACGAGGTCGAGCTCAGAAGAAAGGATCACTCCCACCTGGCCCTGGCAGAGATCATCCAATATGGTGTGGCCATTGTCCCAAAAGGTTTCCAAGTGACTGATCAAGAAGTTGATCAGGTCTATCTAGACACGGATGGGGACAATTGGCCATTTGTTGAGATTGATAGAACAAAGGCACCTCAGACTATTGAGGAAAGGGTTAAAGGCACTTTGCAGTGCACAGAGCATTGGTGCAGGAAAAATGGTCTCATTTACCTTGGGGTAGACTTCACCACGTCTCCTTTGGGCGATGCACCTGCTAAGCCAAAGCACTTGCCAAAGGGAAAAGGGAAAGACAAAGAGGGAGAATCAAGTGCTGCTCAGGAGCAAGCTCCCGAGAGTCCTCCTTCCGCCGCCCAGGAATAGGTAGTAAGCCTAGTATCCCTTGAAAAAGAAGAGGCGGTAAGTGTTCCAACGGGCACATCCACTCAGGATGTTGCCACTTTGTTATAACTAGTGAAGTTCCCACCATCCCGTCTCCCGCTCCTCCTTCCCCTCCTCATGTCACTCAAGCAACCACTCCTTTGGTTATGTCTTCTCCCCGTCTTCTACTATTCCCCCTTCCTCTTCCTCCATCTTCTCTTCCCTCGCGGATCTGTCCCCCAACATTTCTTCCCTCATCTCTCAGATCCCTTCCACCCCCACGGTTTCCTCTCCTACAGTGACTCCTACCCCTGTGAGCGTTGGAGGGTTGGATTCTTTATCAATTCCACCGCCAAGTGTCTCGACACATTTCCCATGTTCACTATAGTCGCTCCTTCTTCTACCCCTGTTTCTCCTCCTTCCTCTAGTCACACTCCCTTAAGTCCAGAATGGATCTCCAAACACCTGAGCCAGCACAAGAGGAAATTCCCCATTGCACCTATGGACTTCTCTGTCATTCCAACAAAAGGAGGCTAAAAGCAAAAGCCTATGACCCGCTTCTCTCGGGCGCTTCGGTGAAAGGGTTATGGAGATCACATACCCTGATCCCACAAAGGATAAAAAGATCTGTCTCCTACAGATTATACAGTGACACAGGTCACAATGGGAACGTCCTCGGAAGCCTGCAGGGAGAGGCCCTATCTGTAGTGGATGCCCTTTGCAAAAAGCTTCAGGAAGCAAAGGAAGAGAAGAGGATACTAAAAGAACAAAACAAACATCTTCTCCAAGCCCTGCAGAAAATGGGCAGTGCACCTCCTGTAGCTGCCACCGAAACTCCTGAAGCCCTTAGTTAGGAAAAGATAAATGAGTACGCCAAGATTGGCGAAGCAAGGTATGGTAGTATCTACTTGGAGAGACCAGATCCTCAAGGATAGTGAGGAAGTAATTATAAAGTTCACGAGCTATATCAAAATATTGATCAGGCTAACAAGGAACTCCAAGCGATTGCAGGACCTATCTCTCGAAGAGTTGGACCATGCCAGGTTACAACATGAGACATTCCAGAAGATGCTCGATTGCCCAGTATCAATGACTTAGTAAAATTCGGCGTCTTCGATCACCTAAGAGCACCCAACAAAGTCCTTGTTGCTTTGGACTATCGGGTTGACCAGATGGAATTTGTCTTGGAGAAAATAGATAAAATCAAGGAGGAAGCCTTGGATGCAATGCATCAAATGGAGCAGATCATCCTAAGGATGTCTCCGGGCTTGCTCACCCCATCATACACCTTGAGGAAGGCAGATGACACTATTCGGCTCTTCAAGGAGATTGCGTCACAAGGTTTAGGGTCAGAAGCCACTTTTGACGCAGAATCTATCAACAACCTTTTGGCCTGCCACAATTTTGTTAGATACCTGATGGAGGTAGGTAATGAATACTTCAAGCTCCCAAAGAGACTTAGAGATGAACGGGAGACTTGCGAGGTCATTGGCGATCACACCAAGGGTCCCACTCAGGATCAACTTCAACCGATGATTAGCAAGTTCATGGAGTATCATGCTCAATTTCACATTTCCTCTCCTAAGCAAAAGCAGGATACTCCTTTCCACTGCGAGACGATGACAAATAGGCTCCTTCCTCTTGGGATTGTTCCCATTTTTGTAAAGTATTTAAAAGTATGTTGGCACAAATGATGACATCATCCATGTTGCACCATGAGATGTTGTCATCCACCAAATTGCCCCAAAGTCAACAGTTGACTTTTAGATATTTTTGTAGATATTTTGTAAATAGTTGTTGGTTCCTTTTTGCCTTCTTTCTCCTTCTCCTTCTATATATACTTGGATACTTGTTGTATTCAAGGGGTGAACATTTTTTAGATGAAAAATAGAAGTGAGAAGGAAAAGACTTTGTACTTTTGTAACAGAAAATATTAATACAGAAATTAAGACTTTGTGCTCAATGGATGTGTTATGTGCATTAGATCTTTCTTAAGTTAGATCTGTGTTGCTTTTCTGTTAGATCTATCTCTACTTTTTGTCATTTGCTCATCAATATTGCTTTGTTCGTTTATGCAAGTAGGTTTGGCTCTGTTTACTACCAGCCCAAAACATAAACCCTCTAACCTTTCTACTTTGGAATTCATTTCTTTTCTCCCTTCGGATCTATCCTATCTCCTCTCCTCCCTTCGTTCCTTTCTGCTCACAATCAAATACCCCTACTAGGACAAGATCCCAAACCCCTGAAGGTAGAATACTGTAGGACTTGCATGATTCTGCTTTGGTAGAATATTAATAAACCAGTTTCACTTTGTTGTCTCAAAGAGGGGTTATGCCCTACACACTTTGTTGGCTCGTCATCCATAATCTGCCCTCCGACGATTTTCGGACCAACAAGATGAAATACATCACCTTACCAGCACCAAGACACTTAACGCATCTTCAATCAAGTACTTACCTCTTAGATGGAAGTCATGTCTTCATTCTGTGCTATTATATTTTGCCTCTCTAACAAATCCCGTGCATCTAACTACACCAAGGATGCATAATTGCTCCTTTATCTCTTACTTAGATTTGCAATCCCAAACATGCATGTGTAACCAAAACATACAAGCACTGCAATACCAAGATAACAAAACCATACCTCTATAATCTGGATTTGTAATCTGACCAACATGCATGTGCCTCCAAGAACCAAGGACACCTCAGCAATCAAGACACATTCACTGCATCTTCTCAAAATTCTTCAGATCTGTGATTTTTTGTTTAAACAAGTCGCTGACACCGGTGTCCAACTAACCGACCACGGTCACCCTGCCGATACCAGCTAAGGAATAGTACCGACCAACATCGGTATAGCATACCAATGTTGGTCACTGTCATTTTCCAGCAACCTTTCATTTCCATCTCCCACTTGAGATTAAATATTTCCCGTGATTTACACATCAGGCAAAAAAAAACCTTGCTCTCATACAGTTGTTAGTAATACTACTAACAAAACCCTGAAGCAAACCCTTGCTCTGAAAACTAAAGCCATCGCTCTGATACTAGTTGTTGGGAATACTTGATGTGTAATACTGTTATTATTTAATAACAAACCAAATCATGCAAATATGGAAGTAAACAATTCCCAAAATCTACAGAGCATAAACTAGAATAATCTAAATCAAAACGAAGTACACACACATAACACAACATGTATCGTGGTTCGCCCAATGTGGGCTACGTCCACCAAAGATAGAGATTTCAATATATATATAATAAGCAAGAGTACAAAACAACTCTTCCGCATAAGATTACAATGCATCTCTCCAAGAGTATTTCCTCCTCTAGATCTCTAAACGGATCTACATGAGTGCACTACAACCATGCCTCCAAACCACCACCAGATCTCACATAATCAGGAACTACTATATCTCTAAATCACAATCAAGCTCTCATATGAATCTGTAAACAAGACCTCTCAAATGGGTCTACCAATGTGTAACCATAACTATGCACCAAGAAGTAAGTCTCTCCTCCATCACTGCATCAACATGTGCAAACAAGAAGACAACCTCCTCTACAATATCTAGATACTATCACGTACCCACAAGCTATCCAATGAGCTACAATACTAGATCTCTATGGATCATCAATACAACATGATCTCATGGATCTACAATACAAGATCTCACAACAACATGTGGATCTACAAGAAGAAATTATGTGTTTTGCATACTATGCAAGCCATTACATTGAGACAATAACTATACAAAGGAAATACAATAGAAGACATTACCCTCTTCTCACCATTCAGATGTACCTGTAATTTCCTTTTGTCTAGCTTCTCTCCATGGAAGCTATGTCTTCATGTAACCTTCTTCTTCTTCTTCATTATCCTCTCAACCAAGGGTTCCACATGAAATAATAATCAATTACATGCAATTCTTACCTTCTAAACCTAACTTTCTAGCTTTTATAAGCTTACATAAACTTAGGGCATCTTAACTATACATTTACGCCCTTTAGATCACCTTTAAGTCAAAGGTTGGATCTAATCCCACGTCTAAAATAAAAACATAAACACATAGGTAACCAGTGTCGGTTCCCTGACGATGTCGGTTCCTTCCAGGGTGGCTGATGTTGGTTCCCTAACCGATACCGGCTACTATGTAAACTAGAAAATTTGTAAATCATCTATTTGTGAAGCAATTTAGCTCCACAATTCAACACTAATGTGGGATGCGGTTGTTGCCAAAATATTTCCCAAAACTCTTGAAGGAATTTCTCTGGATTAGTACTATCAAATTCTTGAAGCATCCATACATTCATTCAAACAACTTATGTCTAAGTTCTTAATGCCTTTGATATGAACAAGTTGTTATGAATGGGAATCAAGGAGTTCTTACACATCAAGCAAGAACAAAATGAGTCTACCACACACTTCATTCAAAGGTGGCAACAAGTCCTCTATTCTTCTACAAGTGTACCAAATATGGATCAAACAGAACATTGTGACCTCTTCCTCTACTCGCTCAATCGAGAAAACAAGGAGGAAGTGCAAAAGTTTCCCCTTTGTAGCTACGAGGAAGTGTTAGAGGGTGCACTCTGCATTGAGTAAGTAGCTCTTCACAATGGACATAAGATGTATGCTCCCAATGGGAATTTAGTCACCTCCAACTAAAACACTTCAAACTACCAAAATAACTCAAATAATAACCAAGGACACAAGGTCTTAAACTGAAACCATGGTGCCACCATAAACGGTGTGGACCGATCAGCCCAAAAATCCTAATGTTGTGAATACTAATAATGGAAAAAATAGCAATGGGAACATGGGTAACTAAAGAAACAACAAACATGTCATATCTATTAACATGGTTTATTTCACTCATCCCCCCTCGGTAAATCCAAACCCAATGCCAAAACCAATACCAAAACACTACAAACTATAACTATAACAACCAATTCCAAAAACAATTGAGCTATGGTCATTAATAGGGTCAAAACCAGAGGCCACGGGATTATGATCCCAATGTATATTATGGTTTTCATAGAGTCATCATTCATGATGCTTGATCCTATAGGGATTGTAGAAATTTCATCAAAAGACTCCTAAAGGACCAACGACAAATTTTCATTGATGTGTTCTTGGAAAACTCAAGGGGATCCTATTATCATGTTCATACAGGACCGATTACACCCCAAAATGCAAATTTGGAGATCTATCGGATCTTTTCCCCAAACATCTTGAAAACGAGAAACTAAACCCTCAAAATGTTAATAAAGGGATTCCCATAGAAACTCATGAACAAGAGGCTTCTACTTCCAAAGACCCTCGAGTCGCTCCCAACCTTGACAAAATAAATAAGACAAAAATAGTAGGATTGATTGAATTAGAAACAGAGTCAAAGCTCAATACGACCACCCACACTCAAGAGTATACATTGCACCATGTTTCCATTTATCCTTTAATCCTTGATGACTTGCCAATAGTTCCTAAACTAATGGGGGCATACAATCTAATCACAAATCTTAACAAGACATTATTATCACACATTTCCTTTTTGATTTGTTAAAGAACTCTTTGACTTCTTGTTCTACTTTGTTAGAGGCATTGGGCCTTAGCCATCTAGTTCATGACATGCCTCCTCTAAAGGCTCCGATCAACCATATATACTTTGATGTTTATCCTCTAAGGTAAAATGAAAGGGCCATGGGGTTCGTGTTTGACATAATCAAGATGCCTTCGAGACACTAAAGTTACTTATAACATATGGACATCCACTAAGGCATAATAGACACTATTTTTTCTCCAAGTTACTACATTATTCTCTTCTATTATAAATCCATGTGAATGTGATGTGATTGTTGGTGCATTGCCTACGGATGAATACATTCCCACATTATATCGTCTGTCAATCGATCTATCATGTGCATTTTTTTATTAAATCAAGTCAAGGTTGTTGAAAACATTTGATATTTGAAATCCCTCTATTTTTTAAAACAAAGTGTTTGTATGTGATTATAACTCGAATCTGGTTATATTTGACAGTCGTTTCCCTTTTTGTTTTTAAGTTGTAAAATACAAAGAATTTTTAATATCATGTATCTTTTAACTTGGAGATTTATGATATACATCTTTCCATTCCTGCCCATCACTCTTTTTTGATGACCTTCAATGATTGCTACACTCCAATTTTGGTCTCTTTTGTTCTTCATTTGTGCCTTCCTTTAGCCCTTCCCTCCATTGCTTAATGTGCCACAACTAATCCCTTCTCTTTCTTCTCCATGCACCTTCTCTTCATTTCATGTATGCTTCTCTCATCCTTTCAGTGCACATGTTTTCTTCTCATCCAACATGATGTTTGTGATTCTCTATTTTCCAAATCCTCCTGTGACATTAGAACTTCCCCACCTTATCCCTTTTGGTGTCGCCATTACACATTCCACATGTGATTATTGTTGGTGTGTGCATTTTCTACATCATGTGGTGAGTCATCTCACTTAGGTGAGGTTATAGGTTTTAGGTGTCATAGGACTTATGAAAAAAATTGTCATTAAATTCCATCATACGCGTCGGTGTGCATCAGTGCATCATATGGGAGTTACTTTCAATAAATCATGAATGTAACTCCTCTTCTCCACTTGAGGAGGTATGATTACATGCACTAGAGGTTACACAACACCCTTATTTGTACCCCTTTCCTTTCTTCAAATTGATGGTGGAATGTAATGAGCCTACCTTTTCTTTGCATGCACTTTTCATGGTTGATTGCTTTCTCCCCCATGAAACTTCGTCCACGCCCGAGTGCAACTCGATTGATGTTCGTGTTATCCTACATGATCCTCATTCTCGTATTTTTGCATCCTCCATCATGGTATCAGAGCATGTTATTTGGATCTGTGTTACCCTTTGTTCGCGATTTTATTGGTTTCGTGTGTAAGCGTCATAATGGTTATTCCATTTGTACGTTATATGCATTAATTTCATGTTATTATGGGCTCATCTTGTTTGGAGGTTGTTTGGTTTGTGTTTTTTTGGGGTTTACAGGTTTTTAGCTCTATATGCATGTTTTGGAGTTTTGGTGTAGGTTCGGTGTCTCGGATCAAAGTTCAAATTGTTTGTTTTTTTAGTTTTAAAGGGTTTAATAAGGTGTTTTTGGCCCAACTCGGTCCCAACTCACCTTCTTCTCTTTAACTCACCTATACATATCTTGGCTCCATCTGCATTCTCTCATGTTACACTTGGTTTTCTTCTACAACCCACTCGCTTATTGATTCTTCCTTCCAACTATGTATTTTGCTTTGGTCCTTTGTTGTTGTGTTAACTCAACATTTTGTTTGGTTTTAACTCACCCTAGTTTTCTTACTCGCATTTGTTGTCCCTTTCATCGACAAGTCATGTCATGTTTCTCTTTGTGTTGAGATTGTCCCTCGGACCACTGCATTACCTATCGCAAAATTTTCACTCCATGGCTTTGGCTTCCGCGCCCGCCCCCTGTCTACTTGTAATGGCATCCATGTTCGACCCTCATGTGTTTGCATTGGATTCCATGTTGATTCCCTATATTGAGTCATTTCCCATGTTATTGGTCATCTCTCGACACATCTTACTCACCAAGAATCTTATGGACCTCACCTCGATATATCACCAACCATTGACTCGGTCGTTACATGCCCATCATGACCCGCTCGACACATGCAACTCGGTTTGGATCGTTTGACAATGTCACCTGCTGCAAAACTCCTAACTAGTTTGGACTCTCACAACACGTGTCGACCCCCTATCCTACATCTCAAACTCTCTCGAGACTGTCGTGCTTGTCTCCAACTCGACATCCCTTGTCAATAGCTCGACTATCAATACCAACTCGATGATGCTTTGGAAGTCCTCGGTTTGTTTGGTCACAACCGACCACCGCATCTTGCCTCGGGGATCGGTGTTAACTCGACTCACAACTCAAAGCTTTCCCACCTCTCCAGCTCACCAACTCAATTTGGTCGACCTCTCGGAGCTTGCCACCAATGCAGCTTGTCGGTCACCGCTTCACCGAGCTAAGCTTGTTCGTCTTCAAGCCAAAGACATTTCTCCCTCCCTCTTTTGAATTTTTCTTGTTTTTTCCTTCTAATCAAATCAATACTAATTAAGAGAAAATCAATCAAATTCATCATTAATGGAGGGAGTCCTTTTTTGGCTTCATTATAGGGTTATTGGGATTTTTCGGGCCACTTTTCTAGGCTCATCATGCATTGTAGTGCTCCTCTTCACTTATGGCTAGTGAGTGCATCTACCATAGCCTTGCGGCAAGAGAGCCCTTTTTTGATGTCGAGATACTTTCTCTCATACTAAGCAAAGTGTTGTACCCCGTGTTGCATATGCCCTTTTGTGTGTGGTTATGTGTTGTTCCTCTACTTTCTTGAAACATATTGTGGCCTTAACTCTTGCACAATTCATTGCCTACTTTGTAAGGTGAGTGGTCAATTGTCCCACGTTGCATGAACACACCTTATTGTAATCAATGCACTAATTATAAAGTGTCGCAAACAAGGGGTTATCATTAGTCTTAGGTTTTGTATTACATGCAAACACATTCTTGACTGAGTCTGATGTCTTGCAAACATGTGTGTATTCTTGAACCCTTCTTTTCATGTTTTCTACACCTCTTTTAAACACACCATAGAGGATGATTTTTCCGAGTTGAGCTTTGTTGGATCACTACTCATCCTCCACCACTTCTTCTTGGTAGAGAGAACTATACATCATAACATCTTCTATGGAACATTACTTCACTTATGAGGGCCTTTGTCCCTTTTTGTATGGACCAGTTCCTGCACCCACTGATCATTATCGTCTTGAAGACTACCTGGACACATGCGACCATGTTGTTGGTCACTTGATGTTACATGTATCTAGACCTCTCCACTTTCATGTGGTAGACTCAAATCCTCCTCACACCATTTGGAGCATATTTCAGTCCTTGTTTGGAGACCCTTCGAGATACTTCTACTCCTGTTACTATTGATTATGTTTTCTCCTCTTATTCTTCATGTGATAACAATTATGTGACACATACTCAATTATTTCCATCTCTGGTGATGAGGATTGTGCTTAGTTACGATGACAAGACTACTACTACGAGGACTCCTCTCTTCCTTCTCTCGACTATCCTTCATAATATGTTGACACCCCTCTTATCCCATTAGACATCAGACAGTCTTATTCTCATACTCATACCATCATTACAACTACCCCCTTTCCACTTTTAATGTGTGAGGCCCTTTTCACTCCTCGTTCATGTGATGATTCATACCTGTTAGACATCGCTCTTATGTTGATCGAGCCCCCTCTTTGGGATGAGTATCTATCAAACCTTCATCATCTCTTTATAGTGCCTACTTGTGATGCAGTATATGGAGTATCTCTTCATTCTACAGGTGTTTTAGAGGAGTCCTTCATCTCCTTTGTTGGGACTTGTCCATTCTAGGATTCTTATCACTTCCACTATTTCAAAGATCATCATTGATCCGCCCTTACTTGTGGAACCTTTTTTTTGTTGTGGGGATTGTTTCATTGCCTTCACTTCACTTGGGAATCCTTTCATGGATGTTCCTCTCTTACACTTTGACAGTTCTACACTCATGGCATTACCTTGATTCTTGTGCACTCATTTTCTAGACCTATGTAACACTTCCATGGACTAGATTCGAGTTTTTGTAGTGATCCTTTTAGTTTCCTGCGTGGAGTGGGTGGACTTCCAAGTACTCCATTTCTATCCTTCCTAAGGGTAGGCACATTATTTGATGTGGGTGGTTCTTCTTCATTCCATGGTCGATGACCATGTCATCAACACTCTTCTTGGAGACTTTCTAGAGTTGCAGAGTTCAGATTTGGCTATGGCTTCACATCTTCTACGATTCCTCTTGTCTACTCTTTCTCTCTCTCTTCTTCTTCTTCCAGAGATGTTGCATTGTACATGGGTACCTCATTAGGCACTTAGTTTTCGGACCCATTTGCATCTTTCTTAGATTATTAGGGGATTTTTTTCCATCTCTTGTTGTGGATGTTTTTCCCACTAGGTTTTCCTCTGCTACTTGAGATCCTTGTTGTTCATGGGTGCCTCATCAAGGCTTAGTTGTTGGGACCCATTTCTCATTTTTGAATTATCACCTCATCCTAAGTTACGATGAAGGGGGTATTGGTGTGTGAATTTTCCACATCATGTGGTGAGTCATCTCACTTAGGTGAGGTCATAGGTATTAGGTGTCATAGGGGTTATGACAGATTTTATCATTATATTTTTTCATATGACGTGTCAGTTGTACATTAGTGCGTCATATGGGAGTTACTTTCCATTTCAGGAATGTAACTCCTCTTCTCCACTTGAGGAGGTATGATTACATGCACTGGGGGTTACACAACACCCCTATTTTACCCATTTCCTTTCTTCAGATCGATGGTGGAATAAGATGAGCCTACCTTTTCTTTGCATGCACTTTTCATGGTTGATTGCTTACTCCCCATGGAACTTCGTCACACTACCGAAGTGCAACTCGGTTGATGTTTGTGTTATCCCACATGATCCTTGTTCTCACATTTTCACGTTCTCTTTCAATCGTTAGTAAACTATACATTCTTACTAATGCCTTAACTTTAGTTTTTAATATTGTTTGTCACTTTCCTTTTGAATATTAGGTGGTTAAAAAAGGCCACTTTTATAATTTGAAGTCGTAAGTGTTTTATTCGTAGTAAAATATAAATGATATTCAAAATTATAGTATAGGTGTCAAGTTTATTTCACATGTATTTCATAAATCTCAAAAGTCTAGGTCCATAGTTAGTTAATGATCATTATGATCACGAAATAAGCCTTATGATATATTAAAAATTGTAGAGTTATTATTATTGCCAAATTTTTTGATGAAGTTTAGAGTTTATTTTAGTTTTTGTTAGAATAGTTAGTATTAGAATTGTTTTATAGAGTCAAAGTGCTTAGCATCATATGTTGTTTGATTATAACATTGAGTCAAATTTGTCGGGTTGTTAAAAGTGTCAAAAAAAATTCCTTAACAACGCATTTTCAGTGTAACTCGACGTCTTATAAAATAAAGTGTTTCACATTCTTTGGGGAGATAAGAATAAGCAATATGAAAATCAATGACCTTAATGTCTTCATTAGCTGAGTAAGCAAAACATTCATAGGAGGATGGAGGTAATAAAGGAAGGAGTTCAAACAATGACCTCTCATCATTTATTAGCGCGAGTCAGTCTGTAAAATTGCATTAGTGGCACCATATTTGCACCAAAATGGATAAATCTAAGATTGGTTCCCAATTAGTAGCATAATTGTCTCATATTATTTGTGATTAGTGTGGAAATGATCACCAATAGTGGTTCTGCAAACGTAATGAGGACATGGTCCTCAAATTTCCAATTTTCTATTATTTTAGTTGAGTGGTGTGTGCAAAAATAAAACATTATAATCATTCCTTGCTTGAGTTAGAAAAGAGGAGAATGTGCATATCATAAATGGTGTAAACAGTTGTATAAGAGGGTAGTTGATCAGTAAAGACCCTCTAACTTTAGAGATTCTCTCGACTATCATACTTCATTAGAAGATGGTCAAGAAGACCAGACAAACAATATACAAACCTAAAAGTATTCATTGGCATGCAATTTTGTTTCCAATTTAAAAGGTGCACAATTCTTCTAACAAGTTCACACTAGGGGGAATGTTAAGAACACTTTATTTTTGTTCACGTGGTTGGTAAAACATTATGTGGGTATAATATATTATAATGTGACATTAGTGAGTGAGTTGTTGGAAACAACTCATGTATATAGAAAAGTGAGTAAGATTTGTTGAGTTGGTTGATAGCTCATATAAGAGTAGGTGTGAGTGGTTATTAAGGACTTCGTAATAATAAGAGATCTTGTTCTATAAATGTGTAACCTTGTCTCATTGAAAATGATATAGAAGAATATTATCATTGTGAAGAATGATACAACAAAGAATGTGTTTTTCATAAATAATTCTGAACCAAATCATTAGATTTTGATCCAGTCTTAATATGGAATGTAATTGACCTTCTTCCACTTAATGTTAAGATATGAAGGATATCCATTCTACTAAATTTTGAATGAAATATCTATTCACATTCTATAGATATTTATACAAGTCATAATTGATAGGAAGATGTTTGTAACAAGCATAGAATAATTTAATACATATGAAAAACCTTGAAATGTGGTTGAGATGGGCATCAACTATTTGCTCTTATTTGATGATGTACTTTAAAAAATTCGTACAAGAAGCAATCACTTTGTTATCACACGATGATAACCAAAATTAGTACATGTGTTGGGATCGTTTAAATGAAGCTTCCCATGTCCCCATTTCATTATTATAATTCACCCCCTCTTCTTCTATGAACCTCCTAACACCATAAATGCATGCTTATTTTTGATCCAAGACAATTTCGGTAATCATCAAAGGTTTGACAATGACACACACGAGAGCTTTGACAATGAACATACAACAATTGATCTATTAACACTTTCTTATTGGTCTAAAAACATGGTGCATTTGGTAGTTTAGGAAAACAAAGGTGAAGTGTTAAAATCAAATTAGATTGAAAGAAATATTAATTGCACCAACATATTAACTCTCCTAAAAACATAAATGAGATAAAATAAGAAAGCATATATAAATTTTCATACAATCTAATGTGTATTTCAATCCAAAATGATTGATCTAGCATGGTCACAAATTAACAGGATCACTCTAGAGAAGAGGACCACAAAAATGAAAAGAGACACTTTCTCCACCATGTCTAAGAACATGATTGATTTCAAAAACCATTTTGTGCATATTTTGGCAAAGGTTGTGGAGTTTGGCTTTACACCTTCCAATTGCATTTTTCGAATGGTTCCAAGCCCTTTTCAAGAAACCCGTTTTGTGCATATACTATTGTGTGTGTGTGTGTGTGTGTGTGTGTGTGTGTGTGTGTGTGTGCGCGTGTGCGCGAGGCAACATTTCATTAAGGCATTTAGTCAAATAGTTCACATGTCGATTCCATGATTCGACATTTTGCATTTATATCTACTTTGTGTGTAGCATTTCCTCTTTTCTTTTAAAAAAAAAACTACAACATTACCTTGGATTATAGAGGTGGATTGTAATGTGTTGCGAGAGGTAGTAGAGGACTACTCAATATTTGCAACGGGAATATGTAAGGCAACACAACTAAAACTAAAACCATGAATTTTATGCCTAACATGTTAGTGTTAAATAACCATATGGGCAAGGAACAAGAAGTTGACATAGATCAAAACTATCAAGAACTTAGTGATAGTGGAGGATTATTTAAACCCACTTTTTCAATGGGAAGATATAGGGTTGTGGATGGTGTGCATTGAGAAAAACTGGGACTATCGATAATATTACTACATAGAAAGAAAAATATTACATGTTTCGATGATGGAATCCCATTGTTTGTTTGTAGATAGTTGACATAGGCTAGGAGGATGTTGAAAAAGGTTGTGGAGTATAGCTTTACACTTTTCAATTGTTTTCCGAAGGGTTCCAAGGCCTTTTAATAGACCCATTTTGTGCTTTACTTTTCCGATGGGCACTAAGAAGTGGACATTCTTCTAGACCTAATTAAGGAGATAAAGGTAACATGATAAACAAGGTTTTTAGCATAGAATAGTTGTGAGTGTTTCTCTATCTCATCTCCAATCATGAGGTCTTCATTGAAAAGGAAAACAAGGAAGTTTTGATGCTTTTTCTTACTCTATTTACTCTTGTTTGACAAAACATGTTTGATGAGATTATTAACATTATACGCTCTAGCATTGTCCATCGTAGCAATTGTATCCCATCACTTCCATGTCATAATAGATAGTTTCCACCATGACATGCAACACATTTGTATAGATCGGATCTCCTGCAGTAATTTTCTTTGCAACAAGCTTCTAAAGTTCGGATGTACTATCTTGACCAATCTATACGGCCTTCCCAGATAAGGAAAACATACCATATGCGGTTTAGAACTTATGCTTGATGTTTTCTATGGATATTATGCATTGTGTTCTCAAAATTTGATGAAATGTCAATTTGCAAGGATAAAAAAGCTAACCACGAGACCTCATAGTGTACTAAGTAGGAATGGGAAAGTTGTATTTATTTTAGCAAGAGTGCATTGTCAAAACTAACAGTGTTAAAGAGTGAATTGCCAAATTTGAGTGTGTATATTAACAATGCCAAGATTTTTATGAGGGAACATGTTTAACAATCCAAATGCAAGTATCATCTTCTCGCTATGGTGAAAAAGGAATATTTTGTTCCCCTCTTTGTCCACATCACTCTATACATGATTTGAATCTAAGAAATCTCTTGCTACCTCATGTATGTGAGTGTGATATTTCTCTAACACAAAAACATACTTTTGCATAGATATTTGATAGAAGAACATAAGGTACAACATTTCGAGGATCTAACTCAAAAAGAAGAGTTGTAAATAATCATCACCCAATATTCTTAGGTTCTCTACAAACACCAAGCTAACACATACACAGAACCACCTCATGTTTAGTTGGCATATTGATGACAAAGTTTATAGTTTCCTCTAGATAGCCACCACAACCAAGAATGTCAACCATACAAAGATAATGATTGAATCCAAGCATAGTATTATAAGATGCACTCATTCCATTGAAGCATTTACAACTCTCATCTACCAAAACTGAATGACTATGTGGTAAATAAAATTATAATTGTAATAAATCATACATGGTCGATGAATGTTCAATGCCACCACATATCTTGGAGATGCTTTTTGAACAATTAATTTGCCTTATGTTTGTTTCCACAATTTGCATACATGTCCACACATCCAATTTCAACTTCAATTACATGAGCATTAATGTGTTTAAAAATATATAAATAAGCATCCCCGATGGCGTAGTTGTGTAGGAATCTTACAGGATGGGAGGCAACAGAATGTCGAAACCAAACAAGGAAAATGAAAATGGTAAAATCTAAAAAATTCACACATGGGAAGGCTATGGCAATGGTTGAAAGAAGCGCACACATGTGGTGGGGATACGGTGTGACAGATCTCGCATCATGTGATAGGTAAGCGAAGCATGAGGACACCCAACCGGTGAGGAGATAACATGGTAGAAGTACATCTAGTGACAAGTAGGGGAAACAAGAGGAGGGTGCCAACAAACCCTAAAAAAGGGAGCATCGTCATGGGATATTTATCATAACCAGTAGACCCACCTTCAATGTTACATGTAATTATAATGAAGTGTACATGGTCGGGTATGTTCAATGCGACCACATGCCTTTGAGACATTTTGTCAAAGAGTTGATTTGCCTTATGTTTGATTCCACAAATTGCACATGTTTCCACACATTCAATTTCAATTACACGAGAATTAATGTGTTTTAATAATAAAATATAAACACGCATCCGCTCCTTAAATGGTAAATAAAAATAGTCATACAAAGATTCATAATAAAAGTGGCACATATATCGATGGATTGTGGACACCTAGGATGGAGCGTCGAAAATAGAGCGGTTGGTGAAAAGCCAATATAAAACTCTTTTCCACACACAGAAAATGTAAGTAGGTACTTCCTTTTGCATTTTTATTTTCTTGTTTTTCCTACTTTGGAATTATTATTATTCAATATATTCCTTATATTGCATGGTCATGTTGGTTGAGTTGTTTTTGTGCTATGTGTTTATCTCTGTCTTGAATGTTTTTTTGTGGTTTGTGTTTATGTGTGTTAAATGTTTTTGGTTTTTTAGGGTTTGTATTTGTATGTTATCATTATATTTTGGGGTTATTTTGTTATGGACAAAAATAGTTCAAGGAGTAGAGCAGATTTTTGGATGTACTCGGAGCGATGGACGAAATGAGCGAGTGGAAGCTATTCTAATTCTTGCCCTCTTCAGGGTAAGGCTGAAAAGGTATGAAAATATTTTGCTTGCTATTTTTTTAGCTCTACCTAATATTGTTTTTGTTTATCGACGTTTCCTTCATTTTTGGTTTGTAAAATTGTTTTATCGTTGCACTATTTCCTTCCATTATGGGATTTATGTTTTGTAAAGTATGTGTATATCAAAGCACATTGTAGAAGCAAGATTTAGGAGAAGCCTCTCTTTAGCCTTGATTTGTTGTTTCTAAATTGTTTTCCTAATCACATGATTTCTGTAGAACCGATTGTCATATGGATGTTTCTTTTTAGATCCATTGGTAGAGATGGTGCGAGTTTTATACATGCTATGTAAATGTTATTTCTATGTGTTAACGCTCATCAATCTATTCAATTTTTCCCATTCATAATCATACCATATTTTCCGAAATGTTATTTCGGTGGTATAGGGATAAATAAATCTGGGGATGTGATCTATGAAATGTGGCGGTGAACAACAATAACACCCTTGATTGGTGGGAGGAGGGGGAGTTGTTTGTTTTTATTGTTCTTTTGTTTTCTATTAAACGTCAAAGCTTCGTTTCTTTTTAGAACATGCTATTGTATGAAAAATGTAGAAGTATACATGATGAACCCACAAAGCCAATAATTCCAAACCGGTCCTTTGTCATTCTAGCAATATTATGCTTTACATGATTCAAACCTTTTACCTCCATCTATTGATGTTTAGCCCGTATCTCCACCACCCATGGAGAAATCAAATCTCAAACTCCTCAAAACCTCTGTTTCACTCTGCTCAAAATTCTCTTCACCAGCATAAGTAGACACCATCCACATGACAATGTCAATGCATAGTAATTATAAAGAAAAAACCCAATGTCCCTTATAAATTAATCATAACTCCCACCAAATGTATGCCTCACACAGAGAGAGCATGGTGCCAATCTTGAGCTTGTTGTAGGGGTGATATGGGAAAAATTGGTATAACCTTTGTTCTCTCTCTGTCTCGCATCACTTAACATTTTTTTGTATTTTTCACAAATTCTTTCCTCCCTTACCCCTTCACTTCGCTCTTTAGGTTTTCTTCTCTTTGAACATGAGATCAATGCGCGTCGGTTACCTCGATTCAGGGTATTGTTGAGATGAGAAAGTACCCAGTGGTTATGTTGTTGTGCATATTTCCATCACTTGATCTATTCCCACTTCCATTGTTTTTCCACTAAGAATGGGTAATTTTTCTATTTGATGGACTCACTTCTTCGAGCTCGTTATCTGGATCAAACTAGGAATATCGAAGGGGCCTCCAAAAAGTTGTTCTAAATGTCAAAAGCTAACCCTTTTTTAGGATGAATGGCCATTATACTTCAATTCCCATCATGAAAATTCCTATACCCTTTTATAGATCACAAAGTTAAAAGAGTTGTAGCCAGGATCACCGGATCAACAAATGCACATGATGGAAGATGGAGTGATCTCACGAGTCAAGCAAGTGCACATCACAATGAAGTTATTGGTAAATGAAATCAAGCATCAGATAATATTGCAAAGGAAGAGAGCAAATAATGGAATACTCCATATCATTTAGAATAATAAACACAAAGGGAGAGGTTACATATATAGGAGGGAGAGAGATAGAGGCCCCACATTCTAGTGAATGTGGGACTAATCTTCCCAAATGACCCAAATGACCTCTAGGAACCTAAGAAAGCATAAAGAACCGTGTAGGCAAAACCCAGTGGGAAAAGGTCTACACCAACACACCCCCTTAAGCGTAGCTTAGGTGGGTTCGAGAATTGGGTCCCGACAATGAGGCCTGATGAGGTACCCAAGTACATAGCGATGATCCCCAATATCCTATAAAATATGAAGGATGTGTGCCTCCACAAAGAACATTGAGAAGGAAAGTCTAGAATGTCGCATGGAAAATGTTGTAGTAGGCCCCTCTACAATAAATGAGGTCTCTTCCTTTCGAAGAAAAAAACCCACCAATCAAACTATTGAATTCCCACTCAAGTGGAATGTAGGTAGGAATCAAGATGAATATCTCTAAAAATGCTCAATTATCTCCATGCTTTAGTGCTTGAATGTGCCAAAGTTAGTATCACCGGACTAAGCGTAGAAGATGGCAATAATGAAGCATACAATGAAGGGAAGAGAGCACCCAGAGAAGAAGATAATCATAGAAAATTTACTAAAAGAATGTCCATGGAAGAGGAGAGCAAGGGTCAACAACCGTCGAAACTGAAGATTGGTTTGCAGATGAAGCACTCAGGTCTGCAAGATGAATATCAATAGGAACACATGCGTCGTTGAAGCTCTCAACAAGTGTACTCTCATTGGAAATGGTAGAGTCCTCCAAAATTCAAGTATGTGAAGGCTCTGGAAGAGCAATAATCTGCATAGGAACAAATGTGGAATCTATAATGAGACAACTAAGGTATGGTAGAATCTCTTCCTGTAGTGGGGGCTCAATAGAAATAGAAGCGGAAGGAGAGAGTACAATAGTCTAAAAATAGATGATAGAAGGGGGAGGAGGAGGTGTAATATAGGTCACAATAGGATCCCCGTAAAGACTTTGAAGTGTGCTCCAAACAATAAAGGGACACACAATGTACTCCACATGGTGGTGTAGATCCCATGAAACATGTTGCAATAAGTGACCATAGGCCATGTCACTGGAATTGGTCTAATCATTGTATCGATGTGGGTCAACATGAGTAGGAATTTGTTCGTATGAGAAAGGAATAAGTTCTCGATCCATGAGTGAGTGTTCCATGTACGATTGCCATGAAGCATAGTTGGTCTTCCCTAGAAGAACCCTTTGGATGTGAATTGTAGTGCCCACTCCTCTTCGACACTTATTATATTTTGATTTTGATTACCGTTGACTATAGACATGGATATTATTGTATCATTTTGGTTTAGCATGAGGTTAGATGATAGAGATATTCTTACTATTGATAGATTTTTATTCATAGTATGATTTGTGTGGATGCTTAGAGACATAGAGAGACATTTTATATTGATGATGATGTGTTGTTAGCATATATATTACTGACATTCAAAATTCTTGTCATGTTGACTATGATTTAGCATTTGAACTAATCTCGTGATCTTGTTGATATTGATAAAAAGGTAGAATTGAGATGTTGTTGAAAATTTAGACAAATGATAGCATTGATTAGTTGAGATGATGATTTAGTTATATGAGGATGTTTATTGATTGATGTATGTATATTTTATCTTTGATGTATTTGATGCGGCCACGAGGCCGAAGGAGGTATTGTGTGATTTTGTAGGTAATTATATCACAACAATCAAAAGGGGGTTAGAGACCAACCACAACGGAATACTAGATGGATACAATGATGGTCACCATGACAACTTATGTAATGTGTTTTGATTGTTTTAATTTGTTAGGGGTCCCCATGGGGGGATGACCTCCAATTGTGACCATGGGCTTTGTGTGTAATTCTTTCCCTTTTTCTTTTATTTAATTGTGGAGTATGTGATTTAATTTGTGATGTAATTCCTTTTTATCATTGTTGATTAATGTGCCTTAATTAAGTGGTTTAATCATGTTGTTAAGATTTTTGGGGATGTGACAAAAGGGGCCATTTATTAGAGTAGTTGGTCCTTTGGATCTTGTGATTTAAGTTGAGTGTATGTGACCTTGAGTGTTGTACACCCTACCTTACTTGGGAAATTCGGATTTGGGCTTAAGGGCCATTTTGGAGGCTTGTGGGACAAGTTAAGTTTGTCCAACACCTCTTAATTTCATATACCAACCCCACCTATGGATTTGGGGGTCAAAAATAGACCCCATTATGTGTTTTGTAAGGCAAAAGTGACATTTATTGTATTTCTCTTACATGGGTTTTAAATTTTTCCCTAAAGGGTGTGGGCTTGTGTTGAGTGTGTAAGAGGCTTGTCATTCCTCTCAACCAAAAATTTATTGTGCCTTGGGGTTGAGGTTTGACTTGTGAGGTGGAGTTGAAGATAAGTGATGTGGCATCCTACATGGAGCCACCTCACCCTCCTCTCCTCTTTTCTATATATGTAAGTTTATTTGTTTGTTTGGGGGTTACTTCATTTTATTGTGCTTGTGCATTTTTGGGAGTTAGAGAGTTTTTGAGTGCTTGTTGAAGTATTAGAGCTTGTTGGAGTTGGATTGAGCTTGAAGGATCTTGGAGTGTGATTCTTTGATCAATTTCTTACTATGGAAAGGTAGGAGCTACACTCTTTTACTTGTTTGTTTTTATATGTGTGTATTGCATGTATGTGAATGGTTTATGTGCTTGTTGGGATCTTGGGTAGAATGCCTAAGTATGGTGTAGGAGAAGGCTATGGGGATTTTATATGTAGGGAGGCATAAGAGTTTATTTCATGTTTTGGGAGGGATTTGGGTTGGGTGCCCCACCTTTGATAAGAAAATGCTTGCATTTCTTACTTGGTTCTTTTGAGGGAGACATAAGAGATTATAGGGAGGCATAAGATAATGTGGAGGTATAAGAGGATCTTGAGGAGGCATAAGATTTGTGTAGGGGTTTTGAGATGTATTTTGGAGGGTTTTAAGGTGGGAACCTAATCCCATTGGGAGGCATAAGTGATCTCCCCATAGATCCTTGCTCCATTGGCTTTGCATTTTCAAGCCTTGTGTATTTTGATAGTTTTATTCTTGTGATTATATCTTGTGTTTGAATGTGTTTTAAATGGTTGTGAAATTTTGTATTGTGATGTGGAAGCATTGTGTTAGTTTCCATGAGTTTTATCCATTCCTTATTGCATTTTGGTTGGGGCTCGGGGGCCAATGAGGAGGATAGCTTCTTCTCCTCATTGGATTATTGGTTGGGTGGAGAGTGTTGCCTCTCCCCCATTTTTGTTGTTTTGATTGAAGTGAAGAAATGGTGGAGATCTTGTTGAAGATTTGGGACTTGGAGCATTTTAGAAGTCAAAAGAAATCCTTCATTATAGAAACCTTTCTTGTAATTTCCCACTTAAGGTGGAAGACTAGTAGACTTGCATTTAAAAGAAAAGTTGTATTGTATATTTTGTTATTAAGTTGTAATGTATTGTTGAAAAGAAAGCTCTTTGCATTGAAAGAAATGAGCTATGCTCAAAGAAAAAGAAAGTTCATTATTATTTGTTGAAGTTGTATTATTGTAAAAATGAAGGGAAAACTTGGAAGTTGTAAATCATTGAGAATGTATTCTTAGTAAATCTTAAATGTATAATAGTTGTTGTGTTTTCCTTGAGTAAATGGTTGTAGTTGAAATGGAAAGATGCACTAAGTTATAATAAGTTACCTTGTTGATAGATTGCATTCTTGTTGTGGAAAGGAAAACAATGATACTAGAAATAGATTAAGTTTTATTCCTTCATTTGAACTTGAAAGAAATTTCATTGGAAAAGTAGTCTTGTAGTTGTTTTCTTGTATACTATTGAATTAGAAAATCTATGCAATTTAGTGATTTAAGTCATGGAATGAATAAATGGTTAAACCCTTCAACTAGAGACTTTAGGCACATAAATTCAACTAAGGATAAACTATAAATCACTCTAGTAAAATTGGTTTTTTTGAAAATTTGTGGAATTGATGGTTCTGTTTTCAAAGAACAGGACTGCCGCCCTGTGTAGAGTGGCGGTCTTTGAACTGCCGACTGATCGAGTGGCGGTCTTTGAATAATAGCCACCCAAACATGGCGGCGGTTTACAAATCGTCACCCAGGTAGGGTGGCGGTCACAAGACCAACGACTGCTTTGGGTGGTGGTTTCATCACTTTCGGCAGAAAAATTAAAATCTGCAAGATCGTGCAATTTTAAACTTGATTAAACTAAAATATGAGCCTATAAAATGTAAAAATGAGACTACCAACAAACTATATGTGAAAAAATCATTGTTTGAAGCAAGTAAATCCTTGAATGGCATTTAAATGTATTCAATCTCATAGATTAAATGGAAGTAGGGTTTTGCCCAAATAGAGAACTCAAAAATGGAATTAACTAAATAACTACTCCATATTTAGAGTGGAAACCTCTTCTATCAACAAATAGAAGGCATTACAATGACTAATCCATAAACTAAACTAAGCTAAGCTTGATCCTAATGAATCCCTTCATGGCTTCTTCCCTCCTTGCTTTCATGGCATCCACTCCTCCAACCTGCAAATCAAAGAAAAAGAAAAGAGACCAAATGAGGAGGCTATGGCAAAGAAAAAGGTCTAATAAAATTTCATAAGGATAGTTAGGGTTAATACAAAACCACGAGATTTGGTGGTCACAATTGATTTGATCCAAGGGTTAAGAATCAACCCTACAATTATTAGGTAAGAATGAATATTATGGGCTATTAAATAATTTAAAGGTATGTGTAAATGGGTGAATGGGGCCACTTAATACCCTTGTATGTTAAGTTAATTATGTAACTCTTCTAGTATGTTTTTAGTAAATGATTCAATGGACATTAAAGATAATAATTTAAGAGAACTAAGGTAACTAAGGATAAGGGTTTATTAAATGTGGGTTTGAATGTTATCTTAAGAAGGGGAAAACTATTTAACCAAGTAAAAGAAATTAATGGACACTTTTCTAGCAGATTGTAATTAAATTGACATTAGAAATGGATTAAGAATATTTAATTATTAATCTAGACCTGATCCATCCATTGTAATGTAGAAAATTATTGGTAGGAATTAATTAAACGTATTATAGGGTTTGACACCCTTGCAATCTTAAAACAAAAAAATCTGCAACTTTCTAGATGATTATTTAAGGTTTAATGTGGTTTTAGAACATCAAAATTATGGGTGTTACACAAATCAACTCTCCTACTCTAATCTCTCAAATAGAGCCATTATAAATAAGACAAGACACCAATGAAGTATAAAACAAAGTGGTACAAACCACAATGATCCACCATATGCACACTCATGAATGGGATGTCGGGCACAACCGAGAATGCCTCCAAACGAACAATTAGTGCAATAAGTATGAAGCATAGATAACCCCCCAAATGTGACACTTTTTAACTTAGTGGTTTTTACAAAATAAATAGGTCCATGATGTGGAAAACAGAAAATTATGCACTTTTTGCAAAAAGTGGCACTCAATTCGAGTTCTGTTTTTCCCTTGAAGATATTGAAAATTTGATTTCCCGTAAAACAACCTATTTTAATAAAAACTACACTTAAAGCTTTAAAAAATCCTCCGTGGCAAGGGTGGACCTATGCATCCAACCACTCATTGGAATAAAAAAGAGTAAATGATATTTTTCTAACTCGTGAGGGAGAATTGGCCTCCTGCCAACTTGGACCTTACCCTTCGTCTTCGTCGAGTGGAGATACAAGGTTCAATAGACAAATAATTTACCCTTTTTAATGTTTTTCCCAAAATTTGACTTATATGCACAAAACATACAATGCTAAATGACAAGTCAAAATTTGAAGATGAGAACAAACAAATCCAAATTCCACATGAGAGGCAATAGGAGATGTGGCAAGTGGGGTCCACATAGAAGAATGTGTATGGGTTTTTTAGGCTTGAGAAAACCTAAAAATTATTATAGTTTGTTGTGTTTGGCTGTGTTGGGCACCGCCATGCTCATGAGGAAGTCTGCAGAAGATTCTATGAGGTCAGAGGAGGTCCGGAGGTCATTTTGGGCTTGGAGAGGCCAAGATCAAGATTTGTAGGTTGATTTTCAACATCAGAGTGCATTTTTGCAAATCTGAGGCATTTTTTCATATTTCAACCAAAAAAAAAGGCTCGGTTAAAAACGCCTCCCAAGATTTTCACCCTCCAACATTGTTTGTTGAGAAAATGAGCAAAAAATGTGTCTACAAACTACAAAAGCACCCCTCCAAATTTAGATCCAATGTGAAACAGAGGATGCCCTAGTCGATTTTAGTAAAAAAATATCATCCTAGCCAAAAGAATGGCACCCAGATCTGCAAAAGAAGTCTTTACCAATGTAAACTAGACAAAACCAAGCAAATACACAACCAATGCGAGCTATTGCAAAAGCTAAGGACCCACATATCCGAATATTTATCTCAATAATTCCTTTGATAAGACAATATCAAATCTCAATATTTCATAAAAAATAACAATAAATAACCAACCGGACAATCGTGAATACCAATTGGCGCTCGATACCATGAAAAATTTATAGCCATGATCACTTTGAATCAACGAATGCACATGATGGAAGATGGAGTGATCTCACGAGTCAAGCAAGTACACATCACAATGAAGCTAATGGTAAATGAAATCAAACATCGATAATATTGCAAAGGAAGAGAGCAAATAATGGAATGCTCCATATCATTCGAGTAATAAACACAAAGGGAGAGGTTACATATATAGGAGGGAGAGAGAAGGCCCCACACTCTAGTGAATGTGGGACTAATCTCCCAAATGACCCAAATGACCTCTAGGACCTTGAGCAAGCCAAAGAACTCGTGTAGGCAAAACCTAGTGGGAAAAAGGCCTACACCAAAAAAAGTAATTAATTATATTCTAAATTTATTGTCGGCGTTTTCTCGAGACCCCGGATGTCTATGAGCCCCCAAATGTTATATTTATCTATACAACTATACAATCCCTTAGAACCATAGATGCCATAGTTAGCTCAATTTTGGGGGCTTTTCCACTCTCAACATATCCACTTTTGCGGTCTTATTACCATAACCCCCAAATCCTCAATTTGCCTCTCATAATCCATATAGAATTCTTTATGGGTTGTAAAGGCTTGATCTATTTTTTCATTATCTCATTTATTGCGAAATGGAGGAGCCTTTTTGTAAGATTGGGTTTACGAAAATATTTATTAATATGCGAGTTTAATGGTATTGTTTATCGTTTTGATTTTTTGACTTTGGAAAGGAAGGTATGGGTAATATTCTATGTGAGGGGTTGGACAACCCGATGTTTAATCTTTCTTGCCTAACATTTTGTAATTAACATTTGATTTTGATTTTTGGTTGACATGTTCCGTGTCAGTATCCTCAAGGACTGCACGCAACATCTTGTGAGATCACATAGGTTTGAGTATGTCTAATAGGTTACCAATTTATTTTTTATAGTTATGAATCTTAATAGGATGTTCAAGGTTTATTATATATTTTTATGAATCTTAATAATATATTCATGTTCTTTGTTTGTTATAGGTTTTTAGCTAGTGCGACCTCAGTGTTTTGTGGATATTTAGAAAAAACAACAATTTTAGGGGAATTCACTCGAGATACAATATCCAATTTTTAGTCATCATTATATTGTAAACATTGTTCTAATATTTTTAATAAAGGAAAAATTATTTTTGGTGGGGGAATGAAAAACCCTTCAAAACCCTCACGAATGGTCATGGACATCCTTGGGTCGTGTTATTATTTTGTTTCATTTTTATTTTTAGTATTCTTAGTTTTAAAGTTAAAAAAATATTATAAATGTTTAAAATAGTTATTTATTTTTAATCCACTTTTAATATTAAATAACAACATTACTCATATTTCATTAACTTTTGTCAACTATCATTGGATTAATAACATTAGTAAATAATTTTTAATGTTAGAGATTGAGGGTGGGTTGAAGTTCGAGAGGAAATGAAGGAATGCGGGTGGGTTGGAGGTTGGAGGAAAAAAATGATGAAGGTGGGTGGAGGTTAGAGGGAAAAGAGGGAATGGAGATGGGTTAGAGATGCGAGGGGAAATGAGGAATGGAGGTGGGTTGAAGGTCGAGGTAAAAAGAGGAATGGAGGTGGGTTGGAGGTTGGAGGGAAAAGGGGGATGAAGTTGGGTGGACATTGAAGGGAAAGGGAGGAATAGATGTGGGTTGGAAGTGCGAGGGCAAAGAAAGAATGGAGGTAGGTTGGAGGTGCAAGAAAAAATGAGGAATGAAGGTGTGAGGGAAAATGAGGAATGAAGGTGCGTGGGAAAATGAGGAATAGAGGTGGATTGGAAGTGTGAGGGAAAAGAAGGAATGGAGGTGGGTTGGGAGGTTGAAGGGAAAAATATGGATGAAGGTGGGTGGAAACTGGAGGGAAAAGAAGAAATGGATGTGGGTTGGAGGTACGAGGGAAAATGAGGAATGAAGGTGTGAAGGTGTGAAGGAAAATGAGGAATGGAGGTAGTTGGAGATCAAAGGGAAAAATAAGGAATGGAGGTGGGTTGGAGGTGTGAGGGAAAAGAAGGAATATATGTGGGTTGTATGTTGGAGAGAAAAATATGGATGAAAGTGGGTAGAGGTTGGAGGAAAAGAAGGAATGGAGGTGGGCTAGAGTTGTGAGGGAAAATGAGGAATGGAGGTGGGTTGGAGGCATGAGGGAAAAGAAGGAATGGAGGTGGGTTGGAGGCGTGGGGGAAAATGAGGAATGGAAGTGGGTTCGAAGTTAGAGGGAAAATGAGGAATGGAGGTGGGTTACAGTGTAAGGGAAAATGAGGAATTGAGGTGGGTTAGAGATCGAGGGAAAAGGAGGAATGGAGGTGGTTTAGAGGCACGAGGGAAAAGAAGGAATGGGGGTGGGTTAGAGGCGTGAGGGAAAATGAGGAATGGGGGTGTTGGAAGTTAGAGGGAAAAGAAGGAATGGAGGTGGGTTAGAGGCATGAGGGAAAATGAGGAATGAGGGTGTTGGAAGTTAGAGGGAAAAGGAGGAATGGAGGTGGGTTAGAGGTGTGAAGGAAAACGAGGAATGAGGGTGGGTTGGAAGTTAGAGGAAAAATGATGAATGGAGGTGGTTGGAGGTCGGAGGGAAAAAGGAGGAGTGGAGGTGGGTTGGAGGCATGAGGGAAAATGAGGAATGGAGGTGGGTTAGAGGTGTGAGGGAAAATGAGGAATGGAGGTGGGTTAGAGGTGTGATGGAAAATGAGGAATGGAGGTGGGTTGGAGATCCTAGGGAAAAGGAAGAATGGAGATGGGTTGGAGGTGCGAAGGAAAAGAAAGAATGGAGGTGGTTGGAGGTCGGAGGGAAAAAGGAGGAATGGAGGTGTGTTGGAGGCATGAGGGAAAAGAAGGAATGGAGGTGGGTTGTAGGTTGGAAGGAAAAAGAGGATGAAGGTGGGTGGAGGTTGGAGGGAAAAGGAGGAATGGAGGTGGATTAGAGGTGTGAGGGAAAATGAAGAATGGAGGTGGGTTGGAGATCCGAGGAAAAAGGAGGAATGGAGGTGGGTTGGGGGCATGAGGGAAAAGAATGAATGGAGGTGGGTTGGAGACGTGAGGGAAAATGAGGAATGGAGGTGGGTTGGAAGTTAGAGGGAAAAGGAGGAATGGAGGTGGGTTGGAGGTCGGAGGGAAACGAAGGAATGGAGGTGGGTTGGATCCGTGAGGGCAAAGAAGGAATGGAGGTGGGTTGGAGGTGCGAGGGAAAATGAGGAATGGAGGTGGGTTGGAGGAGCAAGGAAAATGAGGAATGAAGGTGTGTTGGAAGTCGGAGGGAAAAGGAGGAATGTAGGTATTTAGGAGAGAAGAAAAATGATTTTTTTAATGTAATTTATTTTCTTTAATTATTGGTAATAAAGAAAATTTCGCTTTATGATAAAAAAAAAAGAATGAAACGTTTGATTGTTTTTAATTAATAGTAGAAGTTAAAAAGTATACGGTTTGATTGATTTATTAATATTGAAAACATGTCATTTAAGTATAGAAATTTTGACTATTTTACTAGTTAATATAGTTTCTAAACATAGATTATTTCAAAAATAATCAAGTAATAGAAATAGTAATTAAAAATAAGTCTTATGTTGTAAAACAATTGTTTGAATGATTGTATGTTTACAAATGTTAAATAGTGTATATGTTTAATAATGTAATTTTTATTTAAATAGTGTAATTTTTACTTAAATGTATTCTTAGGCCTCAAATTTTTATTGTGTTTTTGAAGCCTCGATTTTATTTTATTTTTATTTTTGAGGTCTCTATTTTTTTATTGAGTTTTTGAGGCTAGGTAATGCTTTCACCTTTAAGTAAAACATTTTTTGAGGAAACAATTCTCAAAGCTAAGAGAAGTAAAAAGTTTGATAAATGATGTGTTAATGATAAAATATTTGATTTTGATTAAGTTTGAAATTGCATTTTATCATAACAAATATTAGTTAAAATGTATAATTATTTTTATTTTTAAATAAAAATTATGTAGAAATAAAAAAATTAATATTAATTTTTGTATAGATTAGAAAAAGTATAAAGATTTAATTATTATCTTGATTGTTCTTTGAAAGTTAAATTGTGGTGATTGTTTTTCTTTGTTAATAAAATTGAGGCGTTGAGGAAAATATAATCAAGCATTTTTACACAACTAATTTTATCAAAAACAATTATTTGTTTTTAACAATTAAATAAAACTAATTTTATGAAAATAATCATTTGTTTTTGGTCACCTTGGTGATTCTAGTGGCGCAAGTTGTAATGCTCCTCGGACAAATTTCCATAGTTGGCCCTTGCCATTTCTCCTTCGTGGCCATCTTCCGATAATCTCAAGCAAAGAATAACAACAAGATGAAAGTGGTTGGGAACCGAGCCCATCCCTAACTCGGCTCATCCTAATCGCTAGGGTGGCAAGTCGGACAACCTTCCAGCTCCTCCCATGGCCACCATGTTTGACATTATTGCCTAGTTTTTGGCTCGCTATTTTGGTCACTTTTTTAATTGATGAACACACTTTTATTGTGTTTTTAATGTAATTGGCCTCCTTCTCGAGGCCTAGTTGGCTTGATGTGATTGACATTTTGGGGTGTGACTCTTTCCACCCGTCTTTTGTATGATCAACGTTGTATATCTCATGTTTATATTAATAAAAGTGCACTTTTAAAAAAATAGTTTTAAAATTAATTTTCTCCACTATATAAACATGAGAAACATTAAGGCTTAAATTGTTCAACTGATTAATATTTCATTTTTCTAATAAATAAATAGTCAATTAATATGCTTTGATTCTCCTATTCATCACATTTCATTGAGAGATCTTGACAAATACTAAATATGTTATTAATTATTTTTGATACTTTCATTCATAGCCTCTATTTAGCCAATTTTCATTATTTAGAAGATTGTGGAATGATTTATAAGTAGCAATTCTCATAAAAGATGAAGGCTTATATTACAACTAATTACATATTGCATTCATTGAGAATTTGGTTAGGCGTTAAAAATTAGGTCATTAACTTACAAGAATTTGCAAATTATAGAGGATTTATTCCCCACGATTTATACTAAAAATCAAAGGCCCAACAAATACATTATGAATGTATTTAATAACATCGAACTTGGCGAACAATTTACACCATATAATAGTTTTTTTGTGAAGAGGGATGAGTGTTTTATTTCAAAGATTATAAAAAGTTTGGATGTTGATGTAAAATTCATATGAATTTACATTATCATGTGTATATTTTACTAAACATGTGTTTTACTCCATTTTTGTTTAGCATTCTTGATTTATTCACTACATTTAAAATGCCCAAAAACTTTTTATTTTAAAGTAAAAAGGGACTAAGAGAGACATCACAACAATGCAACTTAATAAATATACAATGTAATCACAAAAAATTATTGGAAAGATAAAAATGCCTCCTACAAGACCAAAAAGTGTTGGAGTGTATGATATTAAGTGTGCCACTACATATACACATATTAAGTTCGGTATTTGTGACATTATTCCCGTGTAAAAGTGTTTTTACTCCATTATGGTTATTCACCTTTGGGTTTCCCCACATTAAATTTATGGTTAATGTGTTATGTGAGTTTAAATTTACTTGGCATAAAATTTATATTCCATTATGTCTAAATATATTTAAATGCACGTATCTCATTAAGATTCTTCTAAAATACATTAAACAAATATTTAATTTTTTCTTTGCTTATTTTAAGGACCTATATTCTAACATGGCATCATAGCGGTTTAAAAATTGTGTGCGATTATTTAAGGAAAATTAAATCTATTAAAAGTTACAAGGCAATTAGTTTCTCAAAATTTCCTAGGTGCAAAGAATCCAAACTTATCATATAATTTTCTATTACATTGATAAAACACAAATTTAAAAAAATGTCCTCGATTACAAGGAAAATTAAATCTACTAAAAGTTACAAAGGCAATCTTTTTTTGAAAATTCTTTGGGTGCAAGGAATCTAAACTTATCATGTAATTTTCTATTACACAAGATAAAACATAGATTAAAAAATATAACAAATATATTTAGTTCTATTTCAATTTCCATATCAAATTGTATCAAATATTTAGAATCAAAATTATTGTAGACAAAACTTATTATGTTTCTGCAAGTAGTCTATGCCTTATTATTTTAGAAACTCGAAACCTAAATAATAATTAAACAAAAACTCTCAATTTTTGTCCGGGTTTGTCATAGCCCTATCCTCTATGAGCTTTTTCTAGCCCGTTTAAGGTTGTATATTGCGCTTGGCCTCACGGTCCCTCTTCGTGACCTTAGCCTCACAACATTGTTGTTGCATTGGTCTCACGGTCTTTATGGTGACCTTGCCCTCACAACCATGTTGTGGCCTTTCCCTCACCGACCATGTTGTATCGCTTCCTCGCTGCTCTTACTCTGTCTTCTTGGGCACTCACAAACTTACCTTTAGATTTGTAGTAGGGCTTGTAACCTAGCGCGAGCCTTACAAATATCCTTATACCTTACGTGGGTAGTTTAGGGGTGACGAAACTTGGAGGAAGTGGATACGCTAAAACGACAGTGGTAAAGGAGTGTGAAGGATTAAAGTGGAATCAAGAGATGGAGATGCACGAGAAGTAGCCATTTGAATTTGATGAATTTGAGTCTGCAAATCCTAATATAAAGAAGTTAAATCAAGATTTGTTTGAAGAAGAGTCGGGTTGTGCAATAGAAACATTAGGTTGAATGATGGGAGTGGTAGTAGTGGGAATGAAAGTAGGAATATGAAGGGGTTGAGTGGAGGCCATGACAGCTAAGGAAGAACCAACAAGGGGTGTAGAAGTAACATCTTGAGAGTTTTTAGCAACAATCAAAGCATGGAGAATATGTGGAAGATGGGTGGGATTGTCACGCAAAGCTTGATGAAAATTGGTAAGATTGTCTAATTTCTCTTGATCAATGTTGGTGTCCTCATCATATGATTGCTCACTATCGAAGTTTCAATGTTTTTGAGAGGAACATTTTGAGAGTTAGCAAAGGGGTTATCAGATTCAACCATTGATTTAGAAACCCTACAGTAGATGGAGGGATCTCTATATGCTCAAAAGACCCAAAACGACCACTACGGGTGATGGGCATAAGAAGAAAACCCTAGAAAGAAGGTTGGAGTCGAGCAATGGGTTCACCAAATGACTTTACAAGATCTTGAATTTGTGAAATCCTTATCACAGTTCACATATGATAAATAAACGATAAATCACATATCTGACACAAGCAATAAGCTAATGAAAATTGAAACCCTAGTGCAAGAGAGGGAATAAAAGACTTAGCTGATTTTGTAATATATTTTGAAGTGTTATGGACTAGAAGACTGATGAACATGAGGAGCAAACTGTCATGCAATGACACAAAATCCTGGAACCATCGATGAGCCTCGGACTAGGCGTCTGAACAGACTAGGGTGCTTAAGCTAGGGACCTTTGTTGGGCGCTTGTGATCGCACAAGATCTTAGAAACCAGCTTTCTGTGGTCGTCATAAGTGTTACTAACCTTCACTTTTGGTCATCTTTATGTCACTGGTTGATCCCATAAATCACCTCGTAGCTTGTAAAACAAATGATATCCTGTAAAACCCCAAACTACATCAAATCCTAAAAAAGAAAGATACAAATGGGGAGTCAGACTGACCCCGACGATCACCCAATAGAGTGAACTTATGACCGAGCGTTGCACTACATTTCAGACTCCATGTAGTTCTTAAGTGTGTGTGTAGAAATCATGCCCTGGGAAGCTCTTGTGCAAGATGCACTTAATAGTGAGCGATAACCATATGTACCAATGTAAGTAGATGCATGGATGGAAAAATGAACTTCCCCTCCTATGCGTGTATGCAAAAATGCAGTCCCTTATCCCTTGAGTGAGTGCTAAATGGATGCCTTTGATGTTCTTAGAATGCCTTTGGATGTAACCTTAGGTGATGATAATAGATTCTTAGAGCTTGGTCCTTTATTTTGGTCACATAGCTTTATATTTATATGATTCCCTTGTTTGAATTTTGTAATTGACAACTAAAAGGTTGACCCATAAGAAAACAAGATGCCCAAAAGATAAAAGAGGCCCAAAAGAGGCGAGTAAGATATAAAGAGGTTGGGAATGCCTAGAGGGACGAGGCGCCTGTGTGTTAGTGTCTAGAGTCAATAAAGATAAATAAATGAAGATCAGACTAGGTTGTGGGGTGTGTAAGACTAGAGAGGAAAGAAGAAAGATAGAAAAGAGGCCAAAGATAAATATTAATTACTAGTTTTCTCGCTTAGGAGTATGTGATTATGACCTAGAAATGTACCTAAGTGCGTGATTTTGTTTTTACACCTATGTATGTATCTTTCTTTGATCTTAATTACATATCAATAAGCTCCCCAAGAGTATTGATGTTTACAAACTCCATCGCTTCTTAGATGTAATATCTCAACGCACTACAATATTTGAGAATCCAATGCTTTTCAGTCTAGTGCAACTACTTTTGCTGATAGGGTATGAAACTCATTAGTGCACTCATGCATTGTCTAATCATGACCTTAACTCAATTGGTGTAGTTTCTTGAATTGGTCCTCATAGGTCTTCACTAGATAATAATCTTCTTTGACGACCTCTATAAAACCATCCCACGTTTCTAGAGGTTTTGTATTGAACGTTACATAATCATTATCATCCTCTTATAGGGAGTATGATTCCCACCATTTTTGACATGAAGAAATGCTTTCAGAAGTGCAAACATTATATTTTCAACATCAAACTATTATTGATATAGAAATACGATTCTAGTTGATCGAGCCATTTATCCAATTCATCAACATCAAATTTTCCTTCAAACTGTAGAATGCCAAAATTTACTTGTATATTGAATAGTGTTGGGCTCCCAAAGGACTTGCTTGATGCGGGTATAGTTGTGGAAGTGGGGCTAGCTGCAAGGATGACCCGAGAGAGGACATTAACAAATTGTGCCATCATCTCCCTCCTCTACTTCTCAAGAGCTTCATCAAGCATTTCTTTGAAGGGATATCCCATTTCCTCTTATGTTGTTTGAGATTGTTTGAAGTGACTGGGAAGGTAATTGAAAGGATTGTGGGTCCGGGAACCGTGCTTCAGTATTTTGATCTCGTGTGTTTAGACATGCGGGAGCGGAAAGAACCCAATTCTGATACCACTAATTCAAATTGAGGTGCAACCCGATGGATAACACACTAACAATGGTGATTAATGTGTTATAACAATCAATTCAAAATGAAAGAGCCGAAAACACAACCTAATTTTATTGAACTTGAAATGTATACAAATTGGTAAGCTCCATAAGAGATGTATGCCCAGAGATCTATCTCTTTATTCAAAACAAGTTGTTTTATAGCTATACAATGGAAAATATGAAAACTTGCTAAAAATAGAATATGAAAGGTTCCAGAGGGGAACCAAAAGGTCATCCTACATGGAGACCTATGTATCCACCTTAGGGATGAAATTGAAAAGACCAAAGTAAAAAAAAATCAAAATCTATCCAATCATTACTATTATTTTTATTTACCACTACTTGTTGGGGCCATATCTCCTAGATTGATTGATCCGTTTGACAAACAACAGGATCGTTGGAAAGGTGACATGATCAAATTGAAAAAAATTACTATGCCGATAGCACTTTAGCTATCGCCTTACGCTCAAGCCCATAAATGTTCAAGGCCCCCAAAAATGTAAAATACTAAAAGTTGTCAAAATTGATTTTCAAGACTTTAAAAAAATATAATTTAAGAGATCCTGTTCTGGATCAAAATAGGTGCGGAAATGCAGAGTTATGGGATTGAATAACCCAAAAACATTGTTTTGCTTGCTTGTCACATCGGTAGTACTTTACAATTGTAAATTTTAGGGCAACAATGTGTTTGATCTTAATTGGAGACAAATAAAGAGAATCAAAAACACTTAATCACAAACAACTTCAAAATTAAAACATCGGTTCCATATGAGATTTTGTTATCTCAAGCGAGAACCTTTCCTCTAGAGACATCAACAAGAACTTGACTTTGTTAACTTATTTGGAAAAGGAGGAAAACATGGAAGTCCTCGGTGGCCTAAAATGGTTGTAGAAGAAAATATAGATAGGAGGAAAAACACGTGGATGAAAAAAGCATTAAATGGATGAACAAGTGGAACATTAACATGCAAGAGTGATCTAAAACCCGGGGTTTCAAGATTAAATGACAAAATAACAATTGTGCAAGATGTAAACAGTGAATCTATCTCTAAAAAGAGATGTATATTATTTAGAACGCTTTGAGATTACAATAACTATCTCTACAAGGAGATATGTGTGTCCTTCCTTTTGCGTTACATATACTTATATACCTAATTATACAAATATAAAAAGATATCTAGAAGAATATGAATAGGACTCCACTTGAGGTGACTTTGTACACTCTAATTGCAACTTTGAGTCCCATAGATTACTTTGTCTCTTGTATACTATAAAAATCATCATTCATTCATTATAGAAAACAAAATCAAATTTTCGTTTGATTCATTATTAGTTCCTGCCTATGGCAGGAATACTATAGTTTTCAGTTCAATGAAATAATTTTTGTCAATGGACCAATCACAAATGATAATTTTTTTGCCTATGTCAAATTTTCTAATGTATAAACTTTGAATTGACATATTTACATAAATATAATTTCACATAAATTAATTTATTAGAATTTTGATTGGTGAGAAAGGGAGATTTGACAATTTTTCCCCTTATTGAGCTACAGGTTTTTCTATTTTTTTAAGCCAAAAAATTGTAAATGGCCAAGTGGCCTGGCATTTATTAACCCTTGTCAATTTGTCAATTCATTTAATTCCATGTGTCCCATTGAAATAGTAATAGCATTTATTTACATTGTTCTTATTTATTAAATGTCAAATCTTATTTATTTACATTGTTCTTATTTCTTAAATGTGGCAAATTTTATTTATTAATTTCTCCCAAACACAATAATTTTCTCCATGCAACTAATCATGGTTAATTTTTTTCACTTTCAATAGTTATCAATTTTAAATAACATTTAAATCATTTTTTAAATAGGCATAAAATCTATTAAATTTAATTTTCTTGAATTTTTACAATCAACATATCACTTAAGCAATTGCTAAAATACAACTAGCAATCGCATGTGTATAATGCAATGTGAACGCCGAACGGTATATGTAATTTGATTTAGAGGGGTATTTAATTATTTGGGTGAAATCATGTTATTGTTGCAACGTGTTTGAGACGGTGGTTGCATCGGTTTTTGGTTGGTTTTTTTTTGAAAAACTTTTTTTATTGTCGTTAACATGTTGATAAGGGGTGTGATTAATAATGTAAGTGTAGGAATATAGATGAAGCATTACATTGAAAGGTTCTATTTGTACATTTCAAATTTGTTTTAAATTCGTACATATACATTTGCAAATCTTATATCATGAAATCTTAACTAAACAACCCAACCGAGATGGTATCGAGCGACCATATAGATCTAATCTGGGATCATTCCGAACTGAAATCGTATAGATAGGTGCCAACTATTCTATTGACGCCCCTATCTATATATCTGCACCAGTGAAGAAGTTGCGGGTAAGGGGCATCCACGCCATCAAAATCACCCAGGGCACGATGATGGCCTCAATTGTTTGACTCTCTATATCGGGTGTCTCCAGGTCTTACACTCAGCAAGACTTGAGTCCCGGTGGGCTCATTGAAAGGCATATTTAGAGGGGTAGTTATTAATTTTGTAGTTGACGATGATAAGGGGTGTGATTTATTGGATGCTCGAGTTATTTTATTGAAATAAATCTTTTCAATTCGCTCATTGTCCCAATTTTGCATTGAGTAATGTGTAGTCTTAAACTACAAAAATCATTTTGAATTGCGTTTACACAGTTGTTATCCTTTTGAATTGTGTTTCCACAATTTTCTAAGTTGTTTGCAAGAATTCAGAGGTCAAGTTTGCCTTCGAAAAGAATTGATGATGGGTTCCATGGCCAGTAGAGTGAGGCAGTACAGGAGTAGAAAAACAGAAACAAAAATAGAGGCAGAGACAGGAATTAGAGATCTGAACATTAACATCCTCATTGAAATTGTAAGCAAGCTTGATTCTTGTGATGCAGCAAAATTGGATATTACGTGTCATCGGTTTAAGGAAGCTGCATACTCTCATACTGTGCGAGAAAGCAAGAAACTCTGTCTTGCTAGATCGCGATTGAAATTTTCAGATTGTATGAATGTTGGTTTTTATTTAGATCCAATTCCACTTTTAAAATCGGAAACTCTCACCCAATACATGACAGATTAAGGTGCTCACCTTTCATATATAACCGCTTTTGAGGTTCATCAGTGGTCACCACTTATATGCACAGGAGGCAGTGATAACACAACCAAGTTGTGCGATATAAGAGCAATTAGAAGTAGTTATCCCGTGGTTGTGTTGGGGAAGCATCATGCGCCTTTAAACCATATCCACATGGATTACAGAAAAATAGTGACAGGCGGGCATGGAGATAAACAAGTAAATGTGTGGGATGCTAAGATGGCAAACAGACTTGTGTCGCTAAATTGTAGACATCGTGATCACAGCAGCTTTGGACTGAATGGTATGGCAGTGAAAGGGACAAACATTGTCACTGCAATTTGTGCTTATGTTTTTAGTCTTCAGGCGCATTCCAAAGTAATTCTTTTTAGAGACTATTCCAACTCTAACAAATCTTTATGACAACAAATATTCACTATTTTTCCCTTCCTTGGGTCAATTTTCAGATCCATGGATGTTTGATTTAATAATTCCCTGGAGAACTTTAGTGTTATAAATGGGTTTTACACCCATAACAGTAGCAGGATTTCTATGGCCTTTTTTTTTCAAAAATTACTGCAGCTTTGTTGGAAACTAATGTTTCTTAATTCCATTTTCAATTGGGAGATTCATGTTTTAGTTATTTTATAAAAGTGAATATTTATTCTTATTTTCAGGAAAAGTAATTTAAAAATAAGCGAAATTTGTTTTTATCTGTGAAGCATACCTGTTTTAACAACATTTTAAATGTAAGGAAAATCTATTTTTATAATAAAGACCTCTATTATTGAGGCAATTTTAATCATTACACACATTGAAGGAAAAAAATTCCAACTTGTTTCAGAGGAGGAATAGAATTATGCACAACAGTGCTTGTATTGATTTAACTTCTAATTTATTTGCAGTGTTTTTATTTCTGAATGTGCTTTTTTCCAATTATTCTACATTTCTCTCTGTTTCTAGTGTCTTTGATGGTATTTTTCACCTACATTGAAGAACAGAGCGAATGCATACAAATCTATATGTTTATTTTCAAACCAAAGAATCATTGTACATAAATTACAATAACAAACATATTCCTTTCAATTCTGACTTGTTCAAAGGCCTGCATGATGATATCATGGTATACATGAGAGTTCAAAGAATGATAGCATTCAAGGAGTTTATCAAGGTGTAAGGACCCACAAATATCTCTCTATTATCATTTCAAGTATCGATTCTCTCAAATCCTTGTGCAGATTGTACGAAAATTTCACCTCTACACAGCCTTCTCCTCCTCCTCTTCAGTGTTACTATGGTCGTCCCTTTTAGTTGAATATTATATAAATGTCAATGTTGTTGTACATATGCAGCCTACTGACTTTCTCCCCATTAAAACTCCAGTCTGACTCTAAAACATTGCCCATTTTGTATGCCATATTCAAATCATCCACTTCCATTAGCCACACTTGGTATGCCATATCCAAATCACAAGAGATAAACACAGACAGTGACCTCTCCAATGTGCCCATCATTACCTAAACCACCACATGCACCAAATTCCAAAAAAAATCAGGCATTTTGTCAAACATTTCACACGCTTCCACATTTTGCATACATATCTACCAGCTCACTTGCAACTAAAACATGTGACAAACATCCCTTATCCAAAGAATCGTTGTACATAACTTTCAATCACGAACATATTCCTTTCAATTCTGACTTGTTCATAGGCCTACATGATAATATCATGGTATTCATGAGAGTTCAAATAAAGATAACATTCAAGGAGTTTCTCAAGGTGTAAGAACCCACACATATCTCTCTGTTATCATTTGAAGCATCGATTCTCTGAAATCCTTGTGTGGATTGTATGAATATTTCACCTCTACACCGTCTTCTCCTTGTCCTCCTCAATGTTACTATGGTCATCCCTTTCAGTTGAATGCTATATAAATGTCAATGTTGTTGTACAGATGCATCCTGCCGACATTCTCCCCATTAAAACTCCAGCTGACCCTAAAACATTGCCCAATTTGTATGTTATATTCAAATCATCCACTCGACATTCTCCCCATTAAAACTCCAGCTGACCCTAAAACATTGCCCAATTTGTATGTTATATACAAATCATCCACTTCCATTAGCCACACTTGGTATGCCATATCCAAATTACAAGAGATAAACACAAATACCTCTCCAATGTTCCCGTCATTACCTAAACCACCACATGCACCAAATTCCAAAAAGATTAGGCATTTTGTCGAACAATTCACATGCTTCCACATCTTGCATACATATCTACGATCTCACTTGCAACTAAAATATATCACAAACATCCCTTCTCCATAATGTTTTGGTGGATTTCCACACCATGTTTCAAAGTTCCTATTTTGGCAAGGGATGGGCTTATGCTAGCAAAGGTAAACCAATCGGGTTGGAAGCATGTTGGTTGCATTCAATGAAACATTGTCAATGCTTCTTGAGGATCAATTGGCATTTGATGATAAAGCTTAGAGTTTAGTCGAGACAACTATCACAGCAAGAATGAAAAACATGTAGACATAATAAACAATTTTAGGCGTAATGCTATTAGAGGAGCTCATGCAATCAAATTATTTACATCCTTCGTCCACTAAACCTACATGGTTGCATGCTAATAAAACAAAAATAAAGCATTTTGTACATATTTTGGAATCAAGGCATTAGATGAGACCATATCTTTGAGTCATTATGTCAAATAATTCAAGGTTCTTGTGTTTGCTTCCACATTTTGTATGCATAGGTAACAAGGCATTTTCAACCAAATCATTTGACAAAGATTCACTTTCCTTTATGTTGCAATAGATGTCCAACACAACCACGGGATAACTACTTCTAATTGCTCTTATATCGCACAACTTGGTTGTGTTATCACTGCCTCTTGTGCATATAAGTGGTGACCACTGATGAACCTCAAAAGCGGTTATATATGAAAGGTGAGCACCTTAATCTGTCATGTATTGGGTGAGAGTTTCCGATTTTACAAGTGGAATTGGATCTAAATAAAAACCAACATTCATACAATCTGAAAATTTACAAGTCCAATGACTGATATCTTTGGTGGCAGTGTTGATCATTGACGTAGATGGAACCTATGGACTCTACAGTGGCTAGTTGTTTAATTGTTAATGTTTTGTACTTATATATATCCTAAAGATTCAGATTGCAGCTGCAACAATTTTTTTCACGAAGTGCAAATCCTCTCTACTGCAGTAACAATTTTGCAATTTTAAACAGTGAAAAACTGTGAATGAGCAGAAGTAATTATTGTAGAATATGCAAAAATTCTTGCACGATAGCATCAAAAAAATTCTCTCACATCAGAAAACCAGTGAGAAAAACTTGCTAACCTTCAAGATAATTCCACTGCCAAACCACACATCACCTGAGACCTTCAAACTGTCAAGGTCAATGGTGTTGGGTTTGGAATTGACACGTTTTAGGAAGTTACCAACCTGTAGATTAGAAAAACCAAGCCTCATGTCTCCTGATACTTCTTAAAATCTTCTGTTGTTCCAGCTTCTCCATCAATTTGTTCAATGGTTTTCTCTGATTTCATGTTGGTCTGCCTTTGGTTGTCATTCATGATGGCCTCCAGATCCTCCATTCTCCTTTTTACGACCGCCGTGCAGAGAACTGAAATCCATCAGAAGGGATAAACAGTCATTAGCAAGTTCAGAGGAGGAACCCGAGCACATTACAGGATAAAAATAATTTAAAACATAAATAATCTCTGATATCAATCTAATTTCTGATACAAAAAACACAAGCACTACACAAGACAACAGTGAAAATGGGTTTGTGTGATCTTCAATTGATATAAGATTTGAGCCACATACCCAATTTTCAGTTTAGATGTTCATCCTAGATTGAGTTGTGTGTATGTCGGTTCGAGTAGATTCTTGGCATCCTCGCAGGGAGACAGTGCCAATCCATCCATTGTTACTTCCATGGATTCCATTGTTGGGGCAGGGTATGAAGCTTTTATATGACAGAATTCGTTATAAGCAATTTTATTCCCTTGGAAAACTGTATTTTGTGCTGATCTGTGTGAGCAGCTAATGGTTTGTTTTATTGTACCTAAATTGATGGCGGTATTACAGGATTTCACAATCAACCCAACTAACCAGGAGCTAGACCAATTTTACTGGGTTATAGCTTGGGAATCTGCAATTCCTGTACATCATATGGTTGCAATGTTGGAGGTAGGATTTTTCCCAATGTGGCAGCATGTTTTGTATCAGTGGCTGTGTTCAGGGCCTGATTTTGATGAAGTAAGAAAATGGTTTTTGAGGTGGAAATGGCGTCTTCCCCTTGAGCTTCTAGCTAATGAGAGGATCAGAAGTCAGCTAATATTGGGGCTTGAAATGATGGATCAAGCTGTAGAGGGTATGACTGTCAAACAACCTGAGGTTAAAGAGACTGTGAGCTACCTTAGGGCAAAGTGAAATTGGGGCCTCTGCCACACAGATTAAAAGAATCAAACCTCAGGTTGTGCCCTCTAACTTGATAACTACATTTCTGGCTAAAACAAACAATTACTGCAGAATAAGATGGCGCTTTCCCTACAAAATCATTGACAGTTGATCACAGGCTAGAAGAAAATGCTGAAGAGTGAGTACATTTTAATAATTTATGGAAATAGTTCACTTTCAAGTATTCATTGATGGATCTACATACTCTGTTCGGAAACTCCCATTTTTGTACACACTCTAAGAGTATGGTAACCAAGTTTGAACACATTTCACTTACATTTCTATCACGGAATTCAGAACTACAACATCCAATAAAAATGAATTTCAATTTTTTTGATGAATTTCCATACCCTGCCAGTGCTCCCATGTCTTCTATAAGCTATTTGGCAAAATAAATATTCATTCTTCGATTAGAAATTTGAATCTATGTGTGAAAGATGCAGATTGTTGATATGGTCATATTGTTATATTTGTTGCTTTGAACTCTCAGTTGATCAGATACATGGTTGATGCTTTCATTGCAGGCCATGGCACTGGAGCTTGGCAGATACGGTATCCGAGTGAATGCAATTGCTGTTGGAATATTCAAGTCTGAGATAACGAAAGGTATTTTTGAGAACGATTGGTCTCACAAGGTTGCGAAAAGGTTGTCCCCTTGATGGGGAATGCAATTGCTGTTGGAATATTCAAGTCTGAGATAACAAAGGTATTTTTGAGAACGATTGGTCTCACAAGGTTGCAGAAAAGGTTGTCCCTGCACAGAGATGGGGAAGCACAGATCCTAACTTGACAAGTCTATTGCTTTTGCTTTACTTGAACTCATCTTCTTATGTTACGGGGAATATTTTTATTGTTGATGGGGGTCACACTATACCTGGATTTCCTTTATGGTCATCACTCTGACATAGGATTCACACCACGTCAGAAATTTAAGAAAATGGTACAAAGGGATACAAACCTCATTTAAATCATCGTGCCAAAAAAGCAGACTCGCTACTCCTCTATCTGCACGAATCTTTTACGGGATATGTGTAGTAGCCATGATAGAGACTCGAGACAAACGCTTCCTCAATGGAATTGAGATACAGGCTATGCTTTTACACCGTCGATGCCAAATAATCCCAGTATTAGAGGCGCGAGATGCCGTATTTTGCAGGCTCGTAAATACAATATTTGTGGCCTCTGTTAATTCAGTAACATCTACAGATTTAGGGGAAACAGAAAACCTCCTCCGAACCCAAAAACGAACAAAATACGATCTGTCCGAAAAGTTTACACTCGAAATCTGATATTTTAGGGTTTAAAAAGGGAAAACGTCTGCACGAGCTCAATCGACCGAGGAAAATGAAAATACAGAACAACATGCAATTGTTAAAAATAGCCCCCAAAAAATGGAAAAATAGTCGATAAACGTGAAAACGTCCAGATGGCCGTCAAACCGTCAAATTTGACATCGCCAGAAACGTCCGGAGGTCCTTTACCATAGGGGGAACGCCTTCGGCGTAATTACATCTTTGTAGCATGAATCGCAGGAACTCATGCCTAAGTGTCGGAAGGAAAGAGAGGGAAATTGGAATGTTTCTATTATCCCGACTTAGGTATTTGGAACTGTTTGATTATTATTTAATTTATTTTCGAAACATACGTACAGGCTGTCCTCATTTCAAAAAGGATACATTCTTAGTTTGCACAGGTCACTCCGTAGAACCCTCGTTTTGAACCAGCAATTAGCATTTGACACTCCGAGCTCTGCAGTGAACAAGTGAGACTGGGGCAAGCATATTTCAATGGCGGCAGCTTCACTAGGGATTCCACGCGCATTATTTTCTCATTCCCCTGCACGGCTTTTACTTCGCGACAGCAGACCTTATAAATATGCATTTTCGTCCTTTAAAGCACCCTATAATTCTTCCGCTGTTCAGCGAGCGGTTAAAGTTGGCGACGGCCAAGCTTCCTCGGCCAGAAACAGTGCCATGGCAGAAGGAGTTGGTCAACACTGTCCATCTCATTGGGTTCATTGGCAAACCCGTTCAAATGAAAATCACTCGAACAGGAAAAAATTATGCGTGGACTAGCCTTGGAGTCAAATTATCTCCCAACTCGGAAAATACGTGGTACGCTTCTGAATTTTAAGTATTAGAATCTCTTTGCCTTCTTGAGTCTATATATTGCTCTTTGCATTGCTCATAAATTATTTATTAATGGTAAGAACCTCCCTAGTCCCCTCGAACGTTACTTGTCTGGAAAACGATCCTTACATTTGGGGTAAATGTTTTCAAAACGCGAGAAACGCTGCGGTCCCCTGGAAATGGCATCCGCGTTTCCAGACTGTATTTTAGAACAACCTGGCATTTACGGGTCGTTAAAAGGGTCACGCCCTTAACTCAAAAACAAAAACGAAAGGTAATGTCAAAAATTAACCCCATATCCTTAAGCTATAGAAGGAAGAGAAATTGGGTGAAGGAATTCGTGTAGTTGCATTCTGCAGTGGGTGGCAACTAAAAGCAAGGTTTGACAAAGATTCGGATCATTCAGCGAGAGAATTCATATTTGGATCCTTTACTGGATGGTGAATGTATGCACAAAACATGGTCACAGAGAGAGAGAGAGAGGAGGGAGAGAGAGGGAGAGGGAGAGAGAGAGAGAGAGAGAGAGAGAGAGAGAGAGAGAGAGAGAGAGAGAGAGAGAGAGAGATTTCCATTCCCCTACACCTGTGCCAATATTTTTGATAATTATGCTCATGTCTCAATGCTTGTCTTGGTCTCCTGGTTGGTATTTTGAATTTTCCTGTACAACAGCTAATTGCGAATTCTGCAAAAATGAAGCCTTGAAGCTTTGAAATCAGGGTCTCCTAAGCCGTGAAAATTTGGAGACAAACAAGATAAACCAACTCTAACTACTCAGTCAGTATCACCTACAGTTAATGAAATCACGATGCTGAATGAACATTGAAAGCAAGGAATGGTGAAAACCATATAAAAAGATAATTCTGGATAGGTCAAGGTGGATTTGATAAGTGTATTGTGGAAGGGAAATTGTCCATGTCTACTTAAATAAGGGTACGAAGGTCTATTATGTTGTCTACAAAGAAAGTACAGTGGAATTGCTGGAAAAATATGAGGTTCCACCTCTGACTTTAATCCCACAGTTACAATGTTCGGATGGACTTGGACAAATTTTGGTTCACACTGAACTTTTTATCCAGGGCAAATGTGTCTGGTCCAGTTTGCACATTTTTATATATTAGTTGTTAAATTGGAAAAGAATTATCATAAAACAGTAAAAAAGAAAAATAACTTAAGCCTGAAAATGACATCAATGGTTGTTTTCCTTCTGTTGTCTTCACAATAAGTCATCGAAGTCTAAAAAAGCTGTGGAAGTGCACAGCAGATGATTTTCTTACTGCGGGATTTTCTGCTATAGACCGTGCATTTCCTGTTCTTTTCTGTGTGGCCCTGACTTGTGGTGGTCTTCCAGCCTTGTCTCTGTGTGATATGCGACACACTGCCATGCCCCAGGGTGGTCTTCCAGCCTTGTCTTTGTGTGATATGCGACGCACTGCCATGCCCTAGGGTCTGTTCGAGCTGCATGGTGTTTGATGGCCTTGCATTAGACGCTTCACACCATACTAACCTTCAGTCATTTGATATCTTTTTAGTATAAATGCATGTTTGTGGTAATCTGTGTGAGATGTGACACACTGCCATGCCCTAGGATCTGTTCGAGTGGCACAGTATTTGATGGCTTTGCATTAGACACTTCACACCATACTAACCTTCAGTCATTTGATAAATTTTTAGTATATACTATAAATGCATGTTTGCCCTGGGTTGATATTTTTAAGTCAGCTGAAAAATAAGATATATAAAGTTTAGATGCATGTAAAAACCTAAAACTTTGGTATCGTTGTGGGGGCCTCTTTTTCAAAAAAGCTGTTATAAATTAATATCTTATGAACTTATGCACGCTAGAACTTTAGATACATGTAACATGTCTATTTGATATTTTTTTCAAAGAATTTGTGATATCAAAAATATTGCATATATGACATTTATTTATATTAAATTTTAATTTTGTATGCCCTATCAAATTTTAATTTTATATTTGTTTATTTTGGCATGTTTCTTTTTGAAATATTTATGTTTTTTTTTGTATATTTTCCATAGTGAATATCTGTCAAACTTCCAAACTTGTGAACTTTCTTCCCCTTCAGAATGAACTGAACTTTTTGATCATGGCAACTATGCTCAATACATTATGTCCATAAATCTTGTTAATCCATTGTATATGACACGAAATGAACATAACTATGGTCAGGACTCAGAATAGGCAAGATTAGGGCTAACTACAGACGAGTTTATATTGTCAATATTGTGCTCATCTTTTTCATTTCCAGGTTCCAACTGGGTTTTGGGAGGAAATGGCAGAAATCGCAGCTGAGCACGTGAAGGAATTTGATCAAGTATATGTGTCAGGTCGTTTGAATATTGATGAAGTAACTGGTAGAGATAATAATCCGCGTACATTCATTCAGGTTTACTATCACTTCTCCCAAGTTCATTGACTGGAAGGCTGAGAAGGTGTTTGGAAGAACTATTGTATAGCATTTTTTAATTGACATAAGTTTTATATGCTCATATAGTTTTGTGGGTCTCATGACGGATTTTACTATTTTAGTACGAGCAACATAACTATTTATATCCTCTCAAGGATTAGCTTTTGAATTCAGAATATTATCACGCACGTATACTTACATGACTTGGACAGGGTAAGCTGAAGACTATGAGTCAACTCAACACTAACCACAAACTTGATGAATGCAAAAAGTATATAAAATATTCAAGTTTTTACAAAAAATATTAGACACAAATTTATGCATGACAAAGTCATCACTTAGAAATCAAAACAGGTGTTCAATCTAACCAGATATAAAGTTATGCATGTACGCGCATGCATTCACGGGTCTGCGCTCACACACACATATATTCATCAGCCTTGTATAGCTGAAACTTGTCTTTTTCTTTTTATACATTTTTGAAATCACAGTAACAAAATAGTAAAATACAGCAATTGAAGATGAATGCGAAAAATTTGATGAGTCAACTCAACACTTACGACAAACTTGATGAATGCAAAAATATGAAATATTCAAGTTTTGACAAAACTATTAGACACAAATGTATGCACGAAAAAATCATCTCGTAGAAGTCAAAATAGGCTGTGGTCAACTTAACCGGATGTAATGTTCTGCACAAACGTATATATATAATAGTTCATAAGCCTTGAATTGCTGAAACCTGTAGTTTGATGTAAGATATTATTTGAAATTGCAGTTACAAACCAGTAAAATAGCACTTTAAGATTACAAATTGAGGTTACGTAACGTGAATGTTGAAACAAAATCTTGTTTTAGTGCATAGTTACCTAAGACTCCAAGATGGTGGGACAAGGTTTCCGGGACGGCAAAAAAATTCTAAAATTTGGGGATGGTGGGGGACGATGAGGGGACGGCTAATTAAAAAATATATAAATATTTAAAATAGAAAGATATAGTGACTAAACTATATAAATAAGTTGAAATAGAACCATTTGAGATTTAAATAAGGTGAAACTTGAACTCATAAACATTAAATACATTACTTAATACCATAATATCAATATGTTAATGTCTTAAATTGAAAATTCATAATACATATTTGAATTTTGAATTTGAGACAAGCTGGAATTTCAAATATATTATAAAATATAAAAGTAAAGCCATTCTAAATTACGATTGATCAAGTGACAATATTGATATTCATATCATTAATCTCATAGCCAAATACACCAATAATTGTCTAGTGTCAATATTACAAAAAAGAGGACAACTACAAGTATTAGCCTAAAAATTAGAATCAACATCTGAAGCAATATCCATGAACTCCTCCTCGCTGGAATTAGCATCCTCGTCCTCAAAGTTAAGCCCAATCAATCCTCGCCGCACAGTATTGTCCTCTTCAACCTGCCTCGGCTCCTCAGGATCTACATCCCACCATAATGCTGGGGTTTGTTTGTACTCAGGTGTCTTGTGATCCATAAGACGCAAAGCACCGTGTGTGTGCTACAAGCTTCTCGCTCTCGCAGAGGTAAGCCTATTCCTCTTAACAGAGTGTATCCAACCATATGTAGACCAGGTTCCTCTCAAAGGCGGAGGAGCTCGAAACTTGGGAAAAGAGGCGAATGATAAGGGGTCATAGCAGTCTTGGAAGCCCATACATTAATGCCACCAACTCACCGGCTTTTCTTGTGTTATTGTTACCTTGTTTGCCTTTGTTCTTTGTTTTGTACCCATCAAGTTTAGTGAAGTTGAGCCACTCCAGCTTGATCTGTGAAGCCTCATGTGGATCAGTACATTTTTTAAAGGCCTTCATGAGGCCCTTCTTCACCTCATCATCATCCAATGGGATAACTCTGCCTGGCCTCTTCGGATACCATTTGGGATTCAGTGCATACACAACCGTATGAAGAGGGGTGTTCAACTTCTCCCATCTCTGCTGAATAATGGGCTGTATATGTTCATTATAGAACTCCAAAGTGGGGTCCCTGACCTGAATAGTTGCCTTCATTTACCTAAGCATGTTGTCAATGCACTCATAGGTCTCACCAAGATTGGGGCTGCTTAGAATCCCCATATTTGATGACACCAAAAACTGGAGTTTCATATCAACCCAAAATGTTTCCCTCAACACCACTTCCTTCACTCTTTTCCCTTGATTTGTCTTGGACTCACGCCACCTAGTCCAATCCTGTGTCATAATCATAATTTGTAGGGGCCCTTGCAACTTAGACATCCTCTCCAACAAAATAAAATAGGATGTAAAGTAGGTGTCAACTGGTTTCAAAAATTCCCTCTTCAAAAAATTTCGAAAAAGTGCCAATGATATGTGGTGATTACATATGAACTTCTGCACGTCCCTGACCTCAGTCACTATCTGGTTGACCCACTGAATCTTCCCTATGTATTTCAGTAAATTGTTCATGGCATGCACACAACGTGGAGTCCTATAAATATGCCTATATTCCCGCTCCACTAGCTTGCCTTGCTCTTGCTTCGCACACATAAGCTGCATTTGTGACAACTTGTACAACGTTCAAGGTCCAACCTCCTCAATGGCATCCTTGAAAATTTGATCACGGAACTCAACATCTTTCCGCTTCCCAGAGCAATCAATTGCTCTCGAAAGCACGATCCATCTTTACGAAGAGACAATGATATTGATGAGGATGACGTCTAATATCCGTCCACCCATCCATGATAATGCTACATCCATGGACACCCATGTCACCTTCATTTCCTCCATCAACAAATTAACCTTGGAATAGTTTCTATCCAAGATTGTTGTCCTCAGTTTTGTGTCTCAGGAGGCACATAACTTGTACTGCTTTTACTGAACTTTAGCCATAGCCTCCTTGTAATAAGGAAAGCGAGTGGCATTAAATGAAATCCCAACAACATAGAAAAATTTCCCAATAGCATCATCTGCCTCATCCCTTGCCTTTGAATCAAACATGTCAACAACTGAATTAAAGGCTGCCCCCACGACCTTTCTCTTCCCTCTACTTTCCACTTCTGACACTCCAAAACTAGAACCAACCAAAGTATTACTATGTTTTCCAGTCCTATGAGCGCTCAATGGAGTCATTGGAGTGTTAGCCGTAGAACCACGAACTTCTGGCACATTGTCCGTGGTATTTCCATTGAAGATTCTCACCATCTCAGCTCTCTGCTCTAGTGAAAGGCGCTTACAAGTGCCAACCCCCTTCTGTAAGGTGCAACAAGTGTGCATTGGTCCTAGTGATACTGCCATGCTAAGTTAGTGCACATATGTTGCACTTCCATACTTTGCTTCCCCCTCCAGACTTGGGGTTATCAATTAATTTGGGCAAATTGTTGCAGTAATGGCTTCTTCTTATCAAATGTTCCAATGGCAAATTTGGACAACATTTGAGAGGGGCAATTGATAGCGCTACAAACTGAACTACCAGTTGCCATTGCCACTACATTTTGTGTCCCTTCTCCACTCTCCCCCATTGTGGCATCACCAACTCTTCCACGACCACCTATCTCAAGTTCCCGTTCAACCCTCTCTTGCTCTGATTCATGCTCCGCTTCATACTCATACTCAGAAGAACTCATGGTGATGATTGCTGCAATGAATTAAAAACAACCATAACTATATGATTGATTGATTATGTAATGAATTAATTTAAAAAAAAAACGTAACCAATATGCATTTTTTAAATCCTACAAACTATATGCATGATTATATTGTGAATGTAGATGCAAATGCTAAAAAACAGCCCCTAAAAAATGCAAATATAATATAAATTTTAAACTAGAAATAAAAATGTAATTAAAAAAATAACGTAACCATTTACAACCAAACCCTATGCAATATGCATTTTTAAAATCCCACAAACTATATGCATGATTATATTATGAATGTAGATGTAAATGCGAAAAAGCATCCCCTAAAAATGCAAATATAATATAAATATTAAACTAGAAATAAAAATGTAATTAAAAAACGTAACCATTTACAACCAAATCTTATGCAATATGCATTTGGTAAATCCTACAAATTATATGCATGATTACATTGTGAATGTAGATGCAAATGCTAAAAAGCAACCCCTAAAAATGCAAATATAATCTAAATTAAAAAAAAAAGACTTTAACAAGTATTGTAAGCAAATAAAATTATAAATACCTCTTGCTCTTGCTTGGTGTGAATATGAAATGAGCCCATAATGTAAATTTATAACATAAAATTGCACTTTTAGGGTTAGGGTTAGGTTAGGAATGTTATTTTTATGTTATAAGTGATTTACTATAATAAAAAAAAGTTTTGAGAGTGTAAAGTGTGTTTTTTTATAAAAAGACGGTAGACCACGTGGGGGACGTCTGGACGTCCCCTACGTCCCCTGAGGCATTTCAACGCTTCAAGCATTTCCTATTCTCTTCAAATGTCCCCAAGACGTTTCGTAACATGTACCCACTGTAGGAAATGTGGGGAAATGTTTCCCCCACGTCCCCATGTCCCCAAGATGTCCGGGACGTCCCATACGTGTCAAAAATGGGGGGGACGCGTCCCCGCGTAACTATGTTTCATTGCTTGTTGCTAGGGTTTGTGATATGTACGCAAACTTCATGCTTGGGATTAGGAGCCGAAAAATCTTACTTCTGAAAGTACTTCCAATGGAAGTGGAACATCTAGTTAGCTGGGGTTATCATCTGTCAATTCTGCGTCCTCAATCTGCGGAAGGCTGTCTAATGTTGAGTAAATGTTATCTGAATTGATGGCTTTAGCATCCTTCGCTTCCAGCTACTTGTTACAAAGTTGAAGATTGTAGGGAACATTCACTAAATCACTGATCCATTTTTAGCTTCTGTTGGTTTGAGGATCATATTTTAGCTATGCTTGCAGCTGGAAGCACTATGGGACTGGCTTAAAACACGATTATCATGATTTGGTAGATCAGGGGTATGGCATCCTTCCATTATACACAACATGTTTGCAAAAATTATTACATAAAACCAATAAGAATAAATAAAGCCAAGCATTATGTACGGATTGAGAATCCTAATATCTTGCCTCTGTCAGTGATTCTGATGCAACATTTAATATTGCGGGGCAATCATCTGCAAATTTGTTGTCTTCAATTTCATCTGTATTGATGGCTTCAGTATCCTTGGTTTTCTGCAGTTCCTTGTTATGGGGTAAAAGATTGTAATGAAGACACACATCTGTTTTGGCTTCTGTTGTTTGAGCTTCTTTGAATATATCTTCTCAATAATGTTCTAGTTACCTTTTTGCAGTTGGAAGCACTATAGCGCACAGAAATAAGTAATAAAAGTCTAGAAGAAGAAATAAAATTAAGATGAATAATTATTAAATAAAAAATATGGGTAAAACCAAGGCAACAAGGTAGTCAGCAGTTACTTATAATGACTATGGATTCAAGAGATTTGGAGGAATTGCATCATCACAACAAGCATTAGCAACAATTGTTGGGGATGAAGATGTTTTTGGCATGAAAGGTGTGGATGTTAAATTCTCAATGTTTAGACTCACTAACTCAGTTGGTATAGTGAAACGCTTTTCTAAAATTGAGGAATCAATAGCGGAATCGCATGGCTACTTAGCTTGCAAACAACATAGAGCTGCATTTGAGAAGAATACGGCTTGAATGGAAAAGCAGCAGTTGGATTTGGTTGATGGTGATGTATGCGGATCAATGAACTCAATCAATTAGCGGCTCAAGGTACCGCAAGTTTCATTTGGCTCAAGGTATTGCAAGTATCATGCGACTCGAGGCAATCAACAATAACATATATTTGCAACAAAATGGGGTGGAAGAGAGATTATAGACAAACAATGGAGATGGTTAGGGACATGTTGCATGGGAGAATGTTGCTGAAGCAACACATGAATGGGACAATGCCGGGTGAGGCTTGAAGTGGACACTTGCCACATGTAATTCACTTTTGAGTTTTTGGTTGAACGGTTTATGCTTTAACTCCAAAAGAACATAGACATAATTTGGATAGTAAAGCACAATAAATGTATGTTCATCAGCTATATCGAAGATACAAAATCATATAAATCGTATAATTGTAAACATTCATATTAGTAATATCTTAGATATCAACGTAATTCCATGTTTTAATGGTCGACGTATCATCCGGTTAATGCTTATATTGTCGGCCTTAAGTAGTTTTGTAATGACTCATTTGTCCGTTCCTTGTTGTGATTGCGTTAATCGACAACCCATTAGGTCTTGTCGTATATGTAGAAGGATATACGTCGGAGAAAGGGCGCTTGTATCATATCCTCCTTATACTTTGCAAATTGCATTGAGACTCATCTTTTATGAATAGAAGTTGTTAGGATGCTTTGCTCCCCATGCTATGTTATGCAATTACTACTTAGTGTATGTTGTTATTAATAGTTTAATATCTCATTAAACATTATTGTGATTGCATTTTGGCTACGGTGCCTTAAAGAACGTTGGGTCAAGTTAAGTTAGTTCAAAGAGAAGTGTGACGAGGCATCCAATTATGTAATAAGATATTACAAGATAATGTCAAGCACAACGATAAAAGATATTACAACGATGGCTCAAAGAGTTCATGAAGAAGAAGATTGACGTGTAGGAGCAATAATTCATGCTTATTGGCTCCAAACAAAGGCAACTTGAAAGATGGCGATGTTTGTGACAAGCAATGAATTCAAAAATCCATCGAGGAAAGTACGAAGCATGAAGTTGAAGTGTCAAGTTTAGGTGCAGTGAAGGCTAAAGCTTGAGGTCGGAGCCCAAGCCATGGCCAAAGTGTTCAATTGAAATTGTGGGACCCAAGGCCACTCACAGCTTAGGAGTGGGTAGAAATTACCATAGCCGCTTTAGAGGAAGTGTGAACCTTGCCGACTAGGGTGGGGTTGGAGGGTGTTGCAAGAAAATCACATGAAAATCTTAGCAACATGAATGACATGTTGGAGGGTGTCACATGAATAAAGGACATGATGACATACAAGAGTGTGCAAATCTTTATCGAAGAAAGGGCAAGCATAGGGGTGTTTCTAATAGTGCTTTAGGGGCATGGGGGAATGTCCAATGTAGATCTCTTTAAAGGAGACACTTATTTAAAGAACAACACCACAAATAATTGATATCCAAAGCTATGGTTGCCCCATCAACTTCATCTCCTAAAAACAAAAGTTGCCAAAGTTCACTAATGACAGATTGGAGGATCCCACATGACGCTACACAATGTGCATCACCTTATGGTCTCTTGCCAATGGGAATATAGATAACATATTTGGTTAAGATGTTTCGTAGCCACCCATTTGGGAATGACTATTGATCAATACGCGAATGCATCAAACTTGGAGAAAGAAACATGAAAGACACTCAAGAAAGCCTTAGAGAAAGTATTGAAACTCATAAGGGGTGACAATGATGAGATTATCACAAAAATCTTTAATGTTTGGTAGGGTAAACATGAGAATGTTTGTGTCTATAACAAAAGACTTAAGAAACTACTCGGGAATGCTTGAAAAGGAACTTGCCAACAACCGGAAGAAGTGATGGTTCATCAAGGGTTGGTACCCTTATTATGGTGAACAAATAAGATGCTCCCACCCTCATCTTACGAAGATGCATACAAACAAGTCATGAACAATGAAAGCGAGAAAAAGATATCCTTGCACTCAAGAGGACATGAAGGTGATGAGGCCAACTCCAACAATGAGAGTGAACTGGATCAATGTGGGCCTTGAGAAATGACATGATCTGAATGATGAACTAAAGGGGATGCTAATAATGAAGAACTGATCTTTTTGTAAGATTTGTCAATTTACGGTGGCATTCAATCAAGGATTGCACATATGTGAAATAGTAGTGGCAAAGTACTTCTCACACAAGGAGAGCCATCCCAACCAACCACCATGTTGCTTTGCAAGACTATGAATGCCTAAATAATAGAGATGCTTTGAGAGTCAAATTCATTACAACTTTGAAGGATGACCAATTGTTTAGTGATGGGGCTGCAATGAGTGGGGCCATTTCGTAGGAAATTGTCCCACGTAACAAGACATTAAATTGCTTTGTGAATGGTGTGGGCCCCGGGACCATAAAGATTAAAATTGTCAAAAGCAAGCCAATGTCAATATGATTGACATAATCTAGGGAAAGGATGCAATGACAATTACTAGAGCACAAGTGAAGAAAGCTAGTTACTATGACCCACATATGGAGAAGGAAGGCTCGCCAAAGCAAGGGTGGAAGTCAAGCGGGCCATGGCCGAAGAATGATGCCGGTCGAATGAACGTAAAAGTGTAGTGACAGATAAACTAGAGTTTGAAGAAGCTACTTCATGAAATGCCTTACAAAGCACTATACCTATGAAGATAATTTACTTATTGCAAAACATTCTATAGCCTAAGAATGTTCACACCGCTAACAAAAATGACGTTATCCTAAACATGGAGCATACTGAATGACACACCTAAAAGTGGGTAATGGGGAGAGCAAAAAGCAGAAGAATAATGGAGCACCTCTTTCCAGTGCAACCACGTGAACAATCCTATGCTCTTGACAATGAACGTAGTCCCAAAGTCAACAATTGTGCATATTGAAATTTTGGCCAGGAATTTGTGGAACACTATTGTCTACAATGGTTCTGGTGTGAATGTTCTTCTAGAAGAGACTTGGAAAATTCTTGGGAAGGCAATGATGTGGATTTTGACATTTTAACTTGTAGGAGTAGATCATGACATTAAGGTATTGGTTGTACTGATGCAACAAAAGGTAATTATTGGAACACACCTTTTTGTTTAATGTTTTGGTCATCTCATTGCAAAATGAGGCCTATGATGCAATATTGGGTTGGGGTTGGTTGATAGCAGCCAAAGTTGACCAGAACTAGGAAAATAATCTGATCTATAGGGCCTTAACCCCTTCTATAGATGAGATATGGGGTCGAGTGCCCCGTAGATAGATAGGGGCCCGCCGGGGCGGGAGAGTGCCTCCCCCTCGACCCCAACCCAACTCCATCCAATCTAGAGAGACCTGGGATCTGGGCGCCATAGATTCTCTAGGGGAGCATAAATGCCCCCGTATAGAGAGTAGGGGACTCTCCTCCTCAACCCAAACCCCGAACCCTATAGCTATAGGCGGGCGATCTATATATATATATATATATATAGGGTAATGCATAAATGGCCCTGATAGACAGGGGTAGGGGTGTGCCTCCCATTTATAGAGGGGCCCTCGACCTCCGTATATAGCTCCTATAAATCAAAAAGGGGGCACCATATTTCCATGTTCGATACAGCCGCCTGTACGACAGAATATGCGTCGTAGGCCCATCGTCAATTGGCGACGTAAACCTAAGTGGGCATATTTGATCCCGAGGAACCATTGTAGGGACAGCCAGAGGGTAACATTGACAACTATCCAATGGAGCCTAGAGGAGGGTTACTTGGAGCCCCTCTATATATATGGGGAGCGCGCAGGCTCACCTCTTCCATAGAGATGGATATTAAAAACAAAGGATGAAAGTATGTTATATTTTTGAAGAATTAGGCAGTCAATGAGGAAGAAACCTCATCAGACTCATTAGATTCAAACTTTGAAGAATATTGTTTGGTTGATGAGAATCAAGGTACAATGGGGCCAAACAATGACAAGATGTTGGACTTATAGTCGTGCTTTGATGGTGAGACAAACTTCCTCAACAGTTTGTTCCGTTAGCAGATGGAAGACTATGAAGTGTTCCAATTTGATTGCATTAACATTGAAATTATGGAGATTATTGAAGGCCAATGTTTGCAGCGGCATGACCAAAAGCAAATGTCATGGTTGGCTTACTCGAGTTCAACCAATACAATAAGATCAGGCGTTAAAAATAAGTCATGAAGAAATGGGTAATTGTACTTGTTTGTCCTTGTAGTTGTTGCCAAACAGTCAACCTCCCATTTGATTGAGAACCCTCCATTCCCCTGCCCATGTTGTGCGACTTCTCTTGACTCCCCTCTCATTTGATCCCTGATTGCGCCTACTTGTACAACCTATCCTAATGTTGTGGGCTGTATGACCTCCCCTCTAATTGCAGTTCAATCACCCTTGGGACATTTAACCTCTACAAACCAAATCTTGCTTGGTTGTGATGCCCCCAATTGTTGTACAACCTGCACACTTACCGCCCTCCACTATATCACCTCGGTACTTGTCAAGGTTGATCATTGCAACTGTTTGATAAAAGCTTGTTGCATGTTGCTGATCGAATGTTGTTGACTCTGCCAACTAAACCTCCAATATATGCTCCATTACAAGTTATTATTCTCTCAACAACAAAACAAATTTGAAGGGGATTTGAAGTGCGTGCCACTTAAAACAACATTTAAAAAAAAACTTTGGGTGTTGTCATGACTTTTCAAGGGTTGTAGAAGGGAAAAATTGTGCTTGGCTGCCCTCAAACATTGAACCTCGTGAAGCGTACTGCCCCTCGACCTCGCTTGGGTTTGCTGGCCTCAGATCCCCACTTTAATTTTACAAAATGAAAAAAACTGGTTTTGAATCAACACTAGGGGGAACACACTTTTTCTTGTTGCCATAAACCAATAGATGAAAACAAATTTTGGTTTGATGTATGCTTGGCAGGCTTTCTCCAGAGCCTCCATAAATGTTGCAAAATTCTACATCCATAATGCCCCCAAAATGCCTTTTATCTTCTTTTTTCATTCTTCGCTCTCATGTCTGTCATGTTGAATATGAATGTGTTGGAAGGGACTGGGGATAATGTAGACCGATATATTAGTATTATTTTGGTTATCAACACAATTCCATATTTTAGTAGTCGACTTATCATGTGGTTAATGACTATATTGTTGGCCTTAGTAGTTTTCTAGTGACTCATGTGTATGCTTGGTTGTTGGCAATTGTGTTAATTGACAGTCCATTCAATCTTCTTGTCATATAAGGATATGTGTCGGGAAAGGGTGCTTGTGTAAGGTGATCCATGTATCATGCGAATTGCATTGGGAATCATATTTTATGAAGACAAGCTGCAATTGTTCGGATACTTTGCTCCCCATTGTAAATTATGCAATTACTATTCTGTGTAGGCTATTATTTATGGTCTAGAATCTCTCTTGGCAGACATTATCTTTATACAATAATTTCCTCAACATATTCCATACAAGTCATATAAGTCCCCTTTGCAATGCTAATGATGTTGAGAGGCATCCTACTATGGCAGCCAGGTGGTGGTGGGCTGAATTTTTATTGAGTTGTTAACAAATAATGACCAACCTTAAATTCGACATTTATTTGGCTGTCATAGGGTAGTTTTAACCTAAAATTTGACGTCCATGTGGCTGTCATTTGGACATTTTCTTTTTGCTTGGAGAAGTCAATTGAAAAATTGTAATTTCTTGGCCATATGGTGGAATTTGGGGCTCTTTTTTCCCGAAAGTTTTTTTGAGCCCAATATGATGGTGCCACTAGATTGACGATATCTATTACCAATTAGTAGGAAATATCCAGTGTTATGTGGGGACGCATTCCCTAGATTTTGGTGACGTCCTAGACGTCACAAATGTTTCAGGGCTTGGGGAAATAGAGGGGACATCCCCTATTTTTTAAAAATCTTTCAAAAAATCTGATGTTTTTACTTTAAAATGTTGTTATTATTACCAAGAACATTAAATTATGGTCTTGAAAGTACCTAAAATACATAAAACACAATTTAAATCCCTAAAGTTTATGGAATAAAATTAGATATTCAAAAATTAAGTCTTATATATTATTTTAATAGTCTTTTTATCCTACTGTCCCCAAAATTTGGGAATGTTTTTGCTGTCCAGGAACCCCTATCCCTCTGTCCCCCTGCCCCCATTTCCTTCGATACTTAGGTAACTATGGAAATTTCCCATAAAAGGTAAGGAAATTATTATTAATTTCGATATGTGACAAATCCAAGATACGTGCCTTGAGATTGATACCTCTTGTCGATTTTAGATAGATGTATTTAAGATATTTGTATTAGTCTTAAAAGGAGGACATTTGACATATAAACATGTGTAAAACAATTGCTGGAGCAAGTTTAGAATTTATGAAATTATTTGTGCTACCCGAGTCGATCAACACTACGAATCATCCACCTTTTATCCATCCTTTTACCCTTAAGGTAGGTTGTGAAGACACCCCTTTTAACATGTTACATTGATGGTAATCAAAGATGTTGTGGGTTGGTTAGCTGGGTCGCTTGATGATGTATCCTTCGGAGGTGGCATACTTGCATCAGTTCGAGCTTGTTCATCCTTGTTGCTACTTGAGTCATCCAACAATTCAGCCATGTAAAATCATCCCTTAGCCATGCACTTGTGCCTTAGAGCACTTTTTGCTTCTATGGAAAACAACGGCCTTGCTTCCTTAAATATTCCCTAGCTGCTTTACTTGCATTTATTCCAGCATTAGGTGACCACTTCGTCTTGGTTTTGGTGTAATCTTTGAGCTAGGTTCGTTTTGAGGAAGTGTATAATTTTGCTTATTTCGGGTCTTGTTTTCGAACAAAATTTGAAATGATTTGGCTTGTCTGATAGCTCCATCCAAGTCAACTAGTATAAGAGCCTCAACCTATCCCTTTATCATCCATACCATTGACAAATATGTAGGCTTGTCTAGATGTTGGGATTCCACGAATTACCAACTGAAGTTTGCACGTTTTAGTGTAAATTCCCAACTCTATGTGGTGGTCATCATTGCTAGCATATGGAAAGAGAAGAAAGAATTTAGAGAAGGCTGAATGCACACTCAAACAAATGTGACCATGTTTATTATATAGAAAGAGGTGGTTACAGATTGGTTGAACAGTTGCCAACCGAATGACAACTACATAACTGCATTATATGCTATACAATGCTCTATATTAACACCCCCTCTTAATGACTAAACCGGAAACAATACTAAGCTTGTTCTAAAATTTTACAAATGTCCTAAAGCCCATATGTTTAGTCATTAGATCTACAGACTCTGCCATAGGTTGTACTTGAAATCAACGAGACCATTGTTGTGTTGCGGTTGTTGAATGGAGAAGAACCACAAAACAAAAATCTGGTCGTGTGAACAAAAGATATGGCAAGTGGTCCACTGGTTCTTTGTTACGTGATTCATTGACCAATGATGAATCATCAATGGTTGAGAGTGTCAACCCCATCTCCAAAGTGCTTTGGAATCGAAACTCGATTGCTCTAGGCTTGTGTAGCCTCCTGGAGTCTATACAGAGACTCAATTATCCCGCAATCAAAGTCACCTCGATCACATCCTTGAAACACCATGTAGTGCTCATCCAACCTTTTCAAGAAGAGAAATGTGACAATCTGTGTAGTAGGAGTTAGAACCAACTCCGCAATAGTAGGAGAAATAACCATCTCCATCTCATTTGTCTCAGCAGTGGGAGAAAGAACCATCTCCGCAGTAGGGAGTGAGAACCAACTCCTAATCTATTTGCTCATTTATTCCCCTCTATTGGGAAAGATCTTTCACAACACAATGAGCAAATTGTTCATGCTCTACTGTCCTTCGAGCAAGTACCTCTGAGTGAGTGGCTTGGCATGCCATCTCACCATGTACCATCAGTGCATTTGGAATAGTGGAGTCTCCATCCACAACAAATTGTTCTTCAGAATGAGGAAATCCATCCTCCTAAGGCATGTCCACCTCCCGTACATCTGGTATAGTGGATACTCCCTCCATAATAAGTGCATGTAGGTTGACTGTATCCAAGTCAACAAATCTGTGAGGAATGGCTTCCTCCCAAGGCATTGCAGCCTCTTGCACATCCTGTATGGTGGAGCTGTCCTCCACACGTGCATTCATGTTGATCATAGCAGGATCAACAAGTCGATATTGGCCACCTTGCCCAATACCAAGGGAAATCATTCGTCTTTGTTTCATATCAGAAACAATACACTTTTTCCCACAAAAATCCATAGAAATATTGGGATTTTTAATTAATTGACGAATAGATAGAATATTCTTTTGTAAAGAAGATACATATCTAACATTCCATACCAACAATTTATGTGCATTATTCAATACAATGCATTTATCTCCTATCCCTTCTATTGCAAGTGATTCTCCATTAGCTAGTAATACTGATCAAAACATATATTTGCAATAAATGAAACATACTAGTCCCTGCGACATGAAAAGTGCGAACACACTAGACTCAATGATTGAGCAACTAGTACCACTTTGTCATGCGAACATGATGTTGTAAGACAAGAAAGAGCATGCTGTCATCGAATCCCGTTCTTCTACAATTGCTGCCACATGTTCCTCATCACATGGTTTCTTGTTACATTGCGAAAGATCATACTTCCGCTTCCTACAATCCTTCTTAAGGTGCCCAACCTTGTGACAAATAATAGCACGTGACTTGATCTTGAGTGGAAGATTCATGAGAATGATGTCTCCACTTTCCTTTTGACCGTGTCAAGAACACTCTTTAATTGGTCACAACAAGATTCTGCCTGAATTTGTCTCTGCTCCTTTTGCATAGGTAGGAACCCACCTTGTCAAACGTGGGTGTTTGAATTTCAACCATTAAATGAAGTGCGTCCACAAATGACTCATATGAAGAAGGTAAGCTGTTCAAAACTAGAGCCACCATATCATTGTCGTCCACCTTTTTGTTGATGGAAGATAACTGGTTTTGGAGGTCTTTCATCCGAAGTAGGTGCTCAGACAATGATCCACCTTCTTGGAACTCTACGGAAAAGAGCATATTCTTCGTATAAAACTGACTCTTTTCGACGTCGATATTTATCCCTCAGATTGGCCTGACAATGGGCTTGCCATAGTGGCATTCCACACTTTCAATATCATAACACCGATAACTTGAGAAGCAATAAAGCTTCCTTATGATGTTTGTCATAATCCGCAAAGTTTGTCGTTGGTCGACCTTCACTACCCATGATTATTTTATCACAATCATGAAATTTTGCAAGTGTCAGAATCTTATGGCTCCATACATTGAAATTAGTGCCCTTTAATTTTTGTGTTTCCGGCAGAATCAAGTTTTAAATATTTGCCATTTTATTATTTCAAAGTAACGGAAATAATAAATAATATATGACTTACTCCAGCAAATATTATTAACTTACTTACTCTCATGCAAATCACCCCTCGAACTATATTTGCATATATTAAAAATATTATTACTTACCAAGGCACACGACTTCTGCAAATTCCAAGGGGCACACGATTTCTACAAATTCCAAGGCACACGACTGTTCGTGTTTTTCTTTCCACAACTTAGCTTCTGGCAAATTGGTCACTTTTTTTTTCTGTGCTCGTGAATAGGAACCCATGATTTCCGGCAGCAACAACGAACTATGACTTCACACAGACACAAACAACTACTCTATGCCCTCGTTTTTGTTTCTCCACAACCCTGCTGTCGTTTTTCTTTCTCCCCTTGAAGGTTCAGAATCTCCTCATGATTTTTCTCAAACGTGACTGTGTTTGCCCTCGTCGAACTGTGGATTTGCCTTGCCTTTGTGAAACGTATTTGCTTTGTCTTCAAACTGCCCAGGACTTTGAGCAAAAACGACTGGTATTCTGCCCTCATCGTCGATTTTAATGGCCCTGCTTCAAAAAAACAGTTTGAAAATGTCTTTATTCACGGCATTTCCCCTTGTCTGCCCTCGCGACTAGTGTTTTTCTGATTCTTGTGATTATATTTCCGTTGAAAAGTGTGACTTCGTGCCCTGATACGACTGTTACAGCAGGATGTACTCACGACTAGGGTTCTTCTCTGTCCTCACTGTGCCCTAGCGACGACTGTGCACGAAAAACTCACGAACTAGATGCTCCAGGTCTGCACGACCTCCACAGGCTTCTCCTTTGTTTGTACTCTTCCGCCAAGAGCTTCCTCAGACTGTGAATGGCTTCTTTCTTCCTCGAACTGCGAACCTTCACTTTGATACCAATGTTAGCATATGCAAAGAGAAGAAAGAATTCAGAGAAGGCTGAATGCACACTCAAACAAGTGTGACAGCGTTTATTATATAGAAAGAGGTGGTTACAGATTGGTTGAACAATTGCCAACCGAACGACAACTACATAACTGCATTATATGCTATATAATGCTCTATATTTTAACAATCACTAGTCTTTTTTATTAAACACGTAAAAGAGAAGAGAAGAGAAATCATACCAGTTAAGGATCTCATCCTTGAGACCATCTTGAACATCCAAGTCATAATGGTGCCACCAATCATATGTGGCCCCCTTCAAATGTAGTGATGCAAACTGAATATTCACCAAATGATTCATCAGATGTATGTTGAAGTATACATCAAGATTTTGGAACCATACACATTGCTTAATTTTCTTTGACACATTAAATCTGGGGAGGCCAATTTTTGGCATATGAGTCCAGGAGGAGACCATCTTACTCAATGGAAGTCCCCTTTCTAGACCTAGTATGATGACTATGCAATGTTGCAACCCTGTGTGAGAAGTGATATGATGAAAGTTGTCTACTAGCCACATTGTTCAGTTGTTGTAACTTGTTGCATGGTGTGGGTCATTTCTCTAAAATCTTTAGTCACAAAGAATTCTTTAAGTCAGTCGATTAAAGCTGCATAAAGAGCACTGTAATATTTGAAATTTTAGTTAATATTTAAATAATGCTTTTTATAAACTTGATTTAGATATATCTTTTTGTGTTCAACTATTCTTCCATATCTATATTGTAAGATCACTACCAAGGTTGTTGATGTTCTACGGTCAAAAGGTTTATACTGGGTTCTAAGGTCATGAGCCAGAGTAAAGTCATTTTGAGTGGGTGTACATTTAGTTGGAATTTTCCTTGAGTGGTGTTACAATTTATTTTCAAATGGTGGGCCAATAATAAAATTAAATGAGCTCACCATTGTTGTCTCAAACTATGTTAATTAGAGTTTATCAACAGAGTCAAGTGAATTCTAAAAATTACTTAATGTTGATCTATGTTTAAACTTAATTTTGTTTAATGTTAATTGTATGAAGGAACGCTCAATCATGAGTTAGGGTAAGTGTTATGAATAAGTTTGGTGGAGATTAGAACTATATAAAAGATTATGGAGTTAAATGAATCTGGACAAAAGGGGAGAGGTTCCAGAATGAGTGGGGCCAACCCAGACTTTCCTAAATTCTAGCAAAATGGGTTCATGAATTTGTATTTATTCTACCCTACTGCATTTTGATTTACTAAATCGCAAGTACTTGCTAAGGTTTGCTAAGGTTTTCTTATGCGCACGAGTCCAACTTGCGAAGGCAGGGTTTACTTTGAAGGCCATTAAATGCTTGCCCATCTGTGTGTTGGTCTTTGATGGTTTTTACTGAGGATATAGAGTTTTCTTCGAAATCTGGTGTGTCCTTGATTATCTTTGTGCCGATCTTTGAGGGTAGCTGGTGTGCATCCTTAAGCTTCTCTGTGTTAGTAGCTTTGTTTCTATCACAAGTAGCTTGTAAGGCTGATAGTAGATACCCTAAAGCTGATTCAAGGTGAAAAATGTTTTCATAAACACGGTCATTCAAATCTGCTAACTTATGGAAGCAGACCTCATCAATTAAATTAACTTCCATGCTCTGCTTACATGCCCAACAGAAGGGTCAAGATTTGGCATTTATGCACAAATGATTTCAAGGTGCTACTAGTGTTGAAACAAATCCATATAACTCCAAAGCCTGCTGAAAATATAATTCCAATTGGCGAATTTCCGATCAGTCTAAAACTATGTTGCCAGGATATGGGTATGGGTACAGGTTCAATACGTGGATACGTTGATTTTAAAAAACCCTTGGGTACGATACGTCTTGGATACGTCCATATATATATATATTATTCATATACTCATTTTACTCATTTTTTAGTCCATAAGAAATACAAAACTTGAAAAATATAGTACGATCAATGTTCAAAACATTCAATATACTTAAGATTTTACATTTTCTATGATATATGAATATTATATTCCTTTGTGTTTCATCCATTTCCTTTGAGATTAATTTTTGTGTTGTGATGGTGGCCATAAAAGATGTATATAGGGAGCTCTTGAAGGACCTATTTAATTAGGTTGACTCTAACCTGCCAATGATAACTAAAGAGGTCAGTCCAATGGTTGGTTCTTGCATTCATATTATCCAAAATCACCTTCTAATCCTCCTTAAGGATGCGGGAAGGAGTCAATGCTGTGCCTTAATAGTTTCTGGGAAAGGATGCTCTTTGAAACTTTAAGCTATGCAATTTGCAGTTCCAAATTTTTCTATTAGTATTGAAGATCACTTGAGATTTGATCTCATAAATAACTTGTATGGAGGCTCAAATATATGTCCAAATTTCTATGAATAGCTTCTTTCCTTGGCCAATTGCGATGATCCCAAATAATTACCTCAAACATTCTTGATATCCTTTGAATATTTTCTCTTCAATAAACTAGAGGGATTTTAAACAATCTCCAGGTTTCCTTGTGGTTGCCATGCCCTCCTAGTCTAGTCCTCAATAAAACTGAAGTTTGTTTGAGTCAAAATAAAATAAAATTAAAAAACTTTAGAGCCCCCCCACTGCCCAATCCTGTGGGTATGTCCCGAGTAAGTCAAAATGTACCCGGGATGTACCCGGTATGTACCCAGACGTACCCTAGACATATCAGTACTATACCTGAGACGTATCCATACCGGGTATGTATCCAGGGGGTACAGGAGGGTGGGGGACGAACCTTGGTAACATAGGTCTAAAAGATTTTTGTGGTTATTGAAAACTCTGTTGTCATAAAGTTCCTCATGTCAAACATGGCACACAAGTTTGATAGAGAATTTATTAATACTTATGCATCATATCCAACTCCTCAACTGAGCAAATGTCTTGATTACAAAGGGTCTATGGTAAAATTGTATAATTATTATTTATTATACCAAGTTACCATCACCACCATTTGCAACATCATACTAAACTGTATATGCTACCAAAATTTCCTTATATATTTAAATAGAACAGTCCTTGATGTTGCTGGACATATATCCCACCAAGGGTAATCAAGGGTACATTCGTAAGTTAAAATTAAAATAGGAAACAGTACAAACCACATTACAATTATTCATGTTTTGTTCTGTTATGTCGAATGCAACCACATAGATCTGAAAAGCTTGACCTGTTTTATCCAAGTGCATGAAAACATGCAACATTATGTATTCTTTCTAGCATACCAGGCTCTCCAAATTGAGAGATTCGACCTTTACATCGGAAAGCGCCAAATATCTAACCTAAAATAGTCAATCCTTTCTAAATAGCTTGCCTTTACAAAGAGTTCTCTCTATGTATTTCTTATTAAAATTTTCTTTGGAGCATCATCATACACAAACTTAACAATCCTCTTGGTTGCTAAGGTACCACCCTATAATCTCATTTCCCTGAATGCCTATTTTTTGAGCCTTTCCCAGTAGACCACAAAAAGTGCCTGAATAGCTTGTGCAACTGCTCAAAATGGAAATTAGAGAACATCTAATATGGAGCTTGATATATACTAAATTATGATATAACTTTTTGACACACATGAAGTCTACCTGCTAGAGAAAGATGCCCTTTCCATTTGCCCAATTTTCTATTGACTTTCTCCATTAGCCAATAATGCATCACCTTAAGAGAGAGGTCTAAAGCAAATGGTATCCGAAAGTACATAACAATGTCTTGGGGCCATGCCATTTCTATGCTTCATCAATTGACTATTTTAGTGGACTGCTTTCTCTCCCAAGCAAATGAGATCCATGTACTATAATCTTTGAACTAGTTAAAAGACAATAAATATCTAACTATTTGTTTCAAATTGTCCCTGTTATCCTTTTCTAACTATGGGATTGAGTTGTATCATCAGCAAATTGAACTTTCATCAATTTTCTATTGACTTTCTCCATCACTCAATACCACATCTCCTCAAACAAGAGGTCTAAAAGCAAATGGTATCCCTAAGTACCTAACAATTTCTTGGGGGCCATGCCATTTTTATGCTTCATCAATTGACCATTGTGGTGGACTGTTCTCCCTCCCAAGGAAATGAGATTCATGTACTATAATCTTTGAACTAGTTAAAAGACAATAAATATCCAACTTTTGTTTCAAATTGTCCCTGTTATCCTTTTATAACTATGGGATTTGATTTGTATCATCAGCAAATTGAACTTTCATCAGTTGGTCATTATTACCCAATGTAATCTCTTTAATGTACTTTTTAATTTTTTCAAGTTTCTCTTAAGTACAAAATGAATGGCTTCTGCAGCAACAACAAAAAGCAACAGAGCAAGTGGGCATCCCTACCTAAATCATCTTTGTTGTTGGAATGTTTCAGATAAACCTCCATTCATGCCTACTTTTATTGAAGCATTGTTAAATAGCATTATAACACAAAGTTCCACTCGGATGTGTCCCTGTAACTGGGTTACAATCCCGTTCCCATCTGTGTCCCCATACTATTTTTCTATTCAATTATCATTTCTAGGATTTTGGGGGTACTTCTAGGCATCCTCTCTTAGTGTTCTTGTGTTCCCATAACCATACAAATCCAATTATCTTCTAAATGCATTGTTATTGAACATTAATTCAATAAACATCCATTCAATTCTGTTGTAAGCCTTTACAAAATGCATTCGTGCTATGCATACTTTTCAGGCTGTTGCACTGGCCCAGGATATCCCATTCCAACTAGCAATCAAATTATCCAAAATATACCTATCAAAAACTTATTTGTTTTTTGGTCCAAGTTTTGGAAGACAAAGTTCAATCTATTTGCTAATGCTTTGGCCAAAAATATTAAAAAAAATATTTCAAGATTGTAATTGGCCTCTATTTTTTAATCTGGTTTCTATTTCCTTCATTAGGGGTAAATATCACCATTCTTTATATTAGGACCTTAAGTTACTACCATAAAAGCCTCCAGATATAATTGTTTAAGCTCGTTACTAGCTTTGTAGAATTCTTGAAGAAACCATTGCTTATATCAGGACCTTAAGTTACTACCATAAAAGCCTCCTGATATATTTGTTTAAGCTCGATGGCAAATCCAGTTTTCATTAGCTTTGTAGAATTCTACAAGAAACTCAGCATACCTTGGTGACTTATCATCTTTCATTGATCTGATAGCATAAAGCATTGCACCGGAGGTGATGCCTTCACCAATGCTTATTGGTTCTTTATTGATCTTCCTGATATTTTTGATTTTTCTCGCAAATCTGTCTATTTTGTTCTACCTTCTCATCACTCCCATCAGAGTAGAAGTTGCCCTTTTAGAAAGCAAAGAATACCATTTTAATCTCTTCATCTGCAGTAAGCTTGCCATCAAATTCTTGGGTGTCAATATTTTCCATATTGGTTTTTGCTGTAAGCGATTAGATAAAATGCTTAGATCTTTATTTCCTTCCTTTTACCATGTAAGCTTTAGATCTTACCATGGTCCCTTGCACTTTATATTCCGTGTTTCTTACACCATTTTATACAATAACAAGTCTCTGATACGGTAATGTGTGCCATGGGGATCGCCACATTTGGTGGTGCACCTTAATCAAACCCTCATCTTAAAATGTTATTAGAATTTTCTTGTTCCGTGCCTTTATTGCACTATAAACCCTCATAAAATTTTGAACTGCGTTTATTGAAACCTCCTCGCTTTGTATGGACAAGGTCAAATGAGAAGTAATAATGAGGTTCTTCCATAATGACCTTGATCTCTCTAGATAATCAGTATGCTTTAGATGAGAAATGTTAAGTTTATAAAAACATGCATACTGCAGATGAGAAATGTTAAGTTTATAAAAACATGGTTTAGGTCACCATTCAAATCGATATTAAACATCACTTCTATGTGGTGATGATCAAGCAATGTAGACAATAGAATTCGAAAACATTATCATTTTCCCTACCTTGAAGCATGAAATGAACTCATTGGTATATAATAACATATTCAATCTAGAAGAGAGAGTCTCTCATGTATTTGATTATTGGGACATGTAAACTGTATTCTTTGTGTTGCTGTTGCACTTCCACACTAGGTTGCATACATTATCACGCCTTTCATCTGGCATGAGTTAAAATATTGATTCTCTTTTCACACAAGAGAAATTCTCTGTTTCTTTGTCTTCCACCATGTTAAAATCACCTCCTCTAAGCCATGACCCTTTTTAGGATTTTGGGCTATCCAGTTCTACAAAAGTTATATCTCTAAGGCCACTTAAAAATGCTCATTTTTCTTGACAATTATCAAGAAAATTCTGCTAGGAGGAAATATACCACTTTTAATAATATATTACTTCCACTTATCACATAAATGATAAAAGGGCAGTGCTTCCTTCACCACGAGTCACTCCATAGTTTGTTTAGGACCTACCATAACTCGATCTAAATAAATATATGTGTCACACACAGGCTTACACCCTGACAATTTAATCTCTTGCAGGAGCAAAAGATCCAAACCTTGTCTCGTTACTCTAAACATGCGAATGATAACTGTTTAAATCTGTGTGGCTTCCTACCCCCATATGTTGTGAGTAATTTCTTTTGATTTAAGATTTGGTTTAGGTTGTACCTTAGTAGTGTCATCAGACTCTCAGGGTTAACGTTTGAGTTAGGGGTGACATTCAGATTCAAAGCCCTATCTTTCCCAGCTTATCAGTCACATTTGGCTTTACAATTAACTCTCTAAAGGACAAGTGTATAGATTCCTGCAACTGTATTAGAGAGGCCAATTATTTTCAGGTTCAACTTGCTACTTGGGCAATGTCATTACACACCTCTTTAAATTAAAAGGGAGCTCTTGATCCTTGGTGTTAGAGAGGGGCTAATCAGGTGATCTTGCTCTATCAGGTTTGCCTTTGTCAAGAATTTTTAAGCAGACTGTTGATTAGGAAGGGAAATCTCTTCTTGCAGAATTTGTCTACAATTTTGACCTCTCTTGACCTGATAATTGGGCAGGTCCAGATTTTTCTTCTAAATTTGGTCCAGATTGTGCTTTCTTTATCCCATACCCATGCTATAGTGAAAACATTTGGAAAAGATATATTTAATCTGAAGGAAAACATAATTTTCTTAGTATGTACGGGACTTTTTATTAACAATATTGCTTTAAAATTGGATCAAAGCCATGTGGGAGAACAATAGAATCTTGTTCTCTGTACAGAGATCTAAAACCGAGTGTTTTTGTTATTAGCTTTAATACTAGTACTATGGAATCTTGCTCTTTAAGCCAGGCTAAAACCAAGGATTGGAATGTTATCATTGGTGATGAAGATTGACCCTATCAATATTGCAATTTAAGAAATTTCTTGACGAGTATTGTCATAGCCTCATAGGGGTACTGAAAGGGTTGCTCATTATTTGTGGCTGGATTAAATCTTTTGAAACCCTACTTTTACAATGGTGATTGAAGACACGAAAAGTTGCAGTCTGCTTGAGCCAAGATGCAAAGAATCATTAAAAGAATATTAATCTGAATACACTATATGCAATCAGATAACTTGCCTAGAAAATTGGTTGACACTGTGGCTATTAACCCTGTTAGCATATGCAAAGAGAAGAAAGAACGCAGCGAAGGTCGAATGCACACACAAACAAGTGTGACAACGTTTATTATATAAGAGTAGGTGGTTACAAATTGGTTTTCAGTTTACATTCAGTTAGAGGCAGTTCCTAACTGCATAACCGATGCTTGTAATATAAATATTCAACACCCCCTCTTAATGACTAAACCGGAAACAATACCAAGTTTGTCCTGAAATTTTACAAATGTCCTAAAGCCCATATGTTTAGTCATTAGATCTATAGATTGTGCCATAGGTGGTACTTCAAAATCAGCAGTCCATTGTTGTGTTGCGGTTGTCGAATGGAGAAAGACCACAAAACAAGAATCTGGTCGTGTGAACAAAGGATATGGCAAGTGGTCCACTGATTCTTCGTTACGTGATTCATTGACCAACAATGAATCATCAATGGTTGAGAGTGTTAGCCCCATCTTTAGAGTGTTGGAATCAGAAACTTGGAGAGGTGGATTGAGAAATTTGTTCCAGGCTTGTATAGCTTGTTGGAGTCTATACAGAGACTTTGTTAGCTGCAATCTAAGTCACCTCGATCATGCCCTTGCAACACCATGTAGTTCTCATCCAACCTTTTCAGGAAAGCATGGTGAAGTGCCTTCCAATCAAATTGAGTTGTTAAGGAGAGAAATGTGACCATTTGTGCAGTGGAAGTTAGAACCAACTCCGCAATAGTAGGAGAAACAAACATCTCCGTCTCAGTAGTGGGAGAAATAACCATCTCCGTGTTAGTAAGAGTGAGAACCAACTCCTCCGTCTCATCTATTTGCTCATTTATCCCCCTCTGTTGGGAAAGGTCTTTCACAACACAATGAGCAAATGTTCATGCTCTACTATCGTTCGAGCAAGTACCTCTGAGTGAGTGTCTTGGTATGCCATCTCACCATGCACCTTCAGTGCATCTGAATAGTGGAGTCTCCATCCACAACAAATTGTTCTTCAAAATGAGGAAATCCATCCTCAAGGCATGTCCACCTCCAATGCATCCTGTATAGCGGATTTTCCCACCACAATAAGTGCATGTAGGTTGATCCGTATCCAAGTCAACAGATCTGTGAGGAATGGCTTCCTCCCAAGGCATTGCAGCCTACTGCACATCCTGTATGGTGGAGCTGTCCTCCACACGTGCATTCATGTTGATCTTAGCAGGATCAACAAGTTGATATTGGCCACCTTGCCCAATACCAAGGGAAATCATCCATCTCTGTTTCATATCATAAACAATACACTTCTTCCCTCAGAAATCCATAGAAATATTGGGATTTTTAATTAATTGTCGAATAGATAGAATATTCTTTTGTAAAGAAGATACATAGCTAACATTCCAAACCAACAGCTTTTTTCGCATTATTCAATACAATGCATTTATCTCCTATCCCTTCTATTGCAAGTGATTCTCCATTAGTTAGTACTACTGATTCAAAACATATATTTGCAGTAAATGAAACATACCAGTCCTTGCGACATGAAAAGTGTGTGGATGTGTCGAAGTCAATGATCCAAAAACTAGTACTATTGTCATGCGAACATGATGTTGTAAGACAATAAAGAGCATGCCCGTCATCCGAATCCCGTTCTTCTGCAATCATGCCACATGTTCCTCATCACATGGCTTTTTGTTCTGTTGCGAAAGATCATACTTCCGCTTTCGACAATCCTTCTTAAGGTGCCCAACCTTGTGACAGTAATAGCATGTGACCTAATATTGAGTGGAGGACTCACCAGAATGACGTCTCCACTTTCCTTTTGACTGTGTGACAAGAGCACTCTTTGATTGGTCACAATTGGATTTTGCTTGAATTTGTCTCCGCTCCTTTTGCAATAGGTAGGAACTCACCTTGTCAAACGTGAGAGTTTGACTTTCAACCATTAAATGGAGTGCCTCCACAAATGACTCATATGAGGAAGGTAAGCTGTTCAGAACTAGAGCCACCATATCATTGCTGTTCACCATTTTGTTGATGGAAGATAACTGGTCTCGGAGGTCTTTCATCCGAAGTAGGTGCTTAGAAAATGATCCACCTTTTTGTAACTTTACGCAAAATAGTATATTCTTCAGGTATAAAACCCGACTCTTTTCTGACATGTAATATTTATCCATCAGACTAGTCCACAACGTGCTTGGCACAATGGCATTCTGCACTTCCGGTATCATATCTTCCGAGACCGACAACTTGAGAAGTAATAGAGCCTCCTTATGATGTCTATCATAATTAGCGAAGGTCGTTGTTGGTCGACCTTCGCTACTTGCGATTATTTTATCGCAATCATGAAATTCTACAAGTGCTAGAATTTTATGGCTCCATACATTGAAATTTGTGCCCGTTAACTTTGTGTTTCTGGCAGCATCAAGCTTGAAATATTTGCCATTTATTATTCCAAAAATAACAGAAATAATAATTTTTTTACCTTGCTCACACAAGGAAGCAGTGTTATAGCCTAGTCGCAACTGAAAAAACTCGACGGTGAAAAACCAGGGACGGATTTGACAGGGAGGATCATTATTTTTGCCCTCGAAAATGAGACCCAGCATTTGTGACTGTTTGCCCCAAAAATCAGTATTGATGCCCTTGTTTTTCCTGTGACTATATATACAACAACTTCTGCCCTCGAAATGATGACCTCTGCCCTTGATGTGATAGAAAAGTGATACAATGCCCTTCACGAATGCAGTGATAGGCTTTTAACGACAGTAGAAACATGAAAAACCCTTTGTGACTTCAAGAAATAGAGAAAACAGTGACTGTGACTTCTGTTGCAGGCTTTAAATACCCAAACACAACTGTGTTTTCTTCAAACGTGACTGTTTTCTCAAACACAACTGTTTTTTTCCTTCAAATCTTCAAGTTCCACGAACTGGATGCTCCAGGTCTGCACGACCTCCACAGACTTCTCCTTGTCTGTACTCTTCCACCAAGAGCTTCCTCAGACTGTTCAGGGCTTCTTTCTTCATTGAACTGCGAACATTTGGTCTGATACCACTGTTAGCATATGCAAAGAGAATAAAGATTTCACAGAAGACTGAATGCACATACAAACAAGTGTGACAGCGTTTATTATATAAGAGTAGGTGGTCGCAAATTGGTTTTCAGTTTACATTCAGTTAGAGGCAGTTCCTAACTGCTTAACCGATGCTTGTAATATAAATATTCAACAAACCCATGTGTCTCAGGGACTGGAGTTGTACCCATAATAGGTTTTCATCAACTCTTTTCAGATATATAATGTATTACCAATTTATAAGGTCAAGGTCAGGATTTAGAACCTGTCATAGGTAGCCTTTATCCAAAGTCAGTATGAATTTGTGAAGGTGTGACTGCTGCTAGCCAGATAGTCATAACAAAAACGTCCTTATATTATTCTTATTCTCTCCCTATTTGTATACATTTCATCTGAAATCCAATAATCATCTGGTTGGGCTATATTAGTAATATTGATGTTAGTGCTTATTGGGCAAGGAAATTTGGTGGATGACCCTTGCTATTCCAGTCAGAATTCAAAAAGTTACTCTCTTGCACATTTGCCGGCCAACGTGTGGGTTGCGAAATAACTTTCTATAGTTTTCTTTTTCAATTCCTGTAAGCTTTAATATTTACTAATCGCCTATGAATTTGCAGGTTGTGGTTAGCGTGCTGAATTTTATTGAACGCAACACTTCTTTTTCACCACATGAGGATGTAAATATGAGTTCTTCTATTTCAGGCTCGCTCCAAGGGGATGTAAATAGGAAACCTTATATTTCAGGTAAGTTCTGGAAAATCATATGGTAAATTGTTTCTCATTTCAATTTATCTACACTGCATGCAGAAATGGTTGACATGAATTTTTCCATTATTCTTTTAGCAGTTAGAGTTCTATGGAGACCTATAAAATTTTGAAACGATAAACTGGGTCTCCTAACAATTACATATACAAATCTAAGGAGGATCCACCTGCAAAAATGCAGAATTATGGTAATGAAGAATGAAATTGTATCTGCATTCATAGATCGAGTACGTTAAACTCTAAGTGTCAGGTCTCTTAAGATGGTTCCATCTGCTCTGTGATAGTTTTCCATTGCTTATAGTTTTATTGCGTTGCTTTCATAACTTACATTGACAATTACTGATAAATTGATAGAATTGTCCAATTGTCTTTATCTTTATGAACTGAATTTCAGCTATTGCATATAATATGCTATGTAGAACTTGCTATATTATTAACTTGCCTAACATTTAATGTGGGTTGTTCCAAGTCACTCTTACTAGCCACCACCTGTCTTTATACTGGTTGCAACCAAATACAACTTCTGGGAAGATTAAACTGAACTTTTAATTGCAAATGCAAATGTATATTCTTATCATATTCATTTCCTTTTGACAACATCTCCTGCAGAATGAATTGCCTTAAATGCATCTTGTGACAACAGTTATAGTAGTAAATTGACCATGAAGAACCTATTCTAATGTGACATAGTCTAGGATTGAGTGCATTATGAGGAATTTAGAGTCGTAGAAGAGATTCCAAGATGCACTCAAGAGGCATATCATACTTGGGGTTTTAAGGGATGTATTCGGATGCAATGGAATGGGACTATTTTGGGATTATGAAACCACAAAGGAGAAGGGAAGGCTGAGCAAGTAAACATACCCATCCTGCAACCAAACTATCATTATGTTACTAGGAGGGCCACTTCCACCTGCAGGTATCGCCTCCATTGGCGTGCGTAAGCATAGTAGGAAAACTCGCCAAAACCAAAAACTCGCCAAAACCAAAAACTCGCCAGACCCCCAAAAAAAAAAACTCGCCAAAAACTCGCCAATATTCGGCCAATACTCGGGAATACTCGACAACTTAAAAAATACTCAATTTTTTTTAAAAAACATAAATTTTAAGCAACACATAGCTACAAAATGTATCAAATGAGCCCATAAAATGTTGGAGAAGTGTTTTCTATTAGATTTGAATACAAATACAATACAAAATCGCATCATCATGCGAATACGACAACCGGCTGATAAGTAATATGAATTTATGATGATTGACATTGAAAAATATCATCATAAATTTCATATCTATGCAAGTTACAATATACAATAAATTACATTTTCCTCTTCCCCAATCTAGAGAAATATTGGGGAGAGGGTCTAGTGCCTCTGGCTCCACTAGTCCCCACACTCGGCTGCGTCTCCACGCTCCTCCTAGAAGGCTGCGAATTTGGCTCGATCATAGAACTAGATGGTGGTGCTGGTGGCTCCTCTGCTGCATGTTGGAGATCACCTCCAAAGATGTCATCCACTCCAATATCTCCTCGGAGTCCTGCTAGTGCTTCTCCCTCCATAGCCTCCCTCTCAAAAGAAGCAATCTCGTCCGCTTTATGAATGCAGGGTTTTCCTCTTCTTGCCCGACCCACTCACTATATGGATCTATCTCATCCAAATGAATGAGCTCTCTCGATGTGGCCTCAACTTTTTTTGCGGCGGAGATTGTATTGCACAAAACCAAGTCGTTGAGTCTTTTTTGAGTCAACTTGTTGCGCTTCTTCGTGTGAGTGGCCTCAAACAAACTCCAGTTGCGTTCACATCCGGAAGTGCTACAAGGTTGAGATAGAATTCTGAGGGCTAACTTTTTGAAGATTTGGGGTATTCCCTCCCCAATCCTCCCACTAAGAACCTACAAACATTTAACAAGATAATAAAATTTTTATAATTAATTAATAAAATCAAATATGTAACTAATAAGTAACTTGGTAGACATTCTAAGTAACTTGGTATTACACGTGATCATGTGGTTCTCCCTCGAATAGCTAGCACCGATGAAAAGAGTCTCCCCTACCATGTTTGTAACTCTGCAGACTCTAAAATGACGAGGTCCCTCGTCTCGAACATCCATATCATCTTCTCAATACATGTCGAAAGGCCCTCCATAACCTTTCCATTCACATCTGTGAAGCATCGAGTAGAAATACTTGGTGTTGAGGTAGTACCCATTTAAATAGGTTGGTGGAGTTGATTGTTCCACCTCCGATCAATAATCTCCCAAAAGGGACCATATTTGACGATATCCCCCCTGTAATAGTTTTGGATAGACTCTTTGGTCCTATCCATGGCCTCATATACAAACCCCATGGGGTTTTGCTCCCCATCAACCAAACGCAAAACTCTCACCAACGGCTCTGACACCTACACACAAATTAAAATGTAAGATTGCAAACTTACAAGTTACAATACATATTAGAAATGAAATAAAAAAGTGAAAAGTAGAACAATATATTTAATATTTATAATTTAACAAATTAAAATAAAGGAATGAAATATAAATCGAAGTTTGAAATTACCTTGATGATCTCTATAGCTCTCTTTGCAAAGATATCATCAAAAACTATCTTTGCAACCCTCTCTCCATCAGCTTTCTTTGAATATTGTGAGTCTAGCCATGCTTGACTCACAAACATTTGTTTCAAAGATGTCAACAAACTAGAAATACTTTGCAACGTCAAGAAGTTAGTTGCAAACCTTGTGACACCGGCTCGAACAAGTTCTTTCCCCTTTGTGTGTACTCTCATCAAGCTCAGAACCCAAGGGTGATTGTATATGTACTTCGTTATAGATCTTGCATCTTCTACAACCGGCCTCACCCAATCAATTTTGCCTATGTCCTCCAAAAGAAGGTCAAGGCAATGAGCTGCACAAGGAGTCCAAAAGAGTGATGGATGTCTCTCTTTGCATAGTCTCCCAAATTTGCCACATTGTCATGCGTGACAACTTGCACAACATTCTGTACACCAACCTCTAATACAACTGTCTCTAACATAACACTCAAATTTTCTGCATTTTTTATTATGTCAGAGGCATCAATAGATTTTAAAAACACCATCTCACCGTTTGAAGCTGCTAAAAAATTAACAAGGGTGCGGTTCCTTCCATCCGTCCACCCATCTGAAAGAATGGTGCATCCGAATTTTTTCCATTGTTTCTTGTGCTCTTCTAGCATGGTAGTGGCATCTGCAATCGCACCCTCAAGTAATTTCCGCTCAAATCTTTTGGAGAGGGTGCCTTGTACCCTTTCCCTACAACTGTCAACGCTGTCACCAAGTACTCCCAGTATGGGCTCTTTGCCACATTGAATGGCAGGTTGTTGTAGTACCAAAAATTTGCACAAGCTTTATCCACTTCCTCGTGCATATCTTTGTTCCAGAATGTACCATCCAATGAAGGTTGTGCTCCAGGTGTGTTCCTTGCCACAAAAAAACTCGGTATGCCTTTGCTCGAACTCGATGAAGATGAGCCTCTTCCGGCTCTTCCTCTTCGTATGCGTGGACCACGAGTAGAGCCCACAATTGTTGCTGCATCATCGTCTAAATTCTCTTCCATTGCAGCCCCAGGTCTAATAGCTTGTGCTATGGCTGCCTTCAACCTTGCGTTCTCTAGTTTTTTCTCCTCTAACTCTGCCAGCTCTGCTTTAATCTCTCGCGTTGCCTCTTCTGACACGTTGGGGCAAACTGTAACATCTCGGCAAGGAATAGTTGAAAGGTGATATTTCAAACGATTGATGCCTCCATTCATTTTCTTGTTACAGAAAGTGCAAAAATTTCGCCCGCACAAGTTCCACGTACAGCATACTTCCATGCTATGGAACGGGCATTCGGAGGAACGGTCCCTGCTAGTGATCCAGATGCCGAACCTGATGCCGAGCCTGATGCCATTGTTAAACTCTAATCTGCAACACAATGCACATTTAAAAAATTAGAAAACGTAAACTTAATTTAATTTTAAAAACAAAACATGCCTGAATAACAAATTTGCGTAAGTAAAAAAAATACATTACAAGCATTCAATTTTACATTACATGTATTTAGAATTACACAACGAATCGATTACAATACACATACATAAAATTTAACTAATTTACAATGAATTTGCATTAATTAAAAAAAAAATACATACCTCTGGCTGCAAATGAGTATTAAAAAATTACAAGCATTCAATTTTACATTACATGTATTTAGAATTACACAACGAATTGATTACAATACACATACATAAAATTTAACTAATTTACAATGAATTTGCGTTAAAATAAAATAAAATTACATACCTCTGGCTGCAAATGAGTATAAAAAAAGTACAAGCATTCGATTTTACATTACATGTATTTAGAATCACAATAGGAATCTATAAAACCTAAATAATATATTCAAAATTTGGAAAAACTTCAAAGAATTAAAAAAAAAAAAACCTACCTCCAAATGCAAATCTCCAAATTCTCTCCTCGAATTCGCTCCAAAATCCACTCAACACAAGCAATGCAAGCTCAAATGGTTGTGTGAGTGACAATGAGGGAGTTGAGGGCCTTAAAAAGAGCCAAAACCGCGTAAAATCAGTGTTTTTTTCCTTTGAAAGCCGTGTTTCCGCGTCCAAGCCGCGTCTGGCGAGTTTTTTGCACGGGCTCGCCGAGTTAACTCGGTGAGTACTCGCCAAAACTCGGCGAGCCCTTTTTTCATGGTTTTGGCGAGTTTTTTGGCGGTTTAACCGTTTTCCCTGTTTTTTGGCGAGTTTTTTAAAAACCGGCGAGTTTTTGGCGAGTTTTCCATCTATGGGCGTAAGTATCATGGTATGTTGGGCTTTATAAGTTGCACGTGGACCAATACAACCAATCAATGTGGGATTATTTTTTTGAATGAATGAGGATTTTAGATTCGTAGAAGCAATTCCAAGATGCGCTCAAGAAGCATATCTGACTTGGGTTATAAGACATGTATTTGGAGGCAATGGAACAAGATTTTTGTTTTTGGATTATAAAGCCAAAAGGAGAAGAGAAGGCCGAGCAAGCGAACATACTCGTCTGCCGCAACGAATCAACCATTATGTTAGAAGGGCCATTTCATTGTGGCGTTACCTCCATTGGAATAAAGATCATGGTATATTGGTCGCCTAGATTGTTTGATGCACGAATGCGGGTATCGTATCGTGACGCTGAAACGATTTTTAAAAAAACCTTGGGTTATGGTATCTTTGTGGGTACGTTACGCACAAAATATTTTTAAAAAGTAAAAATATAATATATATAAAAATTTAAAGAAAACAACAAGCTTATAGTCTTAGCAACCTATAAAATATTAGAAGCCAACAAGAAGCTTATTATGAATTAAAAGCCATCTAAAGCAAGATTTCTTTGACTGAATACAAGAAGACCACAAAACATTAAATCTACGAGTCCATCTACTAATGGGCTCACAAACATTCCACTTATTGTTAAGGCCCGGGGAAAGGTTTGGGGAGAAGGAAATCTTTTCATAGAATTGTTTGGAGGTAGTCTCTTGGAGAGGGGGCCCTTTGAGCCACCTCATAGTATCCCAGAAGTCATTTTCATCCTCCATAATTAGTCCAATAGAGGGAGCTGTGAAAGTATTTTTGAGCATTGTATACATTTTGAATTGAGATTGAGGAAGCTTATAGAAAGCTTTAAGGTCTGTCCATTCCATCCACTTCCCAAATTGGTACAAGTCATGAAATATTTTAATTCCTTTGTCAAACCAAAGGAGGGCAGAGAAGCCTCTTGTCAAGGCAAGGATCTTGGCACTATATTTCAGATTCGACGAAATAGATTTGTAGGCTTGGCGCTAGTGTCAAAGGAAGAGAAGATAGGCTGCTCTGCAGACACCAAGTACTTCACTTGTTCCCGTGCCTTACAAATTGACTGAAAATAAAGGACCCACGAGGAGAAACAAGAAAGCCCCCAAATAGTAAGTCAACCAAATGAAGTCCTTTTCATCTCTCTTGACCCTTCCAAGCCTATTGGCAATATTGAATCTCACACGAACCTTTCTAGTCAAAGCCCTCAAGTTTTATTTATTTTTTTGCATTTAAAAAAAACCACGTGGGTATGCTATGGGCACGTAGCCACAGAGCCCGGGTACATCCCGGTAATGCGGTTTTCCATACAATGCGTACCCGGGGCTTGCGAGTACATACCAGAGAGTACCAGACCCGCCGATTTAAATGCCGGTGCGTTTCAGGCCTTATGCGGGCTGGTACTGGAAGTATCCGTGCAGTCTAGTTGGGCGTTATATGTTACCATGGACCAAGCCTACCAATCAATGTGGGATTAAATTTTCGAATGAATGAGGATTTTAGACTCGTAGAAGCTATTCCAAGATGCACTCAAGATGCATATCTATATTGGGGTATTAAGGCATGTACTTAGAGGCAATGGAATGGGATCTTTTTGGGGATTATGAAACCACAAAGGAGAAGGGAAGGCCGAGCAGGAAAACATACACATTCTGCAAGCAATCAGCTATTATCTTAGTATGAGGGCCACTTCCATTGTGGTGTCACCCCCATTGGCATAGGAATCACAATAAGTCTTTTTTATTTCTTGAGCTAGTTTAGCTTTTGCTTTTGCTGTTAGATTAGGCCTCGTCTCTTTTACTCAAGCTTTCTTAGTTTTTCTTGTTACTTAGATTAGGCCTTGTCTCCATAAGGATCACAATATATGGAGACAAGGCCTAATCTAACAGCGAAAGCAAAAACTAAGTTAGCTTGAGTAAAATTAAGTCTCATATCGCTTAAATTGCAATAAGACTGTTTCTTTATGTTCCCTTATCTATGCAACGTTGCTAAGTATTTTCCTCTTGGTGTTTCATTCCATAAACAAAATAAACAATAAATACCTAAGCTGAATGTGCTTTTCTAGCTTAAGAATAACACATGTAACTGCATGCATATGTCCTCCATTAGATGTATAATCAACACTCTAAAAGTTACAAAATGCCCTCTAAGTGTGCCGACAAGGGTGACACCAACTCTTTGTCAACTTCAATTTTGATAAAGATGAAGAAGAGTTGGGAAGTGGGTCTTCCATTCCGAGAAATTGAGAAATCAAGCAGCATGATGTCAAGCCCTCAATTTCAGTTTTCTCATAGAAATTTATCAATTTTGACCATACTGCGAGGAGCAAGTTATAGTTGACATAAATCTGCACCATAAATTTTAGTAATTTCTGGCATCTAAAGGTGCACATAATTACTATGCACTATAGTTATCTTAGAGCGAGAAGGCATGGCCTCCGCTGGCCCAAACCAATATTTTAAGATCAAGTCAGTTTAGGGATGAACACTCGCTGAAGCAGATGGCATGAGACCGACTATATTTTGAACCAGGGGGTTCAATGGGAGCAAACTAAACATCACAGATGTGCGCAGATATTAAGAGGAAAGTATTGGAGTGTATAATGTTAAATGGGGTCACCTTTGGCAGGCCACCACATATACACATCCATCTTAGTGTTATAAGTTATTAATATAACTTATATTCTCGGTCCACTCCATCGTATGGAAGAATTAATTAATTCTTACATTTGAATTAATTAAAAGAGTGAAACGGTGCAACTAATAGATGCAACCGAGCCACCCACTCTATATAATAGGGTGATCTCTATTGAGATTGATAATAATCTATATTCAGGAAAATATTCACTTGGATTATTTTATGAGAGCATTTGTGGGAATCAGGACCGTGAATGTAAAGATGGAGTGAAGATTTACTGTGCTGGGTAACTGTGTTTCCTCAATTTAATGAAAAGGAAAGTGTTTTACGGTGGATTTTTTTTTACCTCAAGTTTTCTCCACCTTATATGACGTGTTTAATGTCTATGCATTTCTTTTTATTGTACAACGAATTTGCTATTTAATTGCTTCCTGTTATATTTGCACATATACCTTATATAATCCTTTAATTAATTAATTAGTATTTATTTACTTTAATTAGTATAGCCACCTGTTCTGATAGAAGAAAGCAAGCATATGTAGCATAAGCTTGAAACAGACAAAATCTGACCCTCTTACAGTTGAGGGAAAACTACCACACCAAGAACAAAAAAACAAAAATGTACAATAGATCCCAACTTGCTGCCTGAGAGAATTGAGGACAGGTTTGAAAAGCTGCACACTCAATCAAATGCTGCTGGACAACCTCAGCATGGTATCCAGATCCTCTTGCTTTGCTTAGATGTGGACCTTTCAATTATCATTGCTTCCTTTGGTGCTGTTGTGTTCTTGATTGGAGGTACAAATGCCCATGCTTATTATAATTGAGCTGCCTAATGAAACATTCCCAAGGATTAAAGAATGTCAGGGTGCATCTCAAAGAGGAGAATGTTCGATCTTTGGATGATGGGATGCAATTTAGATGGGAAAATAAATTTTGCACTTGTAGCTTCTTTTGAGGAACTGAAGTCTGCTAGCTTCTCATGCTGAAAATCCAATTAATGAGTGATTTACAACCATTGAGCTGATATTATAGCCAAACCTCTGAGGCAACCCCAAATGTTTAAAACCTTATTTGGGATTTCCACAAGGAGTAGCACATCAAACTCTTTGGCCAATTACATGAACTTATGAGGCAACTCGGTCTGACAACGTCTCATTCTTCTGTGCAACATCAGCTGTTTCAACATCAAAGCCCTTTCAAGGTGAAATTCGATCTTGACATTTCGATGTTTGAAAGAAAAATTGATGCTGCAACATTAGGCTGTTAGATTTGACAACTTGAGGCCTGCTTCTTAGTCAATCACTTCAATGATCCACATAAGAACACGTTCGTAATCTTGAAGATGTCCATTTTGTGATCCCAGAGTGGGAAGCTGACAATGTCTAGTGTGAGAAATGCTACAAGACTGATGAGATTTGGAGCATGTTTGTGGACAATATGTAGGGGTATTAGGATGAGTGTATGAAGTTTCAGTAATTGTGGCAGCGTAAGGAGCAGTCGGTTGAATACTATACTAATGTGTTTCACGACTACACTATGTGTCTGGGGAAGACTTGGACTAACATTTTGACCCCAAGAAAGGCGCAAGTTAATGACTAAGTATTGCCCCATGTAAGTGAGAATCACATATCACCATGAGTGTACTTATATTTGTGTAAGCATAAGTAAGACAACTATTTTGGAAACTGAACAAGCATGAGGAGAGATGCTAGGTGGAAGGAACTTGATGAAGGAAGTTGTTGACGATCTGAGTTTGATCATGTAGAGAAGCACGTGGGAGCGCATGGAGCACTTCTAGAATCTTCTAGAAGGGCGACAACTAGATAGGTTCTAAAAGGATGACAATCGATCTCAGCTGCGGGATAATTGGTTGTGAAGGGGTTTCAAAGACCCCTATAATAGCCCCATGGGTTGCTCAGATGGACACATAGAGACAAATTTGACACATAAAGACATTGGACATTTTGCGGAGCATAAAAAGTTAGGAAGTGACACAAAAGCAAAAGAGTGCCTTTGGATGCACAATTTTTATTTTGATAAATAAAATGGTCTTTTGTTCAACAAAGGTGTAATACAACAAAACTTGGTGAAGGACATCGATAGATTAGTGCTCGTAGAGGCCCACAAGAAAAAAAAACATTGGAAGTCTGACATGAACACTACTCAACCTGGGGCTAAAATTATTTGAAGAAAAATTGAAGCAAGAGAACAAATAGAGGCATTCGAGTACCAAACAATAAATAGTTATCATTTGTTTGGATGTTGGTCTTATATGTGGTTTCCTTTCCTTTAATGTCTCGGTTCATGTGGCAAACCCAATGGGCACATGTTGCTTGATATCTTTAATGTTTGCACCCAAGTTTTGCATTTTTGTGGATGTTCTCCAAGTTGCATGAGTTGATCTTGATGGTCTCCAAACCCTTCATTGTTATATCCATTGTTCTTTTTCTTCAGATGGCATTGTTATGATTCTGTTTAGTATTATTGTTCATACTTTCAGGAAGTTGGAGTTGGGTCATGATAATTCGTCTTCTATCTTGCTGATAGCTATGAAGGAGATCTAATGGCCACAAGCTTTTGAAGAACTTGCTGCATCCACTCATTCATCCTTCAAACAAATTTAGTTGCACTGTGTTGGAAATTCTACTTTTAGTGATTTCATTATCTCTTTGATGCCATTTCTAGTTTAGCAACAAGACTATAATTACTAAAGGGAGTGACAATTTGGGTGTGGATTGTTCAGTAGGGCAAGCGGCCTTTTGTGCACTCCTCTCGAAGTTTCACCTCTTTCTTGTTGAGTAGACATGGTTCTCTGCCTGAGGTTCTTGATTGCCCTCACCTCCCTATCCCCCATCTCATCAATTGTTCTCTTTTTGAGAATATTTCTGTTGCCCACCTCAATTTTGGCTCTGGTAGAGCGAGAATGACTATTCTGCTCGCTATTGATTATTTCCTTCCACGACGTTCGTTCATTAGAGATATGATGAGTACCTTGACTACAAGAGATGTGGATGTAAGATTGTCATGTGCAAGGTGCCCAAGAGACTAATCATAATCCTTGTGTAAAGATTGTAAACTCATGTATTTGAGTGCATATAAGTAATAGTTGTAGTAATTGTGCACATTGATGAGTGTAATGAATGTATTATAGTTCGTTAAGTAGGTTTAGTTTAAAGTTAAAGATGAACACTTCATGTACATCGTTGATTTCTACATGTTATCATGCAATGGCCTTAACAATCTCTTGTCGCGCCTTAGGTGGGTGATTAAGCTTTGTGCTTGAGTATAATGCTGACATAGGAGTGTCTTATTTGTTGTGGAAAGTTAGGTTTGTGCAAGGCTAGGATTGGATGACCAAAAACAATACAACATTTTGGTTATGTTATTTAGACCCTATATGCATTGATTGTTGAAATCAATGGTGTGTATCATGCTGGACTATGTGAGTGTGAAGGATAGAAGTTTTTAAGCGTGTTTGATGAATACTATGCAAAAATACATTGAAACTCCAATGATGAAGTCTAATTTCCTTTCATGCAAGGGTTAGGTGGGGTAAGTTGGAGGCGAGACTAGATTTATGCGATTGATAATGATGAAGAATATAAGATCGTTGAGGAGGAATACCGCTTAAGAATATGGAAGACAAAACAAGACAAGTTGTTTCCATGGACTACAAGAAGGTGCTAATACATATGGATTCCTTGTAGAACCGGAAGCACACACATGATCAACTTCCATACGAGAGAATTGTACTTCATTGAGGATGAGGATTTCTACATCCCGATGATAAATTTGATGTAATCCAAAATGTTGATGGTATACATAAAATCACATGCAATTTATCCAAATACCTTGTTTCCAAGATTTATAGAGTTAAGAATCCTTAAATGAAGAGAGAGAATTTGAAGTTGATGAGTGGGAGCCCCTTGAGATTGGAGAGGAATGTGCACAACATGGAGTCTCAAACCTAAACTTACTTGAAGTCTATGCCCTTGTGTTAAAATTCTCAAGAAGAAACTTTTGGGGAAGGGAAGATTTGACTGGAGGTAAAGAGTGTAACTAGTAGAAAGGTAAGAGTGTTCGAAAAACGAAAGTGGTTTGGGTAGAAGAATAAGAAGAGCTATGTGCAAAAATACAACTAAATAGTAAAGAGAAGGCTATTGTAGTGGCAAATACGAGTTTTGGAGGGATTGAGTTAGAGTATGTCGGATGGAAATACTGGTCCGAATGTAAGCCCTACGGTTGGTCCGCATGAGGAGGTACTGCGCAGGAGGAACATACTCAATGGAAACTAGTGGAATTCTTATTAGTGGATGAGATAAGTGCATAGGCACAATTCCGAAATGTCTATATCAAAACATCTTTAATGAGATGCCAATGAATTTTTTTGAGTGCAAAGTGATTGAGGATACGTTAGAGCACATGCATCAATTGAGAGGAAAGCAAATAAATTTGTGATGACATTAGATCATGCACATTTTTGGTATAAGAAGTTTGACCATAACTAGGCCATGGTGGACTTTGACCTATTTAAGGCCTTTTTCATGAAGGATTTTCACATGCTAGTGCTTGAGTAGCAATATATTTCTTAGTCAAGGAGATCGAACATGAGATGGTGAAGAGTGTGTGTGTGTGTGTGTGTGTGTGTGTTTCAAGACATTTCCATCGAGGATATCGTACGATATTGATATATTACGAACATGGACAATGGTTTGTAGGTGGGTTGTTGGCTTTATTCTAGAGATAATTTACAATGAAAATCTTAATGGAACCTTGAGAAGCGCTGGTGGCTGCTTTAAGGATGGAGGTAGTAGGAAATTTCGACATGGGGATGAGATCATATCTAGAAGTCAATTTTTTTACTAGGTTCACTCAATTATAGAATGTTGCGAACAATGTGCAATAATTTTAGATAGGGGTATGAAGGGTGGCGCCGAGGGACGCATGAGGAGCAATCATATGTGTAAAAGAATGCAATCGGTAATCTTATGCTGCGAGGCTGTTAGGAGCATGAGAACAACCATTGTTTGGTGTAAAGTGTGTGAAATAGATGCACATGACACTATTTATTGTCGGATTATTGAGATGTGTCATGTACTAATTCGGGAATCTAGGCAAAGTATTTTTGTGTATGCACCACAGTAGCGCTAAGATATGGTGGAAGATTTAATGGGTGCGAAAGAGATGGTGGAAGAGGTGGAAGCCGGTGAATGGAACTTGTTTCAAATGTGGGGCTACAAACCACTATCAAGGTGAATGCCCCAAGTTTTGTACTTTTGCACATTGTGGAGAGGGACGTAAGATAAAAGAACATACCCGATTTATATGTTGAAAATTCGGAAAGCAAGAAAGCACAAAATTTGTGGGAATGATTAAAGTTGCACAACAAGAGAAGAGACGAGCACCTAAACAAAGTGCGCAAAGAGGTGATGCAACCCCTAGTTTTAATATAACTATAATAAGTGTTGAATTACACGCAAGGAGATTGCTTACACAACAACCAAAAAGGTTATGATCTAGAGGTATTGGGATGCATTGATACAACTTTTAATAAGTTGATTGTATAACACACAGAATATAATGTATACTTTATAAGGGGAAGGACAAGTTGCACGAGAGATGGAGGCCAAGATGAATGAGTGACAAAAGACGAGTCCTAACTTGAGGGATGTAGAGGAGCTCTATGGTATATTCATATTGTTAAAAAAGAAAAGGAAGTGATACCATTGTTGTTGAAGACCCGACTTGATAAAGTGTGGGGAGGTACTTGAACAATTCAAAGAATGTGTGAATGAGATTAGAGTTGCGAGAATGTTGGGTATGGCCAAGAATTGATCATTGGTGCAAGGATCAATGAATGATCTTGACATCTTGGTAGATAGTTGGGCAAAAGTGAATATCTTGACAAAGTATGACTGGAGAAGGATGGGGAGCCCTAGGTTACAAACATTGTTCAATATGCTATTCATGGCCAACAAAACGAAGTCAAGGCTGATTGGTGTCCTAAAGAACACATGATTGCATATTATGGGCGTAAAGTTCTCATCAATGTTTGAAGTAATAGAGTTGGTTGTGGTTGATAACTATCCAACTTTGTGTGCTATGATAACCAAGCGAATATGTGCTTCAAGCAATGTTTTATGAGTTACGAGAATAAGGAATAGAGAGTGGTCTTTACTCTAGATGAAGCACACGACGCCTCTATATGTAGAGATTGTGGATATAGATGAGCATATCAATAACATCTACAATATCACCGTGCGGGAGAGTTCTTGAATCCACAAGACGATGACAAGTTGAAATGGGAAAGTGGAACATTGGTATCGAATACAACCTACGTTGTATTTGAAAGGTGAGTACAAGAAGTATACGAGGTAATTGGTAGGAAGTGCACAAGAGTTCAACATAAGTACACAAAACCATAAGTGGTCTTATTTGATGTAATGTGTAGAAGGGTAATGAAGATGATATCATGCATGATGAAGTGGGTTCTACTTGTGGTGCAAATATTGAAAAGTGTAATGCGAGATAAGTAAAGGAAGATTACAGGGGCTTTCTAGGCATGGTAGATTGGCTTGTGTGAAAGTATATGTGCAACATTTGAAGCCATGTTTGTCAAAAGAAGCGGAATGTGTGCCACTTTATTGGTCTATACATTGTGGTATACAATTGCGCGATGGTGGACTACTTGTTGGCCAAATTTACTCGATTAGGGTAAGATAATGGAGATGCGTAGGTGATTTGAACAAAGTAATATCAAGAAAGGTTTGCTGATTTACATGGGAGATATAGATCCTAATGACCATCTTAAAGCATGTGAGGAGGTCTGGATCATGTGGTAACTTTTTCCTTCCTATCTAGTTGTGGTTCATGCGCTATAGGGCACTTTTAAAAATGGGCACTCACATGGTACGTATCAAATGAGAGTTGAAGGAGATTTCAAATTCGGAAGCCTCCGAAGAGGATTTTATGCAAAACATTTCCATTTAGCACACACAAGCTAGAGTTAGCAAAACCTTTGGAAATGATGGAGGCAATCTTTCAAAAGGATGCGTATATGAAGGATAGGATGTGTAAGATGCACTTTGGGTTGATAAATTTTTGGTGGATAAACTATTGAAAAATGAGTAGTTTAATCAAAGTGTTGATTCGAATGATGCGGCGAGTGTAGGGATGTGCATACAAATAATAGCGAGAGACTAAAGACCCTTTGTCAACTTGAAGAAAACTAGGGGGTAGAGAATGAAGTGGATCATTTGAATATTAAATCAACAATTGGAGTGAGGGTGCTTAGAGATTAGAGAAATATTATAACCAACCCTTGCATACAAAAGAGGTAAATATTACTATGGAAGTGATTTGAGGATGGCAACTACAAGAGTTTATTGGAAAAATGCAGTATTTGCACACATTTTGGAGTTGATTAAAGAATTCAAGGACTTGGTTTTGAAGAACTATGGTGAAATGAAGGGAGTTCACAAGTCTCTGGGAAAAATGAGCGAAGGTACGAACCCTATCAAAAAGAGAGCATATAGGATCAATCCAAACTCATGCACAAAGGTCAAATAGGAAATAGACAAAATGATGAATGCAAAGGTGATTTATTCAGTAGAAGAATCAAATTGGGTAAGCAAAATGGTAATTAGCATCAAGAAGGACGACAAAATTAGGGTATGTGTGGATTAGTCCATGTTGAATGATGCATGTATACAAGACCCATGACCTACTCCCTTTACAAAAGAAGTGTTGGAAGGAGTAACGAGATGTAAAATATACTCTGTCAATGATAGATTTTTTAGGGTACCATCATATGTAGATTGTAGATGAGGATAAGGCAAAGAATGTCTACCATGGAATGGAGGTCTTTTGCATATAATGTTATGTTGTTCGAGTCAAAGGATGCACTAGTGGCATTCTTGCACATTGTTATGGATGTGATTTGTGTTTTCATAAGTTTCTTCAGGTATACCTTGATGATTGGATGGTGTACAAAATGGTGAAGGATCGTTATGAAAATCTGCTTTTGATGATTGAATCGTGTAGGCAGCTTAAATATTGCTGAGTTCAAGAAATATATGTTTGTAGTACAATTTTGAACACTATTGGGACACATCATATTCAAAGAAGTATTGTTATTGGATCCAAGCAAGATAGCTACTATTCTAGAACTTGAGGTCCCTTGCACACAAAAAACGGGTGCGTGTTCCTTGGACATTGTGGATATCATAGAGTTCATTCGAAACTGTATGCATATTGCTGGCTTGATGAAGGAATTTTTGAAAAAGAGGGGTTGTTTATGTGGATTGAAGCTCAGTCTGAGTCATTCAACATACTGAAAGAAATATTGCAAGGTTGATGGATGAATTTTCTAAAAAGGGTCTGTTTATGTGGATTGAAGCTCAGTCAAAATCATTCAACATGCAGAAAGAAAAGTTGGCAAGTGTTCAAATTGAACAATTTCCAGATTGGAAAACACCTTTCCATGTGCATGTTGATGCATTTCGGTCATGAATTGGGCAATACTTGTTCAACCTCAGGAAAGAAAAGATTGACAGCCTTTTCTATTTTGCAAGTAGGTGGTTGTCAAGCGCATAAAACAACTATACCACCAAAAAGAGTGAGGCACTATGATGGTCTATGTCCTTGAAAAATTTAAACAAAAACTTTTTGCTACTCCATTTGTGTTTTTCACAGATCACAAGACTTTGAATTATTTGGTGAACAAGCTTGTGTTGCATGAAATAATTTGTTGATATATTGTATTTTTCCATTTGTTCTAATTTTCAATTGTGGTGAAACCATGAAGATTGAATGAGGGGTGATATTACTTATCACGCATCAAATCAAGTGAAGTTGCACATTCAATAGATGAGGAGATGCTTGATGTGCAAATTTTCCATGTATAATGAGTGTTGAAAGAAATGGCAGAAATAGCTGCAATTTTTACATCCAGGGTAGCCCCGTCTGATTGGACAGATTATTAGAAGCAACAACTTGCAGTCAAGGCTGCGGCTTACTAGTTGGTTGGTGGGGAACTATACAAACTGGGAAGAGACGAGGTATTGCATAGATGTGTTATGGAACACTACCGCTAGAAATGTTGCACAAATGCCAGGAGGGAATTGCAGATGGATGTTATGTTGGTGATTCAGAACAGGACTTTTGAAAAGGTAATTTTTATAAAGTCTTGAATAGCTGTATTTAGTAGTATTTGATAACGTTCGGTATTTTGCATTTTTGAGCATCTTCATAGCATTTCTGAGCTTTGACTTATACGATCATAATGGAGCCTATGGTCGTAGCAAAATTTTTGAGTTTGCTTCATCATCTTTCCAACAATTTCTGCGGTTCACAAATTAGGCCAAATGGGCTAGGAAACATGACCCTGACAAGGGGCTCTAAAAATAATAATAATAATAATAATAGTAGGATAAATTTTGGACTTTTCTACTTCTATCTTTTAAACTCCACCCCTAAGGTGGAGACTTGGTTTTCATGTAGGATGACCTTTTGGTTCCCATCCAGAACCCTACATGTTTTTTTTGTAACAGCTGTTTAACTTCTCAATTTTATAGCTACGAAGTAGCTTGTTTAGAATAAGGAGAGGTCTTCGGGCATGCATCTCTCTTACGGAGTTTGCCAATTTGTATACATTCAAAACTGTAATAAAGTTAATTTTGTTTCTAAAGCTCTTTCATTGTGAATTGATTGTTATAACACATTAAACACATTGTTAGTGCGTTGTCCATGGGATTGTAGTCAAATTCGGATAAGTGGCATCGAGAGGAAGTTCGTTCCACTCTTGCATGTCACATCGCATGAGGTCAGAATATTAGAAGCATGGTCTTGAGACTTGTAATCATTCGGATTATCTTGTCACTTCAAATGACCTCAAGCAACACAAGAGGAAATGGGAGATCCCTTCAAAGAATTATTTGATGAAGGCCTTGAGAAGCAGAGCAAGGAGATGGCGACATAGTTTGTCGAGGTTCTCTCACGTGTTGTCCCTACACCGCACCCACCTCTGCGCAAATACAACTACATGAAGTAAACCCTTCGGGGATCCAATACACTTCAAGGTACAAATAAATTTTGACATTCCTCAGTTTGAAGGAAAAATTGACATATTGTTGAATTAGATAAATAACTACTGAAAAGATAACATTCACACTCTGGAAACCTTCTTTGAATGTCAAAAAATGGTGGGAGTCATACTACCCTCAAGATGTTAATGCTAATGATAATGAATTTGTAATTGCCAAAATATAACCCACAAAAAGTGGGACAATTCTTTTGAGGCTATTAGAGAAGAATACTATCTAGTTCCCACAAAAAGCGGGACAATTCTTTTGAGGCTATTAGAGAAGAATACTATCTAGTGAAGAACTATGAGTTGCACTAGTTGCAATAAGGTCGTGATCAAACAATGCAAGAACTATAACAATAAGTCTCATGCCCTATCCGAAAAGTTGACACACGGACAATGCAAAACATCAAATTATCAATTATTATAATAGGCTTGCAATATTACATCCAGGAGAGATGGAGTTTGCAGATGTTAGGACACTAAGGGAAGTTTATCAATATGTAATCAAAATTGAAGAAAACTCCATATGTAGATGAAGGAGAGATTCTTCATTTCCAAAGAAAAGGAAGGCCGACACCAAGCAACAAGGAAAGGATGCACCATGACTAAAACATAATAAGAAGTAGACATGGAAAGAAAGGTGATGAAAAGACACATGAATGTGGTGTGAGAAGCACAAGAATTACATAACACAAAGGATTGTTGAGTCATCAACGAAACTCTCGTTAACAAAGTCATGGGAGCGGACACAAGATAAGCCTCCATAAAACCCCATGTATGCATGAAGAGGGGAAGCTGATTGTAGCTACAAATCCATAAGCCACTTGTTGCCACTTTGCACGAACACCGCCTTCACCAAAAGAGGATGCAAAATGATTGTTTTAGTCACAAATGTGGGAAAATGGAATGACTCTGCACTTTATCCTAGATAGTGGGAGTTAAAAGAATTTTATATCGTGGAAATAGCCAAGAGGCTAAATCAGGTAACAACTCCTCACTCACAACCATACTTTGTTGGTTGGGTCACCAAGAGATATCCATGTGCAACAATAATGTCGTCTTTTATATTCAATCAAACCATTCAAGGATGTGGTGGTTTATGATGTTGCACCCTTGATGCTTGTGATGTGCTTCTTGGACAACCCTACATGTGGGATTAACATGGTGCCTTTGAGGCCGTGCCTAGGAGTGCTATCATCAATCCCGGTTGTATGCGCTACCACATCCTATGTAGTCCCTACTAAGTTAATGCCCTTGATTAGTGCAAAATAGTGTTGAAGGTTGATTACTCAAACCATGCCTTTTGTCCTACTCATGATCGGGCTTGAGGATAAACACAAAATTACAACCACAAGGGTTGTCACACCAAGCCATACAACGCAATGAAACAAATGAATCGGATGATATTTGAATACACACATGTATTCATACCACATAAGTGTACCTTTGCATTATTAGGTGAAACATCCAATTGAATTGGTGCTTGGAACCCCATTGCCAAATGGTCCTTTGTCAGAAAACACTTAGTACTTTAGAATGAAGAGATTAAGCGGCGATTCAAGATATGATTCAAAAGGGCACATCGACCAAGCACATTGCTTTGTGGGAGCGAAATTGTTTTTGTCCGAAAGAAAGATGAAACTTGGCGACTTTGCATTGACTTAAGCCTCGACAAAAATCATAGTAAAAATAGATACTTGCATCCACAAATTGATGATCTCTTGGACTAACTCAAGAGAGATAAGTTTTTCACAAAGATTGATACGAAGTTAGGGTGCCACGAAGTTCCCATTGATCTAATGAATGTTTGGAAAATTGCCTTCAATCAAGGAGGGATTGTTTGAATGATTGGTCATTCCATTTGGGACGACAAATGCACTAATAACATTCATGAGAATAATAAATGATATCTTGCGACCATTCATCAATTCATTTGTGGTTGTGACATGTTCTTCGGACCTTGTGTCAACATAACCTCTATGCCAACATAGAAATGTGTTCCTTTGGCATGTAAAGTATCCGATACTTGGGTTACATCATCAATTCAGATGGTGTGCATGTGGACTTGGAGAAAATCCAATTCATCTTAGATTGGTTAGCCCCAAAGACTCACATAACTAAGAAGTTTTGGGGACTACCCAATTTTTGTAGGTTTGTACTTGGTTTTTCTTTGCATGGTCTCTAAAACATGTAACACATGGAGGAGCGAAATCAAAGTTCTTATTGAGAGAGGCGAGAACAAAAGGTATTTGCACATATGGAGAGATTTTATTCAACACCAATCCTGGTAGTGTTGGATCTACAATAGTCATTTGAGATAGAAATAGATGCCTTAGAGTATGCACTTGGAGGAGCCCTCGCCCAACATGGACATTCAATATCATACCACAATGAGACCGCTTTGACACGCTGCGCAGTATCCAACATGTGACAAAGAGTTGTACGCCATTGTGCAAGTCTCAGTAAATGGTGGACGCACACTATTATGGGAAATAGATTATCATACACGAGATCACAAGCCCTTACAATTCATGCACTCCAATGCAAGTTGCGAGAATGATTGTCACTTAGTAGATGCCCGCTTATCTACAATGATTCCATTTCAACATCCCGCATAGGAAGGTGTAATGTCCCCTTTTTCAGGACATTATTAATATTTATTCTTTTGCATTTTAACCCCTCGGCATGCCTAATGCTACAAATGGGAGTCTCTGTAGTTAGTTTAATGTGCACATAGGTTAGTTACTTTTATTTATTTAATTAAAAATAAATAAAGTGCACATCTTAGTATTAAATATTATAATGAGAGTTTATGTTTTCCCTCCAAAAGGGAAAGGTCGGTCTTTATTGGATATTGCACCTTAGTTCTATAAAAGGGAGGTTGCATTTCCTTAGAGGGACATGTTGATTGATCATTTTGATTTCACTCCATGCTTTGAGTAATGGGATGTATGCCCTAGTTTTCTCTCTTGCATTGTAAGCTTCATTGGAAGCCATTGTTGAAGACATTGAAGACTCTCTTGTTCTAATCATTGTGTTCTATTGTGTTGAGGTATCTTTAATGCATGATTCATACTTGCTAGCTTTGGCGACTTGTTTAGATGTGTGGCGCATTTATTTGGAAGTGTAATTGCATGTGATATGAAGAGTGTTGAAGGGTTTCTTGGTGCTTATCAATTGCTGCTGCATATTGAATTATTATAGGGCAAAGCGACTTGCATTAGAGGATTTTGGGGTATGTTTGGGTGCACTTTGAAAGGGGATTCAAATCTGGTCTGTTATTGCTTAATTTTCCAAGTATATTGCACATGATTGGATGGTTTTTGGGCTCTTAACATTGCTGGAATTTACCTTTAAGGAATCGATTGGGTTAAGGCATTTAATATCACATTTTGCAAGGTGTTTTGGTGTTTCTACATGCTGCTGCAATTAAATATTAATTTCAGATCCTTAGAGTGTTGTTTGGGTGGTTTGGAAGCAAGGGAAAAGGCTGGAATTTAATTTTGAGTTTGCAAATTTATGGTTCAGTTTTGAGTGGGTTACAGGGTGTGAAAAATTCAGATTGATAGCTCTTTAGAAAGCTCTTAATTTATAGAGAATTCTGCAATTTATTTGAGGGAGAAATATTGAGTTTTGAGCAAGTTATGAATTTTCCAAGTTTCAGTTGTTAGCAAGCTTTCTGGTTATAAATTAATATTTATTTCAGATCTGCTGTTTTGGGGTCAGTTTAATAGTGGATTTGATTGTAGAAATTAGGAGAAATAAGGAGAAAGTGATTTTATAATTTTTGGAGTTATTTGGATGCCCTAAATGTGTTGGGCGACCTAATTTTTAGGGCAAAATTAGGGTTTCATGTTGGCTGTGCAAAAACTGGTTTTGGGACATTGTTCTTCATATTTTTGTGGCCCAAGATCCAAAGTTTGAAGATTTTTGCTTGGACGGTTAAGTGGGAATTAATTTTTGAAAATTGCAGCAGTTCAGGGTTTGAATATTAATTATTTTCAGCTGTGTGATCAGATTTGTGTTAATTCCAAACTTGTCATAAAAGGGGACATCACGGAAGGGGATTGCCAACTAAGTTGCAGATTGTTTGAGTTGCCATCTACAATGATTCCATCTCAACATCATGCACAAGAAGGGGAGTCCCAATTGAGTTGTAGATTGTTCGAGTCGACCCCGATTACATCATCGACAACAATTCTTGACTCATGTGTGCATGAGACATTTGAATGGCCTCTAATGTATGAACACGACCTTGAAGTTTTTGAATTTTGGACATATATTAGAGATTGTGTATTGGAAAAAATATTCAAGACTATCATCTACATGAAGGGGTTCTATGACACATGGGACACCTTTATTTTCCTATAGGGGAGCGTCAAAAACTGATTTGGGAGGTTCCCTATAGTCGGTTCTACAAGTCACTTTGGGGTAGAGAAAATAGTGGCCGTCTTTAAAAGTATTTCTCTTAAAGCTCTATCATACCGTCATAATGTCAATAAATACATCAAGTCTTGCACAACACGCGCAAATTGCGAAGTCATTGATCGAAGCGTGGACTTTACACTTTGTTGATTCGAAAACTTTGGTAGTATATCTCAATGGATTTCGTGTCAATTTCCCCCTTCCGCTAGACATGGTGATGATTGTATTTTTGTGGTGGTAAATAGGTTCTTAAGAATGGGAATCCCAACACCTTGCAAAAAGGGGATCTCAACAAAGGAGATCAGCAAAACTCTTTGAGCATGTGTGGGTTCATTTTGGTCTATCAAGAAGCATTGTGCTAGATAGGGATTCTAGATGTGTGGAGATCTTTTGGATTCTAGATGGATGCAAAATTGAACAATTCCATCGCATTCCACCCCTTAATAAATGGGCAAACAAAGGTAGTTAGTTGCATGATTGTGCATCTTCTTTGGATGTATCACTCCAAACATCCACACACACGGGATTAAAGCCTTGTATATGTCCAACATAACTATTGATTTAACTCTTCATATCTCCATGAGACATATGCCCATCTCAAGTATGAATCGATTCCAATGATTGGTTACCATTGATGATAGCATTGCCCATTATGTTGGAACAAGAATATGTACATGCGCAAAAGGAAGTTGATAAAGCAACCAAATTTGTGGAACAAATTTGACATATCCAATAACTTGTTGATGAGATTCTTGTAAAGTTTAGTTAGAAGTACAAACAATGTCATGATGCCCATCGGTTCCTCATCACTTCCAAGTGGGGAACAAGGTGTACCTACATCTTGAAAAAGAGTGACTCAAGGGTCCGTAACGGAAACTCAAATCTTTGCGCTATTGGCCATACACCATCACCAAACAAGTTGGTGAGAATGTATTTGAGTTTAATCTTCTACCCTACCTCGAGGTTGCATCCAATTTCCAATGTTGAGTTGTTCCGCCCATACTTTCCACCACTCTTGGATACATTGGACATTGGTGAGTAGTTGTAGAGTACAAAGCTGAACCCAAATTGTGTGACATTAGTGATCTTTGATCAAATCATTGACAAGGTGGTCAAGGACATGAAGCATCAACAAATCACACTTTATCAAGTAGTGAGGGCAAGGCAAATGACACACCAAGGTCAGAAGTTGTTCACCAAGAATTAGATTGAGAAAGCATTTCCACACTTGGTCCACAATTTAGGAGGAATGGGGCCCATTACTTCTAAAGGAGTAACGAATGATCACAAACATGATTTTTGAAAAATTTATTTTTAGGTCTTGAAAATATATTTTTAGCAGCTTTGTGATAGTTTTTGGTATTTTGCATTTATGAGATCTTGAGTATTTCCGGCTTGGATGCAAAAATAGCAAATCACACTTTATCAAGCAAAGTGAAGGTATGACAGATGGCGCACACTAAGGGAAGTTGTTCACCAAGAACCTAATAAAGAACATTTCTAGACTTGGGCCAAAATTTAGGAGTAATGGTACCTAATGCTTTCAAGGAGGAACAAATGATCAAGAACATGATTTCTTTAAATCTATTTTTAGAAGGTTATGAAAATCTATTTTTAGCAATTTTGATAGCTTTTGGTATTTTGCATTTTTGAGGGTCTTCAAATTGTTTCGAGGCTTCAAACCGTATTACGATGATAGTAAAGTCTATTTGTCGTAGTGGTTTCTTACCGAGTTCGCTCTATCTTGTCTCCAAAGGTTCTTGTGGTTTGCAAAAATCGGGTCAATGAGGTAGGAGATTGACTTTGACAAAGAGCACTAAAAATAATAATAATAATAGGATAAATTTTGGATTTTCCCACTTCCGTCTTCAACTACACTCGTAAGGTGGATACCTAACCTATGATCTCTATGTACATATGGTCTCTATGTAAGATGACCTTTCGGTTCCCATTCAGAACCCTTTATGTTCTATTTTTAGCTATTGTTCACCTTCTCCATTGACAACTATGAAGTCGATTGTTTTGAAGAAAGAGATAGATATTTGGGTATACATATATTTTATTAAGTTTTCCAATTTGTAAACATTCATAATTACGCAATTAAGTTATTTTGTTTTTTACAAATCATTCAATGTGAATTGACCGATATAACACATTAAACACCATCGTTAGTGTGTTGTCCTTTGGATTACGCAACCTAATTTGGATTAGTTGGATATGCAATTGTGTGGTTAATATTGTTGATGAGGATATTGGTGGCCAACTTTAGATAAGGACACTAAGGAGTATGCACAACAATGGGATATTTGTCAATGAGTTGGGAAGTTTGAAAGGCGGGTGTGACACTTTGTAAATTCCAATTGTTATGCAAGAACCATTTGATAAGTGGGTAGTGAATATTATGAGTCCAATTAACTCACATGCGTGAAGATGTGGTGGACATTATATCATATCAAACATTGATTACATGACCTCGATGCATTGAAGTTGAGCCTACAAAGGATTGTACAAAGCTACCACATCTACATTTTTGTAGACCATAATCACAAGATATGGTTTCTTGCGGAGGCAAGTGCATACTTTGCAAGGGTTTATGGTTCCACGTCACAAGATATCACCCTAGCATTTGAAAGCTAATGGTAAATTGGCAATTTTTTTAGGTACCCTCCACAAAAATATGTGATGTCGGACATAAAGATTGGGATGATTGAGAGCCCACTATGTTATAGGTATATAGTACAATGTATAAATGATTGCATAGGTATACTTTGTTCTAGTTGATATATGGTTAAGAGGAAGTACTACCAAGTTTTGATACCGTAAAAGCACATTGTACGTGCGAGGATTTAGATGAGCACATGTCATTGGATGCAAGATTGGTAGAATTAATAAAGCTAGATAAACAAATGTTAGCATGATGGAACCAAGAAGTATAGATAAGATAAGATAAGATAATATTAGTAATGTCCAACACATGGCCACAAAAGTAGGTCAATGGGATTGCAGAATACAAAGCAAACAAATCCAGCAAGAGGACCCAAACAGGTCGCTTGAAATACAATGAGAGAAGAAGAAGAAGAGAAGGAAGCAGCAAGAGGTCGAGAAACCAAGAAAGAAGAAGAATATGATGACAATGTGGGGGGGAGCGAAGAAGGAGCAACACCCCCAACAACATCACCTAACACTCAAGGTCGGATGGGAGTAACTCACAATGCGTCGATGACCAGTAGTTGAGACTGTAGAATGCCTAGGAAGCAGGTGTCCGGAAGGAAGGCGGTGCCTCTCTGTAAGCCTGGTGGATCACTTTGTCTATGTGGAGGGGCCTTGAGACGTGCTTGGGGTAGGGAGCCTTGAGTGGAAGAAATGGAGTCCCGAGATCTGACAGATCTGAACTAGGGGTCCAGACTTGTGTCCAAGTGCCGCTTGGTACCCCTCACTGGGAGAGCACCGGAAGAAAGAAGTGATCAGTCTAGTATTCATCCATCTGGGAGGAGGGTGGAGGAGCCTGTCCCGAAGCTTGAGGGCCTCCTGAAGGTAGAGAGCAAGACATCTCTGATCATAGTATTTGAAGAAAGTTGTGAAGGAAGGAAGCTCACGGAATAGGCAATGGAATCTCCCACGAATCTCATAGTAAATAGGACACCGGAAAATGAAGTGTTCTTCAGTTTCAACCTCCTGGAGAGAGCAAAGCAGGCAAGTCCGCTCCGAGCGGTCTAAGTGATGATCAGTCTCCACACGAAGTCGATGTGAGCCCACTCTAAACTGACCTAGAGAGATACGAAGGACTTGTAACCAATGCCGGAAATGTACATGGGTCTGATAATGACCCCATCATGGATCTCAAGAAAGTGTGCCACATAGAATGACATCTTCGGACGCAACCCGTCTGGGAGTTGGTCCAGTTTGTTGAATGAACTGTCTGTAGATATCATCTCTGATTATTCTATGAAGGTCCTGTTGGTTCGGTAGGAGATGGGTAGGGGCATCCAAAGAATAGTTGAAGGGTGGGAGATGATCCATCTGGATGCCAATGGACTCAAAAAGGCGTGAAACGTAGGCATACCAACAACGAGATCGACCACTGTGATTTGAGGATGCAATAGCTTCAGAGAGCGATAAGATAAATGTAGTTTGTCCCCGTCAACAGAAGAACTAGAAAACCCTTGGATACGGTGCAACAACACAAGGCTGAAGATGGTCTCCAATTGAAAAGGGCGAGCCCCAAACTCAACAAGAATAATGTTGTGAGGAATAGATTCTTTGCACTTGATAATACGCTTGAGCATGAGGATTTGAACACGCTCAATAGTAGCCCAATCTGAGTCCAAAAGAGAGGGACCCCAAATTTCCAAACCATACAGAATCGTGGGCCTAAGCAATGAATTGGAGGTACAACTTGGAAAGAATGTCCTGAAAGTGGTGGCGGAAACATTGTCTCTCAAGAATCGCCAAAGAGCCATACCCCTTATTAACCCGGGGTTGGAGAGCAGGATAGAGGCTAAAACGAGGTCCAGAGAAAAGAATCCCTAGGTATGTATAAGAGCAAGTGATCTCAATCTCCACACCCCTAAAGAAGAAGTGGAGGTCCGAAGTCTTCAGACAATTGAAAACCATAACTTTGGTTTTCCCAAGGTTCACTGTCAGCCGCATGTGATCACAAAATAGGGCTAAGGCATCCAGCTGCCTCTGGAGACCCTCTGCAGAAGAAGCAAGGAGAACTACGTCATCTGCAAAGAGGAGGATGTAGATCAGAACATGGTGCAGAAGACACCCATCACCTTCCTGGATGTGATCCCTGAGAAAATCTTCAAGCTCATCAATGTAGATCCCAAATAAAGTAGAAGACACCCATCACCTTCCCGGATCAGTATGGCATGACAAGTACATAAAGAGTAAAAAATAGTGTGTAGGTGCCAATGTAATACCATCCGACTCATGATATGTGAACATCATGGAAAATTGCATATAAGGGGATGGGACCTTATGTCATTCATCATACTTTGGAGACTAGCACATGCAAACCGTGAAAACCAAATGGTGAATTTGTGCATGGTCATTTCAATTGGAGTAGGGTTAAGGCTTATTTTGTGTAGTTGTGCGAAGTGGGACTATTAAGGCTTCTAGCCAAGAGAAAACAAGTGTACAAAAATATTTATTATTTTGTAGTTTAGTTTTAGTTACAAGTTATTTTCTAACGTAATATATATTTTCTAGTCATTTTCTTACAAGTAAATAATAGATCTTGACTCTAAAAAGAGATACTGAGGTGTTTTATAGAAAGGGAATTTGAGTCAAACAAATGTACATTTGCAAGATACATTATAAGGATATGTGCAAGAGGAGATTTGAGGTTGGGTATGTAGAGGGGCATTTGGAAAAGAAGGCTACACAAATGGGGAAGTGATAGAAGTTGGGCGGGATGGAGGAAGAAAAGGAACAACTTGGTCAAAGCTTTGATCTAAGAACCATGGTGGAAAAGCTCGTGGGAATTTGTTCGAATTTAAAGGAACGTTGTCAAAGAAGGTGATGAAACCTAAGAAAGAAATGGGTACCCTTCATGACCATTTCGACGAATTATCTTGATAATATTCCCAATGGGGAACAAATGGAAACCCAATATGGGAATTTAGGTGGTTGAGGATTTCAATCACTTAAAGGTACCAAAGTCATCATTGACAACAGGATCCACAAGAACATTTGCAAAATATGTGAAGAGAAATAGATGAGTAAACTTATCAAGAGAAGCAATGCTTACAAAATATTTAAGCTATAAAAGAAGAGAAAAATGTGAACACACAAGACACAAGATTTTCACCATGGAAAACCCTTTTGGGAAAAAACCCAACTCAATAGCCTTTTTCCTTGTTGTGTCAATTCAACTATTTACAATACACTAATGTACTTCAAAGTTCTTTACTTTAATGCATGTGCTGATATTTGTAGGCACATCAATAGGGTAACTGCTAAAGTGGTTTTATAAGACAATGGGTACCAAAATTATGGGCATATACAATCTAGACCAATGTAAATCATTTAGGTGTAATTCATGCAAAGTATATAACACATCAAACAAGATGCAATTCAATGCCTAGGATTTACCATTGAATAACATTTGCATCCATAGTCTCTTGGATGGGTCCAAAATAAGAAAAATATGTAATTTTGACTAGAATGCACTTTCTACTACAAAGCCAAGCCTATGGAGTATACTGTCACTTTTGATGTCATACCACTATTGGTATGTGACATTTTTCTTGGAAGGCCGTAACATATGATTAAGATGTTGCAAACTGCACAAAACTGCAATGACATACCATCCACATCAAAAATCACATCTTTAATCTTATGGAGTCACCTTCAACAACCAAACTCACTTTGGTCTTTGCCAAACAATGCCACAAGTGCATTTCGCAGATTGTAGAAGTTCATGCTATACATGGTTTTTCCATAAGAACTTGCCTAGTTGAGTAAGCACACATGAGGGACATAATTTGCTTCACAAACATCGATGCAACAATATTTCAAAAAGTTATTCCAGCAACTTTGTAATTTGCCCCTCATAATTGGAAGGTCTCCCAACACATTGATGCGGTAAGATATCAAATTAGTTTGGTTCTTGCATCTCCTATTCTAAACAAACAATTGAATCATAAGTTCTTTTACAATAATGAAGTTTGGTGCCAAATACAAGAGCTTCTTGATCAAGGAAAGGTTTGGCCCAACTCTTCTTCTCGAGCTTTTGCATAAACTATCGTGTGTTCAACAAGATAATGTTGAAGAATTGGTATCCACCGTCAAGGATTGATGACAAAGTAAACTAGCTCTAAGGTTTACAATACATCACCAAAATTGAATTGATGTTAGGTTGCCAATCCATCTTGAATATGTTTGGAAGACATCATCCAAGGTGAAGGAAAGATTATACGAGTGTCCATCTTAGTGCAATCTTATTATGTTGAGGAGTTGTCTTGCACTTCTTGCTACCTTATATGAAGGTTTGTTCTTGGGTTCTTGCATATGTCATGAACTAATTAGCCGAAATGTTTTGGATACGGGAGCGGGTAAGGAGTATCGATACGTGGAAACAGATTTTTGTTTTTGACCCCGGATACGGCGTAGGATACGGGAGTACAAAAACTATATAAAAATTAAAAATATATAAATTTCAGCCTTGTAAATAGGAATTTAATTATTAATCGCATATTATGAATATGAAAGACAAGATAAAAGACAAGTTATAAGCTAAATAGGTGAATAACCACAACAAACAAGTGACGATACCGATAAAACTTAGAAACTTAAAAGCTTAAAAGTTAAATTAAAATACTTAAATCAAACACAATGTGAATGTCATGAATCTCATGATATATTAAATTCAATCATAGATCAATATTCAAAATTCAAACTATCTTCCATTGTCAATATTCATCATATTCCTCTTCATCAAGAGGATCAAGATCAGCTACATCATCATCATTACGAGGTTCATTAGATACACATGGGCTCAAACTACTTGCACTAGGGCCACTTTGCCGATTTGCACCCCCTTGTGCATGTAGGTCTCGTGGTGCCACATAACTCCCCTCATCATCATATGCTCCATGGTGGGAAATGGAAGCATCCAAGTCAACTATCTTTGGATCAATGTCCCAATGTCTTGTTGACCCTTCCTTGTACTCCGGCTGCTTGTGGGATAAAAGGCGCAAGTTGGAATGTATGTATACCAAATCTTCAGCCCTTTTAGCCCCCAACCTGTTGCGCTTCTGTGAGTGGATGAAACTATATGTACTCTAGTTGCGCTCAGAGGAAGATGAACTTGCAACCTATTAAGGCAACCCAAACTTCAAAGTCAATGCAAAGTTCAACTTCAAACTTAAACACTCAAACTTAAATTTTAAAAAACTAAAAGTTATAACAAAAAAGGAAAGAGAATAAAAAAATTAAAAACTTACATGTGCCAAGACCTTGATTGCAAGAGGCTGCAAGTAAACCGATGCATGACCATGGAGGTACCACCACATATGAGCATCTATTTTGTATTTGCTCCAAAGAGTGAGAAGGCTATAACCCGTTTTTGCTATGAAATTGCCAAACTCTACCATAACCTGGTCTTGGGCCTCAGGATTAGGGAAGAGCCTAGCCAATGCTTTGCCATATATCCCTTCATCGACTTCCGCAACGCCGTATGGTGCTACCCTCCCCGGCAAGGAAAGTATCTACGTGTCTTATAGAATCTAGGAGTGAATGCAAAAGCCAATAAATGTAATGGGGTGGTCATTTTGTTCAACCGCTCAATGAGGATTGACTTCACTTGTTTGAAAAATATTTCCTCGGGATCTTGTTCTTTTGCATTTATGACGGCTTTTATCTTCTCAATCATTGAGTCGATGTTGTCATATATCTCTCCTAGACATGGCTGATCCGTGTCAGTAAACCGGATCATGCTCATAATGGGCTCTGTAAAACTCAACAGATATTCCACTCTATCCCACCAAGGGTCCTCTAAGATCATGTTCTTCACTTTTTGAGCCCGTTGAGTGTTTGATTGCCTCCATACAAACCACAGATTGGAGGTTACCATCCTCGTGAGTGCCTCTCGCACCTTCACAAGTCGTCTCAAGACGATTGTGTGATGCAAACCGAGTCTCAACAACCTAATTAGAATGAGGAACAAAAAAATAAAAAAAAATTGAAAACTAAAAGAATACTAAAATATTTATATTTAAATTTTAAATTAAAAAAAAAGAAAGAAAGCTTTTCCTTACCTTTAGTAGCTCCAACTGCGAGAATGATCTAAAAATGCCTTGTGACATGTGGTGGTTGGTGACAAACATTTGGATCTCTTCAGCTTTTGCATACACTTGCTGGATCCACTCTATTTTGTTTGCCATCTTCTTTAGCATTAAATTCAATGAATGCACGACACATGGTGTCCAAAAAATATGCCCATACCGTGCCTCAACTAGCATCCCCATGCTTTGCAATTTTTGGCATTGTCCGTTATGACTTGGACAACATTTTCAGGCCCCATTGCCTCAATGGACTCAAAGAAAATGTTGGCTATGAATTGGGCATCCTTCACTTGCCCCTCACAATCAACCGCTTTAAAAACATTGCTCCCTTAGGGCATACTGCAATTACATTGATTAAAGGGCGGTTTCTTGGATCTTTCCATCCATAAAAACAATGGACACACCTGTTTTGGTCCATGAGTCCCTAATTGGTTACAAGGAGGTTTCCACATATTTTTTTGTTTATCCAAAAGGATGGTGCAGATCTTCTCATATCCTGGTGATTTATACCTGTTGGTGCCTCATTGATGGCTTTCACCATCTCATGCCAATAAGGTGATCTCACAACATTAAAGGAAAGCCCATTAGCATATACACACCTTGTAATGTGTTCATCTACAATTTTTCTCTCTCATTCTGAAAAGACCTTTTCCAAAGGCCCTCTTGTCTTACTTTTCTTTCGTGCAAGGGAATCATCCTCATTTGTGGAGATAGGAGCCATAAATGGATGTGGCATGACCACAATTGGGGATCCACTAGGTGATGGAGCAACTAGAGGCCTCGCCGAACGAGATGAACCTCCTCGTTTGGCCAATAGATGACCCGCTCTCATAGCCACATTTGCCTCTCGCATCTTCCTGCTCTTTGATATATGCCAACACTTTTGTTTTGGCACCCTAGCATTATTCCTCCCCTTCATACTCTTATACCATTACCCGTTATGGCACACAAGTGGCTTTTCACCCTACTCAGTAAGAGCTTTTAAATACTCCATCACAATCATTGCATTTCCATTCAAAACAACTACCACCTGCAATTTGTTGAAGTATTGTTACATGCCTCCATAACGGTGAATTTGGGTCAAAATCCTTGGCCAAAGATTGCCCGGAAGAAGCGAGAACTTGCTGTTGCCATTGTAGAAATAACTACAAGGTCTAGAAAAAGCAAAGAAAACAATGACATTTATTGAACAATGAAAATTAAAAAAATTAAATAGAAAGAGCAAAAAAATGATGAACATAAGCAAAAAAATGTAATGTGTGAAAGATTAAATAACTAAAAAAAAAAAGAGAAACAAGGTTAGAAATTAATTTTTTTTTTACCTTCATTTAGTAAACCACAAATCCCTCACAAATCTTCCTCCTTTACAACTCCTCACACTCCTACAAGCTTAGCAATAGCTCCTCAAACCCTAGACAAGCACAATGCAATTTTGGAGAGCCAAAGGTAAGTTTCTTTGCTTTATGTTTTGTTTTTGTGTTGTTCTTTTGTTTTATTGCTTAGAGTTATCTTTTAGGGTGTAAATTAGTAGAATATTTAATTTTTTATGTTATTGGGCTTTTAAAACATGAAAAAATAAAAACAAATTAAAAAAAATCATTTTAGGCGGCAGGGGCGGCGAGGGACTCGCAGAAATGACCGGAGTACGACCTATGCTGTACCTGGTCGTTTCCGTCAGGCCCCTCGCCGCTCCTTGCCCTCTCCCAAGCCGCTCTGTACTCCGCTCCCACAACCTTGGGGTGCTGTTCGGCTACGTAGGTCATGAACCGTCAGCTAGATCATATGTACCAAAGCAACCTTCCATTGGACACCTGCACAATGTGGCTTTGAGGAACTGAAATAATTCCTCTATGCAACACCTATTTGGCCATGCCTAACATTGGCCAACCCTTAGAGATTTAGAGCGGTGAATATAATCGTGTGTTCTACACAACACTCATACAACATGGATATTCGGTTGTATATCACTTAAAGTCATTTAATGACATGGTCCAATGCTACAACTATGAAAAAGAGATGTTTGCTATTTTGCAAGTTGTTAAAACAATGGTACCCTAGATTTTGGGTAGGGGGATGATTATTTTGATTATAGGTCCCTTCATTTCTTGCATACACAACAAGTTAGAGAATTTGTATTACACGAAGTGGATGTCTTCCTTGTAGCGGTTCCGGATGGTGATCAAGCACAAGAAAGGTAAAGACAATAAAGCAACAAATTGCCTTAGTTGCCCTCTAATAAAAGTGCTCGTAAGAATGCTTAATACATGTAACCACAACTTCTTTTGTTGGGTATCCCTCTTCTCCGTAACCAAAACTTCTCTTATTGGGAAACAATTTTGCAAATTTCACATGTTTGACAAACATATCACTGCATTAACACTTCTACTGGCTTCACAGGTGAGCAAACATTGAGTGCCGCATCAAGTCTTGCATTCTTTGTTGCATCACCAAGCCCTCAAATGGGAAGCCATGAATTCACAAATGGACATCTGTTCCATCCAGGCCTTGGAATTCTATCAACATGAATTTCATGACTTGACTACCTATGTTAAAGTACCAGAATGACTGTGTTTGCTGTAGTGGACAGGTTTTCAAAGATGGCCATTACGGGTGCCTGCAAGAAGAGCATCAATGTGTAGGAAATTGCATGGGTATTGGACCCCAAACATCCATTGTGTATGATCGTGACTTTTTTGGCTACTTTTGGCAAGCTTGGTGGGAAATGATGGATACACAATTGGACAGATCTACAACATTTCATCCTCATACATATGGACAAACGACTGTCAACCACACAGTTGCTCATTTGTTGCGCATGTACAATAGTTGTCTTCTACACACTTGGGATGATAATTTACTTTACATCCAACATGCCTATAACAGAGCTTTACACAACTCTAGGTGGCATAGTTGATTCCCTACATGTCTTTGGTTCTAACCAATGACATCCTTAGAGATATCCTACCATGCACCATTTGGCATGGACTTGAGTGCTTAGGAAAAGGAAGTGTAAAAGGAACAAATGTTTTTGCAACATATCTTGTCTGTTCATCAGTAGGTTCAGTAGATAGTGTTACTCCTACAATATAAGTACAAAGAGCGCCATGACACACATCGCATGCCTCATGCGTTCAAGGTAGGGAATCAAGTTTGGTTTCACCTTTAGAAGGTATGCTGCAATTGTCTACACCGAAAGATCAAGCCTTTGAGCTATAGTCCTTTCACCATACTGCGCGCAATTGGTGAGAATTCCTTTGTTTTTGATTTGCCATTGTACTCAGGTCTACATCTAGTGTTCATTGTGGAACTCCTTAAGCAATGCTCCCTACCTTTGCTCGAGCCAACAACTTCTTTGCACCCTTTAGAATTGGATCCTGAACACTTGCACATAACACCAAGGAGAAGATCATTGAAGTGACAACAATGGCCTCCCAAGGGACACATTAGTTGTTCTGAGTGGTCAAGGTAGAGCATTATGTTGAATAGGTTAAGGGTTACAACTTTCAACAACTTCACTAGTGTAGTTTCCACATATTAACAAAGATGCAATGGGGATCATTGTCACCCAAGAAAGGACGAATGATTTGTGTGCAATTGTGATGGCCTGCACACTCTTAGGGCATTAACCTCTTTGACCTCCTATTCAAGTATCATTCAAGTATGCCTTTTGCTTTAGAATATATTTGTGGCTTAACTATTTTGTGAAGATTAGAAGAAAGAGAAAATGAACATGCTCTAAATCAACAATTTGCTTACTAGTTTGCCAAGGCAGTGCATCTGATTGAGGCATTTCATCGTCCCACACATCTTGCAAAGTGGAATAAAACCACTTAGGCCTTTGTAGGACTGAAGAAATTTATTCCGGTTGAGGCTCTATCGGATGAGGAACCAATTCAAGTTTGCGTCTTCTATATACAAGCGTATAACTTGTAGGTGTGACAAGTGGTTGCGGTGGAGTCTTTGGAGGATTATGAGATCAACTAGACTTTTTGTTGGGTAAAGGAATGACAATATTTTCAAATGTGGCTTGCTGATCACACCCAATTGCTTGCTGATCACAACCGTTTGTTGATCACATGCAAAGAATGACTCTATTTCTTTCACTCTACGTCATGACTAACAATTATTTTTAAATGGAAATATCAATCAGCCTATAAGCCTTGGACTGATCACTACGAGTAGCAAAGAAACATCTTGTAGTTTTAGAGTCTTACTCCTCTTTTTATCATGAACCAAAGTATATGCAGCTGAACCAAAAATACGAAAATTTGATACCTCGGGTTTTGTTTTGGACCAAGCTTCTTCAGGTGTGACGTCATGTAAAGCTTTGCAATGACTCTTGATTGAGATTATATACCGTTGTGTTTATTGTTTCTCTCCAATATTTGAACAATACACCTTATTATGCATCATGCACCGAGCCATCTTCATGATAGTTCTATTCCACATTGCAACTACTTTGTTTGTTGTGGGTATATGGGTTTGTTAGCTGACAATAGTCTCTGAAGGGTAACATCTCCCTCACTTGGTAACTAATGGCTGTATACTCATCACCCCATGCTTCCATATCATCAACATCATTTTGGGCTTCTTCCTCAACTGGTTGTTCCTCTCTTTGGAGAAACTTAGCTCTGAAAATCTGATGTGTAGGCTTGGAGGAGGTCCTAGCTAGTCCCGTAGAGCTTCCTTCACCATTGTTGGTTGCTCCTTGGTTGGTAGACACATTGTTCCCTTGTAGGATCTTTGCCAAGTCTCTAATGGAACCGGTCAATGCTTCATGCATTTCCCTTTGGGATTCTCTAAAACCTGATGCATATCTCTTTGGCTCTCTCTCATAGACTGCTGCAGCTCTCTTTAACTTCTTGTGATTACTTCATGCATGTAGCTAAGCTCATCATTGGGAGGAGCTCTTTGATCATGCTCTTCCATTGTCACCTTCTTTGGGGTATTCCTTCTTTGATAGACTATAGGAATTTTTCTTGGTTGCATTCAAATCTGATTCTCTTCTTTTCCTCATAGGCTGGGAGGATACACTGTTCTGATACCACTGTAATGTCCCCAAAGGACCTATAAACACTTACAATGGATTTGCCCCAAATCTGAACTTAGAATGCACCTTAAATTTTTTATAAAGTTGCAGATCTGCAATTAACCCAGAAAATGCGACTTGCCTAGGATATGTAAACCACTCAAAACTGAATGAAAATAATACTTTTTATAACCAAAATGGAACAGCTGATTTTTATAATGCAAGTACACAAGAAAAATACCAGTTTTAGATCCAATTGAAGGCTGATTTATTTATTGAAAATCTGCAAATACTTGCCCTCAGACACATGGAAAATACAATGTCTTAGAGCCAAAATTCACTCCAAAAAGACTGATTGGATGTCTAAAAATCAGGAATTGGAACAACTCAGATCTGATTTTTATTTGCTCAAAACACCTCAAATCAGTCCTCTATGTAGGTCGCTTCACCTACAAAAATTTTCTCTTTAAAACCCTTGTTCAAATCTACATTACAAAGCCTTCAAACCATAGTAGGAAAACTCGCCAAAACCAAAAACTCGCCAGACCCCCAAAAAAAATCGCCAAAAACTCACCAATATTCGGCCAATACTCGGGAATACTCGGCAACTTAAAAAAAACTCAATTTTTTTTTAAAATATAAATTTTAAGCAACACATAGCTACAAAATGTATCAAATGAGCCCATAAAATGTTGGAGAAGTGTTTTCTATTAGATTTGAATACAAATACAATACAAAATCGCATCATCATGCGAATACGACAACCGGCTGATAAGTAATATGAATTTATGATGATTGACATTGAAAAATATCATCATAAATTTCATATCTATGCAAGTTACAATATACAATAAATTACATTTTCCTCTTCCCCAATCTAGAGAAATATTGGGGAGAGGGTCTAGTGCCTCTGGCTCCACTAGTCCCCACACTCGGCTGCGTCTCCACGCTCCTCCTAGAAGGCTGCGAATCTGGCTCGATCATAGAACTAGATGGTGGTGCTGGTGGCTCCTCTGCTGCATGTTGGAGATCACCTCCAAAGATGTCATCCAGTCCAATATCTCCTCGGAGTCCTGCTAGTGCTTCTCCCTCCATAGCCTCCCTCTCAAAAGAAGCAATCTCGTCCGCTGTGAATGCAGGGTTTTCCTCTTCTTGCCCAGTCCACTCACTATATGGATCTATCTCATCCAAATCAATGAGCTCCTCTGATGTGGCCTCAACTTTTTTTGTGCGAAGCCGGAGATTGTATTGCACAAAAACCAAGTCGTTGAGTCTTTTTTGAGTCAACTTGTTGCGCTTCTTCGTGTGAATGGCCTCAAACAAACTCCAGTTGCGTTCACATCCAGAAGCGCTACAAGGTTGAGATAGAATTCTGAGGGCTAACTTTTGAAGATTTGGGGTATTCCCTCCCCAATCCTCCCACCAAGAACCTACAAACATTTAACAAGATAATCAAAAATTTATAATTAATTAATAAAATCAAATATGTAACTAATAAGTAACTTGGTAAACATTCTAAGTAACTTGGTATTACCTGGTGACTGTGTGGTTCTCCCTCGAATAGCTAGCACCGATGAAAAGAGTCTCCCCCTACCATGTTTGTAACTCTGCAGCTCTAAAATGACGAGGTCCCTCGTCTCACATCCAAAGATATCATCCTCTCATACATGTTGAAAGGCCCTCCATAACCTCTCCATTCACATCATGAAGGCATTTGTCGGAGTAGAAATACTTGGGGTTGAGGTAGTACCCATTTGCGCGTGAATAGGTTGGTGGAGTTGATTGTTCCACCTCCGATCGATAATCTCCCAAAAGGGACCATATTTGACGATATCCCCCCATGTAATAGTTTTGGATAGACTCTTTGGTCCTATCCATGGCCTCATATACAAACCCCATGGGGTTTTCATACCCATCACCAAACGCAAAAACTCTCACCAACGGCTCTCGACACCTACACACAAATTAAAATGTAAGATTGCAAACTTACAAGTTCTGATACATCTTAGAAATGAAATAAAAAAGTGAAAAGTAGAACAATATATTTAATATTTATAATTTAACAAATTAAAATAAAGGAATGAAATATAAATCGAAGTTTGAAATTACCTTGATGATCTCTATAGCTCTCTTTGCAAAGATATCATCAAAAACTATCTTTGCAACCCTCTCTCCGTCAGCTTTCTTTGAATATTGTGAGTCTAGCCATGCTTGACTCACACAACATTTGTTTGAAAGATGTCAAAAACTAGAAATACTTTGCAGACGTCGAAGTTAGTTAGTCAGCTGAAACCTTGTGACACCGGCTCGAACAAGTTCTTTCCCCTTTGTGTGTACTCTCATCAAGCTCAGAACCCAAGGGTGATTGTATATGTACTTCGTTATAGATCTTGCATCTTCTACAACCGGCCTCACCCAATCAATTTTGCCTATGTCCTCCAAAAGAAGGTCAAGGCGATGAGGCTGCCTGAGGAGTCCAAAAGAGTGATGGATGTCTCTCTTGCAATAGTCTCTACCGCCACATATCTTTAACTTTCATTATGCTGTGACAACTTGCACAACATTCTGTACACCAACCTCTAATACAACTGTCTCTAACATAACACTCAAATTCTCTGCATTTTTTATTATGTTAGAGGCATCAATAGATTTTAAAAACACCATCTCACCGTTTGAAGCTGCTAAAAAATTAACAAGGGTGCGGTTCCTTCCATCCGTCCACCCATCTGAAAGAATGGTGCATCCGAATTTTTCCATTGTTTCTTGTGCTCTTCTAGCATGGTAGTGGCATCTGCAATCGCACCCTCAAGTAATTTCCCTTTCTCAAATCTTTTGGAGAGGGTGCATTGCCCTTTCCTACAACTCATCAGCGTTGTGTGCCAAGTACTCCCAGTATGGGCTCTTTGCCACATTGAATGGCAGGTTGTTGTAGTACCAAAAATTTGCACAAGCTTTATCCACTTCCTCGTGCATATCTTTGTTCCAAGTTGTACCTTCCAATGAAGGTTGTGCTCCAGGTGTGTTCCTTGCCACAAAAAAACTCGGTATGCCTTTGCTCGAACTTGATGAAGATGTGCCTCTTCCGGCTCTTCCTCTTCGTATGCGTGGACCACGAGTAGAGCCCACAATTGTTGCCGCATCATCGTCTAAATTCTCTTCCATTGCAGCCCCAGGTCTAATAGCTTGTGCTATGGCTGCCTTCAGCCTTGCGTTCTCTAGTTTTTTCTCCTCTACTCTGCCAGCTCTGCTTTAATCTCTCGCATTGCCTCTTCTGACACGTTGGGGTAAACTGTAACATCTCGGCAAGGAATAGTTGAAAGGTGATATTTCAAACGATTGATGCCTCCATTCATTTTCTTATTCTGAAAAGTGCAAAAATTTCGCCCATGCCTGAGTTCCACGTCTGACATACTTCCATGCTATGGAACGGGCATTCGGAGGAACGGTCCCTGCTAGTGATTCAGATGCCGAACTTGATGCCGAGCCTGATGCCATTGTTAAGCTCTAATCTGCAACACAATGCACATTTAAAAAATTAGAAAATGTAAACTTAATTTAATTTTAAAAACAAAATGTGCCTGAATAACAAATTTGCGTAAATAAAAAAAATACATTACAAGCATTCAATTTTACATTACATGTATTTAGAATTACACAACGAATCGATTACAATACACATACATAAAATTTAACTAATTTACAATGAATTTGCGTTAATTAAAAAAAAATACATACCTCTGCTTACTGCAAAATGAGTATAAAAATTTACAAGCATTCAATTTTACATTACATGTATTTAGAATTACACAACGAATCGATTCTGATACACATACATAAAATTTAACTAATTTACAATGAATTTGCGTTAAAATAAAATAAAACTACATGCCTTTGGCTGCAAATGAGTATAAAAAAGTACAAGCATTTGATTTTACATTACATGTATTTAGAATCACAATAGGAATCTATAAAACCTAAATAATATACTCAAAATTTGGAAAAACTTCAAAGAATTGAAAAAAAAAAACCTACCTTCAATGCAAATCTCCAAATTCTTTCCTCGAATTTGCTCCAAAATCAATGCACAAGCAATGCAAGCTCAAATGGTTGTGTGAGTGACAATGATGAGGGAGTAGGGGCCTTAAAAAGAGCCAAAACCGCGTAAAAACAATGTTTTTGCCTTTGAAATCTGTGTTTCAGCGTTTTAGCCGTCTAGCGAGTTTTTGCAGGCTCGCGAGTTTTGCAGTACTTGCCGAGTTAACTCGGCGAGCCCTTTTTCTTGGTTTTGGCGAGTATTTCAAATGGGTTTAACCGTTTTCCTGTTTTTGGCGAGTTTTTAAAAGTCTGCGAGTTTTTGCGAGAGTTTTCCATCTATGGTCCGTGGTATGTCCATTGAAGATTCTCACCATCTTAGCTCTCTACTCTAGTGAAAGGCCCTTACAAATGCTAACCCCCCTTCCTGTAAGGTGCAACAAGTGTGCATTGGTCCTAGTGATGCTGCCATGCCAAGTCAATGCAGATATGTTGCACTTCCATACTTTTCTCCTCCCTTCAGACTTGGGGTTCTCAATTACATGGGAAAATTGTTGCAATGGCTTCTTCTTATCAAATGGTCCAATGACAAATTTGGACAACATTTGAGAGGGGCAATTGGTAGCACTACCAACTGAACTACCAGTTGTCGCTGCCACTACATTTTGTGTCCCTTCTCCACTTTCCCCCATTGTGGCATCACCAACACTTCCACGGCCACCTATCTCAAGTTCTGTTCAACCCTCTCCTGCTCTGAATCATACTCATACTTAGAAGAACTCATGGTGATGATTGCTGCAATGAATAAAAAAACAACCATAACTATATGATTGATTGATTATGTAATGAATTAATTTAAAAAATAAGTATAAGCAATGATCATAATTTTAATTTTAATTTATAAACAATGAAAACAACCACAAGTTACAACCAAGTTACCAAACCCTATGCAGATTACCCGATAGTATATGTTTTTTTTTAACTTTTAAAATGTAATTTAAAAAAAAAAACGTAACCAGTATGCATTTCATAAAAGCCTACAAACTATAAACATGATTACATTGTGAATGTAGATACAAAAACTTAAAAACAACCCCTAAAAAATGCAAATATAATATAAATTTTAAACTAGAAATAAAAATGTAATTTAAAAAAAAAAAACGTAACCAGTTACAACCAAACCCTATGCAATATGCATTTTTAAAATCCTACAAACTATAAACATGATTACATTGTGAATGTAGATGCAAATGCTAAAAACAACCCCAAAAAATGCAAATAGAATCTAAATTTAAAAAAAAAAAAGACTTTAACAAGTATTGTAAGCAAATAAAATTATAAATACCTCTTGCTTGCTCTTGCTCTTGCTCTTGCTTGGTGTGAATATGAAATGAGCCCATAATGTAAATTTATAACATAGAATTGCACTTTTAGGGTTAGGGTTAGGTTAGGAATGTTTCTTTTATGTTATAATTGCTTTGCAATAAAAAAAATAGTTTAAAGTCATTAAAGCATGTTTTTTAATTTAAAAAGGCGTATACGTCGCAGATACGTTGGAGACGTCTGACGTCCCCAGAATTTCCCGGGACGCTTAGACATCCCGACATTCCTCGGGCGTCCCAAACGCTTCTGAAACGCCCCAAATGCTTCCTGAAACGTCCCCCTTGTCTTCAAATGTCCCCATGACGCTCTGTCGAAGAATGCACTGTAGGAAACGCGGGGAAATGTTTCCCGTCCCGGGACGTCCGAGACGCCTTGGACTTGTAAAATATGGGGGAAGTGTCCCCGCGTAACTATGGTAGGAACAACTCAGCCATGTGATCTTGTCTCATCTGGATGCTAATTATATTATCTTGTATGAACTCTGATCTTTCTTCATCGGTTATGGGTCTTCCACTCCTATCCATTTCCACAAGCTGGCAAGATTTTTGCTCTGATACCACTGAGATGTCCTTTACAAAATGCTCAAATAACAAACACAGAAAGACTGATACTGCTGTAATGACCCTTACGAAAAGCACAAATAACAGACAGAAATGCTCCAACACAATGATATTTTTTTATTGTTTTTTCTTTTAATTTTTTTGCTGACAACATACATTCAAATGGAAATCTAACAAACTAATACAACTTACTGGACATTCCAGTATTTGAACTGCACACCACTAAGGATCCTATGGTACTGCACCCTGAGAGTTTTTGTCCTCACAATGATTAATATCCATGCCTGAAGGATTTCGTCTCCAATGCACAGCTGCTGAAACACCACATCCAGCCCAGAAAAGAAAATGGTTTGTTTGCAATATTAAAAAATGACATCCTTTCTTATTTCCCAGCACTACTTTATAATCTTCAAATTTAGGAGATCCCAAATTAATGGCAGTCAGTTCCACAATTGGTGGTTTCTAACTGACAATCAGCTCCCCATAATTTGCTGGCAGCTAACTGACAAATCAGTCCCTCAAATTAAGGCAGTCAACTGGCAGGTTAACTGGGCAGTTAACTGACAAGTGTGAGACCAACTCGGCACCTTATTCCACTATTCAAGTATCCTAACTGAGAGTCCTGGCTGCTGCTCAATTGGAAGACAAAACTACACATCTGCCTTAACATTCCTAATTGAAAATTAACTGCTGAAAAATTCGGTTCTGCGGATTTAATCAAAAAGGAAAGATTACAGTAATTGTATATGACCTCCTCTGTCTTTTGGCTTGGATTGCCATGCTTTCATGTGGGGCCCTTTTTGCAGCTGCGTCATTTTGAAGAAGGTAAAAATGCCCTCAGGTTTAGGATCTTGTAAAATAGAAAAATAAAAATATTCTCCGACTCTCAACTGCTGTATTTTTCCAAGCAAAAAGAACAGCTGTTAGAGTTAGAAAATAGAGAGAAGTAGACAAGTTTGGTAGAGGATGCAAGAAAATCAGAAAGTAGAAAGTAAGTTTGCAAGCAATGAGTTAGAGTCACCTCTGAGTATAGCCAATCAGACTCGTCAAGCCTGACTTGGACTCACGAACATCTGATTATTGTGTGAATATGTGTCTATATATGTATTTTTATGTATATGAGCACACAACCCATTTATGGGGGCCCACAACGGTGTTGTGCATCCCTGGATCCCCACACCCAAATGACCTTAACATTAATCTTGCTACTATTTACTCGACAGAGGTTCCTGGGTTATAGTAAATTTGCTATAAGATCAACCCAGGTAGGGATAGCCCTGGGATCTATTATAAATCTTCCAGATGGATGAATGGAACGCTAAATCCCCTATTTTAATGGTACAGGTCGGGTAAGAGGGGCCCAAGCTAAGGGCAGCCTTTCCCCGCAGCAAAACACATTAGAGCAATTGGACATACACTTAGGCATGCACACAGAATCAATAGCAAAATCTCAGCTTGTCAGTGAATTCAAACTTGTAGATTAAGCACAAACTCAGTTTCCTTGCTTTATTAGAATGACACAAAAATGAAGATAAGCATCTACAATCGTCTCTCAAGTGGACTCTAAAACAGGCCTTTCCTGTTCTGGACTCTGCACAAACTCTCCTCTGCAAGTTCTCTAGCTTTACTGAACTGTGTCTCCCCTTGCCGGCTTGCTATTTTCCTAACTTGCAATCTTCACAAGATGCTTGGGAATGCTTGATTCTGGTCAATCTTGTATTTTTTGTCATCACTCTGTTTGCAAAAATACTGTTGGCAAAATCACCATTTTGGGCAAAATAATGCGATGGGCGGTTTCATAATTGCGACCTGCGTAAGCTGGCGGTTTTGCAATCTGCAAAACATAGGATCCTTGTGAACTTGACAAATGATTGAAACCACCTCCTCGGGATTTTTCAGAGGTGTTGGACAGTTGGGGGTGCTTTCTTTCCCTATTTGGTCACCCTCCTCGTGCGCAACAATGTTGGCAAGATGATTAATAGCTACAACCTAGACTGCACGGAAATGCCCTAGACCCCCTCGTACCAGGCTGGGTACGGGTACTTACCGGGTACGCTGTGGGTACGTACCCATAGGCCCTGGGTACGTCCCAGGTACAGAAATCCGTGCACTCCGGAATCCGCACACAGGGCCTGTGGGTACGTACCCATAGAGTACCCACAGTTTTTTTTTTTTTTAAAGTGCAAAAAAATAAATAAAACATGAGGGCTTTGACTGGAATTGAACCATACCCGAGGTTTTTAAAAAGAAACTGTTATCCAAGAATGGGTTTGGATTCTTGGAATACCCTTTGCCGGCATGGAGGTCCAACTGTTTGGTAAATCTTTGGCACCAATGCCAGGGCAGAGGCATAGAGAACACATAACAACACAATTTTAGAAGAATTGAGGACAATTTCTTATGGTTTCCAGGCTAGTTACATAACAAGCGACAAACTTTAAATGTTTTTTTAATGTCCAATGAGACGTCTAACTCAAGCTTAAGGCATTAATAATGAATTATCAAATCTATAATACAGTCTATGTTATTAACTATTATGTTTTGAACATTATGAATCAACACAAACTCGTCGCAATTCTCGAAGCATTGGAAATTTGTTTTCATGTTCTATGAATGATTTTAAGTTGTATGAGTATTAAATTTCAATAAGTATGCAAATGTTTCTTTATATATATATATATATATATATATATATATGTACCCAAAAGCGTACCGTACGTGAGGTTTTTAAAATTTGCCGTTTTAGCATACTTGAACCCGTACCATCGTGCACGAAATTGTCTAGGCTACACCACACACTAAACATACTCTGTTTTTGGGTGATGCAAGATTGCTTGTGGACCTGGATGGTCCTACATCTATTAATAAGTTGGTGAAAGGTCAAAGAGGTATGGCCATTTATCTTCATTTTGCAGCTTGGTTGTTGTGGATATTATGATGGTGGTTTGTTTCTTGGTGAAGGGAGTAGTTATAAAGTTTTTTTGTTCTCGATAGAAATGGAAATGTACACATGAATTTAGTAGTAACTCATTGTATGACATCTTAATGGAGTGCCTTTATTTAATTTATTTACAAGGGAAGGCTAATTTGAAATTTTTAAGTTCTAGTCACAGAGTTCAGTGCATTGATGCTCATCGGTGGGAAGTGTAGTGGTATCACCAATCCCTTCCTCTACTTGCACCAAGAAAAGAAATATGTGATCTTAAGGCTTGTAGATCCTCCACACCATCCCCCCTCCCCTATTTACACCACCTACCGCTTTCATTATTCTAGCATATGGGATCCTTGATGGGAAACATTTTATGATGACCTCTAGTCAGTATGGGTAGGACTTTGATTCTATTTAAGATGTAAGGATTTGACAAATAGGCTCTTTTGCTTGCAGGTAGATGAAATGATCTACATTAAAATTGAAGTGTGTGAGGTTGAGCAGTTGATCTCACTAATTAAATGCATGTCATTTTTTGTACAAAAATGCTATTTACTAACAACACCTGATGTCTGATTAGTACCTGTTACGCTACCCCAATAATCCAATTTACCACCAAAATTTTATACTATCTAATCAGAATGCATATATTCTATGCTCCATGGGGATGCGTTCCTTTGCCCTTTTAGGCTTGTCCCGTGCCGGGACATTTCGAAACTCGGGATGGGTAGGAACGTCCCTACCGGTCCCCAACTTCTCAAAAGAATCGGGACGTTCGAAACTCCAAATTTTGAGCAAGGAACGTCTAGACGTCCTTGGTACGTCCAAGGGACTTCTACAAGTCCCCGACCATACCGGGATGTCTCAAGCGTCCCCTACATCCCAACAATGTTTTAACTCTTTAAAAAAACACAAAGTTAATAAAAAAAAGGAATGTGGGGGCCCACAAGGACCCCCACATTAGCATTCCTTTCAGTCTTAAGGACGTAAAACTTTCCTAGAATGCTGAAAAACCAGGAAACCCATATTCCTTAGCAAAAACACGTAGAACTCATATTATGATTACTTGCTTGTAAACCAAAAAATCCACTTTTACTAACCCAAGGAAATGAATCTAAAGCAAACTCAGTTCAAGTAAGGAGTGCTACTTTAAAACTTTTCATTATATTGCAATTAAACATGTCTAGAACCTGAATTTCTGTATGAAATTCTTAATTCAATGATAATCAAATGAAGTCTCTTGTCCATAATATATTGTGTATATATAAGTGTATAATGCATATCTGAGGCATACCTACTAACACAAATCAGAGTTCTGTTGCACGTTCCCACAAAACAAACACTTTATTAGTTATAAAAACTACTCTCTTAAGTGCAGTTTAGAAGAGAAATAAAATGAGAGATCCCAAGGGATGCAACTGCTTTCAAGTATCGAAAGGGCTTAGCAGCCAATTTTAGATATACCTGAGATCTAAACATTCTTGATAATTCTAAATTCGATGTTCACTTGAAGATAAGGAAAAAGGAAGGAATAATAATAATAGGCGCAACCATCCAAAAAAAAGCATAATTCTAATATCATCCTAAAATACTAATAATAACACAACACAACCATCCATATTTTATATTTTAGGATGTCCACATTCATATTTTAGGACATCCACATTCCTTCCTTTCAGCTCCAATTTTATGTATTAAGGTTCTATAATGTGTGTAATGAATGTTTTATGATTTATCGATGTTATCATATAAATATTTGAAATTTCCTACATTTTTTAAATTTTCCCTTATTTTTTAGTAGTTGTCCCGTACTATCCCCTAAAAAAGGCCTCCAAAATATTCGTCCCAGAAACACGTCTCGCTGTCCCGGAAACTTGGTGAAACATAGCATATATCCCATGAACTAGAAGGCCTAAGCCTCTCTTCCTTCTACCTGGTTTATTTAAGTAAATTCAAACAGAGTTGTTTTCATATTTTTAGTTCTATACTACCTCTAGGGGTGTGAGAAGAATGGAAAGAAGAATTCAGTTCTTCAGAATAGTGAAAAATAATCCGTGGCTTTGGTTTCTGGTGCAATAAAGAGACAAGTTATCTGCTTCAGCTATATGCAGCAGTGTATATTTAGTATTTACACTAGCGAGTGTTTTAAAATGCCGAGTTGAATTTTGTCTAGGAAGTATTATTTATTAATATTTTGAAGGCAAGGTCTGACATTCACAGCTTTCTCCGGAGTTCCTTCACTTGCCAATCTGCGCATTTCCCCTCCTTTTTCATTCGAAAGGTACTAAAAAATGGTGCACATACCAACACTTGGAGCAAGGAGGAGTCAAGACTACTATCACTCAACCAAAACAACCCGTCAGTAAATACTACCCTCTACTTTGATAGCACCTCCACTAGTACTTTACTCAACACTTCTTGTATCCAAAACAATATCAAATATATTCATCTTTAGTGCCAAAAAAATTGGCCACAAAAGGCTACCACTCGTGATATAAAATCAACAAATGTACGGAACTCTTCATGTATTCATGTTTAGTTAAAATAAAATAGTCTCAGTAAAAGGATACCACTCATGATATAAGATTTTGAAATGTATATGTACGAATTCGTAACAAATTTGAAATGTCGAGATACAACCTTTAAATGTAATGCATCATCTATATTCCTACATTTACAAAATCAATCACACCCCTTATCAACATCAACTACAAATGTAATAACTATCCTTCTAAATCAAATAACATATACTGTTCAAGCGTTCACATTGCATTGTGCACATGTGATTGCTAGTTAGTATTTACACTAGTCAGTGTTTTAAAATGCCGAGTTGAATTTTGTTCAGAAGTATTATTTATTAATATTTTGCAGCACTAAATGTTAACTTTTTTTGATGTTTTGGCTGCAAACACCTGACACTACTTTATATTTTTTATGATGCGTTGGAATGTCTTGGAGGTGTCTAAACAAACAAAATTGAAATATTTGTTTCCAGGCGGCAAGACACCAATGAATGCTCTTGAGACTGAAAGGTTGTGGCAGACATTTTTGTTAATCCAAGTGAATGGTGGGACAACAGAAAAGATAAGGTAAATAACTCAGCTGTCACATCCCACTTCTTAAAATTTATAAAGGGTTTTGTTCTGTAATTTTCTTCTCCCGACATAATTTTTTTATAAGTGTAAATCTAGACATATTATTGCTCACAAAGACATTGAATCTACAGAGGAATCCAAGAGCTCCTGATTTCAAGCATAAGAGTACAGGTGAATCTCTGTGGATTGAAAGTTACCAGAATCCATCTTGGGTTAAATCTCAGTTGGACAAACTGGATGAAGGAATGAAATTTTCACAGCAAATAACAAAGCCTCAGCGGTCATTATCGTCGTTTGAGGATAGAGATTTCCACCTTTTCTAAGGGTTAGCTTGACCATCAGAGGAAAAAATTGACTTACTATTACAACATTGTATCATAGGGTGGATTATCTTAACAAGAATAGAAGAGTTGGGAATCTTTCCATTTCAAAATGTATGAAATGTATGTAGTACAGGATGATATTTAAGGAAAACATAAGAGTTTAGTTCTAGAACTTGTAAATTTTGGTGAATATCTAACTACTTTATGTACATTTTATATAAAAACATCGCCTGATGTTAGTCGAATCTTTTTCTGATCTATTTTTTTCTCGGAAAGGTAGTTAATTGGCAAAAAAAGAGGCCAGAACTAATTCATCGATTGTATACCGAATTTTGAATGTGTTTTCTTATCTTTTGTATGTGTAGCTTAGAGGTATTTTTGGGTCAACATAAGGAAGGGTTTGCCTTACTTAATAAGAAACACACGGTTATTGTTTGCACGAGTTTACAAAGTACAAGTTCTCAATTTTCTTTCTGCTTGTATCATTAGCTCGAAGCATTTATATGTTCTCCATAAAACTTCCGTCTTGCTTTCATTCAGAATTTATACATGTTGAAAACATAGTTAAACCACATAAATGCAATATATCATTTTTAGTAAACATGATTTCTCAAGGAGTGGCAAGGACTAACGATTAGAGAGATGCTCTTCTGTCCTTAGGTAGTTGGCCTGACTGAACTGTAGGATAATTTCTCCTGTCATTTTATGTGTATGTAAAATCCCAACTTATCAGACTTCACAGATGTACTGTGCTCTAAATTGTGTTCCATTCCTCGGAGGTTAAAAGGAAATCTCCACCTCTTTCTGGGAGGCTGGTTATCTATACTGCTAAGGAAAGGGGAATTGAACATTTTCCTGTACAAAAAATAGAAATTGATTGATCTTCTGCCATTTTGTGTGCGGACCTGTGGGCAAGCATATCACAATTACTATAATGATGGATACTTTTAAGGTTAAGCATTAGGATCTGTGATTATGCTATATCTAGAAATTACTTGATGGTTAGAGAGGACAACTATTTTTACAGAAAATTGTTCACGCGCTGTGACTTTATTCAGTAAACAATTGGGTAAAAATAAAGATTTGTTTTTGTATCTTGTACGATTTTCAAAATTTGTATCATAAGTTAAAGTTGCCGAGCATAATACTGAAGTTTGTTGGTTTTAGAGTGTAGAAATTAACTCTCTTTCCTTTAAATAAATGGTATTCGTTGGTTTTCTAGGATATCAAGAGAAGACATGATAGCCTTGAAAAACTATAAACATATTGTGTGGCACCTATGTGCTTTACCAAGATGACTTTTTGTTACATCTTTTCAATTTTGTCAAGAATGTAAATATTTTGTGTTGAGAGGACAATGTTGCTAATATGTTGCATTAAGTGAAAACCCTCTCATTATTTAATAGGTTAGTTTACGGTGCTCCACAAGTCCTCTTTTAAAGATGAACAGAAAATGGGGGAACGCAAAAGGGAATACATTGAAGTAGCCCCAAAATCCTAGAAACAATATTTGATTACAAAGCTAGCATAACAATGGGACCCAATAATAGACGGGCACATTCCCATGGAACATGGTGTTTAAAGTTCGGGGAAGTTGCACGTTATATTTTCCCATTGCATTTGTTTCTTGAGAACATATATTATGGTTATAAAGTGTTGGTACTGTTATCTCTCGAAAGTGCACCGAAATAAATACTAAGGTGATACACCAAATTTGGATGAAAACTTGACTTGAGTGGAATACACAACTGATTTGTGAAGAATTCTTTATGTGCACAAACCAATTTGTACTTTCTAGTAGAAAATAAGGGCAAAGTACTTATTTTGTACTGAGGGAAGTTCACAACAACACTAGTAAGCTAACATGCACAATGAAATTTAGCAGAAAATAGTAGATTTGCAGTAGGGTAAAGTGATTAATCAGGGAATATTGATTCACAAGACTAATACTGGCATACACAAGACTAGCAAAATAACTTGGAAAGGCAAAGAATAATTCACACTCGTAGGGAAAACTAACAAAAATTGCTTCAATACTCATAAAAAAGTTCTCTGGGAAAGTTCTCTGAAAAATCCCCCTTTTTTGTGCTTTGCAAGAGCACACAATATATAGCAAAAAGTTCACCCCCTTCCTAAAAATAGCCTAAAGGTTGTACTCACCCATGCATCCTAATTTTATCCTTTATTTAATAATAAATAAAGGAATAAAATAATACAACTAAAGCATGTAGTAAAATTAGGCATTATCAGCCTTAGATACAATACAATCAAACTAAGTTGACTGTTCTATTTTTAAGAAAGAAAGGTGAATAATTTGCTAAAATTACAAATTGCTTGCTAGGCAAGTCTTCCTCCTTTGCACATGCAAATTCGTCATCTTCTCTGTTCTGTCCTATTGTGAAGGCATGCAAAAATCATCTCCTATGTGTAGGCAAAAAGATGCAACCTTAGCCATATTTGCAAAATTAAGATGAAGTGGGGACCACCTTCTTTGTGCACATGTTCTAATTTCCTTCACTTTTCTGGATAGTCACATGAGTGACACTTGCAAATTTTGTTTGAAACCCCATGTGGGGACCACCTTTGGTTTGAGATGCTACCACATTGTGGACTTAGGCATAAGCATGTATATAATATAAAGGGGTTTACCCTTTTGGCTAGCCCACCATGCAATTTGATTCGCCACCTTTAGACCCCTTGGCACATAATACAATTTTCACCTTTTCAGTGATCATGGCATATAATACTGTTTTGATTTTTGGGGCATGGACTATAGTTCAAACTTTGTAAAGTCTCCTGCAATGATTAATTGGTTGGTCCACGTGGGCTGGCCCCTCTCCATGATGACTCGACCCTTTCCGGTCATAGCGGTGGAAACCCTAACTGGGCTTGCGTTTACTTGGTTTTTGACGAGCTCTGCTGGCCCTTGATCTTTGCTTTGGTAGCACCGCCACCGTTGATCTTCTAACTCGGGTTAGGGTCTATCCCTGGCATTTAATATGGTCGGTGGCATTTAATTGGGCTCTATCACCTTGGAACCAGTGTGGGCCGATCACCATTCGATCTGGCACTTGGCATTTGATGGGTCATTGATCCTTAACCATGGGTTAGGGTTTTGTAACCTCGGTCCGAATGCAAGGTTTATACTTGCGAGCTCGCATTTGGTCATTTCATTTGATTTTTTCACTCTGTGGGTGAAGCCCTGGAAAATTTTTTTCTCACTCTATGATTATGATGAATGCTTGGAGATTTGATGGTTTTCGAGCTTGCATTTTTGTTCCTGAGCCTGCGACACCATTGATACTTGACTGTTGCATGCATTTTTTGAAGGATCTGGAGGTATTTTCTTTTGTTTTTTGGTTTCGTAGCTTGGCCTTCCTTTCGGTATATGATCTAAAGATCATTTTCATCATTTATTTTCTCTGTATCTTCTGCATGGAATGATAAATCCTTGTTTTCTTCTGGTTCTCTACTTTTGGTAGCTAATGAGCTCAACACGAGCCTGTAGAAGGAAGTGCCACCATCATTTTGCTTGTTTGCTTAGTTTTCATCCTCGGGCAATGGTGAGTTCCAACACTATTTTTCTTTTCCTTTTGTGAGCTCGGTTTTATTTCCTGTAACCCTGAATCTTGGCAAATATTGGTTATAATTTTCGTTGAATGGAAATGCTTTGTGGGTTCAGTTTTTTCTTACTTTAAAACTCAAGCTCAAGTCTTACTTCATTGGCATTTGTAAGGGAACTCCTTCTATACTCGGGTTTGATATTTAACTTGTAAATCTACTCAACATTTTTGAATATTGAACTTTTGTTTCTTCTTCGATACATTGCTTTGTTTTGTCTTTATTCTCTCCTGTGGTAGATGCACACTTGTAGTTCGTGAACCCTTTCTTCATTCTGCAGAAGTAAAATGATTTTTCCTTAAGTAGCTTCCTCTCTGATACACATTTTTCTTCCTTTTGTAGATACATGTATAGTGAACTCATTTCGAAACCCTTGAGGGAACCTCACTCCATTTAGTTTTTGACATGCTTTACTTTTTACTACTGTATGGTATTTGGAAATGTTGAGCATTTTTTTTTCATGATGTCCAACTCTGATTTGAGCTCCTTTTCATTGTAAAGTTTTGAGTTTGTAATTCATTCTTCTTCATTCGTAAATGCAACTCCATTTTAATTTTGTGTTCGTGAATGCATCTTGACTTTGTTTATTGTTTGTGATCCATATCTCGTAAATGAAACCTAGATATAGTCCACTTCTTCTGTGATTCATTTCTCTTTGTGATGTAATGAAAAAAACTTTCACTTCGAGCTTGGATTTTGATCACTTCCTTTCTCAACCAACTTTTCTTGTTCTCTTTTCATGTAGATGCATATTTTGATTTGTAAACTTGAACTAAGATTTCAAACTTGAAAATTCTTGTAGTTTTTGTTGAAACATTTCCATTTCCTCTTTGTGCAGATGTAGTAAATTATAATTAACTAGATATTCATTTCATATTTGAAAATGTTCTCCATTTTGTTGAGACTTGACTTGTTGATCCTGCTTCTGGAAGGCATGCTTTTTTAGACTGAACATTTGATGCTTTGTAGTTTAGTTCCTTTTGTAGTGGAAGATGAATGCTATCTTGTGTATTCTGTAGCTTGACACTTGCATTCAAAATGATTTTCTGAAGTTATATGTTGTTTATTTGTTGCAAACATGATTGCATACTTTCTGTATAATGAAATAAATATTTCTTTTCTTGGAAAATGAAAGAAAATACTTAGTTTCTTTTTCTATAATGGCACTTCACTTTCCAGAAGTCATAGTAGCAATTATATTTCAATTTTTGCATTATTTCTCAATTCTATTTTTCTAGAAAAGTCCATTTTGCAAGGGGAAACTATGGCAAAATTTTTCTAGAATCCTTCTCTCTCCAGATTCTTATGATTTGTTCATTCTAAAAGATATAACATCTCTCTTGCTTGTCTGATTACTTGAATAAGTTGTCCATGCTAGCTTTACTTGATTCATTGCAACTTCTAAAATCTGAAAGTAGTTGCTCTTTGATTCACACTTGAATTTGGAAATTAAAAGGAACTTTGATAGCTGTAGCATGATGAAAATATGGAATACCTGTATGTTTCATTTGATCATGATATCAACTTAGAAGTGATGAAACATGTATTTTTCTTGACTTTTTTATTCCTTTTGAAGCTCAGATAGCTTAGAAAGCAATGTAGTAGCTTAAAAAATGTGTTTCAATTCTGTTTTAAATCAAAAGTCAATTTTACAAGGGGAGACTCTGGCAAAAAAATTTCTAGAATCCTATTTTTCTCTCTCCCTTCAGATTTTTTGATCCTGATTTGCAAAAATACCTCTTTCTTGACTCATTCTGATGCTTCTTTCTTCTGTAAACCATCTGAAAATGATATTTATCTTCATTCAATAGATGTTTCCTTCTTAAATAGTTAAACTGATTTTCATTTAATGTTGCAACATGTTCTTGCAAAATTCATAAATGAGTTAGAAATAAATAGGCTTTTGGCCTCTCTTGTATCCATGTGTTTTATTTCTTCTTCTTTCCTTCTTCTACAAACTATTTCCAACTTCTTTCAAGTGTCATTTTCCACATCTGTTTCTTTTGCAAGCTGCTTTAGATTCTACCTTTCTAACCCAATCCTTAGCTTCTTTGATCTCTCTTGCTACTCATTTCACTTTATGTGCTCTGTCTTTTCTCTTCTTTTCTTTCTCATCTAGCTCATCTTTCTATTTCTTTCCTTCAAGTACCATTAGATGCATTGAACTTAGAATATGTATTTGCTTTAGAACATGAGCATTGGAATAACATTGTACCTTGAGCTCAATTTGACAGATACTTCTCTTGATTTTGTAGGTATTAGGAGATGGAGATGGAAGCGGAAGATGAGAGAGTTGAGATGGAGATGGAGATGATGCGGAGCGGGGATAGAAGATGAAAAGGCAATGATGGGTTCCTTTTTACTCCTCTACTCTTGTTCTTTAGCACATGCAATATTCTCATTTCCATGTATATGATGAGTCACTTAGTCATATCCCACGGCTTGTGTGGGAAAACTTATGATCTCTTATGAATAAAGCATTAAATTGAAATAATGAGTTGATTATCTCTTTCTGCATTCAGTTTTCCTTTGATTGTACAATGATGTAGGCAACTCAATATCTCAATAAAATGAATTAACATAAGGGATAATCTTAAATGAATACCTGTAACTTCAACAAGCACTCTTTGAATGAGATATGTCTCCTTGTATGTTGTTTGACTGCATTAGCTTCCATTCTTCATTTTGACTCCTTCCTGCTACTTACATTTGGACATTATTGTCACTGTTTGTTTGTCAATATTTTCTTGATGTAAGTAGTAGGAAAGGAGTCAATTGTAATCTTTTATGATAACATAGATGAATGCAAACTCATTAATCACAAACAACTTTAATGAACACAGAGCAATAAATCTGATAAGCACAAAGATAATAACCGTGAATCTGATTATCTGAAAATTGCCACTATGTCTGTTGTTCCAAAACTATACACCTTACATACTCTAATCCGTGTCTTCATCAAGATAACACAACTGTCCTTCGGGCTTGTGTTCTTTTGCTGAGGATATTCATGAAATTACAGACTATGTGAGTTGTTACATTTTGTAACAGCACACATAGCTACAGATTTCACTTAATCTCTTTCACAAATCAGCAATAACAAAATAATCTGATATAAATTCCTTAGCTTAGGTATACTTCACCAAAGCTATCCATCATAACAAAGTTTCGAGTTGCCCATTTTTGCACAAGTGCAAAAATTGTCAACATTTCTGCGATCCTACGGGAAAGCTGCCTGCTAGCTTGTAGACTAGTGCCTTACTCTTGTCCATTGGGTATGGAGTCCAAATCATGTAACCAAAATCTACCCTTTTCCGAAAGGTCCAACCCTTTCAAAACAACTAAAGCTGGGAAAAGATCTGAAAACTAGACCATGTGCACGAATGCACTTATTGAAAATAAAGAACGATGCAATGTGCAGAAACTACACTTATTGAATGGGAAATCCTACTCTAACCAATCACTGTAAGATTTTCAATAACAGTGTTTGAGAAACATACCATTCACAGGAATGGGAAGTTCCTCTCCATTCAACTTAGAAAGCTGAAAAGCATTGTGTTCTTTGCAAGCTAAAATCATGTAAGGACCACTCCAGAGTGTATCAAACTTTGAGTGTCTTCCTGGCTTAGCACGATCAACATCCCATTTCAACACAATATCTCCTTCATTGAAGATTCTAAATTTGGCTTTCTTGTCAAAAGTCTTCTTCATTTGTTTCTGATTTTTCTCCATATTTAAATGAGCTTGATCTCTTAGCTCTTGTAACTCCATCAATTCTGCATAACGGACCTGTAATGGTTCATTCTCAAGTAATTCCATTTGATGCAGTAAATCCAATGCAGGTAACTCAACTGAAATTGGCATCCTCACTTCTTTTCCATACACAAGCTTGTATGGTGAGTTTCCAACTGATCTCTTAGGGGTCACCCTATCAGCCCAAAGTGCTGAATTCAACATTAGATGCCAAGCTCTTTGATTATCCTTGAGTGTTCTTCTGATGATTCTTAACAGATTCTTGTTAGTGCTTTCAGCTAATCCATTACCTTGTGGGTAATAATTAGATGAAGAGCTCAAGTAGATTCCATGGCTAATAACCCAATCTGTTATTTTAGCACCGAGAAATGCTAAAGCATTATCTGATATGATAGTTGTTGGAACACCAAATCTGCAGACTATACCTTCATAGAAAGCTAGTATTGAAGCTTCATTAGCATCCTTCAAGGCTACTACTTCAGTCCATCGTGTAAAGTAATCATAGCAGTTAGAATCCATTTGTGTCCTTGTGAAGAAGGTGGGTTAATCATCCCAATAAAGTCAAGACCCCACTGCATAAAGGGTTGATCAACTGAAATAGGCTGCAAAGGCAACGAAGCTAAACGTTCTTTTCCGACAAAGAAAGCACATTTCTTGCACTTTCTGATCCATTCAAAATAGTCCTTAAATATGCTAGGCCAATAGTAACCTACTTTCATGATCTTCAAAGTTGTAGTACGTGCTGAGAAGTGACCTCCTGCAGGTCCTTCATGGAATTTTGATAATATCTTCTGAATCTTGTCATAATCGACACATCGCAACAAGATTCCATTTATATCTCTTTTGAACAATACACCATCAACGAAGAGATAAGGAATAGCCTGTAACCTGAAATATCTTCATTTATTCTTATCCATACCTTCCGGATAAGTGCCATGTTGTAAATAGTCAACCAAATCAGTCATCCATCTTGATTCCTAAATTTCTTGAGAAGGTTCAGGTTGCTGATTTTCTGGTTGCAACATAACGTTTGATTGTTGATACATGGTTTCAGCATGGTGTTCTAAAACTTTGGGTTTTGCATCCTGTTGTTTCTCCATATCAGCAATTAGATGCTCACATAAACCTTTACCTCGAACTATCTTGGCAACTCGGATATCAACATCATATTCCATAACCTTCGTTATCCAACCTGCTCTTTTCTCATTCAACTCTTTGTTCAACAAGAAAGCTTTCACATTTGGATGAGAAACAAGAACATGAATTCTATTGTTTGAAAGCATGTACTTAAAATTCTTTAGTCCTCTGACTACGGAAAGTACTTGTTTTTCAAGGAATGTGTACCTTGTTTCGTAATCATGCAAGCTCTATCCAAAGAAAGCAATTGGTTGTTCGATATTCTCGTCATTGACCTGAGTTAGAATAGCTGAGATTGTTTCAGCTCCTGCAAGTGCATACATTGTAAAATCTTTATCAAAATTTGGATTTGCAAGAGTAGGAGCCTGAGAAATAGTTGTTTTAATAGCCTCAAACCTTCTCTCCCTTCACTTGGTCCAAGAGAATGTTTTCTCTTTCTTTAGCATAGTTGTCAATGGCTTAACCAATGCTGCAAAATCTGGAACAAATCTTCTGACAAAGTTGATTTTTCCCAGAAATCTCTGTAATGCCTTCTTGTGATGAGGCAATGATAGCTGTGATATGGCTTCAATTCTGAAAGGATCAATTGCTAAACCCTATTTAGAAACAATATGGCCAAGTAGCTTACCTTCATGTACTAAAAAGATAGACTTTTTGGGATTCAAGGATATTCCAAACTACCTGCAGATCTGAAAAGTCTTGTCTCAAATGCATTAGATGTTCATCAAATTTTTGAGAATACAGTGACATCATCTAAATAAACAAGTATGCATTTATTTAGTAGGCTACAAAAGCCATGTCCATTGCACGTTGAAACATTGCACCGACATTTGAAAGACCAAAAGGCATTCTTTTATAAGCGTAAGTACCCCACTTGGTGGTAAAAGTTGTTTTATATCTATCTTCTCCTCGACTAAAATCTGATTATATCCACTTGTAACCATCTAGAAGGGATAGTCTATCTGATCCTGAAACTATTCTCAAAATCTGATCCATGTTCGGTAGTGGATAATGATCTTTTAATGATGCTTTGTTAAGATCTCTAAAATCCACACATAATCTGATTTCTCCATTCTTTTCCTAACTGGAACAAGATTTGCTACCCAACTTGAATGCTTAACCGGGAAAATAATTCCTGATTCAATCAATTTTGATAATTCTTTCCTCATAAGAGGTTCTATTCTGGGATTTATAGGCCTTTGTTTCTACCTAACTGGTTTAGAATTTGGCTGTAATTCAATCATATGTTGTGCTAGACTAGGGTCAAACCCTTTCAAGTCTTGGTATCTCCAAGTGAAAACATCTTTAAATTCAATGCAAAGCTTAATAAAAGACTGTTTTTCGGATAAGGAACATACCTTTCCAAGAAATAAGTTCTTTCCTTCATCAATGAAACCTCTTCGTAATTATCAACATGAGTAGACATCTTAGCTTTGTCCTTTCTTAACTGGTCATTAGTGCTGAAGATGTCTTCCAATGTGACAAGTCCTCGAGGAAACTTGTTTGTCTTTAACTGAACAATTTGGTCACCATATAGATGCTTGTAATTTATCCTGATTTACTACAGAAAATTCAGCTTCTTGCTGCAAAAACCTACAGATTTGATTATCACTCTCAAACACCTGCCAATTAGATTCATTATCAGGTATAGAAGGCCTGACAATCAACTTAACATGAGGCTGAACTTTGTTGTTTTCTATTTGTTCCAGCACTTCGAAACTAGCACCAACTGACTGCAAGTCTATCAACATGTTTATTTTCAGCTCTAGGAATAGACTGAATATTAATGGCATCAAAATCTTCCATTAAGTCTGAAACTCTATGCCTGTAAGACTTCATTAATGGATTCTTACATACATTGAAGTTTTTTACTTGATTTATTACTAACTCAGAATCACCAAAGACTTGTAACGTGTTGATTCCTCTTTTTCTAGCCCAAAGTAAGCCATGAATTAACGCTTCGTACTCAGCTACATTACAAGTGCACAAAAATTGAAGACTCAGAGCTGTAAAATACCTTTCGTTTGTTGGGGAAGTGAGCATCAGACCTGCTCCCTGCCCCTTCTTATTCTTAGCTCCATCAAAATGAAGCTTCCAAATCCCTTCTATTGAATTTTTATTTTGGACAGCAAGGGAATTGCTTGCATTTTCTTCATGCATGCAATATACACCAAAAATATGTTCTTCAACCTCTTTAAAAGGATCATGAGCATGTTCTTCAACTATTTTCTCATCCATAAACATGTTAGACACACCCTCTAGCGCTGTAATCTGAGCTACATCATCAAAATCAGATTGATCTAGAGCGGAATAATTTGCCAAAGCATTTGGTGAATGAGGCTCAATATGAAATCTAGCCAATGGCTCTGAATTGATGGTAACTTTAGTGCCATAACGTGTAGTGAAAAATAAGAAAGACCAATCAGAAGAGAGGTAACCTCCTATTTTTGCCGTGAAGTCTCTAGATAGGCACAAAGCAAAATATGGAGGTAAATCCACAACAGTAACATCTTGCAAAATGGAAACATTTGGGCAAGCATGTAACGTTACCTCCAAATTTCTGATTATACCAACTATATTGGTTGCAGTCCCATCAAGCTATAGAACACTTTTTTCTATTGGCTCATACTACAGGCCTAATTTTTCAGCAATTGGCTTTGGCATAACTGTGCTACTGGCACCGCTATCCACCATGCAGTTATGAACTAAATTTTCTCCAATAATCAGGGATAGATAAAAAGGTGGTGGCTTTTTTATGTCATGAGCATTCAAGACCTTTTGAACCATCCATCTAACATCCTTTACGTGATCTTGATCAAGTGTTCCAAGGACCATATCTATATTTTGACTTCCTTTACTACTGTTTTTGAAGAAATCTGCAGTTTAGCTAGTTCATGAGAGAGTAAATCCTGTTGTCCTAGAATGCTTAAGGCATCCCACATCGAGATGTTAACATTGTGCTTCTTCATCACATCAACAATATTAAAAGAAGCAACTAGTCTTAGAGATAGACTCGATCGTTTTAGCATAAGCTTTAGCAAAAACTGATTCTACTTCGGCAGCCTTGGATATCTGAGGGATAAACAATCTTCTTGGATCAGGCTGAAGCTATTTTTGTTGCTCTTTACCAGCTACAACACTTGCTATTTTTTGAGGGACAACAGGACTGTTGGCTAGTTTCGAGGCTGTAGATGTTGATATATCAGTAATAGTGGGCAGCATAGGTCTATTTTGTTGTTTTTTATTTTCGTAGCTTTCTCTTGAGCTCTAGTGGTAACAACAATGAAATCCTCCTCATTAAAGTTGACCAAATTTTGTTCAGGTGTTTTTTGAACATGACTTTCTTGCTGCCCACCCTCCATTTGAGGTATGAACAATGCTTCAGATTGAGGTTGCACAACAAGATTCAGGTTCAGGAATGCATTTGGGCAATTTGTAGTTTGATGAGGTTGATTACAAGGTTGGCACCACTCTTCTGTAGCCATATTAACTAGAACCAAAGCATTAGATGCACTAGGAACATTAGAATCAAACTACCTTTGCTGATAAGGCTACCTGTAATTTTGATTCTGTTGGTAAGGCTACCTATTCTGCTGGTTTTGTTGATAAGGAGCTTGATATGGCCTATTAGGCAATGTAAGCTTATTTTCAATTGATGTCACTTATTTCCCATGGTTTGCAAGGCTTTAAACATATCTGGGGATGGGGCTGCAATAGTAGGCTCTACGATTGTAATAGGCATGGGATAGGAGCTAAATCTACCAAAAATGGCATTGTAGGCCTTGGTGCTAATTTTCCAACCTGAATAAGGTTGTTTTCAGCTTTTATAGTAGTGTCATAGGCCCCTGGAAGAGTAAAAGCTCCCATGGATTGGATCATAGTTGCAATATCACTATTCAATGCTCTGAGGTAATAAAGGAAAGCGTGATCAACTTGAGGCTTAACACTTGTTGGGATTCTTTCCCAAGTTCTAGCAAAATGAATGTTGAAACTAGACAAATATTCATGAGGGGCTCTCTTGATAGTAGATAGTTGTTCTATCAGGGACAAATGATCTGAATTGTCTTGGAACTGTTCCAACAATTTCTCTCCTAATTCATCCCAAGTTCTTATGCTTCCAATCTCTAGGTTCCTATACCATTGCAAGGCTTGTCCTTTAAAAGATGCAGCTAAAAGTCTTAAAGCTATGTCTTCATGAGTAATATTGTGGACTGCACATATGGCTGCAACATCTTTAATATGTTCAGTAGGTGTAACTTGATTTTCACCAGTAAATGATGGCAAAATTTTCAAAGCAACGCATTGGGAATATCATGGTACACTGGAATTACTAATGGGCTGCCATTAGTGAAGGCCACAAAATTTTTGGGTGGTTGAATAGCCATTTGAAAAACTGGGATATTGATTGAAAAATTTATACGTGGTGAAGGAATATCAGGAGGATTTTCAAAACCAGGTTTGTTATAAGGCAATGTATTCCCAACCCTTCTCCTTCTAAAAAATTCAAAGGTAAAGAAACAAATTCAGGAGGAATTCCTCTTACCGATGATCTTGTAGTCACTTTAGGCATGGAACATGCTGCAATACTAGTCTGAAATCAGCTTTACGAGTCACCAAAAGATCGTAGAATCTTTAGAATTAATTTGCTGCAGCTCTACTCCCGAAAGTAACTTTTATTTGTTGTAAATCTACTTTTGATCTACTCTAGAATCTGGGATTTGTGTGCAGATCTGATTCGCGGTCCCACCGGCGTGCCAAAAATTGTTATCTCTCGAAAGTGCACCCGGCAGAGAGATGGCAGTAGGTTCTCTAAGTCTGCAAAGATCTCTCTCTCTCTCTCGTAGATACAATGGGGACACCTCAGGTCTGTGGGTATACCTATTTTGAGGTGAACCTCCGGGGTTAAAAGGCCGGTTCCTTATTGGTGTTCACTAAAATGTTTTTTTGGGAGTTTTAGGGTTAAGAGGTGACTAAAAATGAAATAAATACTAAGGTGATACACCAAATTTGGATGAAAACTTGACTTGAGTGGAATACACAACTGATTTGTGAAGAATTCTTTATGTGCACGAACCAATTTGTACTTTCTAGAGAATAAGGGCAAAGTACTTATTTTGTACTGAGGGAAGTTCACAACAACACTAGTAAGCTAACATGCACAATGAAATTTAGCAGAAAATAGTAGATTTGCAGCGGGTAAAGTGATTAATCAGGGAATATTGATTCACAAGACTAATACTGGCATACACAAGACTGTAGAATAACTTGGAAAGGCAAAGAATAATTCACACTCAGAGGGAAAAACTGGCAGAAATTGCTTCAGTACTCATATCAAAAGTTCTCTGGGAAAGTTCTCTGAAAATCCCCCTTTGTGCTTTGCAAGAGCACACAATATATAGCAAAAGTTCACCCCTTCCTAAAAATAGCCTAAAGGTCTGTACTCACCCATGCATCCTAATTTTATCCTTTATTTAATAATAAATAAAGGAATAAAATAATACAACTAAAGCATGTAGTAAAATTAGGCATTATCAACCTTAGATACAATACAGTCAAACTGAAGTTGACTGTTCTATTTTTAAGAAAGAAAGGTGAATAATTTGCTAAAATTACAAATTGCTTGCTAGGCAAGTCTTCCTCCTTTGCACATGCAAATTCATCATCTTCTCTATTCTGTCCTATTGTGAAGGCATGCAAAAATCATCTCCTATGTGTAGGTCAAAAAGATGCAACCTTAGCCATATTTGCAAAATTAAGATGAAGTGGGGACCACCTTCTTTGTGCACATGTTCTAATTTCCTTCACTGCTCTGATAGTCACATGAGTGACACTTGCAAATTTTGTTTGAAACCCCATGTGGGGACCACCTTTGGTTTGAGATGCTGCCACATTGTGGACTTAGGCATAAGCATGTATATAATATAAAGGGGTTTACCCTTTTGGCTAGCCCACCATGCAATTTGATTCGCCACCTTTAGACCCCTTGGCACATAATACAATTTTCACCTTTTCGGTGATCATGGCATATAATATTGTTTTGATTTTTGGGGCATGGACTATAGTTTGGACTTTGTAAAGTCTCCTGCAATGATTAATTGGTTGGTCCACGTGGGCTGGCCCCTCTCCATGATGACTCGACCCTTTCCGGTCATAGGTGGTGGAAACCCTAACTGGGCTTGCATTTACTTGGTTTTTGATGAGCTCTGCTTGGCCCTTGATCTTTGCTTTGGTAGCATCGCCACCATTGATCTTCTAACTCGGGTTAGGGTCTATCCCTCGAGCATTTAATATGGTCGGTGGCATTTAATTGGGCTCTATCACCTTGGAACCAGTGTGGGCCGATCACCATTCGATCTGGCACTTGGCATTTGATGGGTCGTTGATCCTTAACCGTGGGTTAGGGTTTTGTAACCTCGGTTCAAATGCAAGGTTTATACTTGCGAGCTCGCATTTGGTCATTTCATTTGGTTTTTTTCACTTTCGTGAAAAGCCCTGAAAATTTTTTTGCTCACTCTGGATTTTGATGAAAGCTTGAGATTTGAGGTCTTTGAGCTTGTATTTTTGTTCCCGAGACCTTTGATGCCATTCGATTATGACTTGACATGCATTTTTTTGAAGAACTCGAAGGTATTTTCTTTTTTATTTTTTGGTTTCGACTTGTAGCTTGGATTTTCTTTTCTGTATATGATCTAAAGATCATTTTCTATTTATTTGTTTTTATCTTTGTAGACATTCGAATGATAAATCCTTGCTTTTCTTTCTGTTTGGTTTTCTGCTTTAGTTGTTAATGAGCTCAAAAACGAGCTAGAGAGGAAGTTCCACCATTCTTTTGCTTGTTTTTTTGTTTCATCCTTGGGAAATGGTGAGTTCCACCTATTTTCTTATCATAGCTTCTCTTTTCTAATTCGAGCTTTATTTCCGTAACCCTCGAATCTTGGAAATATTGGATTATAATATTCATTTGATAATGAAATTTCTTTGTGTTTTTTACAAAACTCATCTTTCTTACTTCATTGGAATTTGTAAGAATTTTCGAGCTTTTGATATTTAACTTGTAAACACTTGTAAAATATTGAACTCTTTCAACTCGTGGATTTTGAACTCCTTTTGGTATTTCACTTGTAGACACACTTGTTACTTGGAAGTGTTCATTTTTGGTTCTTTGATTTCTCGAAGTTCTGCTTTCTTCATGTAGTAGACGTATGCTTGTATTTTTGTCTATATTCTAAAGATGTAGTGAGAGGAACCTCACTTCTAGCATTGTTTTTGTATTCCTTCTTTGTAGACTTCGTACATTTCTTCTTCCTTTTGTAGATGTATACTTGACTTTTCGTTGAACCTTAAATATGTACATTTAGTTTTTACATGCTTTCTTTGTATACCTATATATCTCGATAAGTGAGCATTTGCGTTTCATTTCTTTACAAACTTTGGGTAGTTTGTATGAGTTCCTTCATTATTGTAGATTCATTCTTCTTTTCTAAATGCAACTCAATTTACTTTTGTGAGCTTCTGAATGCATATCTTAAATGAAAACTTGTTTATCCATATTTTTCTGATTCATTTCGTATGATGAATACTTCTTCCCCGAGCTTGGGAGTAAATCACTTCTTTGTGATTCATTTCCTTTCATTTCTGATGTAATGAAAGTAAACTTTCACTTTTGAAACTTGGAAAATAAGTACTTGCATTTTGATTGCAACCTGTCTCGTTTTTTTTCTTAGATGCAATCCATTATAATTTGTGTTGAACTCTGCTAGATATTCACTTGTCAAATCTTGTAGTTGGATATTCACTTCATCTTTCATGTAGATGCATTTGTTTCCAACCATTTAACTTGATAAAATAAGTATTCCATGCTTCCTGTTTGACTTGACTTGTTGATCCTGCTTCTGGAAGGCATGCTTTGGTTGAACACTTGCTGAGCTTTGTAGTTTACTCCTTCAGTGGAAGATGAATGCTATCTTGTGTATTCTGTAGCTTGACACTTGCATTCAGAATGATTTTCTGAAGTTATATGTTGTTTATTTGTTGCAAACATGATTGCATACTTTCTGTATAATGAAATAAATATTTCTTTTCTAGAAAATGAAGAAAATACTTAGTTTCTTTTTTATAATGGCACTTCACTTTTCAGTAAGTCATAGATAGCAATTATATTTCAATTTTTGCATTATTTCTCAATTCTTTTTTTTTTCTGGAAAAGTCCATTTTGCAAGGGGAAACTATGGAAATTTTTTTCCGAATCCTTCTCTCTCCAGATTCTTATGATTTGTTCCATTCTAAAAGATATAACATCTCTTTGCTTTTGTCTAATCACTTGAATAAGTTGTCCATGCTTAGCTTTACTTGATTCATTGCAACTTCTGAAAATCTGTAAAGTAGTTGCCTTTTGATTCACACTTGAATTTGGAAATTAAAAGGAACTTTTGATAGCTGTAGCATGATGAAAATCTGGAATACTTGTATGTTTCATTTGATCATGATATCAACTTAGAAGTGATGAAACATGTATTTTTCTTGACTGTTTTTATTCCTTTTGAAGCTCAGATAGCTTAGAAAGCAATGTAGTAGCTTAAAAGCATGTGTTTCAATTCTGTTTTAAATCAAAAGTCAATTTTACAAGGGGAGACTTTGCAAAAAAATTCCAAATCCTATTTTTCTCTCTCCCTTCCAGATTTTTTGATCCTGATTTGCAAAGATACCTCTTTCTTGACTCATTCTGATGCTTCTTTCTTCTGTAAACCATCTGAAAATGATATTTATCTTCATTCAGTAGATGTTTCCTTCTTAAATAGTTAAACTGATTTTCATTTAATGTTGCAACCTGTTCCTACAAAATTCAGAAATGAGTTAGAAATAAATAGGCTTTTGGCCTCTCTTGTATCCATGTGTTTTATTTCTTCTTCTTTCCTTCTTCTACAAACTGTTTCCAACTTCTTTCAAGTGTCATTTTCCACATCTGTTTCTTTTGCAAGTTGCTTCAAATTCTACCTTTCTAACCCAATCCTTAGCTTCTTTGATCTCTCTTGCTACTCATTTCACTTTATGTGCTCTGTCTCTTCTTTTGCTGCTAGCTCATCTATATTTCTTTCCTTCAAGTACCATTAGATGCATTGAACTTAGAATATGTATTTGCTTTAGAACATGAGCATTGGAATAACATTGTACCTTGAGCTCAATTTGACAGATACTTCTCTTGATTTTGTAGGTATTAGGAGATGGAGATGGAAGCGGAAGATGAGAGAGTTGAGATGGAGATGGAAAGAATGCGGAGCGGGGATAGAAGATGAAAAGGCAATGATGGGTTCCTTTTTACTCCTCTACTCTTGTTCTTTAGCACATGCAGTATTCTCATTTCCATGTATATGATGAGTCACTTAGTCATATCCCACGGCTTGTGTGGGAAAACTTATGATCTCTTATGAATAAAGCATTAAATTGAAATAATGAGTTGACTATCTCTTTCTGCATTCAGTTTTCCTTTGATTGTATAATGATGTAAGCAACTCAATATCTCAATAAAATGAATTAATATAAGAGATAAACTTAAAATGAATACCTGTAACTTCCATTAATAACCATTGAATGAGATGTGCCTCCTTGTATGTTGTTTGACTGCATTAAGCATATGCTCTTCATTTTGACTCCTTCCTACTACTTACATTTAGACATTATTGTCACTATTTGTTTGTCAATATTTTCTTGATGTAAGTAGTAGGAAAGGAGTCACTTGTAATCTTTTATGACAGCATAGATGGATGCAATTTCATTAATCACAAACAACTTTAATGAATACAGAGCAATAAATCTGATAAGCACAAAGATAATAACCATGAATCTGATTATTTGAAAACTGCCACTATGTCTATTGTTCCAAAACTATACACCTTACATACTCTGCAATCCGGTGTCTTCATCAAGATAACACACTGTCCTTCGGGGCTTGTGTTCTTTTCTGAGGATATTTGTGAAATTACAGACTATGTGAGTTGTTACGTTTTGTAACAACGCACATAGCTACGAGATTTCAATTAATCTCTTTCAAAATCAGCCATAACAAAATAATCTGATATAAATTCCTTGGCTTAGGTATACTTCACCAAAGCTATCCAGTAAGGAAAAGGAAATGTAGGTTTGTTTATCTAGATAAAGAATATTATTTTACAAGAAAATATAATTTGGAAAATTCATGCCCATTATAATAAGAAAATATGGTAAGAGAATGGTAAGAGAATTCAACAAAAACTAGGTGGTCTTGTAAGCAATTCATTTCAATAAACAATCGATGGTGTATAAGACTTGCATCTAGTAATGTTGAAGAGAAATCACCCTATTATAGTTTATTTTGAGTGGGGACTAAATTGGATATTCTTGGCTACATCAATTCAAGTTTATTTTGGTTGTCGCAAAATCTAGCTTGCCACTTTTAAGATGATTGGGCATGTATTTGTTGCATGGGAAAGCTGTGTAGTTTATAAAAGAAATGGCAACCACATTTAATGTGGGCAATTACATACCCGAATAGGATATAATTCTTCATGGTTGACTATCAAGGGCATCAAATCATTGTTTTTAACAATTTTTGTAAATGATTTTGTTTAAATGGTACTATCAAATTGGGTTTCATAGATTTGAGGCAAGTTGGTGGTTTGTGTGGATATATTTATAAATGATTGTGTTGTTTGATGTTAAGATGATGTAGATAGATTTTGCATGAATGTGTAGTATGTTGAAGCCATCCGTAATACATTTGCCAAATTTAGAGGGGCTTGCAATCTCTAGACTAGTATGTGAACCGATTTTTCTTCTTCGAGCTCTCTAAAAAGAAATGGCTAGAAATGATTATTTCTTTGTCCAAGATGAAGAGTGATGATTTTGAAAATGATTGTTTTGATAGATAAAGGATGGATCCATGGCACAAAAACCAACAGATTGAAGGAAGAAATCTTCAAGGAACTAGAAGAAATTGAAGAAGAAGAAGCCACATAAATCCTAGTACAAGACCTTTCACACAAGAGGTTTGTTTGCAACACTATCCAAACAAAAGAAGAGTTGAACTATGATTACATAACTCATTCCATCAATGATAGGTGTGCTCAATTTATTTAAGTAGAAATTAATGGAAGTTTTTTTATGCTCAAATAAACACACGAGGCCCCTTATCATTTGTCAAAGGTCCCATAATTAAAGATTGGGGAAAACTTAGAGAAGATCAAGTTTATGTGTCTTTTGATGCTCAGGGAAATTTCTTTGATATTAAATAATGTGAGCATAATTTTTGTGTGATAATTCAAGGGAAAGTTTTTGTCTATGATTTCTTCAAATATAATAATATACTTGTGAATTGTGTAAGACATTTGCAAGAACATTTAAACTTGATGGATCCAGGGAAATATGACTACAATTATAACACAAAAGGAACTTGATGGTAGAGTTGGGAAGGTTTTGAGCATTGGCACATTTTTGTAGATGTTGTGGTCTATGGAAGATGGAGAATAAGAAATCTTCGGAAGTAAAGAAGAGGAGGACAAGATCACATTGTTGTTGTAGACAAGTGAATGCCCTTACACCAAAGAATTATCCAACATTGAGGAGTTCGAGTGAGCCTAGAAGCTAAGTTAAAAACCTCAAAAGGTTAGTAGGATGACTTGAAGCCAAAACGATGTTTCATATGGAGATTAATATTACATACTTAATGTATACTTTCATATTAGACTAAATTAATTGTGAATTTAAATATGAAGCACCAGTTAAGACGTTAGGTTTGAAGACATTTGCACATTCTATAAATAATACCCATTGGAATGGTTACATAAGAATGTAAATTTTCTAAGCAATTTATAAAGACAATTTTTTTGTGCAAAGTATATGTATGACATTGTGAGACATTTTCACTTAACACACACACACACACATGCATGTTGTATGCATGTATATATGTGTGTGTGTGTGTGTGTGTGTGTGTGTGTGTGTGTGTGTGTGTGTGTGTGTGTGTGTGTGTGTGTGTGTGTGTGTGTGTGTGTGTGTGTGTGTGTGTGTATGTGTGTATACACACACACACACATATATATGTATATATACATGCATACATTTATAGTATATACATACATGCATGCATACATATACATATATATACACACAAACACACATCTACATACATATTGTTGTGCCCCACTCAACGTGAGTTCCAAAAAACACTTTAAAAGACAATAAATATCCCGATTGAAAATGGAAAAATAAATAAAGTGGTAATAATATATAGGACACTCGACGAATTGATGTTTCAAGCTCTGCCCAATCATCCAAGATCTTATTGATAACAACAAGCTTGAATTTCCCGAACCTAGCGACTCTCCACCTATTGTTGACAAGGGAAAACTCAAACTTTGTAATTACCAATAGTGTGACAAGAAAATAGTTGAACCTTTAACTAATCATATGTACCATGCGGTGCCTCCTGCTACATCATCGGAGGCCCTTGATTTCTTAGTTTCTCATACTAATGCATCACCACCGGTTATCTCTTTTTCCGATCACGACGATCATGTTAATTTCAAATTTAATCATTTACATATCCATGCATATATTGGTTTGACTTCCATTAACAATACTAAGGTAGAACCATCTTTGCCTATTAATGCATGCTCTATGCCACTTCTTTAGGCTATCGCTTACCCACCATCAAAAATCGAATACTTTATGAATAAACCCTATGGTGTCATCAAAGTATACGTTACGGTTTCTCCTCTTATTATGCTTGTGCCTTTCGTCGTTGGAAACACAAATTGACGGGTGCGACATGCTTCTTGGTCTCAATTGGATTCGTCGGTCTCGATCTATCATCTCTATGAATCACCTACATCTAAAATTTATTCATAACAATTAGGTTATCTTTATCGATGACATTCCTCCATATTTTCCATTATCATTATCCCTCGCACATTAGTTAGTACACCATCCACTTTATCTAACACATCACACTCTATGTTGCTCAAGGCACAATCCACTCCTAGTTCACCTACTCGTGCATTATCTACACGACCACACCACTCTGTTAGTCCTCCTAAGTACATGCCTATTCCTCGCATGGTTACAACATCTCGACATAAGTCAACACCTCGATTTATTCCATGCGGGTGCCCATCACCTTCATGCTCAGCATCATGTCGATCTCCATTGCCGCAACATTTTTTTATGCCACAAAATTCATCATATATTCATCCATCACATGCATATTGGCTTCACTCACCTGTACATCGTTCATCACCTATACCACCACTATTAGAGCATGGTCCTACGCTTTTGTCACCACATGCATCGGATGGAGGGCCTGTGTCCTTCATCATGTTATTGGATAGTTCAGAAATTCACACACACTTGGGGGAATAACATCTAATACATCTCCCCCATCTTAGCATCATCTCATCTTGCATAGTCATATATACATCTTAGTATCCACCATTACCCGAGGACACACTCTTGTGTTATGGTTTTGTTGAGGGCATCCTACACATGAACCTCACACACTTTGCACATACTAGGCATTACACATCACTTCTTCTCACACATCATATGTCTTGCATACTAAATTTAGTCTACATTACCACACCTTACACATTTTACATATCATATTAGTATTCATCACACATACATTACATGGTCGTCTATACTCATCACATATGCTACATACATGGACTATTCTACATCTACTTATCACACACATTTTACACTCTTAGGCTATACACATATCTTACATATTCATCACATGTCTATTACACTTTTATTGTTTATAGGGTTAACATCTTATATTACTCACCTTTCACATTGCATCACATGCATTTTCACATTATTTGCTATTTCCACACATTGCATTCTAGATAGTGTACATATCACACATTACATACTCATCACATGGTCATTTATTCTCATCACACATTTATGCGTTGCACTCACTACCCTTTGACACACTCTAGTTCCTCGGTCCATACTTGATTGCCGAGGGTTTACTTATCAAATGTACCTAATCATATTTACACGTTCATCATTCATCCTTCCATTATGTGACATACCTAGGTTAGTGACATACATTATAGGCTAAATGGTAACCTATTCCATCATCTTATAGTGGTATACACTTTTAGGCCACATCACCACTCTCTCTATTAATCTTGTAGTGATATATTCTTAGGGCTAAATCATCACTGCGTTTGATCATTCTCGTCGTGATATATGTTTCAGCTATACGGTTCACACATACATCATCTCTAGGCCGTATACTATCACCAATATACATACACATTCATCACAATGTGATAGACACAATACACACACCACGAGCATTTCCTGATGATACACTCTCATTTACGTTTCATTATTAACTGCTAAGGAGAAAACTAAATGAATTCCATTGCATACATTTCCATCCACTTCGGGGGCACGCGGCTCCTACCATCCATCTTGCATTCCATTCCATCCATCCACAACATACTGCATTGTCTTGGGGGCATTTAGTCTTTCTTACTTGTGCTTTTACATGTTCACTTTACTACACATGCTAGATTGATTACTTAAATGACATTATTTTTACCATACCCACATGCGCATTCACGTCTTTCTTTAGTTGTGATTGTAGATGCAGGTCTCCTATACGCAACATAGATGCTCACTTTCTACCACTCCTACAACAATCGCTTGGGGCATCCGCATTCATCTCATTATTGTTTCATGTTGTACTTAGCACTTTACATTACTTGGTTATATATACTTTTGACATATTGGTTATCTTTCTAACATGCTAACAGGCACTTCATGTGCATCATTTGTTTTGCAGGATTACATGTTACCATGACTATCTGTTTGTTTGTTTCTACTTGCTTGTACTTGTTTACTATTATATGCGAGGCCTTGCCCTATGTTTGGTGTGCACACTTGTTTAGTTGTATGCAGCCACTATGGCCTTTGAGTGTCTTGTGACATCGTGAGTGATGTCCCATGTTTTGACTCACTTTATGCGGTATACTTTGTCTTCTTACGTGTTTTACTATTTTCTTTGTAGCTTATACAATTTTACATAGCTTACACACTATCTTCTACATGCATGCTTGTTTGCATTGACACTTGTTTTTGGCTAGCCACTTGTTTGTGCATGCCTACCAAAAACTTTCTGGATACAACTTATGTGGTCGGTCCTCTCTTGAGGCCGCATCCTCTTATTCGCGACGTCACATGCACCCCTAGAGAGGGGGAATCAATTGGGGTTTTACATACTACATAAAGCTCTCTACTAGTACAGTTCAGTTCAGTTTACGCCCTTGGCATTGTAGGATATACAACGAGTGAGTTCAAACCAGTTTACGAACTCCATACACAATGACTTTTACATGATATGGTGTCCTTATCATTATGGGGAGCAATTAGAGGATTTGAGGTTACAGTGGGTGTGCCTCCCTACACTTCTTCAGCCAATGGCATTGGATCACCCAAAAAACCTATGAAGTACAAAGATCTCTTCATACATTTTTAGGGAAGTGGCTAAAGGTTAGAGAATAGCATAGATTTCTCTTTATACTTCTTCACCCAGAGTGGCGTGAGATTTCCCAAAAAAATCAAGATCAGATATCCTTCTACACTCTTTTTCTCGACATGGACCAGGTGCACATGTTCCATTTTTCATTTACGTATTTTACATTCACATGATTTTTACTATATACATGCGTCTTTTACATGTGTTTTTTACATAAACATGCGTATTTGACTACTCGATCGTTTTCTCCTTGCAAGTCCGACGGATGAGAAATAAGCAACAACAACAACAACACTATGCAACAACAGACTACATCACACATATCACGTTTGCATGTAGGTACACAACATTATGTGATAACTACATACATGTTTCCACCCTAGGTTCACTCTCATCACTTTTATACTTTTGCATCTTTAGTTTCCACGCTCCACTATTTCTCATTCTACGCTTTATCTAGTCCTTCGACACACTTTCTACATCATTCTACATAGACATCAGGTACACATCTCTATCTACTTTATGTTACCGAGTGTTCCGCTCACCAACATAAAGTGGGGGAAAATGTAGTCACTAAATTAAGCACTTTGGGTACTATTTAGTCTGGTCTCACAATACTATTTATAAGGTTCTTGAGTAAAGAAAATATCAATTAACCCCATATTTTGGCCATTTTACTTTGCTTTCTGTTGTCACTGCCAATCTCCTGCACATGCATGCCCAATCTATTTTTGTCATTTTGTGTTATTTTAGCCCTGATTGGTAATAGGCTGCCCTAGGCACCTGGTCCCACTTGGGGCGTCCCAAGCCTTTTCTCACTTTCCTGCCACTTTTTGGGCACTTTTTAGCCATTTCAAATTTTTATATTTCTTGTTGTCGGCCTCTTCAAGGTTAATTATGAAATTAGATCAATATAACCATATAAATATAAAGTTATGAGACCATAATGAGGGACCAAGCACTAAGCATTACTACTCCACCTAAGGTTGCATCCACTCTATAGGCATTTAGGAGCTCCATTGCATCCATCTAGCTCCATCACAAGGGACAAGGTTGGTTCATCTGCATCACACTTGCATAAGAGGGAAGTCTATTATATTCCATCCACCATTTATTACATTCTACATCTAGTTATTGCTCGTTACTTCACAAAGTGCGACTAACACTAGAGCATCTAGGACAATATTCACACAGACACTCAAAACTACATTTGGGTCCAAATGTAGTGTAATCACAATTTAGTAAGCCCACCATTGTAAAATGATGAGATCAGTCCAACCATTCATTTGCATCTTTTTTTTAAAGGTTTTTGGTCTTTTGTAGGTCTCTTCTTCATCATTAGTTACCAATGACACATAACATAGTGCAACAAACTTAACGTGACATACAACGAGGGTTTGGACTATCTAAGGGCCTTGTAAAATATAGTTTTGGATCTAATGCAAAGACCAAAGTGCCTTAACTATGGACAAGGGATCCCCAGGCGCCCCCATCCCTCTCCAGGCACCCCAGTCCAGCTAAAAAACTCAAACCTATTCTTTTCAAGACCTTATCATGTTCGTTCCTGACTCCAGATTATTCAGTTTATTTTACGACACAACTCCGATCATTCGTCTGAACCAATTAAGTTATTTTCTCACTTTTCTTACACATTAGGGTTTTCATTTTCATTAGCTTAGTTGCTTGGGTCACTTTACATATTTATGTACTATATTTATTTACTATTATTCATTGTTGTTCTTAGTTTAGATTAGCTATAAAATTCAGATTTTTATTTAAGCACTATCGTGCCTCCATACGTAGGTGGGTGTAGTCGAAGGAGATTGCAAATGACACTGCTTGCTTCGCTGTCCATGAGGTTGAGTCTCAACCACTCTCTAAGTATGCATTCAATTGATGCAAGACCTCTCTCGCTAATCCGCAGATTGAGTGAAATGTTGCGCAATCTCACGCCGTTGTGAAGAGACTCGAATGTGAGTAGTAAAGTGTGAGTCCTCATCTAGATTTATCTCCATGTCGGGATGAGGATCCTTTGTAATTGGCTTTGGATGTGCGGGAAGTTAATCCTAAAGGAACCCCATCATCGATGCATTGCGTCTAATATATGTAGCCCAAAATTAGTACTATGTGCCATTGATGATGGCCGCCCATGACCTCGAGCCGTTGTTGCACCTCTTTCGGTCTGCGTCTCATCATCCAACACGAGGGAAAATTGGTATATTAGAATCTTGTGGTAAAAATTAAAATAAAGTCGTTTTATTTAAATTTAACTACCCCAAAGTTAATTAACTAATCCCTATAGTTTTTGGTGTTGAAACCTCACTCGATACCAGGATGTTGTGCCCCACTCAACACAAGTTCCAAAAACATGTTAAAAGACAACCAAATATCTCGATTGAAGATGGGAAAAGTAATAAAGTGGTATATATATATATATATATATATATATATATATATGAAAATAAATAGTTATGCAATGGCTAAATAAATACTCATTACGAAGGCAACATGACTAAGTCGCAAAATATGACGCTTAATTCGAACCAATCCGCAATCACGAATGACTTGAAGGATTATAAACAATTTGTGTGCTATTAAAATAATGTCACAATAACGATGCGAGGTAAAAATTTAGTTTAACGCTACATTCGCCAATTATACGGATTACGATTATTTTTAAATGTGTCGATGATTACGATGTAACGACAATACATAAACACTTAAGTTACAATATAACATATCGCATCAGGAAGGATGGTGAGGTGAGATCAAATGTTTGTGGGAAGTCAAATTATCACCAAGGTAGTCATGGGTCCCATTTTGCCTCCAAAATGGACCCATGCCCTCAAGGACGAAAAATGCGGGTTAAAACAAATTTTAATTAATTTAATTATTTTAATTATCCCGCTAAGGGAATTCCACAACATGGGTTAGGTTAATTATATAAATTTAAACCATTTAAATTTAATTAACCCATTATGCTAACTTACCCGAAAATAACTAAATTTAATTTAATTATTTTATCCTAAGGAATCCCCAAATTATAAGCTAAGTCAAATAAATAACATTAAACCCTTTAATGGAATAAAACCATACCCAAACCAATTAAGTTTGCACACTCAATCTCATCCCTTGGATCTGGTTAAATATCCACCATAGGATCAAAAAGCACAAGATGGGATCCTGCGCAATGTGAGATTATTCTTAGTAGAGAACCTCTAAAGACAATCGGTATTGTTTTTTAATATATTGCATGAAAACGATCTACTTTAACTTACTTGAAAGGAAAGAGAAAGAGAGAACATGTTAGAAAAATAAAATAAAAGGTCAGTGATGTACCAAATAAGAAAAATGGTTAAAATGGTATGTTTTCCTATCTTCTAGCCACAAGGTTAATCACCACGCAACGAAAATGTATAAATAAGCATATTTAATCACATATACTAAAATGTGATCTCTATTTTATAGAGTAGCAAGACAAAAATTATAGGGTTGACAGACTAATAATCACATAATCAGGTACACTATAAATCACACATCATACCATGAATACGAGGCTCGACATTAAAATTTATACATTAATAGAGATCTAAGATCAAATCAAATGAAATAAGTTGAATAAATGCTAAAGCTTCAATAAAAAAACCAAATTGAATTCTCGAATTCTAAAAGAAAAATGAAAAAATTAAGGATCCAATCCCTTTTAAAATTATAGCTTCAACCCTCATATAATGGGAAGAAGATAAAAAAGAGAACATTTAATTCTAGGTGCTTTCAGTAGATTCGGGTGGCTTGAGTTCATTTGTCTCCTTTCAAATATTTTCCTATGCTTTTCCTTCGCTAATAGATGCATAGCTAGCCTTTCTTCCCATGAGCCTCTTATTGGGCAAAGGCTTTAAATTAACTTATGGTAGTTCACTATAATTGAAAAAGCTTTGATATATGCACATGAAGGTTTTACATTTAGTTAGGTTTGAAATATTTGGGATTTTCTAATGTGTAAGCTTACACATTATTTAAATCGGGGGATCCGTTGATAAAGTTTTTCGAATTAACCAATGAAATCTCTTTAGCATGGAGAATTGATAAAGCTTTGGCTAGATATTTTATTGCAAGGAAAATTAATGTTGAGGAATGAAGCGTTGTGTGAAATTTCTTAACATTTTTGTGATTCAAATGGGAAGCTTACCTAGTAAGCATCGAACCTAAAGCGGCAATATTAATTGGGCATATAACTTAAGAAAATCTAATTTTGTTTAATGTGTTTCTCCCAAATCTTATTTTTGGCTCTACAATTCAAAATTAGAGTCTGGGGACGTTAGCCTCCAGGGCGGCCAATGGAACCCACTCTTATGGGGTCAAAGGGCAAAGCCCTTAGAGCGTTCCTTGTCATACTACATGGCAAGGTCTAGTGGCAATATTCCTCGAAGCCGTACAATTTAAACTTGACCCAACCATCAAACTATGATGAGAAAATAAATTTTTCACTATTTCTTGTTGCTCTTAAAAACCCATATTTTGCAGCTTGTACTTTGTATATTATCGTGTTGCAAACTCATTCATACAATGTTTGGTTGAAAAATGATTGTGTTGCATGTTGGATGTAACTCTACTTATCGGATAGTAAGTAAAATATATTTTTGGAAGAAAAGCTATGTTTTTAAGACACAATTTATGTATAAGTTTTAAAAGAAACACCTTCATCGACACCTCTCATCCTTTTGATTTTTCAATTTCTACTTGTCTTAGTCAATTTTTCTCAAAATAAAGCACACACCTTATTTTTTTATAAACACCACCATACTTCCCTTGGCCAATAGCATTAGGGTTCTTGTGATGTATAAAGCAATTCCAACCAAAATATCTAAAGGAGATCTAATGGTTAGGTTGGGCTCCTTTTAAATCATTCATATAAAGTTTCCTTTCCTTGGCCTTTTTTGCCTTTGTGGGAACATAATATGTAATGATTTGTTTCCCCCTCATTTTAGCTCCAAATGCTCTACAAATTTATCATAATGATGTCAAGATGGACTAGAAGAAGGGCACCTTCAATTTTTGGTCAGATTTCCTTTGCGAAAATCTATTCATATATGAAATTAATCTCTTTTTAAAATTTGTATTCTCTTTTGTTTTTGAATTTTAGCTATGATATTCTTTATGGTTTTTTGTGAATTCTAAGTTCCAATGAAGTTCATCTTTGAACACTACTCATAACTTATAGACAAAAATACATATTTCAAGTGAAATATGTATTTTGATGTAAACAACATCTTACTATGCAAAAAAAGGAAATCATACTCTAACCAACCATTAACACTAAGGAGAAATACCTTCTCTCTCGTAGGGATGAAGTTGACCATGAGATTGATCCTATTGAGGTGAGATCAAGATATGAGAAGAATTAAAAATGTTTTGAGTCCTTTGGCTCTTTTTTCTCCTCTAACTTCATCCCTACCATTGCAATGCATCCATTTTTCACTTGGAAATTATTTTAGTGGATACTCGAAATTAGAGGTATGTTCTTTTCGTTGGACCTAATGCTTTATGTGAAAAAGAGACTTATTTATATCTATACACAACGAACCTTTGTGTTCAAGATTTTTAGGAACACGATCCTCTTCATCATCAGAACATGTTCATAATGATATCTCCATTTTTTTCTCGTCATCAAATAAAGAGAAATCATGATCAAGAACAAAAAACTCATCTAAGGAGCTTTTGGATGGGTTAACTTCATCGTAAGTGATATAAATTGTAAATTGGAGGCAAATCTCCTACATCATGCTCTACTTCTAAGCCTTTTCTTTCTTGATGTTGAAGAAAGAAACCATTATTTTGCATTCACTCCCCATGCATAAATCTTGATTTTTAGTTATTTATTGCTTTTTCATCATTGCTCCACTAAGGCCCAAGAATAAATTGAATTAAAAAAGCATAAATTCATTTTTTTCTTGTATGCAATATGTATGAGGATGTATATAAGATTCGAGTTGTTGGATGGCCAGTTGACTTGTTAAAATCAAGCACTGATTAGAAATTTTGCAATCATGCTTTCCATCTTAGCTAATGAGTTATGATTTAACTTGAAAGAACTGTCATGAGCAAGTGGGTTGTAATTGGAAACTTTACATGGTTGGGTATGCAATGATTCAAGCCTTATTATGGAAATTATACTAACTTGCACGAGGATCCTCTCACTGACAACAATGTTATAAGCTTGGAGAAGTGTTATCCCATACATAAAATAGTTGTATGATAAGCAAAATTTGAATTGCTTTTTATTTTAAAAAGACTTAAATAAAAAGATATAGACAAGAGTAATTCATACCCAGTTTTTACTCTAACTCGAATTATTATGTGTTGATATAGTTCTAATTAGGATTTGAATATAGAAAGAATGCACATTTATATTATTAAATTAAATATACTGATTTGAACATACAATAAATGATAAAGATGTGTGATCAATTAGGGTACATTTTAAATATAGTCATAAGAAGATGATGTGCTTAACGTTTTTTTGCATTTCAATGACTTATATGGACATAAAACTTAGATAAATTAAAAATAATTATTATTAGATGATTGACCTCCTGAATTGGATTTGTATTTTCCTTTAGACAAAATTGGCGGTAGGGGACAAAAACGATAGTCTCTCTTGTCCAAGTTGTACAAAATTTTTATGCTCTGTAAAATAATTATGTGGATCTGTACAACTTTTTGCACTTATCGAATGTGTTTCTCTATGTGTGATCTGAAATCTAATATGCACATAAGTTAATGAAATTAGTCTTCCCCAGTAAAACCAAAGCTTCTTGGAAGTCCTATTGTAGAAGAAAAAAGAGATGTTAGAGAAAAATGCAAACTAGAAATCAAAGTAGATCAATTCTGATCTAACACTCTCTCACCTACCTCATATTGAGTGTGATACGGGAAAGAAATTGCTATACATGTACTTACCCACTAGCTGTAAATGCTCTTCCTTTGTAGCTTTGTATGTGCTCAAGATGTTGTTTTAATACTTCAGATTTGTGGATTCATCCGGATAACACCTCCCCTTGATAACTTGGTTTCTATATACTGGATGAAGGATGGGTTGATTGGATTGGATGATTGAAGATGATAGAAATGAATTGATTGGATGAATAAAAGAGCATAGTTTTTCTATGGATTCTTAAGATGGATCTCATGGAGAAGGAGATATCAATTTATAGTTAATGGGTGGAAGATCAATGGCTAAGATGAAGACATATTGGATTTAGATCAATGATGGAGGATTCATGAGAGGATTGGAATTCTCTAGAATGGAGAATTCTAGAATTTGAATTCAAATTCCATGGAGGGAAGAAGCTCCATTGAATTAAAAATTCAATGGAAGGAGAAGGTGAGAGAGGCTTCTAGATTTAGAAGCCTCTAGATTTAGAGGTGAGGATGTGATTATGATTAAAATTATGTTAGGTTAAATAAATATGATTAGGGATGTGATTTGGTGAAAGGCTAGGTGTAGGGATGTGTAGGGTAGGTGGTAGGTGAGATGTAGGAATATTAAATTCCTAAAAATGTTAATGAGGATTATAACAGGATAATAAGATATAATAATGAAATAAAAGGGATTAAGGATGAAATGAGATAAATGATGAAAGGTAAATGTGATAAAAGGGATTTTTGATGGGATAAATGATAAAATGGAATATTTAGATAAATGATGAAATATTAGAATAAAGGGATTAATGCAAAATTAATAATAATTAATCTTGTGATTAATTATTATATGGATTTAGATGATGTTGCGGGACAAATTAATCGTAATTGATCATGTCGACATTTTAGATGTCTACATTTTCCCCCTCTTTGAAGTGTTATTGTGGAGCAATGACAATTCAAATAAAAAAAAAGAAGATGTTAGGATGGTGATATGATTATCCCCTCGAGGGGTTAGGCGGGGAGGAACGAGTTGGGTAACCACTCAAAAAGAGGAGAGGCCGGAGTGAGTGAATGAGATTATGAGAAGATTAGAGGATTAGGAGAGAGGATGGGAAGATTAGAGGATTAGGAGATATTGGATTTTGGATTATAGGGTGCCCTAATCAAGGGGTGGATATTTTGAGGATTTTAGTTTAAAAGATTCCTAAGTCAACAATGTATGACAAGGGTGGAGATTTAGGACTTAAATTCGAGGATGCCCCGAGATAAGGGGTGAGGATTTTGGATTTGTGGATTATAGGATGTTGGATTTAATGATGCTAGATTTTGGATGAGAGGATGTTGGATTATAAGATTCCCCAATCAAGGGGTTGAGATGTTGAGGATTCAGGATTTAGAGGATGCCCCAGTCAATGATGTATGACAAGGGTGAAGATTTTAGGTTTAGGATGATGCCCTAGTCAAGGGGTTAGGATTTGAGGATGTTGGATTTTAGATGTTGGATTTGAGGATGTTAGATGTTGAGATGCCCTAGTCAAGGGGTGAGGTTTTGAGGTTTTTGGATTATAGGATGTGGGATTGTTGGATTTGAATATGTTAGATGTTGAGATGCCCCAATCAAGGGGTGAGGATTTTGGATGTGGAAATTGATTGATTGATGAAAGGATTGAGTGGATAGGAGGAGGATGATAGATTGTTAGTTGGATGATGATGAGGGTTAGGTGTGAATGATGATAAGGCTAAAAGATGATGATAGAAGGGGGTGTGCTACTAGAAAGTGCCCATTGTTATCATCATTAGTAGTGTTATGAATGTGGCATAAAGAAAGATGCACCAAGGTATAAAGACCATGATGACTGAGTTGCCAAATGCCCTTGTCCTCATATCATTGGACAAATTAATATTAAATATGGTCCTCATATCATTAGACCGATGAACATAAAAAAGATGGTCCTCATATCATTGGACCATGTAAATAAAAAGAAAAAAATGACCTCATATCATCGACCAAAATGTAAATGTAGACAAACAAACAAACATACATTACATTTTTGTATTTTTTTTTGTATTGTTTTGATTTTGATTTTTAGATTTTGATTTTTTGATTTTGTTTAGATTTTTTTGATGTTTTGGATGTTTAGATTTTTAGATGTTTTGATTTTTAGATTTTTTTTAGATGTTTGGATTTTTGGATTTTGGATTTTAGGATTGTGGATTTTGTGGATTTTGAGATTTTGGATTGTGGTGTTAGATGTCTCGATGAATTTTTGGTCCCATTTGGGATGTGGGTGATGGTGGAAGATAGGTAAGAGGAAAGGATTCATGATGGGATAACTCATGGGGGGATGGGAATGGATGTGAGGTGGGATGTGAATTTCTCCTATAATTCACAAAAATTGTTTGATAGGATGAAAAGGAAGGATTGGAAATTGGATAGGATGGATGGGGAGATAATATAGGATGATGTGGTATAGGATAAGGGATGTGGATGGGTTGATATATATGCCCCTTATATTATAAGATGGATTAGATGGATAGATGTGGTGTGCCCCCAAGTGTAAAGTAGGGTGACCTATGTGGATGGATGGATGGGTTTGATTTGCCCCTAAGGTGTAGGGTAGGATGGGAAGTGAGGGTGTCTAAAATGGATGATGCCCCCAGTGGATGATAGTAAGATTTCCCCTAGTCATGATGATGATGTTTCGAAGGGACGTGAGGAGGATTGGATGAAAAGGAAAGGATCATCGTCTGCCCACGGATGTTCGATCCTAGGAAAAATGATGTGGATGTGATGGATGGAAGGAAAATAACATCAGTGATGAACAAAAGATGAGCCTAATGACACATGTTGTAAGGCAAGAGTGACTAAAAAAAAGTGTGACCAAGGTCTAAAAATACCTGACAACATGCAAGCCTATGTCTCTATGAGATCAAAGTGTGTGTGATTGTGATGGTTAATTACCACTTGAAGTGAAGACTTAATGGGTAGTATGTGAAGAAAAACTAGCCAATGTATAGGGAGTGATTAAGTCAAGTAGGTTGATGGAAGGTGAATGGAAGGTTAAGCCATGCATTTCTCATTGCCTAAAGGCATCCATAGCCCGATGATGAGATACATCTGATTCTTGTCACAACATTTCTCTATGCCATAGCCAAGCATCCATAGCCCAGTAGAGTTGCTAGAAACACCCCTAGAGAGAGTCTTGAGGTGGATTTTATTTGATATTTTTATATTTTGATATGATTTTTTTTTTTTTTGATATTTTGATTTTTTTTTTACATAAAGAGAGTTCCACTCTCTTGAGAACTCTCAAGGGGTTAAGAATCACTAGTGGCTTGATGGGGGATGGAAATGAGTGTGAGTGATGACATTGGATAGAGTGTCAAAAGATGCACCCAAGGTCTTCACCACAAAGTTGATTAAGTGTGTTAAAGTGTGTGGATCTCTAGGAGGACAATTGTGCTTGAATGTTGGAGGTAATGATAGACCAAGGTCACATAATTGTAGTAGGTATTATTGGCTTACAACATGTGTGAAAGTTGATCAAGTGTTCAAATGAATGGATTGAAGTGGATATGAATGGATGTGATGATAATAATGGATTAGATGCAAAGGATTTGGATGTTGGATGGAAGGAGGATGAGTGGGAAGGAAATAACATCCATGCATGCGGTGATGAATTATGTGCTCAATCCATTTTAGGTGTTTGGTATTTATAGGGGGATTAAATGATTTGTGATTGGGTTGAGTGGTTGGGATAGGTAGGATCAAAAATATTGGTAGAAATGGGTTGTGATGGAGTAGTGGGAGGGACATTTTTAGTGTTAGGTTTATAACCTAAGCCTAAATGACCTGATTTTGATGAAGGGAGATGGGTTCATGAATGCCTTGTTCATGGATGCCTAAGCCTTTTCCTCGATGTTTCATATTAGTGAACATATTTTTGGCTATAGGGTATGAAGTGGATGGAGAAGATGATGCCATGTGGTCATCATGAGACTGGGGGTTGTAATTTTATCATCCACTAAGAGGTCGGACTTAACAAAGGATGGGAGGTGAGATTTGTTTTGTTTTTGGTTGGTGAGGGATGTTTGGATGTACGATGAGATTTGGATGGTTGAACAATGTTTGGATGTCGAGTGGGATTTGGATGGTGGATGATGGTTAGGGAGAGGATTGGGATGGAAAGGTGGTGGATAAAGAGGTATAAGGATAAGAATTCCTTGGTTAATGAGGTTTTGGACATAAGACCTAAATTGCATGCAATGATTGGTCGAATGTCCATGGGTGTGATGGAAGTCACAATAATAGTGTTCCCGATACCAAGATGGTTTGGGAAGGTTTTGATTGTGTGATTTGATTGGGGGATGGATGATCATGTTGAAGGTTTTTAGATGATGGAAGATGGTGGTCAAGGATTCTCCTAAAGGAGTGAAGTGGTTTGGGTTAAATGGTTTTGGGGAGTAGAAGTAATGGTTTGGAGGGAGTAAAGTAAAGGTGGTGTGATTAAAGGGTGGATTATGAGATGTTTTGGTTGATTTGGATTTATGAGTTGGATTAGATTGTTGTGGTCTTAGAAGATGAAGGGGATGGATTAGGCTTGGGGGCTGAAGTGGATGGTTTTGGGCTTGGAGGCCAAAGTAGATTTGGTTGATTTTGGATTGGTTGGAGTATGTGGTTTTGAGGTAGATGGTTTTGGCTTAGGATTATATTGTTTGGGATTAGTAGATGTAGATGAAGGGGATGGGGTAGATTTAGATGAAGGGGATGGGTGATATGGGGGTCACATTAGATTTGGGTGATGTTGGGGATGAAGGAGATTTGGGAGATGGGTGTGGTGTAGGAACCACATTAGATTTGGTTGATTTAGGGGATGAAGTAGATGAAGGTGGCATAAGAGCCTCATTAGATTGGGTAGGAGATGGGGTGGGAGAGGATTGGGATTGGATTTGTTAGGTTTGGGATTGGTGACTTAGGAGTTCACTTTAGATGTTTTAGGATTGGGGGATGGTGGATGAAATAGGATTAGAGGATAGGATAGTGTGAGGTTTAGGTGATGAAGGGGATGGATTAGATTAGATGTGGATGAAGATGATGAGGGTGGCATAGGAGCCACATTGGATGGTTTAGGATTAGGGGTAGAAGGGGATGAGGGTGACTTAGAAGTCATGGTGGATGAGATAGTATTGGGCTTAGGTGATGGAGGGGATGAAATAGGCTTAGGATGAATTTGATGATGGTTTAGGGGATGTGGGACTATCTAGGAGAAATTTTATAGGATTGGATTGGGGTGATGAAGATGATGAGGATGGAGGACTAAGATGAGATGTGGGGATGATGATTTTTGGATTAAGTTGTTGTGATTGTTGTGGATATGTGAATGGGACTCGATGATAGGTTTTATGATGATTGGATTTAGGAGTTGAGGTTTTGGATGATGGTGGATTATTTGTATGAGTTTTTATGGGAGGAAGGTGTAGGTCATGATGATTGATAGGGGATTTGGAGGTTGGGGTTTGGGATGGTTGTGTGGGTTTGGGATTGGTGGCTAGATTAGAAGGACATAAAGGAGGTCCTCTTGGTCTAGGTCAAAGTTAGTGAGGTGGTCAAAGTCGATGTAATTAGGCTTGTGGGGATAGTGGTTTATGTTGATTAGGTCGAGGTGTGGATTGAGATGATTTGGGTTCCTCAAGGAGGAGGTCAATGGGGTGAGGGGTAGGGATCTTAGAAAGGGGAAATTGTGGATGGGGTTGGTTAGGAGATGATGGTTTAGGAGGTGATTGGTTGATTGAAGATTTAAGATTGATATTTGTTGATTAAGTTGTTGGATGGTTTTTAGGATGTTAGGATCAACATGGGATGGTTGATTTGGATGACGAGGAGAGGATTGGTTGAGGTAGGATGTTAAGTTTGAGATTTGTTTATTAAGGTGTTGGATAGTGTGTGGGATTCAAGTGAGATGGTTGACTTTGATGGGTGGGGATGATGGGATAGATTGGTTGATGGATTTAGAAAAGAGGTAGGGGTTTGATGTTGGTTTGGAGAGGATGGGGATTGAGGATCAAAGGCCATGGTTAGATAGGATGTGTGGGGGATTAGATTTGGATTAGGATTGATTAAGGATGGTGATGGGATTAGGATTTGGATTGTGTGATTAAGATGATTAATTATGATGATGTTTGATTGATTAAAATTTTAATGTGATAAGATGGTTAAGGGTGTTCACAAGAACATAACAAACATGCAACACACACCCTAACTAGTCAAGTGGGATTTGCAATCAAGCTATAGCCCACTTTCAATACCACACACCAACGATGGTGCCATAATTGGCTCTCCACCTATGTGCCAATGTGGGGTCGGCTAGCGAGTGATCTTAGGGAGTGTGGCCTCCTTGCACTATAGCTTAATATGCGGCCAAGAGGTTGCCTAGTCTAGGATGCACGAGCTCACTAGGGGAGTCCCTATATACCTTGTGGTATGTGGGGCCCAAGTCCATGTTGCAAGGATGTTGTCTAAGGCCTGGGTATTGGGACATGAAAGCCCCTCACTTCACATCGCTCTTAAAATAAGAAATCACTTAGCCAATAATGATAGTTGTCCTTGAATTTATATACCCCTGTCTAGAACACGGGGTGTGTCTACGTGCGTGGAGATGAAGCCCATGGTCACGAGACCCCTAGGACTATGGAAAGTGTGTGGATATCACTTCCACATCACGTTTCCCCTATAAATGAAAAAAGGAAAGGCTAGCCACTTTTGATCCTCAAGATCGTCTTAGGACGCGAGAGGAGAGCATACATGGTTTTTCCTTTGGGATGAACAAACAAACAAAGGAAAACACACAAAAATGATGATAAATGCAAGAAAATGGATGTAAGATAAAATGATTAAAAATTATGTAATGGGGTCTTCAAGAGGAGGCCCTAAAAAAAAGGATTAGTAGTTTGTTTTTTAATATCCCCAAATATTCTTGGAACAATCATGCTACAAAAAAAATGGTTAGTAGTTTTAGATTGTCGAACACGGGGTATGTTACGTATGTGGAGATGAAAATTGTGGTCATGAAACCCATAGGACTATGGAATGTATGTGGATACCTTCTTCGACATCAAGTTTCCCTATAAATAAAATGGAAAGGCTAGCCACTTTTTGATCCTCAAGATTGTTAGGACGCAAAGGAGAGCATACATGGTTTTGCCTTTGGGTTGAACAAATGAAACAAAGAAAAACACACAAATAAGATGATAAATGAAAGAAAATGGATGTAAGATAAAATGATTAAAAATTATGTAATGGGGTATTCAAGAGGAGGCCTTACAAAACCAAGGTTTAGTAGTTTGTTAATATCCCCAAATATATTGGAACAATCATGCTACAAAACAAAAAATGGTTAGTAGTTTTAGATTTATTTTTTTTTTATGTAAGCATAGAAAGCTGCTTTGCACACAAAGTGTTAGTAGTTTAGAACAAAAAAAGATAACTTAATGTGTAGTTAAAATGGCTATATTTAGGAAAATGAAAACCATGAATAAATTATCTTCTAAAATATGAAATTAACACTTTTAATCCATAGATATTTTCAATACCTTTTCGGGAAAAAACGGAGTCGTTTTGAGTTCGGGATCAAAAGTTATGGCTCTCGAAGGTAAGAAAAAAAAGGCAAAAAAAAAAAAAGTGCTAAAACAAGTCAAATGCAAATGCACTTGAAAACATTGCAAATGTGTTGTTATGTGTCAAAATGTGCCAAAACCTACACAACAAGAACTAGAAGGCACAAATGCATTGTTATATGTCACAAATGCACTACTTCATGCAAAAATGCACCAAAAAAGCATGCACAACCAAAAAAAAAGGCACAAATGTGTTGTTTGTGGGAAAAAATGTTGTTTATAGTATGGAAAATGTGATGTTTATAGAGAAAATGTGCTAAAACGGATGATTGGAAAAAATTTGAAAATTTAAGGTGCAAATGATCACGAATTTTTTTGAAATTTGGACAACTTATTTATAACACTAAATGCTATTAAAAAAAATAAAAATTTGGGGTAAGCCCCATGGTGGGTGCCAAAATGTAGACAAAAAAGAGATGTTAGAGCAAAATGAAAACTATAAATCAAAGTAGATCAATTCCTAATCTAACACTCTATCACCTACCTCAGATTGAGCGTGATAAGAAAGAAAAGATATTGCTATATACTTGCACTTACCTACTACATGCAATGCTCTTCCTTTGATTTTGGATGTGCTCTTGATGTTGTTGTTGAGTGCTTCAAATTTGTGGATTCATTTTGGACAACACCTCCCCTTGATAACTTGGTTGCTTGATTGATTCTTGATGAAGGATGATGGTTGATTGTGATTAGATAATGATGATTGAAAATGATATAAATGGATTGATTGATGAATAAAATAGTATATTTTTTTATGGGTTCTTAAAATGGCTCTGGAGGAGGAGAGATCAATTTATAGTTAATGGGTGGAGGATTCAATGGCTAAGATGAAGCCATGTTGGATTTAGATCAATGGTGGAGGATTCATGAGAGGATTGGAATTCTAGAATGGAGAATTCTAGAATTTGAATTCAAATTCCATGGAGGGAAGAAGCTTCCATTGAATTAAAAATTCAATGGAAGGAGAAGGTTAGAGAGGCTTCTAGATTTAGAAGCCTCTAGATTTAGAGGTGAGGATGTGATTAGGATTAGGATTAGATTAGGTTAATAAATATGATTAGGGATGTGATTTGATGGAAAGGATAGGTGTAGGGATGTGTAGGGTAGGTGGTAGGTGAGATGTAGGAATATTAAATTCCTAGAAAATGTTAATAGGGATTATAATAGGATAATAGGATATAATAATGAAATAAAAGGGATTAAGGATGAAATGAGATAAATGATAAATGATGAAAGGGTAAATGTGATAAAATATATTTTAATGGGATAAATGATAAAATGGAATATTTAGATAAATGATGAAATATTAGAATAAAGGGATTAATGATGAAATTAATAATAATTAATCTTGCGATTAATTATTATATGGATTTAGATGATGTTGAGGGGCGGATTGATGTCTTGAAGGTAAAGACCAAGTGTAAGAACCACGTTATCGAGTCAATGAGTGGGGTTTTATTTGTATATATATTGCTTCAAAGGTAATATTTTGGTAAGGCCAACCTAAAGTAAAAATATTGACTTGTATAAATATATTCATGTGCAAATATGACCATTAAAAATATAAGGATTTAATCAACAAGAATGTGTCATGATCAAAAATCGATCTTGTCCCCTGCATGACAGCTTTGTCCTATAAGGTTGAGTGGTGAAACAACAATATACAAAATTTTGCACATGAGCTATAAGGTATTTTTGACTGATAGGAGTGTTCCTATAGGTTATTGAGTAGATTGATGGATCTAACTCATTACAAGCTTTAGGATAAGACGAGATAATGAGTTTGAGCTCACTTTATTGGCACAAGTCATGTATAAGGGATATAATCCAAAACCAACATTATCAAATATCACATGACCAAATTTTGGTGTTTACAATACCAAATAAGTTTTTAATAAAATACAAAGTGCACACCAAAGTATCATGACTAAAAGGCCTACCTCAATGTCAATTTGCTACAATTCTAGCTCATAAAGACTCTTTTCCCTAAGAATGCTAAAATACTATTAAAAACAAACATTTAAATGAGAAAAGTTGACTCTCGCCATTTTTGGATTTTCTATTGCATCTTATGTATGGCCCTTTGTATTATTGGAAAATGACAATTTTTATGATAAAATGGATGCACCTGTTCTTTAACATGATACATGTATGTATTGGCCTTTCATTGTTATAAATTTAGGCTTAAAGACTCAATCACCAAAGTGGTGTGGTATTGCATGTAAAAAGGATTACGCCATTTTTAATCCCATATTGGTTGTAAGGAGTCATATTCATGACTTTACATGCCTAAGGACTTATCTTTGTAGCATTCAAGTATGACAATTTTCCCCCACATAAGCGAGAAATTTTGGGACCCTCAAATTACGCGAGTCTTATTATTATGTGCAATAGGATCAAATGAACCATAGTTTAGACTTGATATTCTAGTGCATTGTTCCATGTTATTATTTGGATAAATTTTCCTACCTTTAGATTGTTGTTAGGAGAATAGTAAGAGGCACTACACTTGGTATTAAAGCTCAATTTCAACATCAGAATATCTTAAGGAAATCATTACATGGGTCTTACCCTATTTACCCTGATGATGTGCATGAAACGATGTGATTAATAGACAATGTCATAAGAGGAAAGGGGACAATAAGAAACTACAATAGATGCAAGTATAAAAGATCTAATTGTATAGATGTGATAAGCTATTAAAATAAAGTATGAGATGTAGGATAATATAGTAGGTGAGTGGGTAGAGAAATAATGCATGAAATACATGGTCGAACATTATAGACCAAATATACAAATATGAAGATATTATAGTTGAAGTTGAGGTGTAAAATAGAAATTCCAATAATTAAAATTTTTATTGTCCTCATATTATACATATGAAAAATAAGGAAATAAATGTATAACTTTAGTGAGAATGCGTATGTGGTAGTAACAACATTATGTTAGTTTTTGAACACGAGAGAGGGTGATTCTAACCCATGGTAATCTTTTGCAATGGATTGAAATAATTATCATTGAAGGGTTGGAATAATAAGTATTTTATTGTCCAAGATTATCATGTTTTTGTTTATTTCTTGAGATCGGGAAGGACATTAAGTCACCTTAGTCACTTGCAATCTCTTCCTAATGTCACCCATAAAATATCCCATAAAAAGGTTTGATATTTTTTAATGTATGTTTCTTCTCTAAACAAATCTTCTTGATATATATGTCAAAATACCTTGTCATTTTGTCACTCTCAAAATTTAAAATAATAATATAAAACTAAAGCAACATGTCATAGTTAGAATAAAACTTTCAATAGGAAAATAAAATCTACCTAGTGCTCATATGAACAAGCACTAGAGGGGCTCATTATTGCTAATTCTTTGTGCATCACTTGTTTTCTTGCAATTAGTCGAGTTTAAAACTGAAAGAGGGGACACAAAGTGTTATAAGAAGCCAACATTACGGTTGGGTTTCGAACCTAGAACCTATTGGATTTTCCCCATTTTTATTTTGGCCCCTTTAAGTGAAAATTACACTCACATAAATATTGCAAACATGACCAAGATGATAAAGTGGAGCACAAACAACAAATATTATTTTGGGTAGGAACAATTTGAGCCATGGAACAAGTGTGAGACATGCAAATATTTAATTCCCACAATTTTCTTTTCAACATTCCATTTATGCCTTCATCTTATCCAAAAAATTAAACGTCAGTACAATCAAAAACCTTGACAAAGATAAACCATAAATGATTAGAAATAACAAACCCCATATTCCCCATATTTTCTCAAAAACATTGTTACCATCAACAGGTAAGGGTTGGTTGTCTCGCACACTAGAACCGATTGAAAATTTAACAACAATGTTGATGGATTTTTTTGTGATATTTTATCTCTTGACATAGAGGATAAGTCGGATGATGGTGATGAGTTGGAGGGCATAATGGGAAATGACAAAGCATGTCATGTTAAAACATATACAAGGTTCTTATTTGCAGTTGTAGTGAAAGAGACTTTACAAATCCTTTGAGTTCACAAAGAATGTGAATGTCATATTCAATGTGATTAACTAAAATAGAAATATTCTAGTGTAATCTAATGTTATAGGAGCAATAAAATGACTGAATAAATGGAACAATAAAATACCAAAATACACCAAAGAAAACTAAGATAGAAAATATAAAACCCTAATGTGCAAGAAGGGTCAAGAAAAGCCTTAGCTGATTTGTAGATGTCACGAGACTGTGTCGTAGTTATGAGAAGGTGAACAAGAGGAGGAAATGACCACACAGAAGCTTGAGAAAACATAGATCTAAGCTATTGACTAGACTAGGGCTCTTGGAGAGGAATAGGGGCACCTGTGGGCGCCCTAGCTTGAGATATGGGTGCCCTGGTTTGTGAAAATGGCCAAGAAACCTCCTATGGAGAGTCATTGTATGTTCACTAGTGTTCGATTCCTATCGCATGAATGTCACCGTATGGTCACCAATTTCACTGTAAGACCTGTAATAAAGAATCACTTGCAAAACCCCAAACAAAGCATCAAAACCCTAAAAAAGAAAGATTCATATGAAGGGGTCGATTGTCCTCAACGGCCACAATGGTGGACTTACTAACTGAATGCTACACTACATCTCAGACCCAATGTATTTCTAGGTGTGTGTGTGTGCAATCGTTCCCTAGGTTGCTCTTGTGTTAGTCACACTTTGTGAAGTAGTGAGAAAATAACTAGATGTAGAATGTAGTAAATGTGTGCATGGAAATAATAGACTCCCCTCATATGAAGTGTGATGTAGATGAACCATCCTTGTGTGCCTTATGATGGAGCTAGATGGATGCAAATGTAGCTTTAGATGCCTTTGATGGATGCAAATCTAGATGGTGATAGTAGATGCTTAGTGTTTGGTCCCTCATTATGGTCACATAAATTTATATTTATATGGTTCTCTTGTTCTAATTTCATAATTAACCCTAAAAAGGAAAACCAACAAAAATATAGAAATCTCAAATGGATATAAAGTTCCCAAAAGGTGAGAGTAAAGTGCAAAGAGGATCAGGGAACCCCAATCGAAATAGGAAAAACATGTTAGGTAATAAGAGATAAAATATGCGGAATAATCCCTTACAGAATCACAACAATAGAAACTAATATGTAGAAAATATTATAGATCTCAAATAAAAGTGCAGAATAAATAACACAACACAGAGAGACAAGATTTAATGTGGTTCACCCAATTTGGGCTACGTCCACCAAGAATCACTTGCTCAAATTTTATTACAAGCCTCTACTCTCTCAATACAATACCCATATCCATTTGGAGCTATGCTCAACAAACTCTACAGAATTCACACCTGAATTCAAAACACATCTACAATACATTTGCTTGTTTTTGTATCATATGCATAAGACCATATAAATAGACAATTGCTTAAGCAGTTTGATACAAAACCGTGGGTATCAAAACCATGGGCAAAAAACGTGGGTATCAAAACAATGGGTCTTGAAACCATGGGCCCAAAATAGCCCATAACGGTTACCCATTACCCATGGGTTGATAAACCACCCATGAAAATTTGCTTCGGGCTTCGCCCCCGAACCCCCCTAACCCGCTCATTGGCGAGCGGGACCGCCGTAAAAATACCCGAGTGTAACACATAGAAGGTGTACCACACTCTCACATGAAAATAGGCTCCAAAAACATAACAAAACATAGAATGACAATACAGATTGGGCAAGTGCAGGTGTAAGATCAAAAATATGACAACAAGTAATGTAAAAATGGCCAAAGACATGGGTTAATTATTACTCTTTTCACTCAAGAACCATATGAATAGTAGTATTGGACCGAGACTAAATAATGACTCAAAGTGCATGCTTTTGTGTCTACTATTCCCCGACTTTATGTTGGTGAGTGGAAATTTGGGTAACATAAAGTAGATTAAGATGTGTACCGATGATCCATTTAGAGTGATGTAGTGAACATGCCGAAGGACTAGACAAAGCGTGGAGTGACAAAAGGATGGAGTGTGGAGACTAAAGATGTAAAAGTGATTAGCATGAACCTAGGGCGTAAGTGTGTGTAGATTCCAATGTGTGTAGTGTAACTACATGGTTAGTATCATGTGTGTGTTGTTGTTGTTGATTGCTTGTTTCCCATACAAACAAACCCTTAAAAGAGAATATGATCAAGTAGTCAAATATGCATGTATATGTGTAAAAACACATGTATATAGTAAAAATACTGTAAATGAAAGTACGAAAAATGAAAAAGGAACATGTGCACCTAATGTGATGAAAAATAAGGTGTAGAAAGGATATCTTATAAATCATGTTGGTGAAGTACAATTTTTTGGGCGATCTCACGCCACTATGGTTGAAGAAGTGTAGGGAGGAAAGTTTGATGTTCCTCCAACCTATAATTGCTTCCTAGAATGTTAAGGACAATCTGCCTATAAAATCCAATGTGTTTTGTATAACCCATTGTGTCATGGACAAAAACCGTAGACCGAGTTGTAGTAGTACGTGTCTAAACCCAAATGATGCCCCCATCTTTGGGGATATATGTGATGTCATGGATAGGAGAATGTGGCCCCAAAAGAGGACCGACCATGTATACTCGAAAATATACCCCAGGGGGAGGGAATGTTCTTGGTAAAGACCAAGGCACACACAAACAAGTGGCTAGAAAACAAGTGTTAGTACAAACAAACATGTAGAAAACAAGTGTAAGCCAAACAAACAATGTGTAAGATAGAACATAAACATATAATATAACCACCCAATAATACAATTTAGGCTATGAAAAATGGGTCACAAACATGAGACACCACTTAGGATGTCACAAGACACTCAAGGCAACAGTGGCCACAAACAAACAAGTGTCCACACAAGACAAATGGCAAATCCTGCAAACAATAATAAACAATAACAAACAAACAAAAAGTATGGAAGCAAATATCCCTACATAAAATTTTTGCACATGAAGCACCCGTTAGCATGTCAAAAAAATAACAAGTATGTCAAAGCGTGTATAAACCAAAGTAGTGTGCTATGAACAAAAATGAAACAATAACACCTGTAGCGTATGTGGATGCCCCTAGTAGGTAGTGTATCAAGCATCGGTGTTGCGTGTAGAAGATTTGTATCTGCGATCACAACTAGAAAAGGACGTGAACATGCATGTGTGTATGGTAAAGATAATGACATACAAGAGATCTATCTAACATGTGTAGTAAAGTGAACATGTAAGAGAAAGTGTAAGTAAGAGTAAATGCAACCATAAAATGCAGTATGCTATGGATGGATGGAATGGAATGCAGAGTGAATGATAGGATCCACGTGTCCCCCTGAGTTAATTATAGGATCCACATGCCCCCAATTGAATGGAATTGTATGAAATGAGGTTCATTTATTATTCCCCCTTAGCATTCAAGAATGAACCATAAACGAGAGTGCGTCATTGGGAAATGGTCGAACTATGTGTTGTATATAGCGCTATGATGATTGTGTAGTGATGAAATGTGACATAGAGATGAATTGTGTGTGACTCTATAGCCTAAGTGTATATCACAATAAGATGAATATAAATGAGTGGTGATTTAGCCTAAAGCGTATACCACTAAACAATGTAAGTGAATGTGATGATGTAACCTATCATGAGATGATGCTAGAAGTGACCCTATAGCCTAAAGCGTATATCACTAATCCTAGGAATTTCGCATGAGAAAAATAATATTGAATGATGAATGTGTGAGTGTGATGAGGTCCATTTGTGATGTATACCCTCAACAATCCAATATGGACTGTGAGACTAGAGTGTATCATCGGGTAGTGAGTGCAATGCCTAGAAGTAGATGTGTAAAATGTGTATTGTGTGTAGTAGGGTGTATGACGGGTAATGCGTAGATGACCTAAGATGTGTAGATGCATAGTAGATGTAAGATGCAAGATGTAATATGTAAGGTGTAGGATGTAAAATGTAAGATGACATGTATGATGTGTGAAAAATTACACAATATGTAGTGGTTATGGTGTAGTATGTGAGGCATGAGTAGAATGTGTATGATGTATGTAGGATGTGAAGTATATTATGTGTAATGTCTATAGTGCGTGTGTGGGGTTCATGTGTATAGAATTCCCTCAACAAGTCAAGTGTGAACCAAAGCACAAAAGTGTGTCATCAGGTAATAACAATGCTAAAGTGTATCAAGACGTGTATGTGATGGACTAAATGCAGAGTAAGGAGAAAATAAGACGTTTGTTGATGTTAGGGGAATGTGTGTGATGCCCACCAAGTGTTCTAGTGATAGAGATTCATGCAACAACATAAGAGGTACCATGTCATTGTGGGAGAGTGTTGTTTGTGTCATGATAAGAGTGAGGGCCAACACAATGGTAGGCCGAAGCAACAATAGGACCATGCGATGGTAGAAGAATTTGAAATGTGTCTTGGCCATCAGTAGGAGTAGTTTCTTTGAAAAAAGTGATTTGTTAGATCTTATGTGGGATTGGTGGCGCTACAGAGGAATTAATAGGAGAAGAAGGTGGACTACTTTTGAGAGGTGGTTGCGTAATTTGACTTGGTAATGTCGCAGATAACTTAAGTGGAGGAGTAGGACTATATGTAAGAGGGAGTGGAGTGGAGTGGAGTGGAAACGCTTGAGTGGCCAAAGAAGGCACCGTAGAAGTGATAACATGATGCTCATTAGATATAGACGAATCAGATTTAGGAACCCATTGAGATGTAGTATTTGTATATGGGTATACAACATAAATGTGTGTAGTGAATGAGATAAATCCTTGATGCTCAAGATGTTTAATTATTCATTGTAAATCGTAGCAATCATTTTCATTATGTCCATTAATTCGATGATAATTACAATATGGATGACCTTGATATTTTTCTAGCCGATAAGGAGGATAGTAATGAGTAGGTGGTAAAGTGATCAATTGATGACCTAGGAGCTCAATAAGAATGTCATGTTTCTTAGTATTGCGATCAAAGGTGAGAGGAGATGGTAATGGTATGACTTGAGGCTCACTAAAATAAGCACATGTAGAAGACATAGACTGAAGATGTGATGTAGAAGGAGAACAAATGTGAGCCTGAGAAGCGTCCTTAAGATGTTGGATTTTAGATTTGAGAGATGTAATCGTGGATTCCATAGCCTGAAATTTGTCTTAAAATAAATAATGAAGGGCTTGAATGGATTTACAAATAGATTGATTGGATTTGGAATCAAGAGATTCCTCAAAAAGATGATTAAAAATAGCATTGACTTGAGCAGGGCAACATGTTGATAGGAAGATACATAGTCTCTAGGGTTTTTTAAGAGTGTATTTACAAGATGGGTGAATTTGAATCAATTGAAGCAAAGAGACTTAACAGACCTTAGGATCCATGATAGAAAATATGAGAAAATCCTTACAATGAAGGTGAATTCAAGGTCGGGTTCACCAAAATGATTATAGGAGTAGTAAAATGACTGAATATATAAAACAATAAAATATTGAAATACACCCAAGCAAACTAAGATAGAAAATATGAAACCCTAATGTGCAAGAAGGGTTAAGAAAAGCCTTAGCTGATTCACAAATGTCATGGGACTATGCCACAATGTAGACCAGGTGAACAGGAGGAGGAAATGACCGCATAGAAGCCTTAGAAAGCACATATCTGAGCTATTTTACTAAACTGGGGTGCTTGGAGAGGGATAGGGGTGCCCGTGGGTGCCCTAGTATGAGATATGGGCACCTTGGTCTATGAAAATGGCCAATAAACCTCCTCTATAACATCATTGTATGTTTGCATGTGTTCACTTCCTGTCACGTGAATGTCATTGTATGATCACTAATGTCATTGTAATACCTGCAATAAAGAATCACCTATAAAACCCCAGACAAAAATTTGAAACCCTAGAAAAGAAAGATTCATATGAAGGGGTTAGACTATCCTCAAAGTGGAACGATGGTGGACTTACTAACTAAGTGTTACACTACATCTTAGACCCAATGTAGTTCTAGATGTGTGTGTGTGTAATCGTGCCCTAGGTTGCTCTTGTGCTAGTCACACTTTGTGAAGTAACGAGCAAATAACTAGATGTAGAATGTAGTAAATGTGTGCATGAAAACAATAAAATCCCCTCCTATGAAGTGTGATGCAGATGAACCAACCTTGTGTGCCTTGTGATGGAGCTAGATGGATGCAAATGTAGCTTTAGATGCCTTTGATGGATGCAACTCTAGATGGTGATAGTATATGCTTAGTGTTTGGTCCTGTCGACAAAAAAATTTCCTCCATGATTTCTATTTCCTTAATGTATATATTAGGAATAAGGTGTTGTTAAGTATAATTAGTGGTAGCGTTTGATAGAAGATAACGACCTGCCAATACGATGCCACCAATAATGTACAAAGACGGTAACAATCAAATTACAATAGGAATGTTGTGGTAAAAATTAAATATTTTTCGTAAGTGGTCCATGTAATGTTAAAAGGGTCAAAAGTCAATAGGGTCTACATGATTAGGAATTAGAAATATTATATTTTTAATAATGACAAGGAGTGATGTCATAAATATTTTGTGTATTTTATTTGTAAAAAGTTTTAAAAGATGGAACCCATGTGAAATGATAAGGTTTATCTTATCTTAAAAGATAAGCCTACATGTAAAGATAAGAGTTAAGGTATGGAATATGATTGGCCAGAAGGGATTCCCTATCCTATCTTAGAGATAGGGTGGATAAGCCCAAATGTTCTATAAATAGAGAGGCCACCCCTCTCACTTAGCATAGAAGGAAGTAGTGAGAAATATTGTATGAGGAAGTGTGTTAAGGAAGCCATCATTTAGAAGGTGTAATTGTGAAGTTTCTCCCATAGTTATTGTTGGAAGGAAAGTGGAGTTGGTAACACTTGGAGTACTTCATGGGTGAGATTGTAAAAATTTCATGTTGATAATATAATTTACACTTATATTTCAGATTTTTCATCATTCCTTTGTATCATAGTCTATGGTATTCTTGTGTTATGTATGTTATTGTGTTTCCAGATTACTACCACCAAACTAAAAGTTGTGCATTAGTAAATAATCATAGCACGAGGAATTCCCGGTGGAGAATTATCATAGTACTAGATTGGTGATGATAGTCCCTCATTATGGTTACATAACTTTATATTTATATGGTTCTCTTGTTCTAATTTTGTAATTAACCCCGAAAAGGCCGACCACCAAAAATATAGAAAGCTCAAATGGATATAAAGTTCCCAAAAGGTGAGAGTAATTTTCAAAGAGGATTGGAACACCCTGAGGGGAGCATGATGCCAGGGCACCCCTATCCTAGCTAGGTGCTGTTGTCGTCCTCAAAATTCTCCTCTTTTGAAGTCAAGTTTCGAAAATTTTGAGTCCAGCACCTTGGAGTATTGGATCACGTCGGTATGGAATTGTTTGCGCTTTTCCCATTCGTGGAGAATAATTTAAAAGTCGGGCATAATGGTGAAGTTTCTTCCCTATTTTTATTTTCTTCCGCAGATTGGGAATGGCGGATATATCTTTCCCGTTAAATCTTCCCAAAAGTATCCACAGGTAATATGTGGGCATCTCTGATTAGATGTGGTTTAGTCATTTTTCAAGTGACAATGGAGGCATGCACACATCCAAATGACATAACTCTAAGGGCAGGGTCCAAGGGACAGTCCTCAAATAAGTGCAGCTTTCTGCGTGTCCCAAGTTCAAAATGAAGGCAAAACAAGCTAAAATCAGCTAAGTATGGAAGGCTTAACGGATGGCTCCATGTGCCTCATCGGCGCAACTTCAAGAGTTAAAGTCAAAGGGCGCTCCCCAAGCTCATGCTAGTCCTCCATGTGTTTGGTTAACTAAAATTGACTAAGTATGAGTGGGTCGGCGGAAGCCTCCACGTGCCTCAATGGTGCAATTTCAGAAGTGAAACCAAAGAACAGAAACTCAAATGGTTGCCAACTCGCCACGTGGTCAGAGTCAATGGAGAAATAGAGTTGGCTGTTGAAAAGTCCAAGACCGGCTGTAGGAGACACATGTTAGCTCAGCGCAGTTTTAAGAGGTGTTTTCAAAATGGAAACTAAAATGTGTGTCAGTCCTTCACGTGTCTAGGGGTCAACATGGGTCAAGTAGGAAATAGGCCGAATCAGCTAAGTATAAAGGAACCGATGGAGCTCTCCACATGTCACCGACACAACTTCAAAGGCAAGAAATTCAAAGGGCATCCACAAGCCCGCTCCAATCAATTTCTTCCATTTGGGCGGCCCAGATTTAAAGTTATAAAAGTAGATTGAATGGCCCATATTTTAACTGAAAAAATAATGTAACGACCGTATATTTGAACTTGGTTTTTTTGAAATTAACGTTTCTTTGCGAATCAATAATTCGAAAGGGTAATGCAGTGGTTGGAATAAGTTGAATCTTGTTTCTTGCTAGCTCAAGGAAGTTGTAACTATTTATTTCTTTCCCAAGGAAGTTGTAACCATCTCTTGCGAGCTTTATCATGGGCTTTCAAAGTCATTGTCTAGGGTTGGAATTTTGAGATTCTGGAACTGTAATTTCTGATTGGAAGAAATCAATACAAAGGTTTTCCCCCTTTTCCTCTATTTTCTTTTCCCTTCTTGCTCTGATCTATGAATCATTTAATCCTTGCATGCTTAGAAACTTTGTGTTCTAGTTTACACAATCTCAGGAACTTTGAGTCTCGTGGATTGTGCCGGTTATAAACGTGAATGGTTCTATTCTATATCTCATTTCCTCAATACATATAAGGGTTTTCTCTACCATCTATTTTCCCTGAAATTATTATCTTCTTCTTCCTCCCTCCTCTCTTCAAGTCTTCTATCCTCATGTATTGATAACTTTCCGTATAAAGCACATTTCAGGATGTCGAAACCACTATTGAATGAAATATTATGCATTTGTACATAGGTTTTGCCCCTGCTTTCAATAAGGGAACCTATCCCATTAAAGAGGAGGGAATTTCTTGTCCCCTAACTATGGTTTCATTCCAAGTGCAAATATGAAACCCAACAGCTCCCTAGTCAGAAATTGGAAAAATGCAAAATGACAATACAGACTGGGCAAGTGTAGGTGTAAGATTGAAAATACGATAGCAAGAAATGTAAAAATGGCCAAAGACATGGGTTAATTCTTACTCCTTTCACTTAAGAACCATATGAATAGTAATATGAGACCAGGAATAAATAATGACTCAAAGCGCATGATTTGTTATCTACATAATGGCTTGAGGCTTGTTCTCTTAGAGAGGCATCATCATGGTCCCTTGGTATCCTATGAAGAGATCACATTTGGAATTGGGTTGACATTTTATGAATGTATTTCTTCCTTTTCTAGGCTTATGAAATGATCAAACATATATGTTTCTAATAAGAATGTTGGTAAATTCAAATGTAGCATCTTGTGGATGTGTTTAAGGTCCTCCAATTTTCTTGTGAGATAGTATATTTAGTTCAAGTTGTTTTGGTATGTGGTTCTGAATCGTTTTAGACCATCCTCCTAATTGGGTCAAAATGAGATTTTAGAACAAGACATAGGAAAACATCGAAGCTTAATGGAAGGTGGATTTTGTAGATGTAGTTGTCAGTGTTGGGGTGGAAATACCCTAGGTGCCATAATTTTTTTCCATAACCCTTCGCTCGTCACGTAAAAAATAGAAATAATCCTACAAATCACAAAGCATCAACTAAATCTAAAAATTGATTACAAAAGTAAACACTATCAGCTTATATATACATAAATAAAATATAGGCCAACTACAAACTATCCATCAACATTATTACATTATACCAAAATTTGAATTTGTAATGTTAATAAGTAATAACGTTCATAGTCATTTTTCCAAACTAGACTGATGTGAGCAAATTTTGACAACTAATGAACCAAATTATACTCATCAAACTAAAACATTCCCTCTATATAACCTTAGATGGGATAGAAGATCAAAAGAGGACCCATGTGCACATGCAAAACCTAATTTTCCTCCTTTTTTTAATGCATCAAACATTAATTATTGTGAAAGGTGTTTCAAAATGGGAGACTTAGTGGTTGTTCCTAACACTCATCAAGGAAATGGAAGGTTGATATTTTGTGTCAATGATCGTTGGCACATGATGTCATCAAGAATTTTGATGAGGGTAAAACCTAATCACTTCGTTAATCAACAAAGAGAATATTTTATTGCAAATTTGCATGAAATCGATGACATAAAGAATGCTAAACATATAATTTCTATATCTAACATATGTAGACTTTAGGACTCAAACATATGCAAGTTTCCCATAAGTATTCTCTATGATTACACCTTTCTTTCGACATATCTCCAACGTACATTTACTCAACAACCTATATAATGGATCCTTTTTCTCTTCAAAATGACTAACAAACATGACATGTGGTTCATATGTGCCTCGTCATAAGGAAAAAGAGTGGTTTGATGAGGTGTTTGTTTGACATGTGTCAAGAGGGAAATTTAAAATAGAATTAAATATAAATTATATTAAATGATAAATATAATACAAAGTAAGTCCCCCAATTTCCTCTATATATGATAGTAGAGATAATGCGGTGAACACAAGGTCATTAAAGTAATGTATACCCACAAGGTAGAAGTGGATGCTATAGTAAATAAAGGATCTATGTTATATGAGTAACATTTGCTTATATGTGAAAACAAGTAATTAGATTATGATAGTATGCATGGATAATATTATAGTGAAATATTAGGTTTATATATTGATGTACTCTATTTATTTTGAGTCATCATAATTGTTAGGTTTTTCTTGATGAGATACCAAGTTGAGGGGAGGTGGAGGAGATTATCCTTGATGATTCCATAATCCTTCATAATTTTAAGCCTGGGATCAAACCATTCAAATAGAAGTAAAGGCAATATAATCCAAAGGTAGATGATACAGTTTTCCAAGAAATACAAAAGCTTTTGAAGGCTAAGATCATCTTCCCCATCCACCATTCAACGCGGATTGCTAATATAGTGCCTATCAGGAAGAAGAATGGTGAGATCCGGATCAATGTGGACTTTAGAAATTTAAATCAGGGTTCTTTGAAGGAAACTACCCTCTTCCCATGACTGACCAAATATTGCAAGTTGTCACAGGATTGGAGATGTTATCTATATTAGATGGATTCTCAGCATACAATCAAAAAGAGGTGAATACTGCAGATCAACATAAGAATGCCTTTACTAGTCCTTGGGGCACCTTTGGATACAAGAGGATGCCATTTGGTCTCATTAATGTTGGTGCTACTTTCCGAGGGCCATGGACTTGGCTTTTGGAAGTTTGAAAGGAAAATGCATTGTTGTGTATTTGGATGACTTGACAATGTTTTATAAAGTAAGAACAAATCACTTCCAACACCTTGAAACAATATTGCAGAAGTGTAGAGAGCATGGGATTTCTTTAAACCCTAAGAAGTTTGTGTTTTGTGTCACAGAAGGAAAGTTGTTGGGACACGTTGTTTCAAAGGAAGGGATCAAGATTGATCCAGAGAGAGTTCAAGCCATCTAGAAAATTCCTCTTCCATCAAGTAAGAAAGGTGTCCATTCTTTCTTTGGTAAGATCAATTTCCTAAGGAGATTCATTCTTGATTTTGTAGAACTTACTATGAGCATCACTCACATGATGAAAGGAGAGAAAAATTTTGGTTGGTCCTCTGAAGGGAAGAGATCATTTGAGAACATTAAACATGTTATTGCAAAGACTCCAATCTTGGTGTGCCCTGACTTTAGCAAAGATTTCATTATCTATTGTTATGCCACTAAAAATACCCTAGTTCTTTGTGTTAGCCTGAAAAATGCTTTGAGGATCATGAGCTCCCAATTACATTCATGAGTTATGTCTTGAAAATTGATGAGCTGAAGTACACCATGATGGATAAACATTATTTTGCAGTTGTTAAAGATGTTAAGTAGTTTAGGTTTTACATCCTTAATTCTCACTCTGTGGTGCTGGTGCTTGATACAACAATCAAATCCATTCTTACTCACCAAGAATTTGGAACCAAGAGAGGTAATTGGGTAGCAAAGGTGTAAGAGTATGATTTTGACATCGGCCAACAAGGATGGTTTGGGGTAAGGGCATGTGTGAATTCATTGCTGAGGGAGCTACCAAGGAGTTGTCCAAAGATGGAGTGATGTCCCTGTTGTTCTATTCCTCAGCTCAACAGATGTATGGTATGCTGACATTGCTCACTTTCTAACCTATGGAGAGTGTCCATCTCACTTGAGTGCCAAAGAGAAGAGAGCCATCAAATTGAGGTATACACAATATGTGCTATGGGAGAATGCTTTGTTCAAACGAGGCATAGATGGAAGGTTTTTGAAGTGTGTAGACAAGGAGCAACAAAAGAAGTTGTTCTATGTTTTTCATGACCAAGCTTATGGAGGTAATTTCTCTTCTACTGTAATACTCATAAAATACATCATGCTAGTTATTATTGGCCCATTCTCGTAAGAGATGCATCAAAATGGGTTGGTAAATGTGAAGCATGCCAAACATTTGTTGGTAGACTGAGTTGGCTGCTTTGCCCCTCAAACTGTAGTGATTGAAGAACCATTTCAACAATGAGGTTTAGATTTCATTGGAAATCTTAACCCACCTTCCAAAGGCTGGACATACCCATGAGTTGACTGCCACAGATTAATTCACTAAGTGGGTGGAAGCCATCCTACTCAAGAGAACTACTTTCGAGGTAGTTTGTAACTTCATTAAGGAGAACATATTGATCAGGTTTGGGACCCCAAACAAAATTGTGACTGAAAATGATTCCAACTTTTCTTCTACTGAGATGATGGACTTATGATATGGGTATGGGATCTCACTTGCTCATTCTTTAGATTACTACCCCCAAGGGAATGGACATGCAAAATCAACAAACAAGAACTTGGTGAACATAGTTAGAAAGCTTGTAAATGATTCTAAGAGGAATTGACATAAGAAGCTATATGATGCACTTTGGGTGATAGAATTACACCCAAGAGAGAAATTGGAATGTCTCCTTTCCAAGTGGTGTATGGTGTGGAAGCTCAACTTCCATTCATGATGGAATTTACAGCCTTGCATCTGATGAAAACCATTGAAGATTTAAGTTTCAGTAGTTCTTTGGACAAGATAATTTTGTACCTTCAGAAGCTTGATGAGGACAGATTGCAAGTGGTTGATAGAATAACAACTCATCAGTTGAAAGTGAAGGATTTGTTTGATAAGAAAGCCAAACCTATAGTCTTCCAAGTGGGAGACATTGTGCTGCTTTGGGACAAAAGACATGAGCCACAAGGAAGTCATGGTAAGTTTGATTCTCTTTGGCTTGGTCCTTTTAGAATTAGACATTTTGCTAGAGAGAACTCTTTTTATTTGGATTACATGGATGGTTCTCCTCTCCCACTTCCTTATAGTGGGTAGTATCTGAAGTTGTTCAAGTCCTAGGTGACTAGGTGGTCCTTTTGTATATTTTGTACAGTGTTTTGGTTTTGGGTCGTTCCTTTGTGTTTCGTTTCTATTCTTCCCTTTTGGTTTGTTTTGTTTCTTTTTCCTGTCTTGTGTGTGTTGCCTTGTATTGGTTTTGCTTTTGACTCTATTGCCCAATGGATAAAGAACTGGTCCTCTTTCCCAGAGTTATTTGTAGTTCTTGATCTTGCCTTGTGTCTTTGTTCCAAGCCAAGTCATCCCCAGAAAGAGCCAATTGTTGTCGTCCTCAAAATTCCCCTCTTTTGAAGTCAAGTTTTGAAAATTTTGAGTCTGTACCTTGGAGTATTGGATCACATCAAGCCTGACATTGTTTGTAGTTTTCCCATTCATGGAGAACAATTTAAAAGTTGGGCGTAATGGTGAAGTTTCTTCCCTTCTTTTTATTTTCTTCCCATAGTCGGGAATGGCAGGCGTATCTTCCCCGTTAAATTTTTCCCTAGCATCCACAAGTAGTACGTGGGAATCTCTGATTGGATGTAGTTTGGTCATGTTTCAAGCAACAACGGAGGCCTCTATGCATCCAAATGACGCAACTCCGGGGTAGATTCCAAGGAAAATCCTTAAATAAACGCAGCTTTCCGCATGTCCCAGGTTCAAATGAAGGTAAAACAAGCTAAAATCAGCTAGGTATGGAAGGCTCAGTGGATGGCTCCACATGCCTCATCGGCGTAGCTTCAAGAGTCAAAGCCAGGGGCAGTTCCCAAGCTCACACCAGTCCTCCACGTGTCCCAGGTCCAAAAAGGGACAGAGCCGGTTATCTAAAATTGACTAAGTATGAGCGGGTTGGTGGAAGCCTCCACGTGCCTCAATGGCGTGATTTCAGAAGTGAAACCGAAGAACAAAAAATCAAATGACCGTTAGCTCGCCACGTGGTCAGAGTCAATGGAGAAATATAGTTGGCCATTGAAAAGTCCAAGACCAGTGGTAGGAGACATGCGTCAGCTCGGTGCAGTTTTAAGAGGCGTTTCCAAAATGGAAACTCAAATGAGCACTAGTCCTCCACGTGTCTAGGGGTCAACATGGGTCAAGCAGGAAATAGGACGAATCGGCTAAGTATAAAGGAACTGGTAGAGCTTTCCACATGTCACCAGCACAACTTCAAAGGTAAGAAATGTAAAGGGCATCCAAAGGCCCGCTCCAATCAATTTCTTCCACGTGGGAGGTGAAGATTTAAAGTTATAAAAGTAGATCAAATGACCCATATTTTGATTGGAAAAATAATGAAACGGCCGTATATTTGAACTTGTTTTTCTACCATTAACGTTTCTTTATGAATCAATAATTTGAAAGGGTGAGAGTGGTTGGAATAAGTTGTAACTATGTCTTGATTGCTCGAGGAAGTTGTAACTATCTCTTTATCATGGGATTTCAAAGCCATTGTCTACGGTTGGAATTTTGAGATTCTGAACTGTAATTTCTGATTGGAAGAAATCAATACAAAGATTTTCCCCTTTTTCCTCTGTTTTCTTTTCCTTCTTGCTCGATATGTGAATAATTTAATCCTTGCATGCTTAGAAACTTTGTGTTCTATTTTACACAATCTCGGAACTTTGAGTCTCATGGATTGTGCCAGCTTATAAATGTGAATGGTTCTATTATATATCTCATCTAATCAATACATAAGGGTTTTCTCTGCCATCTCTTTTCCCCGATAGTATTGTCTTCTTCGCCTCCCTCCTCTCTTCAAGTCTTCTATCCTCATGTATCGATAAATTTCCAAGTATAAAGCACATTTCAGGATGTCGAAACCACCATTGAATGAAAGATTGTGCATTTGTACATAGGTTTTGCCTCACACTTTCAATAAGGGAACCTCTCTCATTAAAGAGGAGGGACTTTATTTTCAACCGACCGTGGTTTCATTCCAAGTGCAAATCAAAACCCAACAATGCCCTAGTCGAAATTAGAAAAATGTAAAATGGCAATCTGATCGGGTAAGTGTAGGTGTAAGATCGAAAATATGATAGTATGCAATGTAAAAATGGCCAAAGACATGGGTTAATTCTTACTCTTTTCACTTAAGAACCATTGAATAGTAGTATGAGACTGGGACTAAATAATGACTCAAATTGTGATTTTGTATCTACATAATGGCTTGAGGCTTGTTCTCTTAGGGAGGCATCATCATGGTCCCTTGGTATCCTATGAAGAGATCGTATTTGGAATTGGGTTGACATTTTGTGAATGTATTGCTTCCTTTTGTAGGCTTATGAAATGATCAAACATATATGTTTCTAATAAGAATGTTGGTAAACTCAAATGTATCATCTTGTGGATTTGTTTAAGGTCCTCTAGTTTTCTTGTGAGATAGTATATTTAGTTCAAGTTGTTTTGCTACGTGGTTCCACCCGAATTGTTTTAGACCATCCTCCTAATTGGGTTAAAATGGGATTTTAGAACAAGCCATAGGAAAACATCGAAGCTTAATGGAAGGTGGATTTCGTAGATTTAGTTGTCGGTGTTGGGATAGAAATACCCTAGGTGTCATTATTTTTTTCCATAACCCTCTGCTTGTCACGTAAAAATAGAAACAATCCTACAAATCACAAAGCATGCACTACATCAAAAAAATTGATTGCAAAAGTAGACACTATCAGCTTATATATACACAAATAAAATATAGGCCAAATACAAACTACCCATCAATATTATTGCACGATACCAAATTTTGAATTTTTAGCGTTATTAAGTAATAACGTTTATAGTCATTTTTCCATACTAGACTGATGTGAGTAAATTTTGACAACTAATGAACCAAATTATACTCATCAAACTAAAACATTCCCTCTGTATAACCTTTGATGGGATAGAAGATCAAAAGAGGACCCATGTGCACATGCAAAACCTAATTTTCCTCCTTTTTTAATGTATCAAACATTAATTATTGTGAAAGGTGTTTCCAAATGGGAGACTTAGTGGTTGTTCCTAACACTCATCGAGGAAATGGAAGGTCGATATTTTGTGTCGATGATCGTTGGCACATGATGTCATCAAGAATTTTGATGAGGGTAAAACCTAATCACTTCGTTAATCAATAAAGAGAATCTTTTATTGCAAATTTGCATGAAATCGACAATATAAAGAATGTTAAGCATATAATTTCTATATCTAACATATGTAGAATTTAGGACTCAAACATATGCAAGTTTCCCTTATAAATATTCTATGATGACACCTTTCTTTCTGATATATCTCCAACATACATTTACTCAATGACCTATATAATGGATCCTTTTTCTCTTTCAAATGACTAACAAACATGACATGTGGTTCATATGTCCCTAGTCATAAAGAAGAAAAGTTTCACATTAGTTCCTCCTACCATTTTCCACTCCCCTTTACTTCTCCTCCCTCAAACCCCTTCTTTGTCACCTCTCTTCTTCCTTCAGTGTTTCCATCACACATTTCATGTGTGATTTCTAGTATAGTGTTAAAATGTGGAATTAATGGATCAATTTATAAAAAGTAGTTAATGCCATTGTTTATTATGTAAAGATGGTTTTTGGGCTATAGAAAAAGGAGGTTATAGAATTATATTTTAGTGTGATTTGATCAAATGTGATGTAATAAATATGTAGAAAACTATGTGTTCTATATGATGATGACATATTGTTAGTTAAAATGGAAATTAGAGAAATAGAGTGACAAAGGTGTAGGGAATATAATTGTATAAACTTGATTGTAAATTGATTTTCAAGCATATGTTTTGTTATACAAAAAGTGGAAATTTGAATATCACATCATTAAGAGTGGTTTGATGAGGTGTTGGTTTGACATGTGTCAAGAGGGAAATTTAAAATAGAATTAAATATAAATTATATTAAATGCTAAATATAATACAAAGTAAGTTCCCAAATTTCCTCTATGTATGCTAGTAGAGATAATGCGGTGAATACAAGGTCATTAAAGTAATGTATACCCACAAGGTAGAAATGTATGCTATAGTAAATAAAGAATCTATGTTATATGAGTAACATTTGATTATATGTGAAAACAAGTAATTAGATTATGATAGTATGCGTGGATAATATTATAGTGAAATATTAGGTTTATATATTGATGTACTCTATTTATTTTGAGTCATCATAATTGTTAGAATTGTCTTGATGAGATACCAAGTTGAGGGGGAGGTGGAGGAGATTATCCTTGATGCTTCCATAATACTTCATAATTTTAAGCACAGGATCAAACTGTTCAAATAGAAGCAAAGGTAATATAATCCAAAGGTAGTTGATACAATTTTCCAAGAAATACAAAATATTTTGAAGGCTAAGATCATCTTCCCCATCCACCATTCAACATGGATTGCTAATATAGTGCCTATTAGGAAGAAGAATGGTGAGATTCGGATCTATGTGGACTTCAGAAATCTAAATCAGGGTTCTTTGAAGGACAACTACCCTCTCCCCATGATGGACCAAGTATTGCAAGCTGTCATAGGCTTGGAGATGCTATCTATGTTAGATGGATTCTCGAGGTACAATCAAGTAGAGGTGAATACTGCAGATCAACATAAGAATGCCTTTACTACTCCTTGAGGCACCTTTGCATACAAGAGGATGCCATTTGGTCTCATCAATGTTGGTGCTACTTTCGAGAGGGCCATGGACTTGGATTTTGGAAGTTTGAAAGGGAAATGCACTGTTATGTATTTGGATGACTTGACATTGTTTTATAAAGCAAGAACATATCACTTCTAACACCTTGAAACAATATTGCAGAAGTGTAGAGAGCATGGGATTTCTTTAAACCCTAAGAAGTCTATGTTTTGTGTCACAGAAGGAAAGTTGTTGGGACATGTTGTTTCAAAGGAAGGGATCAAGATTGGTTTGGAGAGAGTTCAGACCATCCAGCAAATTCCTCTTCCATCAAGTGAGAAAGGTGTCCATTCTTTCTTTGGTAAGATCAATTTCCTAAGGAGATTCATTCCCGATTTTGTAGAACTTACTATGAGCATCACTCACATGATGAAAGGGAAGCAAACTTTTGGTTGGTCCTCTCGAATATATTGACATATTATATAATCCTTGAGATTGATCATGATGTGCCTCATATTTTAATGTTATTATGAGATTAGGTGTTCTATGGGAATTCATGTTCATGTATTTATTAGTTTATGTGGAGAACTCAAGGCACTATCTTAAATGGATCACTATGATTGAATAAATTTTCTTATGACCAATTTTATTAATGCCCTTGCTTATCAAAATTGCGTTATTTTTATGGATGAGATATATGAGAGTTATATTAGTAATTATTGTTGAAATAAATGTATGTACATCCCTTTGAAATTGTGTGTACAATTTCCTAATGATCATGTATGTTTTAATTTATATGCACATGTGGTTTTGTAGAAATTGATGGGTATATTGAATGTGCATAAGAAAATAATGGTCAAAAACGAGAAAGAAAATGAGAGATGTGATAAACCATTATATCACCACATACCCTCTTCTCACTTGATGCCTAAGTTTCACCTATATTTCATTATTGGACTATGGAAAATATTTAATTTATATGTTGATCCATGTATAAGTATGTCTTGAACTTGTTACAATGTCACAACCTTTTGTAGGATTAAAAGAGACTTACTTGTAAGTTAGCATATGAGTGTTAGAGTATCGAAAAGTGTGATATGACCCATTGTAGACACCCTAAAAATACATACCTATTTCTAGTCATTCCTAATTATCCATATTCTTTGCATAATATGCAAAATCAGTTCTAGAATGCATTCTAGATCATTACCCTTTCATATTCCATTAGAAGTCACCCACATCCCTTTAGAATTAATTTAATTAATTTTATCATGCTTAAACCATACACTTATATCCCTTGGATAATTTAATTAGATATTTAAATAAATAAATAGCTAATTATCCACTCACCCTCCACTTATCTCCACTTCACCATCCAACTCACTCAAGTTGAACTAGCCCACTCCACTCAAGTTTTAGAACCCTACAAAGGTGGAAGCAACAATATTCACATATAACCACCTTCTCGAATAAAATAAAAATCCAACCAAATATTCATTTCCCCTTAAATGAATATTCAAACCATCCAAATACATAGACCAAATAAACTTTCTAATTCAGGAAAATGCATTCAAGATGGACCGAACTCATTAAAACCTTGATCCACAATCCATGTCCTCTCCTTCAACTATAAATACAAGGATTTATCCTTCATAATTCATCCTTGGAATCTTTAAGAATTTTTAACAAAACTCTTCTCATTTTACATTCAAATTTAAATACTGAAAGTTTTTCCTTTTGATCACTCATTTTCTCGTAGCATTCCTCTTCCATTTGGAGATAAGATTGGAGCATCCACAATCAAACAACCCCAAGAGATCCAACAAGTACAATAACACTTCAGCTATCTCATCTGAGATTGCAAAAAGACTCAAAGGAGTGACTCAATGGAAAGAAGACGTAAGTAAACCAAACCTGATCAGGACGATGGTGACCCAATCCTGATAGGTACAATCAAAGGAAATTGTAGTAGAGGAGATCCAAAAGGTGTGCAAAAAAGTAGGTCTGAATCTGATGTTGAGATGTTGCTAAGGATCTAGATTTAATGTCGGGATGTTGGAGAAATAAAAAGATGCAAGAAATTTGACAAATTTGATAAGAAAATGATAAATATTGATTGGGTCGACGACGATTGGGGCCAAAAAGCAGGATCTAGGCTCCTGAATGGGTGGATCACAATCATAGGAGGATCTAAACACTAAAGGAATTATAAATCATATGACATATGCAACAGGGGACAAAAATAAGGAAGATATAGACCGGGTTGATGACGATCGGGTTGGATTGATGACGCACCGGTTGGATCGACAACAACCGGGATTATGAAGATGAGATCTGAATTGCGCAAGTATTCATAACAAAAAAGACCGAAAGATCTAAGGTGTTGTAGGGACTTAAACATAAGTGGCATAAAGGGTGGAAGGTAGAAAACAAGGTAGACGCAGATCATGTCAATGGTGACTAGGTCAGTCGATGACAACCTCGGGTAGATTTAGGTTTTTTATGGGGATAAATGGATGGGAAAACAAGTTATGAAGAAGGATTAGTGATGATAGATGCAAGGGTAGAGCTTAAAGGAAATTAGCACCCCTGCAAGACTGGTTGTAAAGGGGTGATAAAAAAATGGTGGGGGATCAAAGAAAGAAAAATCCTTCAAATCTCCCAAGATGGCATGAAAAAATCTCCAAGATAGCTCCAAGTTGATGGCTACAACTACAAAGAAGAGAAAGAAACAAAGAAAACTCACAATAAGGCCGAATTCTCAAAATTACATCCTCTTGGAGAGGATGGGTAGGGATGTACTTATAGGTTCAATGGCGAGCTGCATGGGTCACCATTGATTGCGGATAACTATCAATTTAGGCAATGTAGATGGTGCTTAGATCAAGAGAAGAGGCCCGACACGGGTAAAATTAGGGTTTCGAGCTACTAAGCGGGTTAGGGTTGCATAAGAAGGATCAAAGGTGGTTGGAGGATAGAAATTCATTGAATGAGGGTAGATGGGAACCTAGGATAAGGGATAATGGATGGGTTTAAGGGTAATTAAATGCGATTAGGGGTTGATTAGGTAAGATAGATTAATAATGAGATTAAGATGGGAAATTAGATGAATAAATGGGATATACGAGGGAAAGGGGGAATTCAAATGGGAAGAGGTATGTATGTGTAAGATGAAGATGAAGGGGAGTGAACACGGGATGGGGGACAAGCGTACCAAAATTTGGTGTCTACATTTGCCCATTTTTTTGAGTGGTTTGCATTAGGTAAACTGAGACAAAAACTAGAAATGATGAAAGATGATGATTGAGGTACTCCCCTCAAACTACGTATTGATGACTTGAAGAAGAATCAATCACTAGGTTGAAAGAGATAGATGGAGGAAAGAAGGAAAGGATGGAAAGGATGAGAAAAGATAAGGAAGGATTACCCAAGAGGAATGGTGATACCACCATTGAGAAAAAAACAAAAACATGGTGGAGATCTTGGAATCACATCGGTGAACATAACATGGCCTCAATGGAGATGATGTTAATTTCCTATGGACCTGTGAGTTTGAAAATATCACTGCAAGATGGAGGGAATCCAACAGAATACACTCGAATGGATGTGATAAAGATGTCGGAACCCCGAAACACATTGGTAGGGAACATAACATGGCCTCAATGGAGGTGATGTTAATATCCTACATACCAGTGAGTCGGCCAAGATGAATGCAAGATGGATGTGTAATTCATGGGACCAATGGGTCAAAGGAAGACATTAAAAGTATGTGCAAACAAATGCAAAGATGGTCAAGACAATGGTCTGAAAAAATACTAGGGGAAAAAGATAGTATGTGATATCCTACACAAGGAATCGAGAATATGCATCTGGGTGGGGCAAGGATAAAAGATGGACACAATGGTGGGCTTAAGATGAAGTATAGTGCCCCGAAAGGGAACACAGGAATGGTCGCATAGTGAGATGCTATATGTGATTAAATATGCACGATGAGATGAGCAGTATACGTATGGTAACAAAATAAGCTATGCAAAATAGGACAAGGCGTGTTATGGGTGACACACCAATTCAAAGTGGATGAGAAGATAATTTGGATGATTAGATCGAGATGAGATGATATTGGATAATTTGGATAAGATGGTTGATAAGATGAGATAATAGATTGGATAGGTAGATTGGATGAGAAGAGATAATAAATTAAATGATTTGGATAATGTGAGATAATAGATTGGATAGGTAGATTGGATGAGATGAGATAATAGATTGGATGAGATGAGATGATAGATTAGATGAGATGAGATAATAGATTGGATGAGATGAGATGATAGATTAGATGAGATGAGATAATAGATTGGATGAGATGAGATAATTTGGATAAATAGATTTGGATGAGATAAGATAAAAGATGGATATAGATGTTGATTTAGATATTGATGTGATGTGTGGATTAATTGATGATGACATGATGTGTTGATTGGATTAGATGTGGATAGATTAGATTAGAATGGAATTTATGTATTGGAAATGATGATGAGATTATCTAGATTAGATATGAAAGTGATAGTTGTATATGTTAATTGGATTGGATAAGATATAATATGGTACAATAGGATTGGATGCGATATGATAGATAAGATGTGACCTTGATTGAGTGTCCCAAATATAAAACTTACACTTGTAATATAACAAGCGACATACGTAGGATATATGATTTTTGATTGGATTGGAGTTAAAATGTGAAATGGAATGTTACCAAATTAATGCACTTGCAACCTATGGCAGGTGTTAATACATAACTAATGATAGTTAGTCACATTTAAGATCATGAGGGGAAAGATGGAAGGTGTTCTTATACACCTACTATCAATACGACAAGGGTTTTAGATGCATCTTGAATGGGGGAAGTAGGTTCTTCCTTAGATGGTTTTCTAGGTCTATGCCCCATCTTTGAGCAATACACAAATTGATCAATGCGGGAAGTTTTCTATAGTTGGGAAAGTTGATCAATACGAGAAGATTTCCTATGATGCTTTCTTTTGGATTTTTTTCTTTGCTTCTGATATTTGAAAGGCTCATCAATGTGGGAATCCTTTTGCTTATGTGAGATAAGATAGTAGCCATCCTTTGAGGGAGTGGTATACAATTTGGAAATTTTTCTTTTGGAGTTTTGACTTTTAACTTTAGATGGCGGATATGATAGTTGTCCTTTGATGGATCAGTCTATACTTTTTACAATTTTCTTTACATGAACAATTGTCCTTCGAGGGAGCAGTCTAGTTTTAGATAAGATAGATTTTTATATGATCATCTGGATTTTTTTAATTTTTATAAGAGATTTAAGGATAGCCAAGTAGACCACTTAGGGAGGGGAAATAAGTTTTACAAGAGACGCTGATGGACCCTTATCATGGTTGCAATAAGTAGATAAGAAGGAGATGGATGTAATGATTGCGGGATCCCCACCTAGATGGAGGAAATTTTCCATAAGGAAAATGCTATGAGTAGAGTCATGATGCTCATATTCAATGTCATCTATGGAATAGTGATAGTAGACCACATAATTACAAATCATTACAGCGAGAGATGGAAAAGGCTGAGGATGGGAATGAGATTGCTAATGTGACTAAGATCACATTAGTAGGTATGCTAACATTAGAAAGGTTGCAAGTGCAAGGTGTTGAGAGGTTCATTTTCTGATTTATCATCAAAGGAAGATAAGTGATAGGCCCCAAACCCATATTTATACGTGATAATATATGGTCCAATCCAGTTGGAGAAAACTTTCCACATTGGCTCCTTTCTAGAGTAGTGACGTTGATTTTCTTTGAAGACAAGGTCACCGATATTAAATTCACACTCCTTAAGATGTTTTTATAAGCACATTTGATTCACTCTTGATAGATATGATGATATTGGAGAGTGATTAGGTGATGCTCATCTAGCGATTAAATCTTTGTTAGATGATTTTGATGATAGTCTTCATTAGAAATGGTGTCACGAAGAGAAATGCACAAGGATGGGAATTGAAATTCGAGAGGAAGAATGACTTCATAGAAATAAATGATAAAAAAGGGACTAACACCCATAGAGGTGTGAATGATATTCGGATCAGCCCAAACAATGAAGGGGATATGAAGATTCCAATCTTGATCTTCTTTATCAACAATTTTGGCAAGAATATTGTGAAGAGTCTTGTTAGTGGATTCGTCTTGGCCGTTAGCTTGAGGATAATAAAGAGATGAGAAGATAATATTGATGTTGAAAGAGTCACAAATATTATTAAGCTCATTGTTCTTTAAGGAATTTTTGTTGTCCGTGATGATTTTATGAGGAACACCGAAGCGACATATGATGTGGTTGATAGAAAAAATTGATGATTTTGTTAGCCTTAGTGGATGCAAGTAGAATGGATTCTGCCCATTTGGTGAAGTATTCATCACAATGAGAATAGAATGATGGTGCCAAGAGGATCATAAATTGATGAGATGAATGAGGTCAAGGCTCCACCGTGTGAAAAAATCCAGAGATCTTGAGTTGATTGCAATGCCTAGCTAGGGATATGAATGAGATTAGAATGCAACCCACACTTAACACACTTTTTAACATAATCACAACAGTCTTAATTGAGGGTGGGCCAATAGTATCCCATCTAAAGAACGTGCTTGAAAATGACCAAAACACTAAATTTTCCACCACATATGTCATCACGGACTTCTTGGATAACACAGATATATTCATGGGATTTAAGGCAACATAGTAAAATACCATCAAACCCACATTTTTAGAGGATGCCGCCAAGGATGACATAATGGTTAGCCATTAAAGAAAATATCTCATGAAATTTTTGGATATGTCGAGGGAATTTTGGAATGAGATAGATAGTTGAATATATGGGTATACCAGATGTCAGATTGATTTGTGTCAAAGATATTGATGTGAGGAAGCTCATGGGTATGAAATGGTTAATCGATGCGATGGACAACAATAGAGTTTGGATTCTTTAGTTGTCCAAGGGATGAGATATGTGAGGGATGTCATAGTGTCTATGAAGTGGTTAGATGAATGAGGGATGGTTTGAATGGTGTATTGATCAAAGGCCTTAAGGAGAAATTTTACGATATCCTTATATTTTTGAAGGACCTCATTTTTACACTGATAGATTCCCTTAATTTGATTGATGATGAGTTTATAATCACCATAGATATCGAGGAGTTGTACGCCAAGCATGATAATAGTTAGGAGACCTAAGATGAGGGCTTCATACTCAGCCATGTTGTTGGTGCATTCAAAGTTGAGCTTATAAGTGATAGGGATAGGAGTTTCCCAAGGAGGAATGATGATAATGCCAACACCTCCCCCTTGCCGAAACTTAGATCCGTAAAAAAAGTGTCATTTTGAGGGGATATTAGGCATGGTTGATGGCCTTAATGATGTAATAAATGGTTTGTTTCATGCCTTTCTCATTACGGTGTGCTAACATGACACCTAGAGCATGATCGGTGGTAGAGATGTAAAGATAGAAAGGATCCCCCTCACGTGGAGGTGTGAGAAAAGATGAAGATATAATATAGTTCTTGAGCTTGTCGAAGGCCTTTTGGTAATTGACATCCCACTTGAAGTGATTGTATTTGTGGAGAAGATGATGAAAAGGTTGGCAATGATATGAAAGCTATGAGATGAAATAGTGGACTGATTAGAGTCAACCTTGAAGACTGTAAAGTTGCTTTAGATTAAAAAGAGGAGACATCTCAAGGATGGATTTGATTTTGGTGGGGTCAACTTCAATGCCCCAATAGAAATGATGAAACCAAGGAGATTTCTAGTTAGAAATCTGAAAACACACTTGAAAGGATTAAGATGAAGGAAGAAATGGATAAGGCATGCAAAGAGGATTTCAAGCAGGGAAATATGGTCCCGTCGACATTTGGATTCACCCAAGAGGTCATCGACATAATTCTCTAATGTTTTAGACATGAGATCATGGAAGATATAGGTCATGACACATTAATAGGTGGCCTTTGCATTTTTCAAATTGAATGGCATGATGCAATAGTAGAAGGTTCCCAAGGAGTGATGAAAGACGTCTTATGTTGTTCTTCCGTGCGATGAGGGTTTTATTATACCCGAAAAACCTTCTATAAGAGAAATCGTCTCGTGGCCAGTAGTGAGGTCAATGAGTTGATAGAAATTAGGAAGGGGAAAGTCATTTTTAGGGCAAGCGCAATTTAAATCTGAAAATTGGTATAGATACGGAGCTTTCTAGAAGCTTTGGCAATGTGTACAATGTTAGAAACCCATTACAGATAAACAATAGGTAGTATGAAGTTGACAAAAAGAAGGCAATATAATTCCTCTTTGAAAAAGATGACAACACGAGGATGCATGCAACATAGCTTCTGCTTAACCTACTTAGCGTTGGGATGGTGACAATTTTATGAATGAAAATATTGGGGTCAAGGCCTGACATGTCACCTTATGACCATGTGAAGACCTAAATATGCTTAGAAGGAAGGTGGTGAAAGAGTCTAACTCTTGTGGATCAAGAGATTGACCAACCTTAAGGATGTGGGGATCTTACATAATCCCTATATTGATGTCACTAGTGGACTCATTGAGAAGGGTAGATGTGTCAGGAGGTAAGGACTTATGAAGATGGGAATCTTCTACCCTCATGTAGGAAATAATGGATTCTTTGTCTCTACATTGAATAACATCAATGGTAGGGGAATCCTCCTCTACCATATCGGGAAGTATGAGAGAAAGGGACCTAGTTTCACCTTCAGATCATAACATCCCATACCAAATCCCTTCCATGCGTAGTGATGGAGGTAGGTGTAGGTGAATATTTTTGTAGAGGAATTCCAAGCCATTAGTGTATAACTTGGTATGAGGTTGATTGTCAATGTGAGAGGAAGGAGATCTATGCCACCATAGATAATATTAGTTTTTAAATGAAGTTGGCCAAAGGAGATGATATCCATGACATTAGTCCGGTATATAGGATCTTTATCGGGTCTACCAAGTCAATTAGGTGTGGGAAGAGCATTGAGGGCGATGAGTTGATACTCCCCAAAGTGAAAGGTGTTGCATCACGTTATTAAGAGATTAATCATTAGGTAGCTTGATACAAACACATATGAGACAAGATATGCTTTGGAAGATGAATATTGTTTAGGGATGAGCATGCCATTCGAATGATAGGTCATGTGGCATGCTTAGAATGGAGGCAAGTCGAGTGTGGAGCATATGGATTTTCCCCTCATGCTCATACTTAAGACGTGATAGAGAGTGGTTGGGATGTAACGCATGATGCAGATCTATATGTGTCTAAGGAGGATGTTATATTAGAAATCCCCTAAAAATGTAGAAGAGTTCATAGAGGAGTATTTCACTGATGTGGATGGGGAGGATAATTATGCCCAAAGCAAGAGAAAAGACATAATTAAAGGATTGAAGGACCGTGGATGATTGAGTGATAACGGATTTGGGAAGTTTGAGTTTTTCAAAGGTATGGGATGAGATGATATTTATGCTAGCACCATTGTCAATCATAGAGTGTCATATAAAGGTGTCCTTGATGCATACAATGATGAAAAGGGGAAGGTCTTCAGGTAAGATGTCAGGAATTCAGGAATGGCCAAAGGAGATGGTGGCAAAAGCAGTAATAGCTTCGATGAGGGCCACGAAAGGTTGATTCTCATCATTGGTAATTAGGATATGTTGTAAGGCTTCAATGAGATCATGTCAATGGCTAGGGTAGATTTGGATAAGCTCATAGATAAACATCTTAACGGGATCCCGATGCAACTTTTTATAAGGATATTCTCAATGGAGATGGGATTTTAAAGTACGTGGAGCAGCTAGGATAGATACCTTAGCCTTAAACAATGAGGGGGATGGAGTGGGTTCGTTAGAAGGAGGAGCAATGATGACTCTTGGTTTTGGTTGGATAGATGATTGATAATTTTGAGGTTAAGAGTGAGTGCAATACGAATAACATTAATGAAAAGAGGGGGAGATTCTTTGGAAGAGGTGGTGCTTGGAGCAGGGATTGCGGCGAAGGATTTTGATTAGGAACCATATTTAAATACCTTGGGAGGTGTATATTTTATTGGATTATTGCATTTGAGTGTGGATGAACTAGTAGATGGGAGAGGGTGATCTTCCTCAATGATAAGCTCATCCTCTTCTATGAGATTTTCGATGAGGGTTTGGAGGGCCCTACAATGTTTAGTGTCATGTCTATGGGTATGATGATAAGCACAAATGACATTATAATCAAACCACATGGGATTTTCCCACGTGAATTGAAGGATTTGATAGGAGGAAGGGTGATTACAAATGCTTGGATGACGCGTTGAAGGATTTCATATAAGACCCGATAGGGGATTTTGAAGAAGGGGTTTCATGGATTGTGGATGGATTAGATTTAGGAGCGGTGGATGAAGGAAAAATGGGTTCCTTACTCTTGTGAGGATTTGTGGGAGCCTTGGATTCTGATTTGGAAGGAAGGAAGGATGGTTTTGATTCAAATTTATTGATGATGGAGGTTTTAGATAAGGGATATGGTCCCAAAATAAATGGGTGAAGCCCTAAGATATAGGGTTCGATGTTGGACGATTTAAGTTAATGGGGTTTCAAAAGAGGTAGCTCCAAATTTTTGTGCGAGATGGATGAGGGATTTCGGGTAGGGATGCCAAGGTTCTTAGAATTTTTTTGTGAGGCTTTACCTTTGGCGGGAATGACGATAATTTCAACTAGGGGATCCTTAGAGGTAGAATCAGATGATTTGGATGTAGATTTTTTTGTAGACATGTGGGTTGAAGATGAAGATGGTTTGTGATTGGTAAGATGAGAAGAGGTTGTGGATTGTGTGGATTTTGGAGGTGTTGATGTAGGAGTGGTTGTACTTGTTAAAGATGCAGATGGGATGGGAACATCACTTGCAGCTTATATCAAGGGGGATATTTGCTTGGTAGAGGTTTTGTGAGGTGATGTGGATGTAGACATGGACTCAGATATCAATGTTGGTATGGATTTGATTGTAGATGTAGATGCGAGATATGGGTATGGAAGTAGATGTAGATGTTGGGATGGGTGTAGAGGTAGGTGTGGATGTAATAGATGCGGGTGGAGTAGATGTATATGTAATAGATGTGGGTATATTATACGTGGATGCAGAGGATATGGGTATAATAGATGTAGATAAGGTACAAATGCATATTTGATTGTAGATGTAAGGGTAGATGTTGATGTGGGTGGAATAGGTGTAGGTATAATAGATGAAGGGATGATGGGCATGGGTGGTGATGTTGAATCTTGACTTAGAGTATTGATCATATGGGCGTTGGGTGCTTGAGATGTAGGGGAGTAGCTTGATTGTTTGGCAGATGATTAGGGAAGGGTTACTTGAATACATATAGGGGTTAGTTGGGAGGAGCATTAGGATTGTCCAATTGAAATTCCCCATGATCAATGAGCCATTTTACAAGGTCTTTGAAGGTACAATTTTGTTTATTATAATGACCACGGACTTGGTGATGTTTACAATAGTGATCTTCATGATACCATATGGGTTTGGGACACGAATCATCAATGGGTCGGATAGGGGAAGTTGGATAAGATGCACAACCATAATTTTATCAAAGATAGAACTATATGATTCTCCGAGGGGAGTATAGTTAGGGGTTGGTCTAGGAGCCCTTTGTGGAGGCTCTATATGGGATGTAGATGTGGGAGAATATTTTACTACGATGACATTGGTTGCATTTTTGGAAATTTCATTATGGGTAGATGACTTGGTGAGTTTTTTTTTTTGTTGGAGTAAATCTTGACACAACCTTTCTCAAGAGCACAGATTTCTAGTTTGTGAGCCATGGTGAAGGCTTCCTCAAAGCTTTGAAATGGTTGGATTTTAAGATTGGATAATATACGCTTCACACATGATTGAGAAAATATTTTGATGAGTTCGGTTTGGGAAGAGATAAGGACAATTGATTGATGATGCCATACCACCTAGCGATGAAATATGTAATTGATTCATCGTAAAATTTCTTAATGGTGTAGAGATTGGTAATGGTGATTTTGCATGCAATATTAATAGAGAAGTGATTTAAGAAGATCTGTGTGAGTTAGTTGAAAGATAATAGAGAATGTTGGTGGATACCATTGTATCGGTCCAAAGCGGGTCCAACCAACGACATGGGGAAAGTGTGAAGCATAAGGTCTTAGTCATGAGTAATGAGATAACATGCGTGCCTAAAGGAACAAAGGTGTTGTTGAGGGTCCTCCTTATTGTTAAACTTAGAAAACTTAGGGAGTTCCTAGTGTGGAGGATAAGGTTTGATGGTACTGATGGGTTGATAAATTCATTGCATATTTATTCATAAGTGAAAGTGATTTTAGGACCCAAAGTAATGGCTTCGAGGTTAACCATTCTACTTAGAAAATCTTGCATGGGGTCATTGGATGTGTGAGGATGAGGGATTAATTGATGAGGTTACAGATTATAAGAAGTGGATGGGTTGGGTTGTGGATAAGATTGATATTATTGAGGATAAGTAGGAGTTTTTGGAGGTGGTTGATAAGGAGGAAGATAATTGAAATGTTGAGATTGGATAGGTTGGGAGATAAGATGTTGCTGAGATATGGGAATGTAATTGGATGGATAGGCTTGCGATTTTGGTGAGAGATGGGGATATTAGATTGGGTTTACATAAGATGAGTTAGGATGTGTGTATGGGGTGGTTGAGATGTTTGAGTAGATTGATTAGGGAATATGTGACAAAAGACACTCTGGAATGGGGGTTGATGAGTTTTCATTGACTTCGAAGGGTGAGGTTGCAAAAGGACAAAATTTTCATGGACTTGAGATGTAGATTAGGGCACCGAGTTTTGAATATGTTGCTTGGGTGGTGGAAGAAGTAGGTGGGAATCTTGAAGAGTGTGAGTAGGGGTGCTAATGACTATGGTAGATGAAGAGGTGGTGGGGATAGAAGATATGGGAATGGTTTTGATGAAAGATAGGTTGGTTGGAATGGGTACCACCAATTGAGTGGATTGGTGTGTTTGGGGATTTTTATACTTGAGCCATTGTTAGCTCGTCCAAATCCCTTAGAAAGAAAATGACAAGTTGGGAGGTAAGGAATTTGGTGGGTTCGATTGAGAAGGATAAGCATAGATTTGCAAGGGGAGGTCCATCAATGGGGATATGAGTGGAATTATGAGCAAGTTAATCATAAAGAGAAATGATATTTGCATCAAAATCTCTCTGAAACTCCACACACTCGTGAGAGATCGTGGGAGGTTGAAAGGATCCTAAGGATGTGGTAGATGGGGGTGTAGCTAGTATAGAAGGAATGGATTGATGATAGATGACATGGTTGGTTTCAATATGAGGGTTGTTTTGGATTGTTTGTGACTCATGGAGAGGATAAACATAAAATATAGGTTGGGAAACCAAAGACAAAGTGACCAAAGGGGTGGAAGAGACAATATATGGGGAATATGTTTGTTGAGAAAGATTGTTGTAGGTAGGAATGTTGGTGGATGAGGTTGTTTTTATATTTTTTCTTGGGAATGGGTGATGATGGGAATGAAACAACAAACAAGAACTTATGCTGATTTTTCATATGAAAGATAAATCACACAACAAGTTTTAATTATCTTGTTTATTAGAAAAGTGTGAAGAAGAAAAAGGAAGGCTCAAAGGGAACCTAAGAAGTGGCCAATCTAAAGATGCTTTTAGAATGTTTTGGCTAGCATCCTCGATATAACCAAAGGTATTTGATAATCAATTTGGTGATGATTACCAATACGTGGCCTAGTATTGGGGCCTACCCCCTCACTTCACACACCATAATGATAAGGGTGTTGAGTGCTTAGCCGATATACCGATAATAAAAAAATTACACTTTGCCGAAAACTATGGTGGCTTCCTTATTGGACCTGATGAAATTGCAATAATTCCACATGGTAGGAGATGTTTTAGATGTGTTAATTTATTTGTGAGTTTGGTTATGTGTGGAAGAAGTGTGAATGTAAATAATTACCTCCTAGTTAGACTATATTATCAAGCAAGCATGAATGTGTTCATTTTAAATCCTAGAATGAAATGTAAATTTCAATGAGATCACATAGAAAAATAAGGGAGAGAGACAATGCAAAAAGATAAAATAAGGACAAAATGAGGAATACCTGATAAGCATTTTTTCCCTTTTTCAAAATTTTAGCATACGTGTTGTTGATCCATGCAAAAGATTCCCATAAGCACACAAGCAAGAAAGGCTCTACCTTCGAGAATTAGTAGAAAGAAAGAAATAGAAAATGAAATGAAAATAAATAAAGCCTCACCAAATAAGGAGGGGGTCCCACCGGCGTGTCAAATTTTTCAAAGAAGTTTCCCACTCTGTTTCAAGTTAATGGAAAGGAATACAAGAAAATAGGAAACTCCAAATTATGAGAGGGTTTAAGGCTACCTCTTGATATGGTGACGATGAAGAAGATAAGGGTGTAAAGATCCTCTTTTCGGCTAGCTAGATGACCTACACAACAAAGAGAAACTAAACATGAAAAAGGATTAGTAGATAAGATGGTGGGTTTCCTAACAGTCAGTCCTAAGAAGTGATAACTTCCTAGGGATGATGTCAACCCACTTTGATTAAAAAGGATTAATAATTATGATGGATAGATATGATGCAACAAATAACAAGACAAAACAGAGAGTGTGCTAGATATGTTAAATGCTCTATAAATATCCGATGATAAGAAATGAAATAAGTTAAACCAAACTGATCAGTCGACACAACTCGAGCTTGGCAGTGTGCAATCAATGATTTACTACGGTAGAGAAGATCCAAGAGGTATGTAGAAAAATTAGATCTGAATATGATGTTGAGATGTTATTGAGGATCTAGATACGATGTTAGGATGTTTGAGAAATAAAAAGGATGTAATAAAAATACATTTATGATAAGAAAATGATAAATGTTGATCGGTTCAATAAGCAATCGGGTGGATCGATGGTGATTAGGGCCAAAAAGTGGGATCTGGGATCTTGAATGATTGGATCAAAACTAGAGGGGATATAAACACCGAAGGAATTGGAAATCGATGATAGATGCAGAAGGCATAAAAATAAGGGAAGATATAGATCGGGTCAACGAAATAGGGTTGATCGATGGTGACTTGGGATGATGAAGATGAGATCTAAAGTGCCAAGTATGTACAACAAAAATACTGGAAGGTTTGAGGTGTTGTAGGGACTAGAAAATAGGTGGAAAAAAGGGTGGAAGGTAGAAAATAAGGCAGATGCATATTGGGTTGATGACGATAGGTTGGGTCGATTTGACTTAGGGGTAGATTTAGGGTTTTGATAGCACTAAATGAATGGTAAAACAAGCTATGAATAAGGATCGGTGATGGTATATGCAAGGACATAGATTCAAGGAAATCAATAGACCTACAATACTGGTTACAAAGGTGTGATGTAACAATGGTGAGGGCTCCAAGCAAGAAAAATACTTCAAATCTCCCAAGATGGCATGTAAAAAGTTCCAAGATAGCTCTAAGTTGATGGTTGCAACTCCAAAGAAGAGAAAGAAACAAAACAAACTCACAAGAAGGTCGAACTCTCAAAATTTCATCCTCTGGGAGAGGAAGGGTGGGGGTGTACTTATAGGGTTGACGGTGATCCGAATGGGTCACCGCAGATTGATTGTGGTCGAACATCAATCTGGTAGTGGATATGGTGCTTAGCTCAAGACAAGAGACCCTAAAGGGGTAAAATTAGGGTTTTGAGCTACTTAGGCGGGTTAGGGTTGCATAGGAAGGATAAAAGGTGGTTAAAGGATATAAATGTATTGAATGAGGGTAGATGGGAACCTAGGGATGATAAATGGGGTGTTTAGGATGTGATTAAGGATAATAGATGGGTTTAAGGGTAATTAAATGTGATTAGGGGTGGATTAGGGAAGATAGATTAATAGTGGGATTAAGATAGGATTAAGATGGGAAAATTGGAAATTAGATGAATAAATGTGATGTAGGAGGGAAATGGGGAATTTGAATGGGAAGAGAGGTATGTATGTGCAAGATGATGAAAAAGGGGAGAAAACACGGGATGGGGGACAAGTGTACCAAAATTTGGTGTCTACAGTAAAATCAATCAAAAAAATAAAAAAATAAATCACTTATTACACCTTTCATCCTTCACAATCTTTGGTGTTGAGCCCATATCTTCGGTGTTGATCCCTTACCTCTTATTGGTGGTGTGGGGCAAGATATAAGGGGTCATTTCAATAAAATCAAACAAAAAATCCTTAAAAAATCTTAATCAAAATTACTTAATCATATACATCCCAAGAAGTAATTTAGTTGTTCATGTTAAGAGAGACAACAATTCCTTCAACTGGATCTTTCCAATTAGTAGGCCATCAATGGATCTAAGTCTATTCAAAATCTATAAAGTGAAATCATCTTGGAATCGGTCAGATAATCTTGACTAGAGATGAGTCACATTTTCCCAAATGGACCATTATTACACCTTGTGTCTTTGCATCCATCATCTTCATTTTCATATCATCATCTCTATTATCTCACTTCTTTCTTGCCTCTCGGTGTTGAGTCTTCACATCTTACTATTTGGCTGAGTCGAATGGAGTTAGATATCTCATCACTCTCCCATCTATAATCCATTTTGTCAATGAAATGAAATATTTGACTTTTTTTTAACATGTGTTTAGAAAATGCACTCTTTACTTGAGACAAAAATCTAAAAACTCCCAAAAATTACATAATCAAAATCCCAAAACATTCAAATAATCACAAAATCCTAAAAATTTACAAAAAAACATCAAAAATCCCAACAAATCAACACAACTCAATGAAATCAAACTTTTAACTCCTATCTTAGTGATCATTCCAACCATCTTACGACTATCACAACAAATCATCCAACCACTTTGATGTATCCTTGCTATGGGGAAATTCAAATCAATCTTATCCCTCATGTGCATCCTCGCTTGGGGAAATATCAGATCTCATTCTCTCCCTTGCATGTTAGTATCCTTGCTTGGGGGAAATGACCCTTTTCAATCTCATATCAATATTCAATGTGGATCCAACAAAGAGTGTCACTTGACCCCACTCTTTCAATCTGATCCAATCCCCTTGCATGAATCCTTGCTTGGGGGCATCCAAATTTTCTTAATTATCATTGTGGAACACATTAAAGGCATAGTTAATTATCTTTATTTATAGTTGTGTTGCATTGTTTCTATTATTTCTTGACCAATTACAAGTATTTTGTTACAATCTTGGTTCATTTATAGCCTTGGTGCATACATCTACTATGTATATTAAGTTAGTTTGTTTCCTTTTTTAATATTTTTCTTTTCTTTGGACTAATTACAAGTATTTTTATCATCTTGGTTCATTTATATCCTTGGTGCATACATCTACCATGTATATTGGGTTTGTTCTACTTTTCTTTTTCTTTTTGTTTCTTGTGTGTGTGTTTGTTTATGCACATAATGGGTTAAACATCATGATTCTTTAATAATAACGGTGACAACTCTATTGTGCAACGGTAAAATAAGTTTTCTCTAACTTTCACTATCTAAATGGAAGCTCATGCTATGAGAAAAATATCTTCTATAATCCTTCTACTCCTTTAATCATCGGCCTTTTCCTTCTTCCTATCAAATGGTTATCCACCACTTTGCTATGTAACCCATCCGTTTGAGGGGGCACTCCTTTAGGATAATCCATAGTCATTGGGGAATACAAATGCTTCATTGGGGCATATCAAGTTGGTCCACCTTGCTTCCCTGTCCTCCACTCATTGATCTGCGTGTGTCTGCTAGCTTTAAAATGTTATTACTTCGTAATAACACTTTAAAGAAGGGACACTTTAAAGAGGAAAAATATAGACACCCTTAAATTACATACCTATTTCTAGTCATTCATAATTATCCCTATCATTTTCATAATATGCCAAATCACTTCTAGAATGCATTCTAGATCATTAGCATTTCATATTCCATTACAAGTCATCAACATCCCTATATAATAGATTTAATTAATTTTATCATTTCTTAAACCATACACTTATATCCCTTGGCTAATTTAATTAGATATTTAAATAAATAAATATATAATTATCTAATCACCCTCCACTTGTCTCCACTTCATTATCCAACTCACTCACGTTGAAATATCCCACTCCACTCAAGTTCTAGAACCCTAAAAATGTGGAAGCAACAATATTCACATACAACCACCTTCTCAAATAAAATCAAAAGCCAACCAAATATTCATTACCCCTTAAATAAATATTCAAACCATCCAAATACATAGACCAAATCAAATTGCTAATTCAGGAAAATGCATTCATGATGGAATGCAACTCATTAAAACCTTGATCCACAATCCATGGCCTCTCCTTCAACTATAAATATGGGGCTTTATCCGCTTTAAGAATTTACAACAAAAGTCTACTCATTTTCCATTTGAATTTACATACCGAAAGGTTGTCCTTGTGATCACTCATTTGCTCATAGCATTCCTCTTCCATTTGGAGACAATATTGGTGTATTCAGAATCAAACTATCCCAATAGATCCAAAAGTGTAGCAACACTTCAACTATCTCATCCGAGGTTTCAAGAAGACTCAAAGGAAGGTTTTCATCTGTTTATTTGCTTATTTATTCATTTCTTTTAGTTTTCCTTATACACACCCATGCATGTGGATAAGGATCCTTTTTATTTCCTTAAAAGTAATAAAGTTAGATTTAGAGGTGTTCACACCTGACAATATAATGTGTAAATGCAATTTGTAAAATAATATGTGTAGGATGTAAGGGTTTTCTACATGAGGTTCTTATAAATTTAATAATTTATAATTAACCATGCAAAACTAGAACAACACACTAATACTTGCAACAATGATAAGAAATAAAACAATAACTCAAATACACAAGAGCAGATGAAGAATTCACTACACATAATGGAACATAGGAGATTTGGGTGTGTAGACATGGAAAACTTTTTTGTATGAAACTCGAGATGTTTATTTCTAATATTGTAAATATAAATTGATTTGGTGTAGGATCATACAACCAATGTATGGTATTTCTCTTATTCGACATGGTCCTAAATTATATTATATGGTTTTCGACCTTCTTGCAGCAATGAGGCTCTATAATTTTCTTATCTTTTCACTTGTCTAGAAATATGCTTTATTATATGCCTCTCTTGTTTGCACAACCTAACCACAACATGTAATGACCTGCAAAAAGTGAACCCTAGATACATGTAATACCTTTCATCAATGCATTAGATAACAAAAGGATAAATTATTTTTTGGTGAGGTTGGAATACCCTTGGTGTTTAACCCATGTTAAACCAATCCGTGTGTTGCACTACATGCCTTCCAAATGGGATCAAGTCTTGTGTGGTTCTCATATGTTTATGTGCAAGTGTGAATGTGATCTAAGCTAACCCCATATGAGTGCCCTTGTGTCTATTGACAAAAATATAGTGGAATAACTATATATTAAAGAATGTACCAAACATGGTAGTAATGCGATACAAGTGTGCTTCATTCTTAAACTAACCCTTTTTCCCTTAAATACCTTTGACAATACTTGGAGTGACTTTGATCTTTCTAGGAAATGGCTCTAAGACCTTTGTATGCTTGGAAATGGAGGAAGATAGACTCTTTGACCTGATTGAGTGCTTCATACATGTAGTAGTGGTTGTCTAAATGATGCAACTAATTTAGGAAGATCTAGGATATCCTTGAGTGCTTTTAGATTGATATTTACAATAAGATCTTATGAAAGTGTCAGGTGAGTAATAAAGTGATATTGAATACATTATATAGCCTTGCATCGATGAAATATTATGATAAATTCAATCCTATGAAGATGAAACAATGCACTTAATATATTCAAAATGAAAAAAGAGTTGAAAGATAAAATGGCATAGGATTATACATGTCGTAAAGGACCATAGTCTACTATGGGATAAACTATAAAATTTGTCCCATGTTGATAGTGATGTAAAATCAAGAGTTTTGGAATGATGTCTAGAGGTAATTTATTGGTTCGGTTAATTAATAATTCATGAATGAATGACATAGTGGAGTGTGGATATGAACAAGTTAATAAATAAGTAGAGATATGTGTTGATAGGGGTTAGAATGCAAACATTTTCCTTAGTAAAGGAACATATCCAAACTTTTTATCGAAGGATAAGTTATCAAATTAAAGTGTCTACGAGAAGAAAATTTTAATTTGAGACATTTTAAAGAGAATATTTTCTATACATAGCATATGATTTATGGGTAGGCTCATGTATGATAAGCTTAGAAGTGTTTTAGAGGATTAGATAAGCCCCTTCCACACTTATAAATTTCTAAAGGGTGCCTCAAATATGCTTAAGAATTAGAAGAGGAAAGGAAATCTAAATGAAGAGGTGTATGCCACCCTCTTAGTGGGAAACGGTTAAAATATTTATAATAAAAAAGGTAAAATGTTCCTAACAAATAACTTTTCACCATTTAGAAGAAAAAGAGGCTAAGATCTAGAGAACTAGATAGGGTCAAGCACTACCAACCTATACAACTAACTACTAATCTCATTCACTCTTTACCAACCGCAACCAACGTCTCCCAACTTATGAGTCAATTTTATATATAGAAAGTAGAATCCGGTCATCGACATGATCGGACGGTCTTTAGATAAATCACACCCAATCTAGTACATAGTTGATGCGAATTCCATAAATATATAGATATAGAAGGGGGAGGACATATATATAGGGGAGGGAGCATTAATCCAATTATTAGATTCTATTAGATCGGATTGGGGCAGCTATATAGAGATCTCGAGATATATATGGGGCATTTATGCCCATATAGAGAGATATAGAAAGGGGGTCCCAATTTTATATAGCCTAGCCTAGCCTAGCCCAACCCAGCCTATCCACCCAATATTATTATCTATATCTAGGGATAACTATCTAATTGGTGCTCTATATGGCTACGAGAGAGCACCCTCCATATATAGTGCCCTATATTGATATTTGGACAACTACCATTTCAAGGGGGCTATGAATCTAAAGGCCGGCTTCGGGAATGATTTTTTTATTATTATGTCATGATAAAATTAGTTGATGTTGTACCCGCGAAGCATGGGAAGTGCCGAACATTGGGAACTGCCCGGGTAAGAGTTAGGAACAAGAACGGGGAGAAGCAAAAACCACTTGGGTGAAAGAATTGATTGTATCTCGCCCTTTGAATAGGGACTTCAAATACCTTATTAAATCTTTTGGAAAGGGCACTTCAAATCCCCTACGAAATGGTATCTCTTCGAAAAGAATAATTGGGCCACGTTTACGCTTACCATAGTGAAGAAAATATAGAGGAGGGGGGGTCGGCCATATCTTATCTATATATAGGGGGCGGCGTTGGGCATTTATGCTCTCTCCCGTCTCCCCCGCCCCTGGCGGGCCTCCCCCGCCCCGGCGGGCCTCCCCCGCCCCTACCCTATAGATCTATCTGGGCTGGGGGCCCTGAATGAGACTATAGGCCAACGCCTAACGTGGGGTTTTTATATTTCTTATGAAGCCTTAATTTTTGGGGATTTATATGGTTTCAAGACTTTGATTTTAGGAGATTTCAATGTCTTCGATTATTATTTTTCTTTCTTGAAATTTGAGGATGTTATATTGTCATTTTAACTAATTAACATTTAAATTCCTAAAACTAAGTAAAATTCAAATTCGAAATGATCAAAAAAATGATCCATGCTAAAAATAAAAGGAAACTACTCAATTTTAGAACAAAAATAAAATTTACTTTTGCTAATTCACATTTTCTAAATAAACAATATAATGTTAGAAGATAAAGTAATAATTATAATACCATGCATAAGTGCTCTAAAAATATCATATTGATCTAAGTTGAGTGAATCGGGTTTGGCATGTGAAGGTTAGGTGAATGACCTAACTTTGTTTAGTGTGGTTGAACATGTCTTGTGCTAGCCATACTATCCTAAAATGTGTTCATTTTCTTCTTCTTGGTGATAATATTCTTCATACTTTTGCGATGATATGTGAAACTTCCACAATATATTCTCTTCACTTGAAACCAACTCATAGGACATTAAAAAAACTTTAAACTAATCTAATATTGACCTCATTTTCCCCATTGAGTGAAAGAATTACAATGTATATTAGTTGAATCAAGGCCTATGTAGTTATCCCCTTGCGAGTGAAATGTGTTTACTTCAATCTTCATCTTAGATGAATCAAGTGTAACTACATGAAATTTACTCGGACCCTCTATTGGTAAATGCATGTAACTAGATAAAATATTTAGAAATATGAATAATGTCCATAACGTCATAAATAATATTTCAAAATATTTAGAGAATAATCAAAGGTTATGTTTATAATTTTCGTTAAAATTGCTTTAGGGATTTGTATATATATGCTTCTCAACATTAAATTAGGGACCTATTTGTGCACACAAAATGACCCAAACATAATCATAATAGTGACACATGGGTGCTCACCGTACAAAAATTAAGTAAATGTCCATATGGGACAAGGAAAGGGGCCATATAGGTTCGTGACAACACACGATACCTAGAAAATATAAATTAAATATAAAAAAGGAAAATGAGGAGTATTTGAGTGAACTAAGACAAGTAAAGAGTCAAAATCAAAGAGAAATGCGCTAATAAGTTATTAATCAAAATCAATGGGCCATATGTATGAAGACATACTAGAATTAGTGTGAAAACAAGATATGTACTAAAAATAGATTACTACAGCAAAAAAAATTGGAAAGATTTATGTTTATGGTATTGGGATGTAGGGAGTGCATGTATAATAATTTGAGTCTCGTGTGAAAAAATATGTGAAGACTCTTGATTATTTGGATAGGATTTCAAGTCTTGTGTGACAATTTTTATGATGAATCCTATTCATTATTATGGATATGAAAGTTTGGAGAAAATTATAGTGACCTTTTTGGGATAATATTGTGATTATTAGTTATGGGTATCCTCCCCTATGTGGTAACCCTATAGGTTATTGTAATGTTTATGTTGGGTTATGTAGGATTTTTAAATATTTTGTTGTATATGAGTGTCTTTTAGCTCCTATTGGACTTTATTTATTAGATATGATTGTATTCGTGTTTCTTACCCTTAATTTTGAGTATAATAGTATCCTGTTATAGCTAAAATTTTGTGGTGGTTTATTATTCTCCCTAGTGTATAGGATTTATTCTAGATTTTTTCATGTAAAATAGCTAGCATGAAAATTTAAAATTTTGAAGCATGACAACTAAGCCCCTAATTGAAAATTAGGCTTCCCAATCCTTTGCATCCTTCCTCTAGCCAACTTTCCCTCAGTTCAACCTTCACCCCGGCTCAGAGGAAATTCCTAAAAAGGTTTTCAAGTTTTTTTAGTGTGTAGGGATGATTACCCAAGATGATTGATGAATTCATTATGACTCGATAAAAGACTACTTCCTCTAGAGGCCTAAAAAGGCCATTTTTGGCCATTTTACAACCAATTGAATACCTTTCAAATCATAGGAAAATCTAAAGCATCTTAACTAGAGGAAATTGAAGGTTTCTAAGGAAATTCGGAAAGGCTATGAAAGAAAATCCGATTCAGAGTAATTTTTTCAACAAGCGGTATTCGGTGTGTTGGGAATGAAAGCTCCAACGATGAAACTTGACTTCTTTGGATGATTTTAGGATTTCACGAATGAGTTAAGAATTAAAAAATAGGAATCATAAGTATATTGGAATCCTATACAAGGTGGAAACATAAAACTTGATCCAAGGCTCAAAGTCTTCTTGAGATATTTCAAAACTCTATAACTTCCCTTCTAAGTTCAAAATGAAATAAGCCATAAATTTTGAGTTACATGAATAATTTTATTTTTGGAATGGTTCAAATGTTCTTAAAATGTCATTTGGATTCAAAATAATATGATATTTGACCCCAAATAATTTTCCTAAGCTCCCGTGGCAAAAAAATAAAGTTTGGTGTCCAAATTTGGACAACCGAGGCAAAATTTGCTTACTCATAATGGAAAAGTTGCACTTTGGACACCCATGTGTCCCCTCCATCCCCTAGGGGACAAGGGGGACACCAAATTTCGACCTCACTCTCCTCCCCAAGTCACCCTTTCAACACCCGGTGTCCTCTCTATCCACATGGTGCAAGGGGGTGCGAGGGGGACACCAAAGTGTGACCTCCCTCATTCTCCCAAGTCTCAATTTTGTGTACCTTTATAAAATCTATCCCAAAATGGAAAAGGAGTCACAAAATTGTGAACCAACTCATGTATGCATCCTCTAGTCACATGGAACACTTTTCTAGCCCCACAAACTTAGATTTAAGCCCTTAGGTCTCACTTCAAGCTCCTTCACACTCCCAAGTCACAATTTGGACAACCAAGTGTCCTCTATATCTCATTTATCCCCTAATGGATAGAGAGGACACAAAAGTGTGACATCACCCCTCACGGAAAATTTTTACTAACTGCGAAGAAGTTGTCGGGTCTCGATGTGTCAAAAACGCACATAAGCTAGGCAAAATCTTCCTCTCACAAAACTTGCTAATTTTTCTCACAAAGTACTTTTGTTTTTCCTCTCGACCTATATTAATGCCTGAAATACCACAACATAAAATGGAATCAAGTTTACTTTTTATTCTACAGAGATCCTGGCATGCGAAAGACCTTAAAATTTGGAGCAAATGTCCCTTAGAATATCTACTTTCATCTGAGTCATTTCTCGCATGATGAGGTGTTTGATGTTTTGAGATGTGGAGGACTAATTTTATCTTAGTATGCTTCCCTCATTAATTAAATTATCTTTTCCCACTAATATGGATGAGGGAGTAATATGAAAATTGGAGCAGGGAATCTTGGAGCAAAACCCAAAATTTTAAGACTATTTTCGTTGTAACCCAACACATATAAGTGCACTTACTAAAAGTAGCAAGTGTTCATGGCTGGAATGTCTAAAAATAGAAAAAAATAAAAAAGGTGAATTATTAGCATCCACAACATCCCGAACAGAAAGAAACATTAAAAGAGAAAATTGTGAAAACTTGCTAAAAATAACAAGTCTGAGATATGACTCGCTAAAAATAACAATCCTAGATATGACCTCGCTAAAAATAGTAAGTATTGGAATTGAGTCCAGAAATCTTTGTAAAATATCATTTTTCTTATCTCATTTCTTTTTCAATCATCGTAGGGTCGGATATTGTTTCATGGCCCAAACAGAAATAAAACCCACCTCGAGACTCCTAAAGCATCAACATTAGTTCAAGTGATCTTTGTAAGGCACAACTTTGTTAAGAAGTTAGGTGATCCAAATAATCCCAATTTTGGTAGAGAGGAGCTATCATGTATGAATTACATTATGACAAAGAATAGGCCATAGTAGATCAATATGTTTGAAATACGAGTCACTTGGACAACAAGTGAAATCAGAACATCGTGACGCTTGCGAAGGATCTGAAACATCAAGGACTTCATTTCAAATCATCAAGGGAATGGTCATCAGGGGCATGATAAGATAAAATCACCATGAGTGATGATGGAATTCATCTCAGGCCCAAAAACAATGCATATCTCATGAAATTGTTTCTAAACACTTAATCAGTGCTTAGTGATGTGCTCACATCTTGTAAGTCAGAAAGGTGGCATTTGCATTATTTCACTATAGTTTAGAGATCAAGAACATGAAACTCATTCTTAGTCATCCATTCAAGTTCCATTCAGGGATCAATCCTCTTATCGGAGGAATATATCCATCTCCATGAGGATAAATTGAGCAAGAGGGTGTCCAAACACCATAAGTAGTGTTTCCATCCAAGGAGACCATCATGTTCAAAAGTGAAATGGGAAGTTCATGGAGTAAGTTTAGGATCATCATATCCCGAATTTTCCATCATGTCCAAATATCTCTCGAGAAAAAATTCAAAATGACCTTGTCAAGTTATCAAAGTACTTTGGACCATCATGTGTGAAGGATCAAGAAAACGCGTTTATCTCTATGAGAGATATATGAGCAAGGAGGTGTATGAGCATCATGAAGTTGATTCCATTCAAGGAGATTTTGGATCTAGGAAGGGTAAGTGGGTGATTTCCATGTGAAGTACCATGTTCACAGGAATGGGAAACCATCTCAATTTCACTTGATTCCATTCACTTTGTAGTGTTCTTACACACTCATTTAGTGCCTAGAAGTGTATCTGCATATCATTAGAGAAGGAATTTGTAACTTGGTGTTCCAATTCCACAAATGGTCACTTAGGCAACATGTGAAATCAAGAACATCATGAAGCTTGTGAGGATGTTGAAACATCAAAATTCAAGTCATTAAGGCAATGGTCATGAGAAGCATGACAAGAGAGGATCATCATGAGTGATGCTAGCAGTCATCCAAGGTTCACATTGCAATGTCTCACAACAGTATTTCTAAACACTCATTCAAGTACTTTGGATTGTCCTTGCATCTCATAGAAGGAGGAAGCATATACAATCACAATGTTTCAATTAAACAAGTGGTGTCAAGACTCTCATTCATGAATCATTTCCTCAAAATTCCATCAAGAATATTCTTCATCAACAAGAGCTTTATCGTCTCGTGATTTTCATCTCTCTCTTCTTTCTCTCCTCCCTCACTCTCTCTCTCTCTAACATTTTATTCCTTCATTGAGAATATACTTTTTCACTCTTTCATATTATTCACTTAAGTGACTTAATGTTGCATTGTAAAAGTCCCTTTTCAAAAATAAGAAAATGACTTAGTTTCATTCCTATCCTAAATTTGAAAATTCGCATGGTGGTGAGATGAAAAGTCATGTGAGGGGAAGATGAAAGGACAATTGTAATGCTATAAATTGGAATGAATTCTCCATTCCAAAGGGTTGGCAATTTTTGATTGTTGTATGTTTTTGAGATTTACCACTACTACATCAAGTAATAAAAGATGCATTTCTTCCATTTATATGTTTATGTTCCTATACTCTCTTTCTCTACTTTCCAAATTTGTAAGCATGGTGATCTTGCATAACCAAGAAGGAACCTTGTGTCCTTGATTGATGAATATGCAGAACTTGTCTCTAGTTTGTTAGTCTTATTGATTTCTTGCATTATTTTGTTCTTATAATTGAATGTGGACCTACTCTAGTTTATGTATGTGAATTCTATAAGCATACTCACAACATTACCCTCTTTCCTTATTTCTCCAACTCCCCTTTACCTCCCTTCACAAAAAATTCCTCCCTTATACTTTGTACAAGCACTTTACCATAGGTTTAGTGGAGTATTCCTATGTGATTCTTGGACTAACAACCAACCCACAACTTTATTTAGTTTGTATTCAATAATGGGATCCTCCTATACAAAAGGAGGGGCTTGGTGAAGTCACCCCTTCATTTCCTTAGCTTGCACCTATTTGAGTAAACCTTGTATAAAACTTGCTTTTGGATTGTTTCTAGTTATCCAGCTACCTTTGAGACCTTCAATATCACCTTAAAAGAGCATATTCATGTATAAAATGTCAAATAATTAATTTATCTACACCAAAACCTCCTATAAATCCCAAACAACTGTCTTTATTGATTCAATACCATAAAACATGTTGACAATCACATACCTCTTATTACTCCCTTTAAGCCTTGATTTGTATAGTCTTCACTAAACTCCCTAATGATAATTTTTTCTCTCAACAACTCCCATGCTCTAGAAATTCATTTCATGTTTATTCTTGCATGACATCAACCATCAAGGGATTAGCTTTCATAAAGATATCACTATTTACCAAAACATGTCAAATTCTGCCTTGTCAAGCAACATGTTTGTAAAAATCATAGGATAAGTAATTTCTTGAGATGTCTATAAATTTTTAGATTCTTCCTAGGTGCCTTCTTTTCATTCCAAACATACCTTCTAAGTTTTAACTCCCAACTCTTCTTGTAACTCTTTAGAATCCAACTTTTGCAATTTTATCATTTGTTATTCATTAGGTTTGCCAATAACCATTTTAGAAACTATCTGAGTTATGGAGGGTATTAATCCATCATGGAGGATTTTTAACTCTAATTAGAACCCTTGAAATCTTATAAAAAATTTCTTGATCCAATTATTAGTACATCTCCTAGATCCTTTGCAAATTGACCTCCAAAATTAGGCCTAAAACCATGTTTCATAACTCAATCATGATTGTCAAGGTTTTCCTTCATTTTTCCACGATGGACATTTAATTTTCTTTAAGAATCTTCTAAATCATCTCATTACAGACCTCCATACAAAATTTCAACTTAAAATTTGAAGGTTAAGGTCTCCAAACACCTTGCCCTAGGTCACACATTGTGACATGCCCGAAAGGAAGAATTTATTATAAAATCCACAAAAATCATATTCGAGATCTAAAATTTTTCAATTAAGACTTTTGAGACTATATACAAATATTCTTTACCACTAGGCCAACTCATATGGCACAAACCCTTAAATACTTCAATTTCTCCTTACTCGATTGGTAAAACTATGTATTAAGATAAGTTTGAGGGTTTATCATCTAAGGTTTTGAACTTAAACCTTCAAGAAACTTGTTCTCACCTGTGACTAGTCTCTATGCCATGCTTCAACATTTCTAAGTCTCTATCAACAAAATAACAAGGAAAAATACTTCAAGAGAATACATACCCCGACAGTAACCAAATGTAAAAGACAGAGTGTTTGAGATTCAAATGCAAACAACCATGAAGAATAACTAATGGTTAACCTCCTCCTTTTGAGATGTCATTTTCATTCTTATTTTTCTAAATAGAGTGCATTAAAACAAGGTTTACCTAGATAATACTTTATAGCACTTGAAAAATTTATCATCCACCGAATTTCCTCTTTCCACAGTCCTAGGTTTTGTTTAGATTTCATATTAAACGAATCTTGTCACAAACCCTACTCAAAAGTGATATCAAGAAACTTCATATTGATAAAAAAATGTATTCAAAGGTCCTCCAATCCATATATATGGAAAGATATTATGATATATTTGAACTTTATTACTCAACTCAGAGACATGCATTTTTCAAACACAAAGAACATATGCAAAAACAGAGTTTTCCTGAGTAAGGACGTACACCACTTCAAGAACACATTGTATAGACCTTTCTTGGCTTATCTCTCAAGGAGGAATAGAAAAAATGATTCTCTAGATCACTGTTACAACCATAAAACAACAACAACCATATGAAGCACACTGAAATGCTTGCAAAAACTGAACTTTTCCTTCATAATCTCTTCTTCTCCTAACCTCCATTTGAGTTTCTCTTCTCAATATCTCCAAGAGGCCCCCGATTCAGTTACATTTGAGGCTTTAATATCCTTTTAAGATAGTTTCCATCCTTTTTAGAGGCTTTATTAGCCTTTTTAACACTTAATTACCTTTTTACACACTTTGAACATAAACACTAACTAGGACTATCAAACCCTATGTCTAATATATGACTCAAGTTAGACCTCTTAGGATATTTAATACCTTATAACACCCATACCATGCTTTAACAATGACTTATACTCCTTATACAAGCCATAAACCACTAAAATGCCCTTTTAGGAATTTAAATTACATTTTGGAGGAAACCTCCTAATTCAAATTTCTTGCATACCTAGACCAACTTAGGAATTTGAATGGAGCTACAAGGACTCTACTGACATCCCCTAATCCTTACGGAAGCTAACTTAGCCCAAAATTGACTAATTTGAACAAAAACTCAAAATTACTTGTTGGTGAGAAGATGCTCTTGCATCAAGGCTTAACCCCGTGACCGTTGGTGAAAACCAATAATTTGCACCACAACAAATTATTTCACCAACATAGGTTAACTACCTAATGATGTCATATGGCTGGGAGGTTAGCTCTCCATTATTTTTTGGTAGTTGGAAACATATACATGGTTATCCTAAATGTGGATTTTTATATTTATCATAGGTAAGATTCGGAAGTGGATTATATTGTTCTTGTGCTTTTGATACACTCTAATAATTGTATAATGGATAAGGGACAAATTAAATTGAAAAGTGAAAAATATCGTGTATGTGTGATCTATACATCTAACATGAGGATTTCAAAAATTGAGATTTTGTAATTGTTATATTATTTTGCTCGTTAAAATATAGACTTATTATTGATAACATTATGAATCAAACCTAATTGATGTAGATAAATAATTGTGAAGAATCTATGCTTTTATCGTGGGGTATAATTGACAATTACTCTAAATGCTTCAGATCTATTAAAGATTTGTTCTTATTTCCCTTTTATTAAAGATGTTTGATCAAAAGTAGAATGTGAAATTATTTTGTGTATCCTCCATATGATGGAGATAAACTAGGCCATTAATGTGTTGATTTCTAAATTTATATATGTAATTTTGTGTCGTTGCTCATTTCCAAAGTGCAAACAATTTGTTCTCAAATTCATCTTTGGTATGTTTTATTGTGAAATACTTGTGAGTGTATTTGATCAATATCCTCGTCACATTTTGGGTTGAGTGTTGTGTCATATTTATATTAAGTTAAACTTAATAGTAAATTTTGTTTTCTTTAGAGGGTGATTTGTATAAATATGTATGATTCCTCCTGGACTCATTGCTAAAGAATAAAATAATTTGGAATTTTATGTGGATCAAGTTTATTTATGTATTGCACCTGGTTTTCGATTACTAAAAATAAAATGAAGTTTTGGTGCATCAATTTTATGTGTACTTTATGTATTTATTTAAATTTAAAGGATTTTCCTTCTCTATTTTATTCTTGGATATTGATCCATCCTAAAAAGTGTTAGATGTATCTAGTTAACTCAAAATCAGCTTAATAATTTAAAAATGGGCTTATGTTGCCATGGTATGTGTGAGGGACTATTATGAGGTTCAATCTATGAATAAAGTAGGCCAATTCCTAAATATGAAGTTGCATCACAAACTAGGATAAATTTTAGTATGTTTTTGTTTTTAGGGGACTTGCCTCGGTCGATCCCTCACATTATTCAAGGTTGATAAAAGAACATGAAAAAACATGCAATGATAAATAAAATAACTGAAATGAAATAATTGTTTAAGGGACCTAGCCATAGTGCACGGTTTACTTGTGGTGGATGATTGTTGATTATGTTTTGGCTTAGTTGAAGTTTTCATAATCACGGCTCAGCTACGTGTGAGATCCATCTTCTCCCCTCCAATAACCTGCAACACCAAAAAATGTAAGGAAGGAAGCAAAATAATGTATTATGGGCTTAATTATTTGGAAGAAAATCTAGGGATCCATGAGCATAATAATTTTATCCTCATAAAACTCCATATGTCAAGCTTATGAGTAAAGATGTATTTATAGCATTTTCCAAGATGGGAATAGTGATGAATAGTGTTGGAATAGTGTTGAATAGTACGACACTTTGAAAATGGTGGAAAAAGGATAATTGAACCTATTATTTTATTCAATAATGGGGGACATAGAGGATAATGGAAGATTTGATCATAATATTTTATTCAATGGTGGGGGACATGGAGGATAAATCATATTATTTTATTTGGTGATGGGAGATATGGAGGTAGTGGAGGATTATCCATATCATTTTATTTGGTGATGGGAGATATGGAGAATAATGGAAGATTATCATAATATTTTGTTTGGCGGAGGGATATACGAAGGAAAGTGGAGGATTATCCATATTATTCTATTTTTGTTGGGAGATATGGAGGATAATGGAGGACTATCCATATCATTTTATTTGATGGCGAGGTTCATTAAGAATAATGAAGGATTATCCACATTAATATATTTGATGGTAGAATACATCTAGGGTAGTGGAGGATTGATGTGGCAGGTGACGTGGATGGGTGATGAGTAGGATTTGGTTAGGTGATAATATTGATTAAGTATTTGATTAACATCAATTAACTAGATGTTAAATATTCATGTGTTTTGGTAGATTACTTTTTTTTAGGGATTATTGTGGTTTTAAATTATTTTTGTAGTTTTATCTTAGGAGACCTTATGCACAAGGTTCATATTTTGGTGTCTACATTTTCCCCCTTTTGGGTTATGTGCTGCAATGAACTAGGATGCAGTGTAAAAATTGAATATGATATGGGAGTTTTCCAAACCTGTTGTAAGGGTTTCAACACATGTGGGATTAGATGGTTAACTAGATAGATATGAACCTAGAAATGCAATCGATGCACCACTTTAGCTAGACTTTATGAAGTATTAGATAAAATGATTTCACGAGGTAGAGACTATTTGATCAATTGACTAAGATATGTGATGATTGAATTTCATAATATTGACAAAAAGTATTTTGTGTAATATCTCCCTCAAGTGATGGTTTTGGAACCGCAAGCTTCCCCAACATAATGCAAGATGAAAATTGGCAATTGATAACCGATAAAAATGGACCTTGAAAAAAGAAATGATGATTAGAAGTGAGGACACTATTTCCCAACTATGTGCAGGAAGAAAAGTGATGAGTGACATGTATAAGAGTGGATACAAGCTAGAGAGTGGGAGATAAATGTCTCCCTAGCCCAAGAGTGACGAGAGATGATGAGTGCAAGTTAAATGGCATAAGAAGTGATGGTTATGTAAAAATATGTATAAGGTAGTGAAATCCCATAGATGTTCAATCCATGAAGTGCATAATGCAAGTGGTAAATATACATGGTTACAATGAAATAATACAATGGGTGTGTATGTGTATGATCATGATTTGAAAAAACAAATTGGTGAACACATGATGAGCCAAAAGGCACGAGCCATGAAACAATGAGTGAGCTAAAACATGATCTTGAAAAAAATATAAAAACCACTAAGAGACATATTATCCCTATGTCTTGTTGAGATCTTATATGTTTGCATGGAATTTAATCAATGATTGAAGTGAAGACTCATATTAAACTAAGTGGAAATGTAGGACAATGTGTGGGTATGATTGAAACAAGGTGTTGATCTTCGTTTCCAGCTTCTTGTCCAGATGAGTGTACGAGTAATCAAGAAACATGAAACAATGTCGAGTATACAAGGGCTTAGTACCTTGGAGATGACGATGGATGATATGGGTGTAAAGTTGATATCGAGACTCCTCGGTGTGATCCCGAGAAAACTTGCAGCTCACATACACTAGGAAAATAATGATTAGAGATTTTATGCGGGGTTTCCTAACAAAGCAGATCTAGGAAGCGTTAACTTCCTCGGTGGGTCACAACCCCGTGTGATAAGAATAATAGTACAATAGCATCCAAAACAGATGACATATAAATTGATAAATAAAAGAACTTGGATGGTACCGATGTGCAGATGGAATTACCGATCTGATGCGTGTAACATGAATCTCATCACATGAACCCAAATCATGAGTAGAATGTCATGGAAATCCCATGTGTTATCACCCAGATAGAATAATAATGATATTATAAAATGACTAAAATCTCATAGCATTCACCTGAATTTTCTCACCCACCTTTTGAGGGGGAAGGCTCATATTTATAATTTGAATTTGGATTAAAATAGAGGATTAACGAATAACCATAATTTGCAAAAGCAATCCTGATTAAGAGGACATGATGAAGAGTTTATTTGATGGTAGGGTTCATGATGTGAGAAAAATAAAAGGTGTGATGTGGAGTGGGGACATGGTTAGGTGTAATAGTGAAGCCATGTGCTCACTTTAACTATTGATTTGTTGGATTTGTTGTCGGATATTGAGATTGTGAATTATTGACTTCATGGGTGGGGTTAATAATTTAATAATTTAAGGGAATTGAATTTTTAGGTGGAGAACATGTGGGACTGGGTAGGTGGGATGATAGATTCCACCTTTTGAATTTAAGAAAAGGGTGTCGGATGGGTATATCAATACTCATGAATTAAATAAAATATGAAGGATGGGGATATGCCAAAAAGTTGAATTATCAAATAGGTCTACATGGAGCCCATTTGATAATTAATCAAACAATGTGAGCAAATAAATAGGATTTGATTTAATTTTAGAAAAAGAAGCGAGTATGGAAATTGCATGAATGTGAGATGTTGGAGGGGCGCTATACCAAAAATAGGTGTCTACATTTTCCCCTTTTTGTTGAGTGATTTTTGATATCAAGCCACGAGACAAAAACAAAACGGGTTAGATAAAAGATGTGTCCAAGGATGGATGAAGACATGACCAAAGGCAAGATGCCTTAGGAAAAAAAGGATCGTAATAAATAAAAAAAGTATGGCGATGACTCCAATATCACATCGGTAGAGGACAATTACGGTCTCAACAGAGATAGACGACAACGTTCTACAAACCAGTGAGTGGGTGAAGACCACTGCAGTATGGATGTAAACCAAGATGACCAATGGGTCATAGGAAAACATCAAAATATGTGCAACTAAATGTGAAAGATGTGCGCAATCCTTTGTTTGTGAGGAATCGTGTAAAAAATCATGCGTCCAAAAATGGACGAGAATGAAGATAATGATGCCCAGCATAGGGCATGAGAAGAACACAAAAGTGAGTTATATGTGTTGACAAGTACATGGATGAAAAGGTGCCCCAACATAAGACATAGATAGAATAATCATAAATGTGGACAAGATGAGAAGATAAGATAGAAAGGTGAGATAAAATGCCCTAAAAGGGTAATAAATATGATGACAATCATGTTTCATAGGAAAGATGCATAAGTGTTAGCAAATTAGAAAAAGTCTTATTTCTTCAATAAGTGTGATAGAGATACTTTTGCGATAAAACAAAAGCAGAGAAAATATTCAAGAAAGAGAACAAGATTAGATAGGTGATGGCCATTATGGTATCTTCCAAGACAAAAATGTCAAAAGAAGATGGGAAGAGATTCTTAGAAATGGATATGATGATGTCCTTACAAGAGGATTGATGAAGATAAAATATGTGACAGGGTTCTCAAAAAGAGAAGAGGTCAATGTGGCAAAGAGAAGAACAAGAACAGTAATGAAAGGGATAGATGGCGATACATAAATGGAGAAACATTGGCATTGACTATGAATGCCAAATGTAAGGGATGTTGAGAAAGAGAAAAGGAATAGACAGGAGGATTGGTTGATTATGAGAAGAGCAAGAAAGATTGAATATGAAGGTGATAGGGGTATGGAATAGAGGGATGGAGATGGAGGAGGAGAAAATAAGGAATGAAAGGGGAGGAAGAAGATAAAAATAAAGATTATAGAGAAAGGGGGAAATGAAGAAGGACAAACAAAGAGAAGACAAGAAAAGAACAGAAAGCAGAGGATGAAATTATGAAAAAGGGAGAGAGTTATTCAAGATGAAAGGCGTGATGAGGATGGAGTAGAGGAAAATAGAGAGGTAATGGAAAATGAAAGAGATGATAGAGAAAATAAAATTAAAGGAAACAGATCATAGTGAGGAAATCCAAGGCAAAGATTATGGAACAAACTGCATGGAAATGCATGTGGATGATGGGATGATAAAGGATATGGGATAATGCTCAAGAATTGGGTTTCGACGGGGAAGTAAGGAGGAAGTGTGAGGTAAAATGGGGAGAAGGATGATGTAGAGGAAGTGAAATAAGATGAAGATCAGAAAGGAGGAGAAGACAACGAAGAAAATTATGTAGACAAAAGAGAACCAAGAATGAAGATATTTGATAAAGAGTGAGAAGCACAAGGAACGTAAAAAGAAACTTGAAGCAAGGAATTACATCAATTGGAAAAGAAATGGAGATGCATGAGATGGGGATATGTTGATGATGAGAAAATAGAGAGAAGGTGTATGATGAAGACAGTGAAGAAATTGGCAAGGAAGAATGGAAGATAGAGAGGTGGTGAGGAAAAAGAAAGGAAGGGATAGGAAAGGCAATGTCAGTGAATGGATGTTAGGAGAAATCCACCGATAATGATCAGTAGGAAAATATGGGACAAAAGATAAGACAAGGTAGAAAGTAAATGAAGAACGGGAGGGGGAACGCCAATGAAAGGACATTAGGAGAAATCCTCTGATAATGATTAGAGGACATAGAGGAAGGAAGGAATGAAGATAGAATGGAGGAGGTCAAAGAAAAGGATTCAGGTTATGCGGAATGGGGATGAGTGATTTTTAGGAGAATTCCACCGATAATTCTAGCATGGAAATGGAAGATGATGATGAAAGAATTGGAAGATCAATGACAATGATGGGTAAACATGGGAGTAGATATGTGGGAGAAATCTAGAAGACAGAGTGGAAAGAGTAAAGAAAGGAGGGATAACGATGTGTAGGAAGATGAAGGCAAGGAGAGGATGCAGTGGATGAGAATGAATGAGAGAGAAATGAAGAAACAAGACACAAAATGAATGGAGAAGCAATGGTTAAGTAAGATTACCCAACGACGGATGATGGAGATGAAAAAGGGACCAATAAGAAGTGGTGTTTACGTGAATGGAAGAGGAGGTGAGAGGATTTGATGATGGGGAATGATGAGAAAATGTAGATGGAGAGAATGTGGGGTAGTGGGGGAGTGTAGGATGACAAATCATGCTTAAGAGGGACTCTTAAGTAAGATCGCCATGCCGCATGAGGATTTAAGTAAGATCACCAAACCGCAAAGATAACGATATGGAAGGAGGAAGACAACATTGTATTGATGCGAGATGTGGAAGGGTTGGTTAGAATGGATGAGTACAATGAGAGGCGGGAGAGAGAAGATGAGGAAGAGATGATGGGAGATGGAAAGATCAGATGGCCAACCATTCTTAAGAGAAACTCTTAAGTAAGATTGCCTTGCAATGGGGATGGTTAAGTAGGATCACCAAACCGAAGAAGAAGAAGAATGATGAAAATACTAAGCAGTGTATACCAAAATGGAACAAGAGATGAAAGGAGGTGATATCAAAGTGATAACAAGGAAACAGAGGAGTGTGACATGAGTAGATAGAGGAATATATGTAGTGTAGATGGAGATTGTAAGGAAATCCTTAACTAGGATGCCCACGTGGTGTGGTGATGATGCAAGAGTGTTAGCGGAAAAGGAAGAGTGGAAAGACGTTTGTGGTGGTGATTGTTGTCTATTGAAGAGGAAATGGTGAAGAAGCTTCTACAGTGGGAGGATCCAAGGAAGAAGATATACCTTAACTAAGGTTCTCTAGCTATATGGATGGTTAAGAAAGATTTTCAAACTAAAAGCGGAAGAATAAAAGAGAAACTCAAGAGGAAAGACAAGTAAGATATATGGCATCGTGTAAGGGGACAGAAAGGTGAGAAGGATGATGTGGAGACAAATGGTGATGAGTGGACATGGAGAGCGAGGAGAAATGGATCAAAGACGGTGTTGAAAATGTTGAGAGATAAGGAGCTGCAGGATAACGAACTTGCCTTGAGAAGGGTCCTCAAGTAGGATTTACAAACTGCAATGATGATCAAGTAGAATTCACAAACTGAAAAGTGTATTTACAAACACATTCATGGAGATGATGGATAGATATAAAATTCATAGTGTGAAATTTGATGTGATTTTTATAAAAGATGATTTGGATGAGATGAACGGAACATAGTTGTAGCAAGGGTGTACAAGGAAAATATGTTTCAAACTGGATTGGAGATAAACAAGAAAGGGTTACCACTCAAGGCAACCTTGCACTTGCTTCCGACAAAGAGTGTTAATACATAACCAACGATAGTTAGTTATACCAAAATATCATGAGGGAAATATGGATGAAAGATGCTCGTAATCCTAATGTTGACCCCTAGTAATAAGGGATTTGTACGGATGATGTGTTCAAGGGTGAGGGAAGGTTATTCCCCCAATGAGTTAAATGTGAATGAGGTAAAGGATTTCGAAAGAGTTTAGATGAGATTGTTTTAGATTTGGATGGGATAAACGATTGGAGACCACAAATGTGCTTAGTAAGATAAGCGGCATTGATGAACAATGGAGGGAATTCCTTAGGAGGAATGACATGGGCTGGATGGATATTAAGGGATGATGTGGATGGAGGGATCATGGGAGATCTGATAGATGGGATATGGATTGGATTCAAGGTAGATGGAGAAAGAAATTTCCCCTGAATGAGGAAATCATCTTTCTCAATAAGATTGTGGACGATTGACCAATAGGCCTTACAATGTTTGATGTCATGACCGGGTAATGTACGATGATAATTGCACTACAATTAGGATTGAACCATGATGTTTTGGGACCATATGGATTAAAGGCTTTAATAGGAGTAATTTTAATGGCAAATGTTCAAGTTAAATGTTAAAAGATGTTCTGTATGACCCCATTGAAGTATCATGGGGAAGGAAACTCTTGTGGGTTTTGATAGGATATCTTAGCTTGGAGTTAGGAAAAAAGTAGATGTAGATTGATGTATGAATTTGGTGTTTTGGAGGACAAATCAAATTTAGTTGAAGGATGGTATTGTGTCGTAGATGGAGAAATTGATCTTGAAATAGATATTGTGGCATTGGATTTTGAGAAGAGAGAGAATCTGATTGTTTCCGAGGATGCGCAGGGGACTGTTGGGGATATTTTTCCCAAGCCTTAGACTTCAACCAAGAAGATTTATTTCTAGCAGGGATGATAATAATTTCAACCGAGAGGATATTATAGTGGTGGTGTGGTTATTAATGGAGAAACTATCCTAAAACAAGACGAAGATGTTAATGAAGAGATAGGTGTTTGTATGATGCGATTAATGATATCTATGTGAGATGTGGATTGTTTCAATTTTGGCATGGGAAGAGTTGATTTTTTAGAGGGAGAAGGTAAAGCATATTTATTTGATTTAGGTGGATGTGTTGGTTCAGTAGATGATCCAAAGGGTATCTTTGATAAAGTTACAGATCGAGAGGATTTGGTTGGTGTGATAGAAGGATTAGGTAAAGAGTATTGGGGTAGACTGGATAATGTGGCCATGGGCGAAGATATAGGTACATATGTCAAGGTCGGGATAGGTGGATTTGTTGGTGTAATAGATATAGGGGTAGCTAGGATAGATAAATATGTAGGCATTTTTGGAATCTGTGGAGATGTGGGTGACGTGATAACCGATGGAGTAGACCTTATTGGTAATGCAACAAATGTAGGAGCATTTTCGGATGTAGAAGTAGAAGGGACTGGTTGTTTCATAAATGTTTCTAGGGGTAAGAATGATATTTTTGATAAAGGGATTGATGTCAAAGATGGGGTTGCAAGGGTGCATGTTGTAGAACCGGGTTTAATTGGAATGGTTGTGAGCAATGTAGGTGTAATAACAACAGTGTATTTGAGGCAGATATGGGTGAAGAAATATATGTGAGAGTTGTAGGGATGTGTGCAAATATGAGTGGGGCTGAAGTAAGTGCTAAGGATGAATATAATGTGATAGATTGGGGTGTATTTGAAGTGAAGGAAATGGATGATAAATTTAAATTTGATGTGGATGTGATAAGGATAGGAGAAGGTGCATGTTCAACACAAGTAGAAACATTGATGTAGGTGTGACAGTTTCGAATAAGAGATGGGAATAATGTCTACAAAGTGGGAACATGCGGAGTTGGCGATAAGATAAGATCTTGATTGACAAAGGTCAACCATACAAGCGTTTGATAGTTGAGATGTAAAGGGGGTGACGTGATTTGTTGGTGGTTGATTAGTTTGCGCAGTGGAGGTATCAATTTGGATATCCCCTTGATTTACAAGTTGTTAGACACGGTCTTGAAGGAACGACATCTCTCAATGTCGTGACCTTTAACTCGGTGATATTTACAAAAGTGGGCCTCGTGATACCAAATAGGCTTGGATTGTGAGTTGTCCACGTGGGTCATATGGGAGGAAATTGGATAGATTTTATGCTCATCAACTTATCAAATACATAACTATATGATTCTCCTAAAGGAGTGTAGTTGGTTATTGATTGAGGAGATCGTTGTTGAGACCATGTGCTTGGTGTAGATGGGGATGAGGGTTCAATGACCACAGTGTTGGCTGCAGCCTTGAACTCGCCATTATGTGTGAATGGTTTGGTGGATTCAATTTTTGATTTAGTTAAACTTAATTTAAGATGACCCTGCTCAATGGCACGGGTTTTGAGCTTGCATGAGCCATTGTGAAAGCTTCATCAAAGGTTCAAAATGATTAGATCTACAAAGTGGATGATATATGTTTGGCACATGAATGTGAGAATAAGTCGATGAGTTCGGTTTGTGGGATAGTGAAGGATAGTTGGTTTATAACATCATGCCATCGTGCGACGAAGTCGGTGATGGGCTCGTTTTCATACTGTCGAATGGTATATAGATCAGCGATAGTGTTTTTAGATGCAATATTGATAAAAAAAGTGTTCTAAGAACAATTGTTAAATTTGGGTGAAAGAGAATATGGAATATCATGGGATACTGTGGTACCAGTCTAACCCAGGACCAGATAAAGACATGGGGAAAGTGTGAAGAAGTAAATCGTGATCATGCACAATAATACAACATGCATTTTTAAATGCGAGGAGATGTTGTTGGGGATCTTCTTTATTGTTGAATTTATTAGATGTAGGAATTTTCCAACGAGGATGGTAGGGTTTAATTGGGCCCGACGGATGAATGGGTTCATTACATATTTGTTCATGGATAAGGTGTTTTTGGGTGATATGGTAAGGCTTTCTAAAGCTGCCCAACCAATTCATTAAGGCATGAATTAAATAACTCAAGGTGTTATAAGGTTGATATTGGATTGGCTGTGTGGTTTGAAAAGTAGTTTGATAAGGTGAATGATGTGTTTGTGGGTGTGTGGGTAGTTGAGGAAGCATCTGATAAGGTGGTTGATAAGTTTGTGGATAGGATGTTTGTGGAATGGTTTGATAAGACAGTTGATTAATTTGTGGATATGTAAGTGTTTGGGGAGTTGCTTGGCAAAGACTAACATGTGTCACAGGTTGGGATTGTTGCATAGGATGGTGTTAAGCAATACGATGAGCGGGATATGTGTGTTAAGAATTGGAGATGGCTGGACGAGCCTATTAATAGTGGATGAAATAGAATTATCAAAATGGGATGTGGGTGGAATGTGATCCACCAATTTAGGAGAGGATTGAGAGATTGTAGGAGATTTTTGGAGTAAGAAGTCATATATGGGGTTAGGAGGAGATTTGAGTGTATCTAGAGGAGCGGGGAGATGGTGCTGCGATTGATTTAGGAAGACCACTTAACGAGGGATATGAGGGTTGGTGTCAAGGTGGGGAGAATTTTGTATGACATGGTTCTCATGAGGTGAGACCATGGAGACTGGAGATTGAGTGACTGAAGGTGTGGTTTTGAGTTTAGTATCTTGTTGGGTGAGATCGTCAAAAGAAGTAATATCATTGGATAAAGCAGATTGTTTTTGTCTTGATTTGAGAGAGAGCGACAATAGGTGTGAAATAGAGAAACATTTGTTTATGTATGTTGTTGACAAACAAATCAAGCAGAATATTTTTAGCCTCATGATTAATTTATAGGATGTGAACAGAAAAGAAAAGTAGGTAATGAAGGTGCCTAAAGGAGTCTAAGGCTGGTTTCAGGTAGTTATGGATTGGGAGATGTCTGAGATGGTTGCCTATTGGGTGTTTAGGTCCCAATCAGTTAACCAGGTGAGAGGAATGTTTTGATGTGTTAATTATGTTTGTGCAGTCTCAGGCAGTGTGTGATAAGTGAAATGCAAAGAGTTAAATTCTTTACTTAAGCTATGTGATCAGGTAGGATGCAGAAGGTTCATTTTAGACCAAAATGAAATGTGACGTTCAATGTATACAGACACTTAGGAAAGGGAAAGTTTGATGCAGAAAAGAGAAAATAGAGAAAAATGAGAAATACCTAGAGAATCACTTATCGGTGTTATTTGATTACACTTGATGATGGCATACTTGGAAGTGATAGTTAGTGGCTTGGAATGCCCGAGTACCCTAAAATTGCAGCATGAACAATCTCGGACGGGGTCGGTGACTGGAGACTTGGGGCATGTTTTATGTTTAACAATTGATCTTTGATAGTGTAACTCTGTGGTTGCCAGGTCATAAGTGTCACCTGCAAAAAGAAAATAAATGTAATTAGCTAATATGGTCGAATTAATAAAAATTATATTTCAAAAAATGCCTAAATGTGTATTTGAGATGAATTACGTATGGGACCTAAGAAAATTGAGATGACCGAACTTAATTGATGTCACAACGGAATTTTCACAAGCCAAATCTCAAGGTGATAAACTAAATTAATTGATGACTCAATAAAAACTAAATAAGGCGTTAATTAAATAATGACATATTCTAAATAAATGGTTCATATAACTCAAAACAAATTATATCATCCTAATATTATTTGTGAGTGCGATGTAAAATTTCGGTGCATATGGCTTAAGATAAAATATATAATCCTAATATTATTTGTGAGTGTGATGTATTGAGAGGGCAGTGTCTTGATGTAAAGTGTTATTATTAAGTCAAACTATGGGCCCTAAAGTGACTATACAATCATTTTTAAGAAATCTTGTGTGAATTTGAAGCGAAGTTAGGAATAGTCGAATGAATTATTTAGAAGAATCTTATAGGCTACGTGGATATTGATTTTCCTACGTATTTTACACAACATTGGTCAATGAGCAAACTATCGAGCAAAACAGAAAGCGTGTATTTTATTGTGTTGATGGACGATTGATCGATGAAAAATCATGCTTCCCGGGCCACCTTCATCGGTTGTCCATCATTTTTTTGAAGCCAATTTTTTTGTTCCGTGCTATTGATTTCACTAATGCTTTGGAGAGTAGCGGAGGATCTGAGATTAGAAGAGTGAATTTTACGGGGTTGGATAGGGAGGTGGAATATCTCAACGTGGGAAGGATCTCGATCTACGCAAGAAAGAGCTCAAGTGGACGGGGGGATACGGGAGGACCGACGTAGAGATATGCGGGAAACGCGAGAAGAGGATGGTTCGGTTGAAGTGGAGAAGTGTGGATGGGAGATGGGATGGGAAGAGGAGATTGGGATAAAAGGGAGATGGGGAGCAGAGATAGGAGGTAGGGATGGAGATCTGCTGGAGGGTCTACATGGAGAGGAATTTGGATGGGAGTTCGGGTAGAGGGGAGTATGGAGATCGGGGTCGATGGAGGGAACGAGTGGGCTCGGTGAGGAGAAGGGTAGGTTGGTTAGGGGGAAGAAGGGAATGATAGGAAAGTGGTCGAGCTGGCCACGTTAGAGGAGAGAAGAGGTGGGGTGAGAGGTAGGGTATAGGTAAATAAAACATTTTAATTCAATTTTAATGTATTATATATATATATAGATATTATTTTATTTTTAATTTTATTGTAATTTATATTATTATTAGTATGATTAATAATAAAAATGAATTTGATGATGATTAGCATGACCACATAACAAGTTAATTAAAACTCGAAAGACATAATAATGAAAGATGCAAAATATATATCACATGACGACAACTAAGTAAGTATAGTTAATTTCCGGATTCGTTCCCCATGCAGGTAAACAGAAAACAAAGAGCACGTACCTCCTGGTGATTTCAATGAGTGACCGTACTAACCAAAAATTAAAAAATAATAAGATATCAGCAAAACAAGCACATTAGAAAAGATGAGTAAAATAACAAACAAAACAACCGAATCTAGGATTTGGTCCCACCAGGCATGCCAAATGTTGATCTGCGTTTCTAGCTTTCATCCGTATGAGTGTACAAGTAATCAAGAAACATGAAACAACATCGATTATACAAGGGCTTAGTATCTTGGAGATGACGATGGATGATATAGGTGCCAAATTTGATATAGGACTCCTTCGTGTGATCCCGCAAACCTGCAGCTCACATACACTAGGAAAATAATGATTAGAGATTTTATGTGGGGGTTTCCTGACAAAGCAGATCTAGGAAGCGTTAACTTCCTCGGTGGTTGTCAACCCCGTGTGATAAGAATAATAGTACAATAGCGTCCAAAACAGATGACATACAAATTGATAAATAAAAGAACCTGGATGGTACCGGTGTGCAGACGAAATTACTGATCTAATGCGTGCAACATGAATCTCATCACATGAACCCAAATCATGAGTAGAATGTCATGGAAATCCCATGTGCTATCACCCAGATAGAATAATAATGATATTATAAAATGACTAAAATCTCACAACATTCACCTGAATTTTCTCCCCCTCCTTTTGAGGGGGAGAAGGCTCATATTTATAATTTGAATTTGGATTAAAATAGAGGATTAACGAATAACCATAATTTGCAAAATCAATCTGATTAAGAGGACATGATGAAGAGTTGATTTGATGGTAGGGTTCATGATGTGAGAAAAATAAAAGGTGTGATGTGGAGTGGGGACATGGTTAGGTGTAATAGTGAAGCCATGTGCTCACTTTAACTATTGATTTGTTGGATTTGTTGTCGATATTGAGATTGTGAATTATTGACTTCATGGGTGGGGTTAATAATTTAATAATTTGAGGGAATTGAATTTTTAGGTGGAGAACATGTGGACTGGGTAGGTGGGATGATAGATTCCACCTTTTGAATTTAAGAAAAGGGTGTCGATGGGTATATCAATACTCATGATTTAAATAAAATATGAAGGATGGGGATATGCAAAAGTTGAATTATCAAATGGGTCTACATGGAGCCCATTTGATAATTAATCAAATAATGTGAGAAAATAGATAAGATTTGATTTAATTTTAGAAAAAGAGAAGCGAGGATGGAAATTGCGTGAATGTGAGATGTCGGAGGGGTGTTATACCAAAAATAGGTGTCTACACAAGGGTTGGTGATTGATGGAATGGAAGGACATTGTAAGTCCCGCATTACTCCACTTCCAATTAGGTATCTATATCCATGATAGAGATACATTTGATTTTATTCATAACATTTTTCTACTACTAGTCAAGTATCCATAGCCCCATAGAGATCTTTGGAAAGACATGCTTTGGCATGTTGTGTTCTAGGTGTTGTCATTGATTTAAAAGGAAATTAATGGCAAAGAGGATGATGGAGTAGAATCGGAGAATTATCAGTAGGGTAATGACATAGAGTTTCAAATGGTTGCATGATGGCATGAGGTGATTTAGTGAGATTGGTTTGGTCTAGAAAGCCTTGTCATATGACCTAAGTAGTATAGGTGATTGTGTATGATGGTTGGAGCTCCTTTTTGGATTGAGTATCCAACATGGATATCATGTTTGGGGATTTTTGGCACTCACATGAGTTTCGAGTGCAAGTACAAGTTAAAGACCAAAATTCGGTGTTCATCTAGACTAGGTCTAGGTGCCTGAGGCATGAGGTTGAGTTATGGAGCCATGTGAGCTCATGGATGCATGTAGGTAAGTTTTTATGATGTATTAATTTTTTATGTCCTTTTGGATATGTTTCACGATGAGTTACAGTGTTAGTTCAGTTGACCCTAGCCTAAACCATTCAAACCCCCAAGGGATAGTGATGCAAATGAGATGGGATGGAAATATGGAGACCTATTTGTGATATGGTGATGATTTTAGATGTTATTATGGTGTTTCATGATGTTATGGGAAAAATTTCAGGTTTCCATTATTAGAATTCTTCAAGTTATAATGTTTTATGTGAAACATGGTCCAAGAAAGGGTGTTTTCTTGCTTAAATTTTACCTTTTGATGATCACCCTTAATTGTGTGATTTACATGGGACCTTGTGTCTTTCAAGTATGTTTCTAAATTGATTCTAGAAGGTTTAAAAAATAATGAGGTCATTTTATCATCATATTTTTATGAATAGATGTTAAGAAAGTAAATTTCCTTTTGTGTGTTTGAAACCCTAACTCAAAAGCAAGTAGGAGATATATTTCTCATAACAAGACAAAATTGATTTATAGTTCATGTATGATGATTTGAGGATGTAGAGGACTGTACGTACCCAAAATTGTATGTACTGCACCACCGGAAAGATGTTACAAATGCCCCAATGATGATACAGGTCTCTTCGCAAGGTGTTCGGGATCCAGAGAAGCTTTACGGATATGCGTTAACATCCCACATGCCCCGCTTAGCCCCCGCATGCTTTGTTTTCCCTTTTTTCCTCTTTTCTTGGCTTTTTGGTCTTCAGTGACGAAACCGCCGCCCTGAAGGGCGGTGGTCTCGTGACCGCCGCCCTGAACAGGCGGCGGTCCTATACGCGCTTTCCAGAATGTTCCGACGATCGCGTCAAGCGTGAAAATTCAATTTTCACTCGCATTTCTCAACCACTAAAGCTTGTATTTATGTTTTTGCCGACTGAATAGTGATTTATCTTTGTTTAATGGTGGGAGAGTTCAATTTGAACTTGCCTTCTAGTCATTGCAAATGCTATAAATATGTAGCTTGTTTACAAGTAAATGGTCTTGGTTCTTTGGTCTGGAGTCTTCATTCTTGAGCTTTAGTCTTCAATACTCAGTCCTAGATTTATTTTATGAATCATTTTATTTTAGCATGGATTAGAATTCTGAGTATTTAGTTATGCCTCACTGTACACCGACAACGATCCTGCTAGGAATCGTATAGGCCAAGCTCTGTTCTCTTGTGCCATCCCTCTCCTACTTGTACTTCGTTGTATTTCTCTGAAGCTGCTATTATTCATTGTTTGAGTACCTGCTGTTTATCATTTTGTTTTATCATTGCTGCAACAACCCTGCTAGGAATCGCATAGGCCAAGCCAGTTCACTTGCGCCATCCCTCTCCTACTTGTGCTTTGTGCCATTTTACTTCAAAGTAATTGTCATCCTAGTTCCTTCTCTTGCTGATGTTGCCATACTCCTACTCTTTCTGGATTCACGTGAACATGCAAGAACGAAGAGATCACTCTGAGGGGACAAGCTACAACACAACTGGATTTACCTCTGCTCAGTAAACTCCAGGTTTAAATCGTCAAAGTTATTATCAAATAGAGTAGTGAATCATTTTATTTCAGTTAAAGCTCACTTTCAATATTGCTGGGGAAGTTGTGGGGAATGATAGTTTCTGAGAAACTATGATTTGTTCCTCACTTCTGAGGTAGGATTGAAGGTTTTCAATTAAGTTAATTAGTTGTCTTTTATTTAGATTCACACATCTGCACAGGTGAATAACCACACCGGGTTATCTCACTTGTTTAGTTTTAGTATAAAAGTAGTTTAATTGTTGCTTGTAATTATAATATCATATATTTTGTTTAGATTAGTTTCCCTTTCAGTAGTAGTATAAATTGTTATTTTCAGTTTAAGTTAATTTGGAGATTCCATAACTAGATTAAACGCTTAAATTCTAGTTAGGAGGGTAAATCACTAGGGAATTTATGCTACCCGCTCATAGCCTCTAAATCTCCCCTTTTTCAGTTTAGCTACCAGGAGATCAAACTACCAGATCTTAGTCACTGATCCTCCCATGGTTAGCCATAAGAAAGTTGCTTGCCGATTCTCATCCTCGCTTGTAGCTTTTCTATCATAGAAAACTGACCATAATCCCGGCTGTGACTTCATCTAAGTCACCCGCATTTCAAACCACCGGCTGTCTCGGCACGACCTCGGGAGGTCGGGTACGGGGAAGGTCACTTGTCGATTATCATCCTCGCATGTCACTTTCCCATCGTACAAAATTGGTGAACCCGACGTGAAACAAAAAACTGCTTTCACCTTCTACGCTTTCATAAAATCACCTTCGTTCATTCCCATTATTCTGCGGGTATTCATATACCCCCCGAATATGTCGGGATTCGATGCATATGGCAGGCCCCTCTTGGGTCTCGAGGCATACTACGCCCAACAGAATAGGCAATCATCACCCTCGCTCTCAGTATGGGGCGACAACTATTCAACTAATCAGTTGTCAACACAAACCCCAAGAATCAGATATAATTCATCTTTTCAAATGGGGGAGTTAGATCAACCCCCTCGAACGTAGCAAACAGAGCCTTCAGGCTCGAACAATATGACGTTCACCGGAGAATCTAGTTCGTCTCCTCAGATGCTACTTAGACCACAAATTAGTAGACAATCAGACCCATACCTGGTCTTAGATGATGAACGGTCAATACATTATCCTAGGAGTGAACAACATTCTCGGGGTATGTACCCACCTATAGGGGGTTTGCGAATACAACCCGAGGTCTCTTTTCAAGAAAATGCCTCTATGCCACTGCATATAGGAAATACTCTCAGAGAAACTTGGCAAGATAGCGATCAGTTTATGACAGGATATCACATGCCTATACAACACCAGGGTATACAACAAATGCCACTCAGGCAAAGCACCGTGACTTCACCAAATGAAGTCATTTCAACGTTAGTAGAAAAAGTGAGAGGGTTAGAACTGGCTCAAGCAAGTCAAAATTCTCCGTTCATACAAACAGGGAGTTCTAATCCTCCATACCACCCTGGCCAAGTAGATCTCCTCACAGGGGTAGGCACATTAGGCATGCCGCCTCACTATCCACAACAAACGCCAGCAAGGCCCACCATCTCTAGCACTATTCCTCCCGGTCTAGTGTCAAACAATCCATTCCTTGACAATACCCCATCATACTTAAACATGTACTCCAAATCCCCACAAGGAGATATGTTCTCCTCTCCCGGCATGTTTGCTCAAACGCAAGGACCTCCCTATGCCCCTGCCAACGCATACGCTGTTGTAGACCATCAACAACCTATCCCACCACCGCTCCCTTAAGAACCACCATCAATGGTCGAAAGCTATGCGATAGGGACTTATTCAGAATATCTAAAGGAACCCTTAGACTTCACCATACGAAGCGTCATGCTTCCAAGACCTCTCCCTAATTTTCCCAAGTTCAAGGGTGAGGGAGATCCAAACGCGCATATCAAAGCTTACGCTACAGCCATTCGAGAATTACTCCCATGGGATGGGGTTGTTGCTAAAATATTCCCCAAAACGCTGGAAGGCATTGCCCTCGATTGGTATTACAGAATACCCGAGGCTTCCATACATTCATTCAAACAACTCGTGTCTGAGTTCATCAAAGCCTTCGACATGAACAAACTATTAAGGACAGGAATCAGGGAGTTCTTACACATCAAGCAAGAACATAACGAATCTGTCGCCCATTTCATCCAAAGGTGGCGCACAGTCCTTTATTCTTCAGCAAGTGCTCCAAACATGGATCAGATGGAACTATGTGATTTATTCCTTCATTCTCTCAGCAAGGAGGTGAAGGAAGAAGTCCAAAAGTTCCCACTAAGAACTTACGATGAAGTACTTGAGAGCGCTCTTCGAATAGACCAAGCAGCGATAGATAGTGGTCGTAAGACATATGGAGCAAACGGGAGGTTAATCACCCCCAACCAGAACACTACAACTTATCCTACTACAATGAATGTTGATCAAGGACCCAATATCCTTAATGAAAACCATGGGGTTACAATAGATGGAGTCACTGATCAAGTCAAAGGACCAAATATTGTGAACACCCTGGCACCTGCTAACAATCAACACAATAATAACTTCACTCCAGCGATCAATATGGTGGATTCTAATCATCCTCCACAACAGCAAATCCAGGCACAAGTCCTTTCTCGGGGCCCAGATGGATATCAAAACCAAAGCCAAAGGCCACAACCTCGAAATTTCAACTATAACAACCAACAGCCCAATCAGAACTTTGGGCCACAACATGATTCAAACCGACGACCACGGAACTATAATCCCAATCTATATTGTGGTTTCCACAAAATCAGGGGTCATGACACTAGGACTTGCCATGACTACAATAAATTCATGCAACGCTTGCCAGAAGAACAAAAACAACTTTTCATAGATATGTTCTTGGCAGATCCTGCGTCACCAGCACCAAATACTTTTGCAGGGGCAGTTTCCCCTCAAAATGCACCTCTCAAGATCTTCAACGATCCTTTCCCAAATCATTATAACAATAACAGGTTAGATCCAAATGGGAAAAACAAAGGTATCATAATAGGAAATAACGATCAAGATGTCTCAACTCCTGACAACTCTCAGATTGCTCCTAACCTAAGTTCAAATGGTAATACAAAAATCTTAGGATTAGTTGAGTTGGAGGTTGAGCGTGAAATTAATGCAACAACTCGGACAAAGGAGTATGTTTCACAACCCCTACCCGATATTTTCTCCACATGAGATGAAGTTCCTACAAATGCTAAATCGGTAGGATCCTATGATTTAATATACGAGGTGGCAAAGACAAATAAAGATAAGTCAATTTCTGTGGAAACAGTCTCCACTAAAGCCACAGAAGGAATTGTGAAACTCTTGGAGAATGACGAACCGATCTTTCTCCCATTCGAACCTCAAGGAATGGGTAGTCTTCTCGGTATAGCATCTCTTCCCTCCGATGACCTAAATCTAGATATGATAGAATTAACAAATGAAGAAAGGTAATTTAAAACTGAAACGATGCCTATCAAAACCATCTCTAGGCACTGCCCTATTCTAAAGCCTAGTTTCGACCCATGCGTGTCTAAAGCTAAGTTTTCCCTATCCATGGGGCAAGACCTCATCATTAACACAATGCTCACTATGAGAGAGAAGGTCGAGCAGCATAGTCATGCTCACCCACATGTCATCTCTCAAAAACATGACAAAGAGGTACGCGAATGCCTCTTTCAGAAAAATGTTTTTAATAATGAGAAATATACACCTCTGGGCAAGGGTTGTAAGTTCAAACCCAGAATGGTAGGCCCTCATCAAGAAAATGAAAAATTTGAGGATAATGGTTCTCCGCTGTGTACTTCTAGGGGTGAAGAATTCGATATTCATCAACTTTCTTCACCTTAGACATCATGACATATGGTTCCACCTGCATTTTCATATGTACATGGTTGCAGTTGCATTACATTAGTAATTTAGTTGGTTCATTTTTTTCACTCATTTCATAAATATTGTAGTCCAGGAACTTACTCTTAAGTAATCTGTTACAAATTTATGAAGATATTGGCAAAAATATTCAAATCACATCTCTTCAAACATCATCAAGTACTTTCAAATCTTCTCATCAAGTTTGACAGACAAACATTGACGGAAACCATACCAAGACCTGCATACTTGGCTTTGCTTGTTCTTTCTACTAGGTAAAGTTGTCCTTGCCTACGGTCTGTTCTAGAAGCTTCTTGGTGTCACATCTATCCCTCTTAAAATCTCTTGGAACGAAAGGATATCCCAAAGTCATAGATCAAAAATGTCAAAATCAAATGCAATCAAAAGCACCAAGCAAACAAAATATTTTATTTTACACACTTCTTTGCCCCATCAACCTTCGGTGATAAGCCCACATCTCTTACTGGTGATGTGAGGTTGGGAAAGGAAAGAAGTGCCCTTACTCACCTGTATCTTGCCTTTGGTGACAAACCCATGCTTCTTACTAGTGGCGTGAGGCAAGGTGTGGGGGGTCCAGTCACACAAACTAACAAATCTTGGTATGCTAAAAACACAAGTCAAATTCTGTTAAAAGAAGGCAAATATCCAAACATCTAAATTCCAAAGAGATCAAATCCTCAAAACCAGATTTTGTCAACCAGGTTGCCATTTATGAATCTAAGTCTAGATAAACTGAAAAGTAAGTGGCCTTCTAAGCTTGGTAGTAGTTCTGAGTAGGGTGGGTGTGTAGGTCCAAATTTGGTTCTTGTTCTTGTTTTGTATGTCTCTCATCATTCCACTCAAATCAAACTCATACAACTTGTGCCCTTCCCAATTCTTGGTGTTGAGCCCTTGCATCTTACTAGTTGCATGGATTTGGGATTGGGGCAAGTTCATCTCTTTATCGCTACACATTCATCACGTTTTGCCAACATAAGAAGAAATCACAAACATTGTCTAAAGAGGCCAAAAGTTCAAAACTACAACATGTTCGTCATCACATATCAGCATTGCAAAAGCAAATAAAGTAAAAACATTTTGTTTAACATTTGTTATCACTTGTCATCCATTGCATACATTCTTAAAAGCATGTGAAAGTTGGCGGCATTTCGACACACGGGCATGTCAGGTATAGCCTCTAACTCCCCATTTTGGGACCGCCATACTCGGACCCAACGTTTTATGCCTCTTCATGGCTAAAACGCTTCTCCGAGGGGGCAATATGTACGTACCCAAAATTGTATGTACTGCACCACCGGAAAGATGTTACAAATGCCCCAATGATGATACAGGTCTCTTCGCAAGGTGTTCGGGATCCAGAGAAGCTTTACGGATATGCGTTAACATCCCACATGCCCCGCTTAGCCCCCGCGTGCTTTGTTTTCCCTTTTTTCCTCTTTTCTTGGCTTTTTGGTCTTCAGTGACGAAACCGCCGCCTTGAAGGGCGGCGGTCTCGTGACCGCCGCCCTAAACAGGGCGGCGGTCCTGTAACCGCTGCCCTATAAAGCGGTGGCGGTCCTATACGCGCTTTCCAAAATGTTTCGACGATCGTCAAGCGTGAAAATTCAATTTTCACTCGCATTTCTCAACCACTAAAGCTTGTATTTATGTTTTTGCCGACTGAATAGTGATTTATCTTTGTTTAATGGTGGGAGAGTTCAATTTGAACTTGCCTTCTAGTCATTGCAAATGCTATAAATATGTAGCTTGTTTACAAGTAAATGGTCTTGGTTCTTTGGTCTGGAGTCTTCATTCTTGAGCTTTAGTCTTCAATACTCAGTCCTAGATTTATTTTATGAATCATTTTATCTTTAGCATGGATTAGAATTCTGAATATTTAGTTATGCCTCACTGTACACCGACAACGATCCTGCTAGGAATCGTATAGGCCAAGCTCTGTTCTCTTGTGCCATCCCTCTCCTACTTGTACTTCGTTGTATTTCTCTGAAGCTGCTATTACTCATTGTTTGAGTACCGACTGTTTATCATTTTGTTTCATCATTGCTGCAACAACCCTACTAGGAATCGCATAGGCCAAGCTCAGTTCACTTGTGCCATCCTTCTCCTACTTGTGCTTTGTGCCATTTTACTTCAAAGTAATTGTCATCCCGCCTTCCTTCTCTTGCTGATGTTGCTATACTCCTACTCTTTCTGGATTCACGTGAACATGCAAGAACGAAGAGATCACTCTGAGGGGACAAGCTACAACACAACTGGATTTACCTCTGCTCAGTAAACTCCAGGTTTAAATTGTCAAAGTTATTATCAAATAGAGTAGTGAATCATTTTATTTCGCTTAAAGCTCGCTTTCAATATTTCCGGGAAGTCATGGGGAATGATAGTTTCTGAGAAACTATGATTTGTTCCTCACTTCTGAGGTAGGATTGAAGGTTTTCAATTAAGTTAATTAGCTGTCTTTTATTTAGATTCACACATCTGCACAGGTGAATAACCACACCAGGTTATTTCACTTGTTTAGTTTTAGTATAAAAGTAGTTTAATTGTTGCTTGTAATTATAATATCATATATTTTGTTTAGATTAGTTTCCCTTTCAGTAGTAGTATAAATTGTTATTTTCAGTTTAAGTTAATTTGGAGATTCCATAACTAGATTAAACGCTTAAATTCTAGTTAGGAGGGTAAATCACTAGGAATTTATGCTACCCGCTCATAGCCTCTAAATCTCCCCTTTTCAGTTTAGCTACCAGGAGATCAAACTACCAGATCTTAGTCACTGATCCTCCCATAGTTAGCCATAAGAAAGTTGCTTGCCGATTCTCATCCTCGCCTGTAGCTTTTCTATCATAGAAAACTGACCATAATCCCGGCTGTGACTTCATCTAAGTCACCCGCATTTCAAACCACCGGCTGTCTCGGCACGACCTCGGGAGGTTGGGTACGGGAAGGTCACTTGTCGATTATCATCCTCGCATGTCACTTTCCCATCGTATAGACTCCTCAAGGTTTCTATAAAGGTATGGTAGAGCATGTTCCATGAGTAGACCCAACTCAAACAGCATGTTTATGAAGAAGTGTAGTTTAAGACAAGGTTGTCCAAAGGAGTTACAAAATAAATGGACATTGTTTTTATAATGGTGCTTTTAATTTATGTTAATTATGGTATCATTTTATGGGGATGCTTCTAAATGGAAAAGTGTGCCCTATTTATGAAGACTAGTCAAAGGGAAGTTTTGAGGCGATTTTAGGTAGTTTGTAGAGATGGTCTTTGTTGAAGGCCTTCCACTTAGAGTTGGAATTAGTTCCAATATTTTTTGGAAAGATGATTTATAGTTGTCTAAAAAAAATTATTATTAATTTTTATTTGATTGTTCATTCAGGTCAATTTGTAGAGAAGAAGGTTTGTTGCTTTTAAGGACAAATTTGCTTTTGTTGAAATAATGAAGTGATTGAAACATGAGATGAATGATTTGATACTTTCTATCACCTGGAAATTTATTAGGGATGAATTTTTCCAACAATTTATTAGTGATCTTATTATAAAAATATTGTGTGATGATTCATATTCATGAAATTATATTGTTATTAGTAATATCAACAAGGGTTTAGGGGTTGATGCTCCTTGTGGGGTTGGTTCCTCACTAAAGAAATCTCTTGTGATGTGTAATATTCACTTGAGTATTTGTTGTGAGTAATATCATAAAATTGTTCAATGGGTTTTCTTCCCTTAATGGTTTACCAATTATATCTTGTGTTGTGGTGTTCTCTCTCTTCCTCGTGGTTATTTGAATGTATGTTAAATAATGGTGTGCACACATTAATGAATGGTTAATTGATTTATGGTTTGAGAAAGTAAATCTGAAATTGATTAAAGTTTGTAAGGACTGATTCACCCCCTATCATTCCATTGTGCTTCCAAAAATTGGTATCATAGCAAGTCCTTTTGGAGAAGTTTGATCACTTGAAAGGAGATCCTTTGAAGCACAAAAATGGCAAGTCAGCAAAGTGTATTTTCTACTAACAAGGAACCATTGTTTGATGGAGTGAATTATGCATTTTGGAGTCTGAGGATGAGGAATCATATCATGTCCCTAGGGTTTGATATTTGGAAAGCTATGGAAAATGGTTATATTTCTCCATTACTCCACCATCTAGTGATGTAGACAAGAAGGCATGCAGTGAAAATTCAAATGCTTTGAATGATATCTTATGTGGTCTAGGAGAATCTAAGATGGTAAAGTTAATGCATTTCAAATAAGAACAATAATCATGGGTGAAACTTCAAGTCTTGTATGAAGGAGACACGAAGGTAAAGATATCTAAGCTTCAAATTTTAGAAATCATTTTGAAGGTTTTAAGATGAGTGATGATGAGTCTATTGCTTCATATTTTCTTAGGGTTGACAAGATTGTCAACACCATGAAAGGTTTAGGAGAAGATGTGAAAGAAGAAGTTGTAGTCTAAAAGGTTTTGAAATCCCTAACTCCTAGGTTTGATTCCAAAGTATATGTTATTGAAGAAGCCAAGGATTTGAATACCTTGAAGATGGATGAGTTGCATGGGACTTTGATTGCATATGAAATGAGGATTTTTGATTCCAAAACAACTAAGAAAAAGGTTTCTTTCAGATATGAAATGAAGACCAAGAATGATAATACTAAGTAGGTTGATAATGTTGTTGAGTTTAAAGATGAAGAACTATTTACAACGCTTGCTATAAGATTGAATGGTGTCTCTGGGAAATACAAAGGTAAAATTCCTTATAAATGTTTCAAATGTGGTAAAGTATGACATTTTGCTATCAATTGTCCTCATGAGCATGAGAAGTAAGATCATGATAGTAAGTATCACAAGTATGAAAAATACAAGAATATTTTTAGGAAGCTTGATGACAAGAAAAAGAGTTTTTATACAAAGGAAGAGGATTGCTTATCTGATGCTAGTAGAGTTTTTAGATTTTGAGTTTGAATCTAATTATGAAGATGTTGGAAATGAGGTATTTTTCATGACTAAATATGCCATGATATCTACTAGTGATGGTTCTTCATTATTAGGGATTTCATATCAAGTTATTGCATAGATTCTGAGGAAGAATAAGATGATGTTGAATATGATCTAGAGTGTATCCAAAAGGAGCTAAGGCATGCTGAGAAGAAGAGCAATAAGTTGATTTCTTAGGTCAAAGAGTATGAGGATAAGATTCGTGATCTTGAAGAAAAACATTGGTCTGAATCATGCAAGCTTAATGAGTCAATTAGGATGCTAGAAGAAAAGGTAAAGTTTCTAGTTGCAAGTTTGCAAGATAAAATGAAGAGGAGTTGCTAGATGTTGGTAAGAAGATAATGTCCTTTCATAAATTTGAGAAAAGTTCCAAATATCTTGATGATCTTCTTAGAAAACAGAGATCAAAAGGTGACAGAGCAAGTTTTGGGTTTAGTGATGACCTCAAAGGCAAGGAAAAGATATAAAGTGACAGTGTTTCAAGAAATAAGGTTGAATAACCATGCAATAGGGATGAAAAGAAGGAGATCTTCACTAAAGGAAAGATGAAGCCAAAGTCCATTAGGCAACCTAATGCCTCAAGGTATGAAATATCATTCAATGGTTATTGTTTCTCATGTAATGATTTTGGTAATAGGGATAAGGAGAGTAAGAGATCTGCTAGAGATGATAATCCTTAGAGTGATAGTAAGAGTGTGGTATGATATAACTATCACAAAAGAGGTCATGTTTCTAAGTATTTCCTATTTGAATCTTCAAATCATAATTGAGTAATGGTGGTTACAAGGGAAGAAGTAGAGTTGTGTGTTTCAATTACAACGAGTTTAGACATATTTCTAGGGAATGTTACAATCCTATAAGGCAAGAAATGAGTTTTAAAGGTCTAAGAATGCATGATAAAATGCCAAATAGATCATGGGAAGTTATAAGGGATAATGATAATTCATCAAGAGAAAATGTTGACACAAATAAGGGCATGTCTAAGTACTCAAATCAGAATCAAGTGAATGGAAGTAAGGTATAGGTATCTAAAGGTGCTTAGGACCACTTTAGGTCTCTCTTCTAGATTAATCAAGATGTACCATACCTTTACTAGGATTCTTAGAGGTATATTGGTTCATATGAAGCATTGAGAAGAGGGGGAGTTGTTTAGGATGATGAATGTTTCCTTCAAAGGTGTCAATGTATGTATTTATTGCTTCAAGGGTTTATTGTTTTCTTTCTTGAATGTTCAAATGGTGAAAATGATATGGTCATAATCAAGAGGGGCTTGAGTCATGATCATCATTCTGTGAGTTTTTGTTGTAAAAGCTGAATTTTTAAAGTTTCTTGAAGCCTAAATTTTATAATGTATAGTTATGACATCCTCTTGAGTGTGAAGAGTTATCAGTCTCTCTAATTATGATCGGTCGGGTATTTTATTATCCCAAGAATATATGTTTTCATTAAATAGACACAGTCATAGGCTATGATATGTCATGGTTATGTGTGTCAAAGGAGTATTGAATCAATATTTATCATATTGTGGTTCATTAATGGTGAAGGATTCTTTCTAAGTGAGCTTAGTCAGCTTCTTGGGTCTGAGTATATCATAAAGTCTAGTTGTGAAATACATGTAGTATGTTCTTGAGGATGAGATATTGAGATAATATATGTCTCAAGCCCTTGTTGACCCAGGTCTTGTAAGGTTCATAAGTGTCTAGAATCAGATTGAAGTATATGTAACCTTGTTAAGTATCATGAAATAAGTAAAAAGCGGTCTAGTGCTTTCCAAAGGTCGATAAAGTGTCACGGTCACCGTGAAAGGTGATGTATCATGTCCCCAAGGTAAAAAAGGTAAGATAAATATTTTGATTCATAATTTATATTAGTTCAAAGTGCACAAGTTTCAAAAGATGATTCGATTTTGAATAAGAAGTTGTCAAGTCCTGAGTTTCATGTGGTATAAGTAAAGTGAAGCCTGTACATGGAATTTTGAAATCATAAAGAATGTTGTGAAGAGTTGTTTAAGGAGGAATTTGTCAATGGAAGACTTATACTAATTGGGTACAGAAATTTTGGTGCCCTCAGAGTTGAAAAAGGTAGGAGACTCATTAAGAAAAATTAAATTATGACCTCTCGGGCTTGTACAAAGATTTAAACCCTTAAACTAGGGTTTTGAATGGTTAAAATTATTTTTCCAGAAAATGAATCAGGAGTATTGACTGAATCTTGGAAGAAAACTTTGTATTGTGTTTTTGAAGAGGATTTTAAAGAAATTAGAGTGATTCATTTACCTGTAGAGATGTTCTCTTTACCATTTTCTTGTGACATATTGGGTGACCTAGTTGAAATGTGTATATTAAAGACTAGGCATTATTCCTTCAAATACATGTAACAAGTGATGATGGCAAAGACAAAATAGGAAAATGGGTACCCAAATTAGGTAAGTTTCCTCTATGTAAGTGATTATATCAAATGTTAGAATTCATTTATTCTTAAGGTAGGGGTAATTGCCTGTGAGGATAGAGTAGAGAAGAGAAAGAAGGATAAATGCTCATAACTAATAATGTGGTCACCTTGTAAGTTTGACATGTGAAAAAAAGAAGGTATAGTGGAGAGTGAGATGTTTTAAAAGGTCTAATCAACTCATAAGTGAAGCTTTTAGGTCTGATTGAGACAAGTTCAAGTGCTTCAAGAACAAAGGTATACTTGGTTGACTTCAAACTAGGTTGAATGTATGCAAATGAGGGTTCTCAACCATGCATGTGTGTTGTATGATAGCAAAAAGGGATACAAGAGTATGTATGGTTTCTTTGAGATGATGATGTAGGTTTATACTCTGTGGTATGAGCTCAAGAGATAATGTATCCATCACAGTCAAAGGACTCTAGGACATATAGGGTTGAGTCATGAACTAGATGCAAAAGAAATTCTAGTGGAATTCTAAGTCATGAAAGCAAGAAATATACAAAGATGAGAGTGTGTCATAATGCAAAACATAAAGACTCAAAATAGGGAGACTATGGGTTCCAAAGTTGTGTATGGGTCCTAGTGCTTAGGAACTTGAATTTTGTAGAGCTTGAGAGTCAAAGATGACAGTATGAGAAGTCTCATAATCATGTTTTAGGATATTTTAAGGTATGTATACATTATAAGGATTTTCAAGAGAGAAGGGAAAGCTATTAGGTAAGTATGCTCTATGCAAAAGATAGTGGAAATGCTCATGCAAGATCAAGAGTTGATTTACTCTTATGAGGATAAGGTACAAAATCCAGTAGAAGGTAATTTTGCATCAAATAAGATGTCTCAAATCCTACATTACCTAATTAATCGGGGAGTTTCCCATGTATCTTAACAAGGTGATCCAAAGGTGTCTTGATATGAATAAAACTTGGCATAGCATGACATGTGGTTTGGTCTTTTAAAAAGTTGCTTGAAAATAGTGAAAGTAAAGGTGGTGTGTGCTCAGAGATAAGAATGAATTTACTACATGTATGAAGTAGTGTTCAAGTAAAGGAATCCCATTTGATCCTTGATCAAGTGTATGTGATATCTACCAGGTTCCCAGAATACTTTGGAGATTATAAAGGTAAGTAGGCCTATGTTATTATTGATCGTAGATGATTATTTTTCATTAAAAATGCATCTTACATGTTTGTAGGAGTTGTTCAAGTGAGGGAGAGTCTCTCTTGAACACCTACTAGGTCCATTAACTATTAGAAAGGATGATCAAGCTTGTGTGAACAATGAAGAATTGCTAGACTAGGTTTATTAGTCTAGTTTGGTTTGTAATGTTGTATTAAAGCTTTCAATAGGTTTGTAACCATGCTACATGACTGACTATGAGTGCATGTAATAAAAAGGAGTTCATGTTTACTCTCAATCCGAGATAAAAAGGTGATATAAGTGATATGAAAGGAGTGGAATAGAAAATTAATAATGGTAATGTATGAATTCTTGAGGTATAGGTACTTTCATTCAAAGGAGATTGAAAAGTCTGGCAAGTGCTTTAGGGCAATGATGAAGTGTTTTTCATCTTTCAAAGGCAAGTAATCAAGGTAAGGAGTCAAATTTTGTGTCTCTCTACTAGATTTGGATGGCCTAACCCCAAGGGGAGTGTTGAGAAGGTATATCATAGCATGTTTGTGCTTCTAGGGCTTTGTGAAATCGAGTCTAAAATGCATTGAAGAGTTGGTTTAGAGAACTCAATTATAATGTTGTGCAATATCAAGAGATGGAAGACTTGAAGTCAAGATTAAGCCTTGAAAATTTGAAATAGCTTAATAATGAGGGTAAGGAGAAAATTTTAGCTCAGTTGTATCATTTTTGGCATGTTCACATGGTAAATGCTTCAGTTTGGGGTCTGCTTCTGAATGTTTTTATGCCTTGAAAGAAGACAAAATAGAGCTTTAGTGTGCAATGTTATGGTGCCTTGATAATAATATTACTTAAAGATGAGGTAAAATGATGTTCCTTTCATGAGTATTGTTGTTTATGGGTCTTGTGTATGCTCTTTCCCGTGGGAGTACCATGTTCCTATGGCTTAAAAGAGGTAAAATCATTTTTGTGAAAAATGACTAGTTTGTGAGCTAGTATGAAGCATTTGGTTGATGTTTCCAACAAGGAGGTGACCAAATGAAGATGAGAAAGGTGAATACCAGTTGGTACAGGTATTCACTTTATCATTAATGTAAAAGGGGAGAAGTTTGGGAGGTTTTCCATCAATGACAAAGGGGAGATTGTTGGAATGTTGTGTTCTAGGTGTTGTTATTAATGTAAAATCACATTAATAACAAAGATGATGATGGATTAGAGTCATAGAATGATCACTAGGGTGATGACATGGATTTTTAGATGGTTCTATGATGACATGAGGTGATTCAATGAGATTGGCTTGGTCAACAAGCCTTATCAGGGGACCTAGCTAGCCTAGGTGATGGTGCATAATGGTTGGATCTTCTTGGTGGCTTGAGGAGCATGGTATCAGAATTAAGAACATGTTTGGGGAGTGTTTAGGAACTCACATGATTTTCAGGGTGCAGGTACAGTTGAAGACCAAGATTCAAGTGCTCATCTAGACCAGGTCTAGGTGCTTAGAGGCATGAGGTTGAGTTGTGGATCCATGTGAGCTCATAGATGCATGTAGGTAATTTTTTATGATGTATTATGTTTTATGTCCTTTTAGATAGGTTTGATGATGAGTTATAGTGTTAGTTTAGTTGACCCTATCCTAAACCATGTAAAACCCCAAGGGCTAGTCATGCAAATGAGATGGAATGGTAAGATGGAAACGTATTTGTGAAATGGTGGTTATTGGATATATTAATATTGTGTGTCATGATGTTGTGGGAAAACTTTCAGGTTTCCATGATGATAATTTTGTAAGTTATAATGTTTTATGTGAAATAGGGTCCAAGAAAGGGTGTTTTCTAGCTCGAATTTTATCTTTTGATGCTCCTTGAATTGCATGCTTTGTATGGTACCTTTTGGATTTTAGGTATGTTTCTACATTGAGTCTATAAGGTTTCAAAAAAATAATGAGGTCATTTCATTGTCACATTTTTATAAACAAATGTTAAGAAGGTAAATTGTCTTTTGTGTGTTTGAAACCCTAGCTCAAAAGCGTAGGAGATATATATTATCATAATTGTCTAGAATTGATTTCTAGTGAATGTATTATGCTTTTATGATCTATAGGACTCTTCCAGGTTTCCAAAAGGTATGGTAGAGCATGTGGTGATGAGTGGACCCCACTCAAACATGCATGTTTTTGAAGAAGTTTGGTTTATAACAAGGTTGTCTAAAGGAGCTGCAAAATAAATGGACATTTTTTATCATGGTACTTTTACTTTATGTTCATGATGGTTTCAGGTCATTTTATGCTTCTTAATGGAAAAGTGTGCCCTATTTATGAAGACTAGTCAAAGGGCAGTTTTGAGGCAGTTTTAGATAGTTTTCAAAGATGGTCTTGATTGAAGGCCTTCCACTTGGATTTGGAATGAGTTCCAATATGTTCCAGAAAGTGGATTTAGATGGATTTCTATTGGTATAATGTTTTTATCATGGTGATTTGATATCATGGATCATTCAGGTCATTTTGCAGAGAAGGTTTTTGTTGCTTTTCGAGGTCAATTTTACTTTTGTTGAAAGAATGAAGTGATTGAAGCATGAGATGAATGAGTTGATGCTTTATATCACCTAGAAATTGAATAGGATATATTTTGTTCTTGGTTAAGGAATTTTGAGGTCTTGAAAGTGGCATAAATGGTGCAAACTAGTTTCTAGGTAGCTTGATTTGGTGAAGAGGAAAGTTGTTGTGGTTTGATCATATGGATGTTTCATGAGGTATAAATTTCATGGATCTGATATAAATGTCTAAATGATTCGATAGATATGTTACATGCCATAGTTTACTTGTTTTGAATTGCGTTTGATGCCCAAAGGTGAAGACAGGTGTTGGAAACAATTGTTTAGTGAAGGATATGAGCCTTTTGAGTTGTGTTATGAATTTTTTTATTGTTACAAGATAATTAATGGCCATGGATGATGTTTTATGCTATATTACACATATTTGATGAATTCTAGGGCTTGGATAATCATGGTTTTTTCATTAGTGGTTTTAGCTCATCCTATTGATGGGGTTTTGAGCTTGTTTGGTGCAAGTTTAGTGGTTTTGGGCATGGCCGACCTATATGGGTCATATGTGAATGTTTTAATGATTCAATTGGGATTTTTTAAAGTTGCATTGGTTGAACCAAAGGATGTAAACTAACCTTTTGTATGTTTGAATCAAGAGGAAGGTATAAAAGTGAAGTTAAAGTTCAAATTTGAACTAGTTCTTCAAGAGGAAAAAGTACGACCTGAGAGAGAGTAACAATTTTGAAGGCATGTTTTGATAGTTTATAGATTGTGTGACAGTTTAAATAATTTTTGGAAGAGTGTGTGTAATTTTTTAAGGCCAAGACAAGTGAAGAAGGATAAAGAAAAAGTGAGCTAGGTGAATGAGGGTTTGAGCAAGGGTTTGAAGGAGTTTGGAGTTGAATTTTGTGATCACTAACAACTGAGTTGTTGCAGCATTTTATTAGTGATATTCTTATCAAAATCTTGTGTGTTGATTCATATCCATGTAAGTCTCTTGTTGTGAGTAATATCAACAAGGATTTAGGGGTTAATGCTCCTTGTGGGGTTGGTGCCCCACTAAAGAAATATATTGTGATGTGTAATATTCACTTGAGTATTTGTTGTGAGTAATATCAGCAAATTTTTTAATGGATTTTCTTCCCCTTTAGGGTTTCCCACTTATATCTTGTGTTTTGGTGTTCTCTCTCTTTCTCATGGTTATTTGAATGTATGTTGTATAATGGTGTGCACACATTAATGTATGGTTAATTGGTTTATGGTTTGAGAAAGTAAATCTGAATTTGATTAAATTTTGTAAGGACTAATTCATCCCCCTCTCACCCATAGTGCTTCCAACAAGACACTTGAGAGATAGTTTTGATATTGTTTTTTTGGAATTTTGACTTTATTTTAGATTATTTGTTTTCTTTATTTTTGACATGATAGTAAAATATCTCAATTTATTTTGAAAGGGATTTAGAACCATTTTCGAGAAACCATTGGCATGCATCAATAGGTGATGCCGCGGACCTTTACAACAAGTTTTTAAGTTTTTAAGAGTGTTTGAGTATATAGGATGACATTTTTATTAATTCACTTGGTAACGTGAGACCAAGTTCAAGTAAATGCATTAAAGACTATTAAATCACAACATGTGATGACAATTTAATCAACAATTCACCAAAAAATTGAAACAAACCATGATGTGAAATTTGAATGAAATGTAAGTGAAGTAGGTAGTAGTGAACTGACAATTGGAATGAAATATGAATGAATGGAGAAGTAGTAAATAAAGAATTGGAAAGGAATGAATGGATGGAGGAAGAACATCCATGAGCAAGTGTTGTTTATTAGAATTTTTAGGATATATAGATATATTTTGTACTTCGGTAGATGTTTAGCTTTGTGTGAATGTGTTTGTTTGTATCTATGCTTATGTCAATGATGATAGTGTAGGATGTGTGTAGAATCGGGGCATGTTTCAAAGTCAAACTAGATGAAGAGAAGCAAGATATATGCAAATGAAATAACACATAAGCAAAGACGAGTGAAATCCCCTAGTTCATGGAGGGACCAAATGAATGAGGGTCATGTTGTATAGAAAAAGGAAGCAAATGAGATTAAAAAAATGGATTGTATCTAATTATATGGATGAAGAGTGAAGTAGTGATTTCAAGTAAAAGACAAAGGATGATAATGAGTGGATGACATGAGTGTGGAGATAAATAAAGACATATATATGCCAAGTGTGGTTCATGTGTGATATTGTCAAGTAGATGAGGACATGATAATATATCCTTGGTAGGAGTGGAGTGATATGAAACATTTTGATAGTGATGATGTTAGGTGGAAAAGGAGTGGAGAACACATTTATGCCTATAGGAATTGTGGAAGAAAGGAATGAGATATTTTTATGAATGGGTGTGACAAGAGGATGATTGTATGGAAGATAATGAGGTATGTATGAGGTGATGTTAATCAAATGATAATCCATAACTAAGTCCTTGGGAGATGGAGGCATGAGAAGAAGTGATGTGGGATTTTGAAAATTAGGTGTGGTACAAAGATGAATGCATGGAAGAGAATGGGAAGTGTGGAAGATGATGTTAAGTGGACAAGAATGTGGAATCCAATCAAATTATGTGAAATTATAAGTGAATTTAGAAGATACTTTAAAGGAAAATGTGTAAGAACCATTGTTTTCTCGATTTAGGACAAATGATGTGAGTGAAGAAGGAGGTGTCGATAACAAGAAGATCACTTAAATAAGCGATGAAGGAGGCAATAAAGTACATGTGGAAGAAGTATCTAATGTATATGAAGTGACAAGAGGTAAAATATGTGATAAATAATGTAGTGTAGGTGTGAGAATTAGATGTATCATAACAGGTTTATACATAATTAAAGTGAATACTTAAGTAAATGAAGCCAGAGTGAAAATAGGGTCACATGATGAGATGGATGGTGAAACTATGATGGAGGTGATGACAATGTGAAGAGGGACTCGGAGGGTATGATGAACAACTTGAAAATGATGCGGCCACGTTTAAAGTGGAAGTGTCTCGATAATGGAGAATGCGAGGTGTTAGGAAATAATTAATTTAGTTCTCACATTAATGAGAAAATATATCTATATTGAATGTAGTAATATTGTAATACATTGAGAGAATTAAGGAGAATATGTTATGAGTTGTTAGTGATGGTTATAGGAAAGGTTATAACTACCTCATATGTTTTAGGAAACATATTTCCTACATAAATAATTGTATTTAATATGAAAGATTAATGGAATGTATTGAATATCATTTGTAATTGTTTTGTATTCTCTTCAACTTTGATCCATCCTCTACATCTGGCATCAAAGCTAGGGTCATACAAATGAGAGTCTGAAGTTATTATTATTACTGGCGATGTCTAAAATACGTATGGTTCTGTGCACATACGTTTGTGCAAGAGTGTATTCTCGTGTATATATAGATCTGACTTGCTAAGTTCTAATTGTTTTTTATGAGTATTCATCCCATTCACATGTTGCAGTCTTTAATTCATTGAGAAACCTGTGTGTGCTTCTCCATCAGATATGTGGTTTTGATATCAATTCATAATCAGGCCGGTGACGTCTAAACGTCTAAGAAGGGAGTTATTAATTGTAACCCATCGTGGATATTTAATCATTCAAGACTGTTCTTCATTTTGTTTGGCTCTGTCGCAAACCAGATCTATTCATCTATGTGCAGTCTCAGAGCCTTGGTTTCAAGAAGACGTGTCTTCATCCAATTTTACATACTTTTCCCATAGTATTTTATATACTAGTCGCGTGCTTACCAAACTTTGATGATTGGATCACTGGATGGACATGTTGTATTGACTTAACAACGCAAGGTTTTCATTGGTGTTGCAAGCTCGCCACATGGATTAGGCTCATGCATTTCATCCAACCAGCTCCATATACGGCTCTTCCATTCTCCTACAAGCAGTTGTATTATCTCTCTGTCTATATGAGATGTGGTGTGTTTTTCCTCCTCGTTGCCTATGCATGTGCTTGCATATTTTATGGAGATGAACCACTTCATTTAAAAAGCGCAAACATGAGGTCTAACCCTTAAAACAATTCAAAATGCAAAAAAGTGATATAATGTACAAAGCTTTGGATGGAAACAACTATAAATTGCATGGTTCTTTCTCGGCATTTTAAAACTATAGGTATTTGTATGCAGATATAATGAAGAAGACATTAAAAATGCGTTGTTGTTGGTTTACATAAAGAAGCGAGCAACATTAAAAAGGAAAAATTGAACATGTATGTTGAAAAGTGTAATTTTGTAAGTGTAGAAATATAGACGAACCACTTCATTTAAAGGTATCATCTCTTCATTTCAAACTTGTTACAAATTCGTACATATACATTTACAAATCTCATATCATGAGTGGTAGCATTTTGCGGACTATTTTATTTGAACTTAACATGAATACATGAAGACTTCCATGCATGTGTAGATTTTATATCATGAGTGGTATCGTTTTGTGGCCAATTTTTTTCACTCTAAACATGAATACATTTGATACCATTTTGGATAGTTACTTACTTTTGTGTAATTGTGTTAGTGTTGCATCGGTTGTTTTGTTGGTCTTTTGTTGAAAAAACCTTTTTGTACACTCGATAAGGCGTGTGATTGATAGTGGTAGTGTAGGAATATAGATGAAACATTACATTGAAATGTTGTATGTGTACATTTAAATTTGTTACAAATTCATGTACATAAAAAGTTGCAAATCTTATATCACGACATCTGAACTAAACATGTATACATGAAGACCTTTGTACATTTGCAAGAATTATATCATGAATGGTAGCCTTTTGTGGTTAATTTTATTTTCACTAAACATGAATACATTTGATACCCCTTGAACAACAATGTCACTTTGGATACAAGAAGTGTTGAGTAAAGTAGTAGTGGAGGTGTTATCAAAGTAGAGGGTAGTATTTACAATGAAGGGTTGAGGGATAGTAGTCTTGACTCCTCCTTTCTTCTTGCTCCAAGTGTTGGTACGTGTGCCATTTTTGAGTACCTTTCGAATGAAAAAGGAGGTGAAATGTGCAGATTTGCAAGCGAGGGAACTCTAGAGAAAGTTGTGAATGTTAGACCTTGCCTTTCAATGGTTCCAATGTTGACAGTTTGCTCTATGCAAAGTAAGTCCCTGGGACTTGTGGATAGTTAATCCCAAACCATTTTAATCGGCAATTGTCTTTGATTCCCTCTCGAAATAGGGGTATCGGAATATGTAATGGGTTGGAGGGATCCCAACATGGGCCATTGTATCTATCAAATTTGACAACAACAAATAAAGGTAATGTTGGTGGTGGCATTGATGTGTCGTAGACAATGTCGGTGATTGTTCCTGTAGCACCATTTACGAGGCCTGCATCAACCCATAAATTTGTAATAAGCATGATTTTTTGTTGTTTGCATAACAAAACTTTGTGTTCCAACTGATCATCATCAGGATCTCTTGGTCCAGCCCACCTGTTACTTTCAAAGAATGGATTGGGCGATCGAACATTCAATGCCTTCAACATCTGAAGGTTGTGGGAGTCCACGAGATCATTTTTTGCAAACAAATGTGGTGCATCCTTAAAAATGTTGAGCTCTTTTGAGTTAGGTGTGTGTCTGTGCGAGACATTAGGAGTTCCCAGTCCTCAATAAGAGGAGTTGAATCTCGCATGTGGAGCAATAAATTCCGGAATGAAACTTGTGCATTGGTTGTTCCTTGTTGCTGAAAATATTGTTTGCAATGTAATGGAAGAATGGAATCCCTTCCAAAGGTTGGCTCCATAGGATTTACTTGCATAAAGAGGACTATCCAAAACCGTGGTAATTGGCGAGGTCACGAGGAGGATGACTGATTTGTTCCCAAATTCAGATGTTTTTGAGTGTGGGAAAGCTTCGTAGCCTATTGTCAATTTTTCTTAGCAACTTTGGGCCGATGAAACTCATTTCATCAATAAGAACATATTCTATATGTTTTAACGACTCTTGAAAAGACGATAATGCATGGCCTTCAAGGGTTTTAGTTCTTTGATTGGATACGAGAGGGTTGCATGGATTATGGGTGCGGAGATGTTGAATGTTGAAACACCGGTAGGGGCAAGCAGAAGGAGAGGTGAGGGAGATGTGGTTGATGTTGTTGTGAATGAATTCCAGATTTTATTTATCAGAAATGATTTTCCTGTGCCATTTGTTCCTTGAATTATCAATCTTAGTGGAGGTAGAAGGGTTTTGTTTGTTAAATGGTGTAGTATGGTATCAAGAGCTAGTTGTTGTTCTGAAGACAAAAGGTAGTGTGGAAGATGGTGGTGTGGCCTACATGTTGGTGTTAATTGTGTCTTCCTTTTCTCTCTCGATGAATGATGAACCAATTATCTACAAATCATGTGGAACATCATGTATGTTCCAATTATTGTGTATGTCAAAATCTCATTTCCCCAACATTTCAAGACTGTCAAGACCCGTGTTGTTTCTGAATGAAGTTGTGTGAAGACCTGCCATTCTTGCAATGGTTTGTGTTGAATATTGCATTCGACCTCAAAGTCAAAACTAACATCTGTAGCATGTCATGTGTCTGCGGTAGTGCGTAAAACATGCCATGGTTTGTAGTTGTGCTTGTATAGGTCCCAAGTGTTGTTGATGTCATGTGGGGTTGATCCAAATTTAGAGGCAATATTTCTGAAAGGCTTGTATAAAAGGAGTTCGACCAACAAAAAATCCATAGGATGTTGAATCCTGAGTGGGACATCCACAAATCTCGGGTGGACCCGAACAATTGCTTGAGTCGATCACGTTTCCATTTATCACCTTTACGGTTCTTGTTGTAGCTCCAATCTCAAGCAACCTGAATAAGTGGTAGGTGTTCCATGGTTGTAGGGTGAACTCTATATGCATCCAAGAAAGTGGTTGTTTCTTGTACATCGATGTCACTTTCAATGACACATCTCAGATTTTTTTGCCAACATTTAATGATACAAATGAATGGCTGCACATAACAAGTGAAATTTTTTTCACAGAGCATGTGGCATGTTTCTTGTGCGCTTATGTCATGTTCAACAACACTTTTTATGAGCATTTTGTGGATCGTAATGTGTGTTGGAGAATCCATGTTTGCATCTCTTGAAAATATGGATAGCATTTGGTGATAGGTTTTGAACGTTGCTATGCTTTTGAAGCATATTTTGCAATATACTTAAGAACTACATGGCGGGAAAGTACCGGTTGGCAATCGACATTTTCTCTCCATATGGATATCATAGTTTGATTATGGATGTTCAATCTATCATCATTTCTCGAAGGGAGGTACTTAATTTTCCCATCACTTTCAATGAGCAAGGATGAAGTAGGTTGTGTGGCCCAAGGTGCGTTGTACTTGCACTACACAGTTTGATTGCTTTCTACGCAAGCATGTCTACTCTAAACATTTTGTGTGGTGTTGAACATGATTAAGTAGTTCTTCAAGGTCCGCATGTGGGGAGGAGGATAGAATTTGTGTTGTATCTAGCAAACAAGGGTCGTCTAGGAGTGACCATGAACAAAATCCAAGTGGTTGCAAGCCAGACGGGGGTTCCAGGTAGACACAAACTTATCAAAGTATTGTTTTGTTGCCTCAATAACTATTGTATCCTCCCAATCCATTGCATCAACTTTAGTGTGTTCTCAAGCCACAATAAACCGTGGACGTGTGTGGAGCCTCTATGTTTCCATTCATACTTGAAGATGAGAGAACATAAATATTAGCTATGTAGTCTAGAACAAAACTTATTAAAAAGTAGATTTTATTACATGTACCAAAAGTCTACTACTCCAAGTTCCTTCTACAATATTTCTTCATGAAATATTGTGAATCTGTGATGCAGGTATGTTGATACTCGATGAGGGTTTGAGACAATGTTAAGTGTTCTCCAACATTGTGCGGCTCGAGGATCAGTAGGGCATTCACCAAACATAATACTATGGAGATCTAGCCATTTAGTGTCTGCAACACTTAGAGTGAAGAATAAGGTTGGTGTCCCCAATTGTTCCACCATATCTGAAAGTTCACTTCTACTTTTTTCCAAGAATAAACGTGTCCCTCGAAGGCTCAATCCAAAGCACATTAAACTTTCTGGGAGGTTGTATTTGGGGCATTCCAGTAGTTATCTTCACAGATCTCCAATTGTTGGAGGGATTCCAGATTCGATGTTCTGTTTCATGAAAATTGTTGTTGTGGACTGGATCTTATGCCGCATTATGAGGTTTAGAAGGAAGTAGCAAAATCTTGGGTGGGAACTGAAACACCCATCATGGTAGCACATCAAATGAAGAGCATATTCATGCATTGGAACTTCTTTTATGCGGGGTTGTTTCCACATTGCTTTTCCTACCGAAAACAAAGTTGGGAAAGCCATTGAGAATAGGCCCTCCGTATTGTATTCATTTATAGGCGAGAGCCCAAGCTCTAGCCATGACATGGTAAATGGAGTGTTACCATCGTGGTTGAGAAAGAACTATTTGATTTCCTCTTCTCTATTCCTGTATTGTGGGGTGTTGGCACAAAAGACGATGAGTGTTCATACGTTTTTATCAGTCAGTCAAGGAAACATCAATACCATGAGTCTGTAGAGGCGGTTTGCATTTGGGGCAGTTCCACCATGGTTGTGTTAAGAGAGGAGGAAACATTTGATGACTCGGATGGTAGGGAGGAAAGGGCATCATGGTTAATTAAGACATCTTTGTAATAGGGATCGTGTTGGATTTTATATTGCAAGGCTACCCAAACACGAGATCTATTGACATAGAAATCATACTTTTTAAAATTAGATCCTTCCCTTTGTATGAGTACTATGTCCAAATCTCCAAGGTGACGTGGTAGGTACTTTGCTATTGAAGTAATGTTTTGTGGGAAACTTATGGTGTGTCCTAAGTATTTGTATTGTCTTCCACATACTTGGGTGACTTGCAGGAATGGATTGACTCATGCGATAAGCATCTCCTCAATTTGGGTTAAAGACGCAAAATGTAGGCTACTTTTCAAGTCCATGTTGTTCCATGAAGAGAAGCGGTGGTCATGTTTTTCATTTTTGCATATGTTACAAGAAGGAAAACCTTCAAAGAAAATTGTTTTAATTCCAGGGTAATTTTCCAAATAGATTGAGCAAGTTTGGATGTTCGCCAACAAATATATTCTTTTGTGAAACTAGCGTTGGGCTTCAATAGTCTGACGAGGGCGGGAATATGGGAAATCTCTATGTATGGGAAGGGGTGGGGTGTTCTGTTTGGGTCGATTGTGGATTGCAAGGTGGAAAGCAGTCAGAAGGAGAGGAGAAACTGGTTGTACATGTGCGAGGAACCAAAGCAAGGTCGGTACTTGAGATAGTTTCATGTGGTGTCCCAAAAAATGGGGAGACGTGGCAGTAGTTAACAAAGATGATTCATATGGATGGAATTGGTATGGTCGTGCAAAATTGTTTCCATGGAAGTTACTTGTGGAATGTTGGTTGGCAATCCTACAGTAGTTGTATTTGATGGCAAGATTGGAATGTCAGGGAATGGTAGGTTGTTGGTTGATGTAAGTTGATGATATTAGAGATTGTCATTGTTCTATGCTCTAGGTGATGATGTCATTGCTCAACAGTTATGTGAACTTTATTTTTGCGTAGTTATCTCTTCATCGGGCTCATTTTACAGGAGTCGACATGATTGCGAAGTCACACACCTATGAAGTACCACCTGTTGGAAAAAAAAATCATGTGGGTCGCTAAGGAATGATGCATTGTTTGATGACATACAAATAAACTAAACTATATAATTGTAATGCATGTGGAGTTCCAATGGGAACTATGCGTAAGAGGTAACATTTTGAGGATAAAAAAAGCATTTGTTTCTTAAGGAAAAGAATATTAGTTATATGGAAAGATACAATACATTCCAATAGTATACAAGGATGCAAATACATACATAACAAAAGTGCAAGTAATTTTCATTTATTTTCTTAAAAGAACTTTCAATCCACATAGTAGTAGGAGGCAATAGTATGTCAGAATCAATAAACTATATACAATTGAAATGCATGTGGAGTTCCAATGGGAACTACTCATAAGAGGTAACAATTTGAGGATAAAAATATTCATTTGTTGCTTAAGGAAAATAATATTAGTTATATGGAAAGATACAATACGTTCTAATAGTATACAAGGATGTAAATACATACATAATAAAAGTGCAAGTAATATTCATTTATTTTCTTAAAAGTACTTACAATCCACATAGTAGTAAGAGACAATAGTATGTCAGTGTATAAGGAAATACAACAGTTTTCTTTTGAAGAAGGGTAAAAAGTAAAAACATAGATATGAAATAACTAACATAGCGGTGATAGTTCAAAGTATAGAATGGGATGGGTGAGGGTGTAAAGTTTGAAGGGACGGGTGCATTTGAATCTTTGTGTAAAGAAGGTTACGGAGGAGTTGCACTGTTATCCACTTTCTTTGAATTGAGGATGACACATTTCAATTTGTTGTTTCCATAGTATGTCTCTTTTTTAGGGAAAGTGTGAAGTAATATTCATTGCCAATGACATTGCTTGTAATTTCATTAGTTGCATCTTCATCTATAGACAATAGGTGGAGGTCACTAGCTGTAACACCCATGATTGACTCAGTTGTCTCATCAAAAGTGGTAACTGATTGGAGTTCTCTTGTTGGGTCCTTTAGATCGATCCTGAGTGCATATCTATAATCATAGTTTTGAACTTGTACGTTGCAACTCAAACAGAACCATGAACCATTACCATTCTCTCTCACCTTTTTCCTGCATTGTTTGTCACCTTTTTGAAGAGGACATGCCTTGTAAAAAAGTTTTCCATGTTGATATTTGTGATTTCTGCAGTAACCATGGCCCATTCATTTCTCTCAGTGTTCCCCATCTATAGGACTCTGCAAAATTGTTGTTACAGAGGTCAAGATTTTTGGAGGGCCTAAAATTTGCTTATGATAGAGGGCACCTGAAAGGGAGTAGTCATCAGAATCAACCCAACCATGAAGTGTATTAGTTTTTGAAATTAGAGGGTTGACGTAACATTTGGTACTTGAAACAATGTCAATTGAGCTCCCATTGAAATTGGAGATGCAAGCAAATTTCAAGGCAAGGACCAGAGAAGTAAAATTGTTTGAAATTTGGAGAGAAAAATTGGGGATGTTTGCAAAAATGTGTGGGGAGGTGATAAGAAAAACCTTAAAATTCTATCAAATCACAAAGAATCACTTTACTTTGGGAGATTGGGTAGTTGGATGTAAAATAATCTTCTATGTTAGATGCATGTCAAGAATGAAATTATAGTGTTACGGGACCATTATTTAAAGGCTATTACATTATGTTGGTTTGAAAATTTCAAAGAAAGTGAAATTGGTTTATTGCTATTCTATCAAGCAGAATCAGCAAGCAAATCTACAATATTCTAACTTTAGGGTTTGAGATCTTATCTCGTAGGGGTAGTTCCAACTATGAATAGAAATGTAAGAAGGAAGGAATGGAGGAAAGTAGATCTCAAGGAAGAAAAGAAATGAATTCCAAAGACGGAAAGGTCAGAGGGTTTATACTTTGGGCTGGTAGTAAACAAAGCCTAACTTACTTGCATAAACAAATAAAGCAATACTGATGAACATCTGACAATACTAGGAATGAATCCAATAGAATAGAAACACAGATCTAACGTAAGAAAGATCAAATGCAAATGACACATATATGAAGCACAAAGTCATAATATATGTATTAATATCTCTTCTGTTACAAGAAAGCACAAAGTCTTTCTCTCCTCTTTTTTTTATACAAAATGGTCCACCCGAATACAACAAGTATTCCAGTATTTATAGAAGGAGAAGGAGGAAGAAGACAAAAAGAAGCCAACCACTATTTACAAAATATCTAAAAAGTCAAAAGTTGACTTTGGGCAAGTTTGTGGATGGCAACATCCCATGATGCAACATGGATGATGTCATCGTAAATGCCAACATACTTTTTAAATTTTTTTACAAAATATCGAAGCGTACAAAAGAAGAGAAACTATTCGCGTCATCTCTTTGCTTGAATGGAGTGTCTTGCTTCTTTTCGGGAGAGGTGATGTGACACTAAGCTCGGTACTCCATAAACTTGTTAATCATGGTTTGAAGTTGATTGTGGTCTGGACCCTTGAAATGGTCTCCAATAACTTCACAAGTTTCTTTTTCAGTCTTGAGCTTATCGTAGCCCGACGCACTCTTCATTTTCCTCAATCAGTATCCAATGAAATCATGGCAAGCCAAAAACTTATTGATAGACTCTCACCAAAAGTGACCTCTCGACGACAAACCTTGGGTCATGATAGCCTTGAAAATTTGGATTGTATCGTTGCCTCCTCAAGGTGAATGATGCATTGAGCATCTCTGAGCCATCTTCATAACCATCTTCTCCATGCCGTGTGTTTTGCATCTAGGGCCTCGCCCTTGATTTTGTCTATATCTTTCTAGGATATACTCTATTTGATCCACCCGATAATCCAAAGGCAATGAGAGCTTTGTGGTGTGCCCGCGGGTGATCAATGATGCCGACCTTTAATAGGTCGCTCACCGAGCAACATCATCATCTCTAAATGTTTCATGTTGTGTAATCTGCATTGTCCAACTCCTCGAGAGGGATCCTACTACTACTTGCAGCTCCTTGTTTGCCTAATCTATACTCCGTAGAGTTTTGTGAATTTCATGATTATTTCATCACTATGTCTCTAAGGATTCGCTCTATCCAGAGGACACTACCGTACCTTTTTCACCAATCTTGGCGTATTCATTATCTTGTCCCGACTTAGAACTTCGTGAGGTTCAAATAAGTGGAAGTCATAGGGGAGCATTGCCCATTCTTTGCAAAAGCTTGAGAAGATGTTTATTTTGTTCCTTTAGTATCCTCTTCTCCTCTTTTTCTTATTGAAGTTTCTTGCAGAGGGGAATCTACCGCAGACAAAGCCTCTCTCGCAGCTCTTAGATGAGGTTCCCATGGTGACTTGGGTCACCAGAAAGTCTCAGTAGGAGACAAATATTTCTTCTCTTTAGTGGGATCATGATATGCAATCTCCATGACCCTCTCTCCCGAAGTGCTTTTGAAAAGTGAGTTATCACTTTCTACTTCTTTGGCCCCTTCTTCGGAATGACAGAGAAGTCCATGGGTGCTATGGGAACTTTTCTCTTGAGCTGACCTAGATGGTCAAAATCTAGCTTGGACTTATGGGAGAAGGAGTAGAGGGAATGGAAGAAGAAATGGGAGTGAAAGGGGAAGCAACTGAAGGGGCCGTAGGGAAGAATGTTGAGACACTTGGTGGTGGCATCGACAAGGAGTCTAATGCGCTGCTTATGGGGCCTGGAGTTACTACAGGAGAAGAAAAGGACATGGAGGTGGAAGGGATCTATAATGGGATGGAGGGAACACTAGGTGATAGATCCACAAGAGAGGAGAAGATGGAAGAGGTGGGAGATGGAAGGGAGGAAGGAGAGAAGAAGAAACATCCATCAAAGGGGGCGATGTTTCAACGATGGGGGAGGAGAAGGAGCAAGAGGGAATGGTGGGTACCTCAAGTGGGTTGTAGTTGTGACCACATCCTAAGTGGATGTGTCCATCAAAACTTCGCTGGTCTCTTCTTCTTTACCTAGGAGACCAGTCACCACTTGCTTCTCGGAAGTAGTAGGAGGGCTTTGAGGAGCTTCTTCTTTGCTTGATTCTCCCTCCTCTTTATCTTTCCTTTTCCTTTCTAACTTGGGCCACCTGAGGGGCTCTTCCCAAGGAGAAGTAGTGAAATCTACCGGAGGTAGATAAGACCATTCTTTTGCACCAATGCTCAAGTGTGTTGCAACATGTGCTTCACCCTTTCCTCGATGGTCTTTCATGCCTCGCCTCTATCAATTTATACGAACGGCCAATCATCCCCATCCATGTCAAGATAAACCCGATCAATTTCTTGATCGTGTTCTTGAATCCTTTTGGAATGATGGCCACACCATAGTTCTTGATTTCTTCCAGAGCCAACCTGAGTGATCCTTTCACCTAGATCTATTTCATGAGTCAGTCGTCAATGTAGATGTCCTCGATCTCAGTGGACATGAATAGGATCAATTTTTTCCTTTGGGAGGCAACCTCGGTAATCAAAAGTAGGCCTGGCCAAGAAGTTATGCTTTAGATTTAGCAATTCAAGCTCGCATACATTTCCCACGCTTTGTCAAGTGGTGCAAGTGTATCGCCCACCAGTAAGGGGGAAAGGAGTTCCTCCTTTTTTCTCTTCATGCATCTCTCATGGTACATGATTAGTTACCTTGACAACTCCAAGAGGATCAGCTTGGGTCCTGCATACCTTGGTAGTTTGGTCGGTTCACCCTCAAAATTCACTACTTTGAGATAGGTGAATGTGGGAAACTAGTGAACAATGCCCCCCACTTCTTTGTAATAGTGACCACACTAGGGCTAGTTCGACCATGTCTCATATTTGGCCTCAACAAGAGATCACCTCGTAGAAGAAGGTGTCATTGATTTTTGAGAACTGGGGGATGTTGTTCTCGAGCCTTAGCTCTGGGTAGTATTCATATATTTTGACTTGAGGCCATACCCCATTTCGTGTCAAACCGATGAAGTCTCTCATTGATGTCAGAGCATACACAACGTAGGAATTCATATAGAACCTCCCAATTGTCATGACCTATCAAGCTTCTAAGAGATGGTATCACGATGATTTCTCCCCAGCCAAAACACTGTTCAGCACATTTTTTTCTCATGGTCTCTAAGTACCTTAGATCCATTTATGGAAATGATGGGCATCGAAGCCCAAACACTCTACTCAGAAGGTGATCAGATCACCTCGGTTCCTCGTTGAAGTCACTACATGGATGGTCTAAGGCCATCGGCTCACCGAATTTTTGTTCTTGAGATATAACTCATTCATCATTTGCATACACTTATCCTCATTATCGTCCCATGCCTTCTTGCAGTCTTCTAGGCTAATGATGATGCACTGCCTGTGATGAGGAATGCCCAGAGTTATTTCAAAGTGATGAGCAAATAGGTCGATGACCATCTTTCCTTCTTTATCCTCGACACATCTTGTGTCCTTGTTATAGCAAGTCGAGCCACCAACATGATGAACTCATTATTAATAAGCACTTACTTAATGGTAGCCCACCGCAAGTGCGCAACCCACTTCCTACCAGCTTTGTTCATCCAGGACCACTAGTGGCCTCGGTTGGTTCTTGCCTGAAGTCTTCCATATCAATGTGGCCGAGCTCGAGTCTCTATGTCGAGATCACTCTCCACATATGAGTCAAGCATCCCGACTTTCTTATGATATTTATACTTCATTTCTTTCTCTATCAACTTAGCTTTTCCTTTAGACTTAGTTGGCTTTTTGCTCGACAAAGACATGTGTGAGCTCGAGGATAGCTATTGTTGTTCTACATGGAGAATCAAAGAGGTCCAACATAGAAGAGCCATGTCAACCATCATGTTATCCATAATAACAGCTTGTAGAATGAAAAATGAGCTATTATAAGCCTTAAGGCGCAAGGCATAGTTTATAGCATGCTGCAGAGGCTTAAACAAGGTTGGGCACATTTTTGGGGATGTCAACATGCAAAAAGGTGCACCTGTGTTGAAAGAGGGAAAGCCACGCCAAAGGATTATAGAGGGGCACACTTTTGAGGAGTGTTGCACAAAAGATCTTAGCGCCAAAGAGAAAGGCGCGGGTGGGTTTGCAACACACAACATGCAGTGTTGGTGTTAAGGTTCATGCACCAGCTTTGGAAAATTGCTTTAACTCAGGCATATAAAGATGATGTTGCATGGTTTTTCAGTGCACCCAAGGCGCGGTTTTGGAATGTGTTGCACGTGCTTAATGCGCCAAAGGGTTTATAAAGGGTGCAGATTTGGGAAACACAACATCAAATGTTGATGTTGGTTGGGATGCACTTGCGCCTTTAGAGGAGATTTGTTAAGTGTTTATACCGTGCATAGGTTAAAAATATGTTACATATGGGGACAAAGGTGCCAAGGCATGATTTTGTGTGATGTATGTAACTGAAAACAACGCACAAAGGAAAAATAATGATTTTAGCATTATTTGATTTCAAATTTCTTTTCATGACCTTTTCTCTCTTTTTACAAAAGTGGCAAAGAGAGGGTTTTGGGATTCTACAAGGAGGCAATCCTTTAGATAAAATGATGGATTATTTCAAGGCAGGTAGATCCTTCTCAGATTTGTAGATCTGGAAGGAGGGATAAGGTGTTTTCTAGATAGTTCATGGATTGTTAAGTTTATTCATTTTAGATTTTTAGATTTAACCTTTTATAACAATCCTAAAACCATAACAACCAAGAAACAAAACCACAAACAACCATAAGAGTGATAAAAACCACTTACCCAGATAAATAACGACGAAAGAATGACATGGGATCCACAAACATGATAAATGGTACACGCGGCGAAGTGACAGGAAAGGATGAGGTGCAGAGAGGAATAACTTTTCTCAATTTTCAAATCGTGAAAATGACAGGTGTTAACCGCATATTTATAGGAAAATAACGCATTTATTTCCCCACCCACTTTTCTTTGGCACACTTTTTAAAGTGTCAACATGACTATAAATGTGCCTTGGCAAAGTTCTTTAATGTCGACATAATGTTTTCAGCGCCAAGGGAAAAGGGGGCACACATTTTTATGTGTCGACACATCAATTTTCATGCCTTAAGCACATTTCTTTGGCACAGGTTTGAGGATGTTGACATGTCACTCTTAGCGCCTTAGGGGCGCAACTCTTTTCATGTTGACATGCCTTTTAGGGCGCCAAAGGATCTTCAAAGGGGCACACTTTTCTTGATGTTGACACAACAATTTTTGCGCCCAACTCAAAAGGCTGAAAAATGGCTAAGTTCTTAAAACTTGATTTTTGAAAGGAAATTTAAGCCATTTTGAACGTTAGTAGACCTTCTCAGGGGACCAAAATGAAATTTTGGTATGGTTATCTACAAAATTGCCCTTGTTAATTTTACAAGATAACAACTGGCTCTTTCTGGGACTATCCTTAAGTGAAACTTAGGGTAGAGAATCCCATTCTTCATGTGCCTATCCATTGGGTTACAGAGAGTCAAAAACAAGGGCGAAGGGAAAAAGAAGGGAACACACAACTAATAGAAAGCAAACACATGACAAAAGAAAACACACGACAAAAGAAATTTGTACAAAGAAGAGAGGAAGCTCTACTTCCTAAGATCTTGAGATGTTGCTCACCGTAGGGAATCGGAGAGCTCGGTTCCATCTAGATATGAGAGATAGAAACTATTCTCTCCATTGAGCTGCTTAATCTTGTATGGCCCTCTCCAAAGAGAGTCAAACTTCCCATGCATGCCTTTTAGTTCTCTTCATTTGTCCCACATAAGGACAAGATCCCCTACCTGGAAATCTCTACTTGGATTTCTTGTCGAATAACCTCTTGACTTGATTCTGATGCTCGGTGATCTTGTCGACCACTTTCACTCACTTTTCTTCAAGTTCTATTAGATACATAATTCTCTTCTCCAGAGAACTCTGAAAATTTTCATCTTCGATTGCTCGAGCCAAGCGCAGAGCAGGAAGTTCTCAGAGATAGGGATTTCAGCATCGGTCCCATACAATCCCTGAAAGGTGACATGCCGAGAGATCTCTTTGAGTGATACGATCTCCCACAAGGCATCATATAATGACTTGTGCTAGGATCGCTGGTCTCATCAACTAGCTTCCGTATGATGGTTACTATGTTCTTGTTGCTAGATTCTCGCCCGACCATTTCCCGAGGATAGTAATCAAGCATGAGCCAAAGTTATTCCGTATTCATAGAAAAACCAATGACTTCCCATGAAGAGAAGTTGAAGCATTGTCAACAATGATTTTGTGTGGAATGCCAAATCTCACAATGATATTTTCCTTGATGAAGTTACAAACAACTTCAAGTAGCATTCTTGACAGGTATAGCCTCCACCCATTTCATGAAGTAATCCATCACTGTTAGGATGTAGCTATGTCCAACACTCGATTGAGGATGGAGTGCTCCAATAAATTCAATTCCCCATTGCTTAAATGGTTCATCAATAATGACGGGCCTTAAGGGGAAATGCAACCAACTTTGGTTTGCCAACGAACTATTGGCAAAGTTCACATTTCACTACCTAGGTGGTTGCATCCTGAAATAGTGTTGGCTAGTAGTACTTGGCCCGAATGATCTTATGTGTTGTGACAGAAGAGGAGAAATGACCACCACAGGCTGAGTCATGAAATCTTTCTAGTAATTTTACCTGCTGCGGCTTGTCAACACATCGTAGGAAGATGCCATCAATTCCGTGCTTGTACAACCTGTCATCCCAAATGACATATCGCGTGGCTCTGAGCTTTACTGCTCACTTTTCCTTTGTAGTTAGATGAGTTGGGCACTCTCCATAGGTGAGAAAGAAAGTGATGTCGAATACCATTCATCATCGGTCATGACAAACATAACCATGGGTAAAGAATCCACTTTCTCCAACTCACTTTGTTCTTCATCAACATGAGCAGCTTGCTCCTCAGGTGCTTCTGGGTCTTTATTTTCAGCCATTAGTCAGCACACCCCTTACCCTTACCACCAACTTGGTTGGTCTGATGTCTAGATCATATTCTTGGACCTTTACGATCCAATTCCCTCGTAAGCTTCCTAACTCCTGTTGAGTCAGGATAGACTTAACTGCCGTGTTTGGAACCAACACTACTATATGAGAATTCAGTATGTAGTAACATGGAAACTTTTGACTACTTTGACTACGGCAAAGGCATGCTTTTCTAGTTGTGACATCTTTAGTTCATGAGGCTTGAGGGGAGAGCTCATGAAAGTGATTGGGGATTCAACATCCTCAGAGTTCTTTTGCATTAAGATAGCCGATACAGTATGCGCAGACACATAACTATACATGATGAAATCCTTGAGAAGTCAGGACATACCAGGACAGGTGCATGAGCAATGGAGGATTTTATATCCTCGAATGACATCTTCCTTCTTCACTCCATCGTAATGTTTGTGACCCTTTCATCATATTGATATATGACGAGTTTTCTCAAGAAAATCAGAACAAAGCACTGAGAAAATTTACCTTTCCAAGAAAGAGTGAATGCATCGTTTTGCTTGTGGGAAAGGTAAGGCTCTAAATAGCCTTGACTCTTTCGATGTCTATCTTTGTCCCTTCTTTTTGATGATGACGTGTCCTCAAAGAATTTTCCTTCGGTGACCCCAAAACCGACTTCTTCGAGTTTAGAGAAATTCCGTGTTCTCGCATCTAATCAAGACTTGCTCCAAATGATCACAAAGATCACTTCATTTTTTAGAGAATATGATTAAGTCATCTAGGTAGACTACGATGACCTTCCCCATCATACCTTTGAAGGTGAAGTCCATCACTCATTGAAAGGTGGCACCGACATTGGTTAAACCGAACGACATCCTCGCGGTAGGCGAAGGTGCCCCATGGGTGGTGAATGTTGTTTTGAATTGGTCTTCGTGTGTGACCTCAATCTGATTAGAGCCTAAAAACCATCAAGCATGGACAACATCTCTCAACCGGTCACTACTACGTAACCTTGATCCATTATGGGTAAGTGGATAGTTGTCCTTTAAGGATGCTTGATTCAGTTTAAAAAGTCTACGATATATGCATATCTCACCATTTTTCTTCTTCGCACAGGCACAATGTTTGCAACCCAATTACTATGATGAATTGGAAAATGATTCTTGCATCCAACATTTTCTAAATTTCAGCCTGATGGTACCTGAGATTTTGGGGTTGTAGTGCCTCTACTTTTGATGGAAAGGCTTAACGTCATCTTTGAGCGGGATGTCGTGCCGAATGTCCTTTGGCTTAAATGACTTCAGATCAACATAAGACCATGCCAATACATCCATATATCTTTTCAAAAATTTGACAAATTTCTACTTTTCCTCGGGTGTACAACACTTCCCGATGTTCATAGACCGAGGATGTTCTGTAGTACCCAAATTGACAGATTCGGTTTCTGGAGAAGAGCTAGGGTTATCCTGTCACCTTTTCTTGACAAAATGGTCATGCTTATCAAATAATCATTCCAGGAAACTAAACCTTTCAATCTTATTTCCCTTTAGCTGACATATGCCTTGACCTTCTACCGATTCCTGTGCTTGGCCCGTGAGAGACTCACGACACGTAGAAGTTGATCCATCGAAATGGAGCTCTTTGAAATTTTTAGCTTTCCATAAAAGTGATAAGCTGATTATCATCATTGAATACCTACCAGTGTTGTGAATTATCTGGCACACTTGGGTGGAAAACTACCTCAATGGTATATGTGTCCATCTTTAACCCTGGGTGAGGGAGCATGAGAGAGGCCGAGATAACCAAAGAATCAGCCATGTCATTCTAAGCTCACATGGAACTACTTTGATTGAGAAAGCATCAAACTCCTCGATGTTGTCCCACACTGCATTGCGGTAGTGTCTGAGCCTATCGTTCTTTACTTGGTATACCCCTTTCACTTGATTGAAAATTAGCTCAGCATCACCCCGTACTTTTAAATTTTTTATTCCCTTTCCTTTGCACATTGCATGCCAAGTAGCAAAGATTCATACTCAGGCAAAGTGTTGTTTGTATTGAAAACTATAATTTGAAAGAAAGAGGGAAAATATCCTCTTCAGAGATATCGAATGGCCCCAACACCGCACCCACTTCAGCACAACCGCCATCAAACTACAACGTCCATATCTTGTTGAGGTCCTCCTCTCAACGAGAACCTCCATTTTATCGGAGTCATGGATAAGAAGTAATTCCCATCCTCGATGATTCAAGAGAATAATGGGCCTTGGGGTCACCGAGTTGGTGACCAAATATTTCTTTTGATTCAGTGCTCCAACGTCTACATCACCCTTCGACAGGGATCTTGGCTTTGACTAGTCCATATGGATTTCTCCACCAACTTCTATACAAAAATTCTCCCTAGTAATATTCCGTATGTATGCTTTGAATATCAGCTATGAGAATAGTCATTTTTACTCTCTTCTCAGGAATGTTGCATGAATGCAAACTCGCATCCTCGATCCGACCTATTAATGGTACCTGCTTGTTTCCATAGAGTAACACCCTCTACCAAAGGTTTAATGAGTGTGAGGCCCAAAGCATGGGTGACCTTTATTGGCATGACATTGTCAGATGCTCCAGAATCAATTATGCAGTTGCTTAACTTGTGACCATTAATTAGGAGAGATAGGTAAAAAGGTTCAATTTTACCTGACGCAGACATCGAGGCAACGTTTATGCGGGATGCAGGAGGAGTGGAAAGAATTCTTTTGGAGAAATGGGGTGAGAGATGGTAGCTTGACTTTGAATATACTTGGTTAATCTAACAAGTTACTCAGGGGTTAGACTGAAGGTACTCAACTTCAGACATTTGGATCTTGGTCCTTTTGGCATGATCGACTATATCGAATGCGACCAAGGGTTACGCTGACGAAGGAATGAGTCCTTCATTTCACGATGGTAGAGGAGTGGTACTGGTCTTTATGGAAATGGAGGGAGGTTGATTTGGAGGAGAGATAAGAGGAAAATATTTCTTTACAAAAGGCTTGATAGGAGGTTGAGTAGGAAGGGGATTACCTCTTTTAGCGATGGTTGGAGGCGTATTTAATACAACCTTTTCCTTTTGTATTTTAGCAGCAACTTCTACTTCTTTTCCTTGTGAGCGGGTGAAAATAACATATGATTGTCTACTTGCATACCCTTGGGTACCTTCCTCTTCATCAGATTCCTCATCCTTCAAATTCCATATACCCGATTGTAGAGTCGCCAAATTTCACTGACATCTTGATCATCTTCACCTTACGACGAAGGTTCTTCATAAATTTTCTCATCTTCTTTGATCTTCAACCAAGGCATTAACCGAAGGGGCCTCAAGTGCTAACCTTGGAGCAGTCAGAGGAAAACGCGACCTTTGGGGTGCTTGTTGGGAGTGAAGTTCCTCCGTGGGATATCCCAAGACGGAGTGGTAGATGAAGCTTGAGCTAATTGCTTTTTTAGTGCGAGAAAATCATTTGCCATCTTTTGGAATGTCGGATCTACCGAGGTGGCCTTTAGAAGAAGTCAAAGCCTTTGATTTTGATGGCTCTCATCTTAACTCACCGATATAAGTAGGTTTTCCTCTATCCAATGGTCAGCAGCTTGAGCGAGGACCAAGGTGGTGATTTGTTCTCAAAAAAGTAAGAAACTTACTCTTGAACTCATGGTGTTCACAAAGAAACACTTTTGATTTTCTGGCGTGGGCAACATGGTAGGTGGCACATTGATCAGTGAATTGAAACGGGTGATAAAATCACACTTGGTTTCGTTGGCCTCCTTCTTCAAGTGAGTGATCTTTGACAGTAATGCGAATGCATCTTCTGAAGGCTTATACCTGTCTTCAAATGCAGTCCATAATGTGGCCCAACTGGTGATGGATCCAGCTGGTAAATGCTGGAACCACTCTAATGCAGGCCCTTGTAAGGTCTCAAGAAAGAGGCGCACAGACACATCCTCATGAGTCACATCCAGAATACTGCATGACATAATAAACATAGTGATATGTGTGTGCTTTGATTTCCGCTCCCATCAAACTTTGGGAAATTCTTGCGATTTTGTGAGGGAGGGCATGTACTCAAGTGCGGCAAAGTGCAGAGGGCCCATGGCATTTCCCATGGTACCACCATTTGAAAGCGAGGGAAAAAGAACATGAGCAGGAATCTGGTTCCACTTAGCAAAAAAGAGCACCGCAAATGGATGTCGAAGCACCCTCAGTGAAATCCAGATTTTTCATGGGGGCAGGCACTTCGCTAATCAATCCGCTGAACTTAGAGATGCAAATCATGCCGAGTGATACTAAAATTGTGCCTTTGAAGTAGATCAAAGATCGATCAACTTCTCCACGAGCTCTTCTCGCTACGAGTAAACTGCTCACCCGCCAAACGCGCTGCATTTAGATCTCAATAATTAAGAGCAGATCTACAACAATCTTTTTGTTTGTACTTGCTGATTTTCTGATTTTTCTAGAAAAATCAGCAGCATGTACTTTTCTAATATTTAAATTTATCCTCTTTTAACAACAACCGATTGCGGTTTTTTGACAAAGATTAGCAAGGATAAAAAGGTGGGTTATTTAGAAAGCTGATTTTCGATCTTTGAACTGAATTTTGCAAGGTTTTGAAAATATCAGAAAATGTCAATTCTCGATCTACGGAAATATACAAATTTTTGTAAAAACTCAACGAACTAAAAGCTCCTATCTGGTCCAGATCTATGGATTTTCCTAAGGAAAATTTCATTTTTGATCACTTCTGCAAAATTTTAATTTTTAACAAAAGTTAAAATTTGCAAACTGGTAGTGATTTTCACAGTTTTTAAATTATTTCCTTAGTTCGATCCCCAATGGAGTCACCAAAAAATGTTGGTTTGAAAATCTTTCGGTTAGGTAGATCATGGGAAAACAGCCAACAGTGTGCAAGGCATAGCCCCTCTTTGAGACAGCAAAGCGAAACTAGTTTATTGTATTCTATCAAGCAGGAATCTGTGCAAATCTACAATATTCTAACTTCAGGGGTTTGAGATCTTATCTCAGTAGGGGTAGTTCCAACTGTGAATAGAAATGTAAGAGGGAAGGAATGGAGGAAGGTAGATCTGAAGGAAGAAAAGAAATGAATTCCAAAGATGGAAAGGTCAGAGGGTTTATACTTTGGGCTGGTAGTAAACAGAGCCTAACTTACTTGCATAAACAAATAAAGCAATACTGATGAACATCTGACAATACTAGGAATGAATCCAATAGAATAGAAACACAGATCTAACGTAAGAAAGATCAAATGCAAATGACACATATATGAAGCACAAAGTCGTAATATATGTATTAATATCTCTTCTCTACAAGAAAGAAAGCACAAAGTCTTTCTCTCCTCACTTCTTTTTTCATACAAAATGGTCCACCTGGAATACAACAAGTATTCCAATATTTATAGAAGGAGAAGGAGGAAGAAGACAAAAAGAAGCCAACCACTATTTACAAAATATCTAAAAAGTCAAAAGTCAAAAGTTGACTTTGGGCAAGTTTGTGGATGGCAACATCCCATGGTGCAACATGGATGATGTCATCATAAATGCCAACATACTTTTTAAATATTTTTACAAAAATATCAAAGCGTACACAAGAAGAGAAACTACTCATCATCTCTTTGCTTGAATGGAGTGTCTTGCTTCTGATTGGGAGAGGCGATGTGACACTGAGCTCGGTACTCCATAAACTTGTTAATCATTGTCTGAAGTTGATTATGATCAAGACCCTTGAAATGGTCTCCAATGACTTCGCAAGTTTCTTTTTCAGTCTTGAGCTTGTCAGTAGCTCCGCGTACTCTTCGCTTTTCCTCAATCAGTATCCAATGAAATCACAAAAGCCAAAGGTTATCGATAGACTCTCGGTCAAAAGTGACCTCCGCGAAAAACCTTGGGTCATGCGATAGCCTTGAAAATCTGGATTGTATCGTCTTGCCTCCCTCAAGGTGAATGATGCACCGAGCATCTCTCGAGCCATCTTCGTAACCGCTTGCTCCATGTTGTGTTTTTGCATCTAGGGCCTCGTCCTTGATTTTGTCTATCCTTTCTAGGATATACTCCATTTGATCCACCCAATAATCCAAAGGTAATGAGAGCTTTGTGGTGTGCCCGCGGTGATCAATGACACCGACCTTTAATAGGTCATCACCGAGTAGTTGGTCATTACCAAATGTTTCATGTTGTAATCATTGTCCAACTCCTCGAGAGGGATCTCATACTATACTGTTTTCCCGATCTATACTCTAGTAGAGTTTTGTGAATTTCATGATTATTTCATCACTGTCTCTAGAGGATTCGCTCTATCCAGGAGGACACTACCGTACCTTGTTTTCCAATATTGGTGTATTCATTTATCTTGTCCTGACTTAGAACTTCAGGAGGTTCGGCAGCGGCAACATAGGGGAGCATTGCCCATTCTTTACAAAGCTTGAGAAGATGTTTATTTTGTTCCTTTAGTATCCTCTTCTCCTCTTTTGCTTCTTGAAGTTTCTTGCAGAGGGCATCTACTGCAGAACAAATCCTCTCCTTGCAGGCTCTCAGATGAGGTTCCCATGGTGACTTGGGTCACCGAAACTCTATAGAGACATATATCTTTCTTCTCTTTAGTGGGATCAGGATATGCAATCTCCATGACCCTCTCTCCCGAAGTGCTTTTTGAAAAGTGAGTTATCACTTTTTGCTTCTTTGGCCCCTTCTTCTGAATGACAGAGAAGTCCATGGGTGCTATGGGAACCTTTCTCTTGAGCTGACCCAGATGGTTAGAAATCCAACTTGGACTTATGGGAGAAGGAGTAGAGGGAATGGAAGAAGAAATGGGAGTGAAAGGGGAAGCAACTGAAGGGGCCGTAGGGAAGAACATTGAGACACTTGGTGGTGGCATCGACAAGGAGTCTAACACGTTGCTGCTTATGGGGCCTGGAGTTACTACAGGAGAAGAAAAGGACATGGAGGTGGAAGGGATCTGTAATGGGATGGAGGGAACACCAGGCAATAGATCCGCGAGAGAGGAGAAGATGGAAGAGGTGGGAGATGGAAGGGAGGAAGGGAGAGAAGAAGAAACATCCATTGGGGTAGATGTTTCAACGACAGGGGGAGGAGAAGGAGTGGAAGAAGAGGGAATGGTGGGTACCTCAGTGGTTGTAGCTGTGACCACATCCTGAGTGGATGTGTCCATCAAAACTTTAGTGGTCTCTTCTTCTTTACCTGGGGAGACCAGGTCGACCACTTGCTTCTTGAAGTAGTAGGAGGGCTTTGAGGAGCTTCTTCTTTGCTTGATTCTCCCTCCTCTTTATCTTTTCCTTTTCCTTTCGGCACTTGGGCCGGCCTTGGAGGGGCTCTTCCTAAGGAGAAGTAGTGAAATCTACCCCGAGGTAGGTAAGACCATTTTGTTTGCACCAATGCTCGGTGTGCATACAACGTGTGCTTGACCCTTTCCTCGATGGTCTTTGTGCCTTGGCTCACATTTTTCTGTGAATGGCCAATCATCCCCATCCGTGTCAAGATAAACTTGATCAATTTCTTATCGTGTTCTTGAATCCTTTTGAATGATGGCCATGCCATAGTGCTTGATTTCTTCCATAGCCATCCTAGAGTGATCCTTTTCTCACTAAGATCTATTTCATGAGTCAAAGTCGATGTAGATGTCCTCGATCTCAGGGACATGAATAGGATCAATTTTTGCCTTTAGGGAGGCAACCTCGGAAATCAAAAGTAGGCTCTTGGCCGAAGTTATGCTTTAGATTTAGCAATTCAAGCTCAAAGATACATTTCCCGCACTTTGGCCAATGTGGTGTAAGTGTATCGCCCACCAGTAAGGGGGAAAGGAGTTCCTCCCTTATTTCTCTTCATGCATCTCTCATGGTACGTGATTAGTTGCCTTGACAACTCCAAGAGGATCAACTTGGGTCCCGTGCATACCTTGGCAGCTTGGTCGGTTCACCCTCAAAATTCACTACTCTGAGATAGGTGAATGTGGGAAACTAGTGAACAATGCCCCCACTTCTTTGGTAATAAAGTGACCACACTAGGGCTAGTTTGACCATGTCTCATATTTGGCCTCAATCAGAAAGATCACCTCGTAGAAGAAGGCGTCATTGATTTTTGAGAACCGAGGGATGTTGTTCTCAAGCCTTAGCTCTGGGTAGTATTCATATATTTGACCTGAGGCCATACCCCATTTCATGTCAGCCCGCACGAAGTCTCTCGTTGATGTTTGCAGTATACACAATGTAGGAATTCATATAGAACCTCCCAGCTTGTCATGACCTCGTTGAAGCTTACGAGAGATGGTATCGTTGATGATTTCTCCCCACCAAAACATTGTTCAGGAAAATTTTTGCTCATGGTCTCTAAGTACCTTAGCATCCATTTATGGAAATGATGGGCATCAGGAAGCCCAAACACTCTACTCATGAAGGTGATTGATCACTTAGTTCCTCATCAAGTCACCGCGGGGATGGTCTCGAAGGCCATCGGCTCACCGGATTTTTTTTTGTTCTTGAGATATAACTCGTTCATCATTTACATACACTTATCCTCATTATCGTCCCATGCCTTCTTAGAGTTTTTAGGTCGATGGTGACGCACATCGCTTGTGATGAGGAATGCCCAGAGTTATTTCAAAGTGATGAGTAGTTAGGTCGATGACCGTCTTTCCTTCTTTATCCTCGACACATCTTGTGTCCTTGTTATAGCATCGAGCCACCAACATGATGAACTCTTATTAATAACACTTAATGGCAGCCTGCACTCACCGCAAGTGCAACCCATCGCCTACCAGCTTTTTTCATCCAGGGACCACTAGTGGCCTGGTTGGTTCTTGCCCAGAAGTCTTCCATATCAATGTGGCCGAGCTCAGAGTCTCTGATGTCAAGATCACTCTCCGCGTATGAGTCAGGAATCCTAACTTTTGATATTTATACTTCATTTCTTGCTCTGTCAACTTAGCTTTTTCTTTAGACTTAGTTGGATTTTTTCTCGATGAAGACATGTGTGAGCTCGAGGATAGTTGTTTTGTTCTACATGGAGAATCAAAGAGGTCCAACATAGAAGAGCCATGTCAACCATCATGTTATCCATAATAACAACTTGCAAAATGAAAAATGAGCTATTATAAGCCTTAAGGCACAAGGCGCAAGTTCATAAAGCATGTCAGTAGAGAGGCTTAAAAAAGGTGGGTGCACTTTTTAGGGATGTCAACATGCAAAAGGGTGCGCCTTGTTTGAAAGGGGGGGAAAGTCGTGCCAAAGGATTATAGAGGGGTGCACTTTTGAGGAGTGTTTCACATGAAAGATCTTAGCGCCAAAGAGAAAGGTGAGGCGCATGGGGTTTGCAACACACAACACAACATGCAGTGTTGGTGTTAAGGTTCATGCGCTAGCGCCTTTGGAAAATTGCTTTAACTGGGCACTGCTAAAAGATGATGTTGCATGGTTTTTCAGTGCACCCAAGGCATGGTTTTGGAATGTGTTGCATAGAAGCTTAATGCGCTAAAGGGTTTATAAAGGGCACATGATTTGGGAACACAACATCAAATGTTGATGTTGGTTGATGCGCTTGCGCCTTGAGGAGGTTTGTTAAGTGTTTATACCTAGCGTAGGTTTTAAATATGTTACAGGTGGGGATAGTGCACCAAGGCGTGATTTTGTGGATGTAGTCAGCACATGAAGGAAAAAAGAATACAACGTCAAAGGAAAAAGAATGATTTTGCATTATTTGATTTCTTTTTCCTTTGCATGACCCTTTTCTCTCTTTTTGATTTTTGCAAAGTGGCAAAGAGAGGGTTTTGGGATTTGTAGCTAGGAAGAGCCTTCTCAGATACAAAGGATGGTTTATTCAGAGGCAGAGCCTTCTCATATTTGTAGATCTAAGGAGGGATAAGGTGTTTCAGATAGTTCATGGATTGTTAAGTTTATTCATTTATATTTTTAGGTTTAACCTTTTATAACAATCCTAAAACCATAACAACCAAGAAACAAAACCACAAACAACCATAAGAGTGATAAAAACCACTTACCTAGGATAAATAATGACGAAAGAACGACGTGGGATCCACAAACATGATAAAGCTTGAACGTGGCTGACAGAAAGGCCGACAGTGCAGAGGAATAACTTTTCTCAATTTTCAAATCATGAAAATGACAGGTGTTAACCGCATATTTATAGGAAAATAACACATTTATTTCCCCACCACTTTTCTTTGGCACACTTTTTAAAGTGTCAACATGACTATAAATGCGCCTTGGCACAAGTTCTTTAATGTCGACATAACGTTTTCAGTGCCAAGGGGAAAAGGGGGGCACATTTTTATGTGTCGACACATCAATTTTCGCGCCTTAAGCGCATTTCTTTGCGTGCAAAGTTTGAGGATGTTGACATGTCACTCTTAGCGCCTTAGGGGTGCAACTCTTTTCATGTTGACATGCCTTTTAGGGTGCCAAAGGATCTTCAAAGGGGCACACTTTTCTTGATGTTAACACAACAATTTTTGCACCCAGCTTAAAAGGTTGAAAAAATGGCTAAGTTCTTAAAACTTGATTTTTGGAAAGGAAATTTAAGCCATTTTGAACATTAGTAGACCTTCTCAGGGGACCAAAATGAAATTTTGGTATGGTTATCTACAAAATTTCCTCACAATTTTACAGATAACACATGCAAAAACAAAAACAACTTAAAAACAAAGAAACCCATGGTAACATAAGCAAAATTGTTAAAAATAGATAATTTGCAAAATAGCAGAGAAAAGCTAAATTGTCACCATGCCCATCAAAACCATCATTTAGGCCAAATTTGACATAGTCTCGTGAATATCCGCAAAGCCCTTTCCCATAGGGGACTAAAAAAACTTAAAAACAACAAAGAATGAAATTATAGTGTTACAGTGACCAATATTTAAAGGCTATTGCATGCAAAAACAAAACTTAAAAATAGTAAACCTGCTTGCAACATAAAAAAATGGAAAAGAAAAAATTGTTAAAAATAGCAGAGAAAAGCTAAACCATCACCACGCCCATCAAAATTGTCATTTAGGTCGTCAAATTTGACATAGTCCCATGAATGTCCGCAAAGCCCTTTCCCATAGGGGACAAAAACAAACTTAAAAACAACAAACCCACCTTTGGCGTAAAAATAATCTTCTATGTTGGATGTGTGCTAAAGAATGAAATTACAATGTTACAGTGACTAGTATTTAAAGGCTATTGCACACAAAAACAAAAAACAAAACTTGTCAAAACCATAATTTAGGTTGTCAAATTTGACATAGTCTCGTGAATATCTGAAAATCCCTTTCCCATAGGGGAACACCTTCGGCGTAATTATAAATACCATGTATCTCCTCTTACACTCATATTTGATAGTCTTTTATTAATTCGGTCATGTGTTTATAAATCAAGGTTCTTTTATAATAGTTCACTTTTTACTTTTTTAATTTAATTAATTAGTTGTGAAACAAGTGTCTATTTTTCATTTAGTATCAATACTAAAAGTATCGATTTATCATCAAAAGAGTCAAAGTTGTCATTTGTATCATCAATAGAGTCAGTGTCATTGTAAAAATAATTGTGTCATCAAAATCAAGTATCATTTTGTTTAAAGTATAGTTGTTTTGTGAGTTGTCAAATATATATATATATATATATATATATATATATATATATCATCAAAAGAGGAAAAGTCATTTGATGCATAGTTAGTGTCATTGTAAAAATAATTGTGAAATTCAACATCAAGTATCGTTTTGTTTAATATAGTTGTTTTGTGATCAAAAGCTCCATATATCATATATATATATATAGTATATAGCCTCGAGACACATTTTCGGTGGAATTCGACATTTGAATTGTAATTGAGCTCCATCAAATATCATATCGGAGGATGGAGGAAAATGGAAGTTGGAGGTCAATCAGTGACCTCTCGTCATTCACCAATGATGGGTTTTCATTTTGCTTTGGTGACATATATATGTTGTATTTATAGTATATTTTTCAGTGTGCGTGTGTTTCAAGTCAAGGTTCTTGTTTTGTGTGGTTTTGATATCTGGAAATAGAGGTATGTTGGAGCACAAATGACTACCAAGATCCTCGGACCGACGTGATCCTCGACTTATGTACTTCATTGAAATATGGCCACTTGTGAATACATTCACTTGCAATGGTGACCATGTGCAACAAGATCTAACTAGCAAGATTTGGTTAGTAGTATGTACTTCGATACAGTTTTCTTCTCAGTGTTTGTGTGTGGAAATTTCACATTGTGGGGGAACATGACACCAATGTTCCATTTCCATTATGAGCCCAAAATAGCTAAAGTCAAGGGAAGCTTCTAGTGGCAATGGCAATTTCCTATGTTATTCGAGATTAAGTGGCAACGATCGATAACATTGGCTACAACTAAGAACATTTTGATTCTTAGAGGTGGTAATGTGAAATATTTCTAGTATATGTTCTATTGTTTTAATGTTGTGTATGAGAAGAAGAATTCAGCAGAATTTTCTATGTTATTCCCTGTGGTGAAATGTGATGAGGGCTGATAATAGTACTTGGCACATCATGATGTGGTTGTAGGTAAACCACTTGAAAACCTTCATTTTTGGTTTGTGGTAAACCAATTGCAAAATCACCTTTTGTGGTTGTTGGTAAACCATTCACAAAACCATCACCTTGTGGTTTTTGGTACTCTAAATGTAAAACCACCATTCTCGATGTGGTCAACCATTTACAAAATCATCCTTGAGGTTTGTGATCATCTTGTGAAAATCACCAAATCATGAGTAGGTGCAAGTACAAAGGCATGTATTCCCATGTTCGCACTAAGGGGAGGAATGTTAGGAAACAATTAATTTATTGCTCACATTAATGAGAAAATATATTTATATTAAATGTAATAATATTGTAATATGTGAAGTTGTTAATAAACAACTCATGTAAATATGAGTTTGGTGAGAGATTTAAGGAGAATATGTTACGAGTTGTTAGTGAGTGGTTATAGGAGAGGTTATAGCTACCTCCTATATTTTAGGAAACCTATTTCCTATATAAATGGTTGTATGTAATATGAAAGATTAATGGAATGTATTGAATATCATTTGTAATTTTTGTATACTTTGTGAATCTGATCCATCCTCTACATGAGGGGTATAATGTAGATGATGAGGCCTAAGGTGGTGATTTGAGGGTAGTGGGAGATGATGAGTCAAATGATGGAGACACAAAATATGGAGAAGAAGTGGTAGTAGTAGAGTGTGAAGTGAATTGATTCATGTGAGAAGATAGTGTAGGAGGAGAGTGAGGGATAACAAAAATGTAACCCTTATCTAGAAGGTCTTGTATGATGTTGCAAAGTTGGGGATAAGAGTCAAAGTAGAATAACCATCAATATGTTGATAGACACACCTTTCATGGGAGGTGATCCAAAATGGTGGAGTGATATGGGAGGAAGATTGATCAAATTGACATATAATTTTTCTATAGAGTAGAAGTGAATGACTCAATTAGTGGAGTGAATTTTTGAGGAATTTGGATGAAGCGATAAGCTCTAGTAGAATGTAGATACTACAAAAGTGGAGAAGGAGGAGATAGATCTTGTGAACATGATAATGTGTTGGGGAATAGGCGGGGAGGAACCAAACATGAGGAAAGCAATAGGATGCCCAATATGGACATCCTCAAGGCATTGTTTCATATGTACAACATCATCAATAATGTGTAATGGGTGGATTTGTAATTGAAGTGAGATGTGCGGGACATAACTTTTGGAAAATCATTCAATGATTTTAAACTATGGGAGTGAAAATGAAAGGAGGTGAACTAGCGAGATCCAACTTGTGATAAAATCAAGTACTCATTATGGTCTTGTCAAAGAATGTAATGGTCATCCATGTGGCATTGGGTATAATTTGGATGGAGAAGTGAACTAGGAACACATTATCAAGTTGTATGAATGTGTTCAAATTTAGATTTTTAGAGGTGTAAATACCATTCATGTGTTTGGCTAATGAGTGTAAGTGGAAGGTGTGTTACATGATCATGTCATCATGTTGAATGAGGTGTCATGTGAAGAGAAATAAATGTAGGTATTTTGGGGTGGTCTTTGGCTCCATTGAATTTATCAAATGTGGGTAGTTTGAAATTTGGTGTATATGTGCATTATGGCACCATGGTTGAATAGGATCATTATAAATTTTGTGGTAGGTTAGCATAGGCACAAGTCCTCCCAAGTGTTTAGACTCAAGTCAAGCAATGTATTCAGTAAGGTGTTGGCGAGAACAAGTTAGGGTGCGAGTGAGCATGGGGGTGAAGAGGCCACCGGGAATGACTAGGTCTAAGAAGAGGTGAGAGGGTAGAATCATGGGTGGGTTGTGTAAAAGGAAATATTTACATGTTCCTAATTTTTCTAATGCGTGTCATTGTAATTTTTAAGGGTTTTGATTTTTATGAATTTTAGACCATTTTTTTGTTACAAGTATATGACAAGATATAATAACAAAAACATGACCTATATGGTTAAAAGGGTGTACAATTTATAGACACAAAATCACACACATACTAATATTTTATTATGTCATCAAGTATGTTATTATATGCATGGATCTTAAGTAAGAAAAGTATTCATTGGTGACACAATCCTTTGTCCATCCACTTGTTTTGATTTTTTATATTGTCTTTCTCTCTCACATCTGTCACTTATATACCCAGTTCTACTCAGGTCATAGGGATCCCTATCTATCTATCTTTTCACATTTGTCATCATTTATCTTAGGACACTCTGGACATTAGCACTCAAGAACTCCTGTCCATTCTAGGCGCTCATGTCCTCTTTGTTCTTTTTACTTATTTTGACATTTACGGCCATCATTTCTAGTTTTTATTCCTATCCCGAGCTCATAGTCACCTTTTGGGTCACTAGTGTCGAAATTCAAATAAGAGATCCATATATATACACAACATACACTCTATTATTCTAGTTGGCAATTCTAAGGGGCAATCTCATCTACATACTATCACTACCATTACAAGGGACTACATTTTTGGGTTGTATACACTACATAGGAAGGGGAAGTGCTTAATTCCATATCACACATTTGCATCTTATCTAGCCATAGCCCACTATCTTGGTGTCATTGGTGTGAGGACAACCTAAGGAAACTATTACACACACAAGCACAAAGAACTACATGGAGTCTAGAATGTAGTGCAACACTTGGTCATAAGTTCACTCATCGGGTGACCGCCGGGGTCGACTTCACATATTACATTTTAATTCCAATTTGATGTGTTTGTGAGCTTGTGCAGTAGTTAGGGTTTGTGTTACGGGTTATAGGTACCCTTGGTGATCCAAGTGCGAATATTAGGAAATCATTAGAAGTGATAGTGAAACCCTAATAACATAGAAGAAAGTAGATTCTAACCTTTTTCGCAGTCCACCACGCACAGGAATAGTCACCAGGTGCCCAGGTGCCCCCTATCCAACACTGGCACCCATGTCCAACATTATTCTCAAGTCTAGATTTTATAGAGAGTAGTTACGACAAAGTTCTAACCCTGTTCAGCACTTTACACCACCCGGATCAACTCCAGTTACACAGGATTCAGGTAAGTAATTTCTCTCTCCTATTTACTTATAGTGTTGCATTGTTTGAGTGCTTAGCATTTATATATCTATTATATTTTATCATATATGTTACTCTACAAATCATATTTAATTCATATTTTATTAAATCATTTAGTGAACCCGATTTTCTTTAAACTTCTTGCCCTAGGATCCCCAAAACCCTCATGGCTACAAAGAGGTCCTCATCTCCTAAGCACCATATGGATGATACATGCTTGAACCCTATTTTTGATGATGTTGTTATGCAATCTAAATTTCATGACCTCTACTGAAACCCTCAATGTGATTCATCCACTCTCCAACTGCCTTCTTGCTTTCCAAAACACCCTTCCTACTAACTTTCACAACTCTAGCATTTACATAGTCTCTCCTAACCAAAAATTTACTTCATGTTTTCCTTGCTCTCCGTAGTCACCCATGCTGCTACACCTTCTTCCACTCCTCTTATAACACATGATAATATTACTATGAAATTATTTTCTTGATCATGTTCTTGGTTGTGATAATATGGATGTCAATACTCTACTTCTAATGTTGAAAATGTACATATGCATGATGTTATTTCTAATAGTAGTCAAGATGAATGAAAATTTGTATCTCCTACTCTTCCTAATTTTGAAAGTGCTTCTAATGAATGCAATGATAAATATGATATTAGTACTCCTACCACTTCTTTTTATGTTGATGATAGTCTTGATGAAATACTTGCTTTTGAAAATATGTTTGATAGTGATGTAGACTATGCTTCGATCATGAACATGCTAGTGATGTTTTACTTCTCTTACTATTGTTGAATGTGAAATTACTACTCCTCTTTCTTCTCTTTCTAATTTTTTACTAATGATGATTCTACTCCTACCACTAATACACCTCTTATCATATCTTATGAGGCTACTTCTAGCATTCCCATCGATCTTCCATGTTCCTCTCATCTTCTTTCATCACTTTCCTCTACTTCTAAAATTGTTGCTCATGATGATGCTACTCCTACCATTAGTACACCTCATTGTATCTCTTGAGTCTACATCTAGTATTCCCATAGAGCCTCCATGTTCTTCTCCTCCTCTCTTTCACCTCCTTCTCCTCCCTCTACATCCGATCCTTCTCACATTCCCATGATCACTCATAAGAGAAAGACTCAACCTCTCCATATGCCTCTTACTTCACCAACCATTCCTTCACATGATATTCCATCTCTCATGCATGTTGTCGGCACTTTGAAATCTCAAATTCATACACCCACTCTTGAAATTAAATCCTACGATGCTTCTATTAACAATAATTCTTTGCATGGAAACCTTATTCCTAAAAATATTAACTATTTAGCTTTTCCAAAATACTTCATCATGCATATACCTTCTCATGTTTTTATGACAATGGTAACCCTTATTTACATCTCAAGCATTATCGTTCAACCATGTCTACTTATTCTAATGATCGCTTGTTACTCAAAGCATTTTATCATAGTTTTGTTGATCATGCTCTCTAATGGTATACCCATTTTCCTTATGGATCCATTAGTACTTATTGTGATATGGAGGATGATTTTCTTAGGTAATTTATTTCTAAAATGGTCCTAAAGCAACATGCAAACGCTTGTCTTCATTGCATCAAGGAAAAAAAAACCAATTGTAGATATCATTTTATGCTTCAATTCTTATATGCATCAATTATTATTTCATCCCATTGATTTAGAAAAGTAATTTATCTTTTTCATGGCTTAATTCATGCATTGAAATAAAAATTATTATATGATACATGTGAATATTTTACTCTCTTATGCTACAAATTTATTGATTTAGAACAAGATTTAATTGTTGCACATATTATACCACCCCCTTCTACTTCTTCTACTACTTCTTCATCTACTACTTCTTCTCCTCTTCCATCTATTAAGCTCCTTCCCTAGTCTCCATCTCTACCTCCATGCAAGTGTCTCCCTTCACCTCCATTGTATCGTCATACACCTAAGTCTTCTCCACCTCCTACTCATGAACCATTGAAATTCTCACATAATGCAAAACCTCATGATGTCTTGTGTGCTTTACTTGACAAGTGCTTAATTCACTTACCTTCTACTAAGCATCATCCACCTCACCACTTGCAATGCCAGCGTGACCACCCTTTTGCAATTTTAATTTCATTAATGGCCATCGAGATAATGAATGTTATGCTCTCCATGAAAAATTGTAACAATTAGAAGACAAATTTGTCATTTCCTTCACCTCTTGCTCTCGTGAGTGCTCCCTTTCTCCTATTCCACATAAGCATGCTTCCATTGTTGTTCACTTGTCTCCTTCACCTCCATCTAAATTTTTCATCCTCCCACCTCCTAAGGTCATTATCCATCCACGTCCTCCATCTAATCCACCTATAGTTACATCCTCTCATTCTTCAAAATTTCTACACTACCTCATTTTCATCCTAAGCCTCTTATTTTCACACTTCCTCCCATTATACCTTCTATCCTTGGTCCCAATCCATCTAGCATCCAATTTGGAACTTATTCTCATGCTCCATCTATGCCTTGTAGGCCTCTTAAACCACTAGTAGATGGCATGCACTCTCCATTTCATTACCCTATGACATACTCTCATATTATGGTTCACACTTGAATGTTGAGGGATTGCTACATCCATAAACCTCTCTTTCACAACTCATGGTCTATGCTTCTGACATATCATTTCTAGCATCTCCTTATACGTTACGAACCATTTCTTGATGACGTACTCTTGTTTTATGGTTCATTCTTTCCTTATGAAGGGGCATGTATAAATGAACCTCATTCTCAAACTAGGGGAAATCACTCTTTGTTCACCCTTCATTCCCATCACACATAATTACAACCATTATTTTACATTTCATCATTATTCAATTATCAACACATCATTATTGTTACTTTTATTTATCTACCACATTACATCACATCCATACATTTCTACTTATTACAACCATTGTTTTACATTCTCTCATCATACCAATACCAACACATTGTTATTATATTGTTCCTCCACATTATATATTATACTACATCACATACATTTATATCTATTCATCACATACTATGCTCTTCATTCTCATTCAAATATAAATAATATTTTATTCATTACTATTGGCACAGTAAAATATTACCTATGTATCAAAGGCGCATATGATAGTGGCGTGGAAGAAGTGGGCGCGTGGATAGGCGTGGAAAGTTGATAGATTTGTGCCCTGAGGTTTTGCTCTTGAGAAGGAAAAAGTTTGGGACTTATCCATTTTGACATACATGGGCTAAAAATAGGATGGATTGCATAACACGCAAGGATAAGAACAAGAAGACTTCTCAGTGAAGGAAAAGCTATTTTTGGAACAAGTGGAAGATCAAGATTCATGTAGTGGTAGAATGACATTAGTTTGGGGTAATGTTGGCCTAGTAAAATATTACCTATGTATCAAAGGTGCATATGATAGTGGCACAAAAGAAGTGGGCATGTGGATAGGCGCAGAAGGTTGATAGATTTACACCTTGAGGTTTCACGCCCGAGAAGGAAATTTTTTTGGACTTAGCCGTTTTGACATACATGGGCTAAAAATAGGATGGAGTGTAGAGCACGCAAGGATAAGAACAAGAAGACTTATCAGTGAAGGAAAAGCTATTTTTGGAGCAAGTGGAAGATCAAGAGACATGCAGTGGTAGAGCTAATAATAGGATTGGATCTGGAGTTAATTATAGATAATCTATTATTAGGCAAAGCTTGCATGCTTCTTTAGTTATCTTTGTAAATGGTGCATGGCTATTTTGAGCATGCGGCCTATTTTGAGAGTGCATGGTGGTGAAGGGAAAGTCCCCACCCCTATATATATGTATTGATTTGCATTGTTTTGAGAGACCGATCACTATAGTATGTAATAGAGTTATGTTACTAGTATGATTTTGCGCGCATGACCTTATGATACAGGTTGGTAATGTATTCAGCTATTGGTTTGTCATGAATTAATATAATGGATCATTATGGATGGATATTGATTTTTGATGTCTCTATTCATGGTTATTGTATGGTGAATCTAGTATTAATCCTTATGTGATCTATATGTTTTCCTTATTATGTGTGTTTCCAAATTGATATATGGTTATTATGATGAGATATGTACTTTGATTGTGGTTATTATGAATATGCATGCTAACACCTAGTAAGATAATAACAAAGAGGGACCTGGTACCTTTACGTGCTTTGGGTGAGCATTCAATTTATCTAGATAAAGTGTTAACGCACCTAGGGTTTTGAGTGGGAAAATAAGACTACATTTTGGTTCCATTTTGTTGTTGGGACATCTTTTTGAACTGTTTACCATGATGTTGCATGATGATGGCATATCGGTTGACTCTTGTGGCCATTAAAGATTGGGTAATTGACAGACAAGATCATTTGTGCAAAGATATGGTTATGGACCTGATTTCAATGCGCACGTGTGGGTTGAAGAACATATTTATCATGAGCTTTATGAGACGTTTTTTTTTTTTCAATAGAGTTGTATGAGTGGTTGTTTACATATGCATCAAAAAAATTGGAGTTACAGACCAAGGATTTGGACACAGGAAGAGTATCAAGCTTTGTTTGATGCAGATGAACCTTGGACACGTGTTGTAGATCATTGGTGGGCTAGTGTTGTGCGTAATTATACTTTGGATTACGTTGTGTCTATGTATTCTTGTCCAGAAGTTGCTGAGTTTGAATTTTTGTGTGAGCCTAAAGGATCTTACATCCACGTTATTCCTTTGTCTATTAAGATCTTGATGGTGGTGTTGAGTTTAGAGCACCTCCCTATGGCTAGATAAACATACCATCATGCACAGGGGTAGGAGTAGGTGTGGTGAAAGATGGTGACCTTGGAAGCGAAAAGGAAAAGAGAAGAAATGTGGCTTAAGTATAATGAATCACGGGAGAGGGAATTGGTGAAGCAAATGATATTGAGGAGTCTGTGGAGTTATGGAGGATGATGTCTCAAGAAGGATTTGAGGCTCACGTGGAAGACATGGAGCCGGAGCATCAAGATCTCCCCACTTAGGAAAGCACAATAGAGAATCCCCTTCAGCTTCTGATGAGAGCACGTCGACGAGAGAAAGACTAAGGACCATGGGCACATATTATCCCACCTAGTGACCTAAGCCCTTGTGCCTGGTGTTCCAGTTCCATAAGTAATCATTAATCAACAAACGAGTGTAGGTAATCCAATAGCTTCAGGTAGATATCATTTTCCTTTAAATACGAAGTGCATCAGAAAACACATTCATATATGGCATCATAGATATCATCTTTTTATTTGGAGGCCCGATTGGAGGAATATTTTCTAGCGCATCATCAAGATAGAGTGTGGGTGTGCAAAACATTGGGAACACGTCTAAAAAACTATAACTTCACATGAGATGTGAGATTTAGTTTAGTACTACTATTGGGATACAATGAAGTACATCCACTAGTCCATCACCTATTACATGCCTAGAGTTGGTTAGAGGATCAGGAGGGTCAAGATCAAGTGGATCAGTGGTTCTAGTGGTGGAGGAAATACTTGGTGGTTTTGGTTCTAGATCTGGAGGACAGGGCCCACATCCCCAAAAACCCCCATATCAACCTCAACAAGTTTATTACGAGATGTCCCTCCACTTTCTAGAATATAGAGGTATTGAAGATGTTGCAGAGCATGTGCACAAGTGCGAGTTTCTATGGCACACTAAGGGAATCACCACTTTAGATAGAAAGGTGAGTCAATTTTTACTACTCTTCAAGGAACACGCATATGATAGCTAGTATAAAGTATGACCCACACTGATATGGTGGATTATGATTCTTTGCGCTCTACATTTTTAGATGAGTTCCATATCCCTGAGTTTGAATAGAAGAGTATCAATGCACTTAAGGACATTAAGTAGGGCTTATCAAAAAATATTCAAGAGTATGATGCATGTTTTAAAAATTTGTTGTCAAAGTTGTCTTATGACATACATCCTAGTCAATGCACAATGGTTTTTGATGGGTTTTTGACTTCGTTCAGAAGGGCGTTATCTCATAAGACCTTTGTAGATCCATGCAATGCTTTTGAGGTAGCTTTGTGCACTAAGGTAATTGGGAGTGTGGACATCAAAGTGAGTCATTTTTAGAGGCACAAATTGCAGCTATGGTGAAACAGTTGGAAAATCTCTATACTAATTCAGCTCATGAGACATGCTAGTGGGATATGGTGTATAGACTACGAGGTTGAAGGACATACTAAGGATAGTTTTCCTCACAAGTCGGTGTGCGTCATATTGTTGGATTGTGAGATTTTTCATCTGGACCATGATGCAGTAGATGTCCCCTCTTACAACATGTGTGATCCGAGAAGAATGTATCTATGTATTGTAAAATTTGCAAAACTCATACTCATGATACTATTAACTATAGAAGTGATTGATCATATTCATGAGGCTATTGAAATTGGTGTGTGCTAGACTAGTGTAGTAGGTGGATCTAAAGAACAAGGAGAACAACATAATGAAGGGTATAATAATGGGGATAACTGGAATAGAGGCTTTGAGGGGGATATAGAGGTTGAGGTCGCGACGGTGGAAGAGGAGGATTTCCTAGAGGAACTTGTTTTACTTGTGGATCTCCTTATCATTATCAACATGAATGCCCTCAGAATGTAGTTTGCTCATGGTGTGGAAAACAACACAAATTTGAAGAATTCCTTGACTTGTATGAGCATATGAGCAAGCAACACAAACAAGACAAGGAAGAATTATGATTAAGATACAATGTGTGATGGAGATCAATGGATGTCAAAGGTTGGGATTAATTTTGAATTACAACCAATGTTAGTTACCACATGTGTTGAGGCTGTGCATGCTCATGAATCTCTAAAGTATAAGATGACTATAACAAAGCAAGAAGTGATAATGCCAAGTACCATGATGTTGAACATCAGAAAGAAGTTTACCTAGACTATATGGACATTATCAGGGATTTACAAGGTGAGATTCAAAGCTTGAAGGAGCAGGCACGTGCGATGGAATGAGAAAAGAAAATAAGGTTAACTCCCACAGAAGGATGTAGATGACTTAAAGGAGGTATGTCGAATGTTGCACCAGGAGAACATAATCCCCTTGTTAGGAGAGTGGTTGAGAGAAAAAGTACCATGCATAGGTAATGAGTGAGAGAGAGGAAAATACTTTATGTAAATTTTCCTCCCCATAATCATGAGTATGATAAGGAGATTACATTAAACGTGGTTATTGATGGATGGCTTCTGAGAAACATTCTCATATATATATATCCAAAAGTTGGATACTTGGAATTAGATGGGTAGACCACCATTGCAGCCTTCTTCAAATGTATTTTATATGGCAAACAAAAATAGGGCTAATCCTATTGGGGTATTAAAATATGTGATTATTATGATTCAGGGAGCCAAGTTTACTGGGACTTTAAAGTATTAGAGCTCGTGGAGGCATATAGTTTCCCAACATTACTTGGGTTCCCCTTGGTGTTATGTGTTATGCAAATAATGCATATTTACGCTTCAACAAGGTACATTAGCTTTGAGAAAAAATAAGAGTGTGTCATTATACCTTTGACAAATGCAAAGGTTTCCCATATGTTGAGCCTTTGAGTGAAGAAGACTTGAACAAGATATACACATGTATAATCAAGACCCTGAGGTAACTGAGCCATCTAAGGAAGGAGTGATATAATGGGATGATGCTCATTTAGTTAGTGATACTACAAGTATTGCTTGTGATAACTGGGCACATGGAACATATGAAGTAGTTGGGTGAGAGATCAAGAATATTGTTACTCGCTTGATCAGCCACATGCCATTTAAGTGCTTAAGTCATAACCAGGTACCTCGATACACTGGTGAAGGGAACCCTGATGTATTTTTACATGCCATGGAAGCCTAGTGGAAGGATGAGGGTGATAAAAGAAATATGTTGGTTTATACCTATGTGGGACAACAACGTGTTGGTGGACTACACACAAAGACAACCTATTGGAATGGACAAGAGAGTGAGAATCACCTTTTCTACTAGGTTTCTAAGGAGCAATGTACCTTCACATATATGTGAATTCCATGGGAAGTCCCTACTTCACACCATCTCAGGAATGTGAGAGACTTTAGATGGAGGGGCAGAGGCCTTACCACCATCACTTTGGGTACATAAGTTCTACGCCACCCTAAGCGGTTGCACACGTGCGCATGGTATGTCCATGCAGAATTGACATGGGAGACAATTAATTGGAAGGAGATGACCTCATGTATGATCCATACTTTTGATTACTTTTCTACTAAACCTCTAGTCAATGAAGCACTGTAGATTATGAAGTACCTTACTTTGGGAGATAACGTGAAGGCTAAGGAAATTTTGTTAGATATGTTTGGTGAGATGGATTTAGAGGCACGCCTTGACCTTGAAGAGACTAAAGAAGAAGAAATGGTCCACACTTGGGAAGAAAGGAAAAGGGTAAACTGGTGTGCATAATAAATGATGATGATGATGAGGATAATAATTTGGATGTTAACCACATTGAAGGTACACATGAGGTGATGGAAACAACAGATGAAAAGGTACACGCATATCATGAGCCTATGAAAACAAATAAGGTTAATATTGGAACATATAGATGTAAACCTAAAGAGGCCATTATTGGTGATTATTGGTTGGAGCAAGAAGTGGCTAAGATTATTGAACTCTTACGTGACTTTCAAGATTTGTTTCTAAGGGATATCATGAATTAAAAGGAGTGCACCCTTCTTTAGGTGAGATGAGAATCAAACTTAAAGAAGGCATGTGCCCATTAGGAAGATGCCTTACAGGATGAATCCTAATCTGTGCATCAAGGTGAAGGAAGAAATTGATAAAATGCTCAAGTCTGGTATAATTGAGCCCATTAAGGAATCTGAGTGGGTAAGTCCCATGGTCATTAGTATTAAAAAGGATGGGAGGATAAGGATCTGTGTGGACTATAGAGAATTAAATGCTTCATGTGTTATTGATCCTTTTCCCACCCCATTTATAGAGGAGATCCTTGAAGGAGTTACAGGGCGCGAGATCTATTCTTTTACAGATGGATTCTCTGGTTATCATCAGGTGCATATCACTAAAGAAGATCAGAAAAGACAACTTTCACCACTGAATGGGAATTTTTTCATACACAATTATGCCCTTTGGACTGAAGAATGCACCAGTTGTGTTCTCACGCATTGTTGTGCAGATTTTCAAGACTTCATTCATAAGTTTTACAAGTGTATCTAGATGATTGGATAGTGTATGGTTTGGTTAAGGATCATTATGACAATTTGAGACTTATGTTTGAGAGGTGCAAGAAGTTGAGCATCTCTTTAAATATTAAGAAATGTATCTTTGTGACACCTTTTGGCACTTTTCTTGGGCATATTATTTGTAAGGAAGGCTTGTTGGTAGATCCATCCAAGGTCGTTGTGATCTTGGGATTGGAAGAACCTAACAATCAAAGTGAAGTGCAGAAGATTCCTTGGACATACAGGGTATTACATGAAATTCATTAAAGGATATAAAAATTTGTTGTGCCCCTAGAGGAACTTTTGAAGGCTAAAGGAAAATTTTATTGGGGTGAGGCACAACAAAGAAGGTGTTTGAAACATTGAAGGAAAGGTTGACCACTGCACCTATTTTGTGCTTTCCTTCATGGGAAAAACCATTTCATGTTCATGTTGATGCTTCGGGATGGAAATTGGTGTTGTGTTATCACAATAAGAGAAGGAATTATAGACCACCCTATTTGTTTTATAAGCAGGAAGTTGACATCAAGCTGAACAAAACTATACAACTACTAAGTGCGAAGCTTTGTCCATGATGATTTATGCATTACAAGTTCGAACAATACTTATTGGTGACATTTTATCTTCTTCACAAATCATATGGAACTTAAGTATTTGGTCAACAATCATGTTTTACAAGGGCACATTTACAGGTGGATACTATTATTTCAGGAGTTTTAGTTTACAATGATTGTGAAACCAAGAAAAAGTAACTCAGACCTAATCATTTGTCAAGGATCAATTTTGTGAGGATGCATAGAGCATTGAGGACATAATGTCAAATGCATAGCTCTTTAGATTGAATTGTGCACCCACTAAGTTAGAGGACATTAGTATTTTTGCACTAGAACAGTGCATGAGGGAATGAAGACTTTAGAAAAAGAAACAACTTGCAATATGTGCAACACCTTACTAGTTGATAGGTGGAGATTTATACAAGCTAGGTTGTGATGAAGTTTTGTGTCGGTGTGTTCTAGAGCATGAGCATGAGGGATAATGGAAGAAGCTCATGGTGGAATTGCAAGAGGTCATTATGCAGGAGATGCCACCACACATAATATTCTGATGGTTGAATTATGGTGGGAAACTTTGTATAAGGATGTCAAGGAGTATGTCAAGGTGTGTGATCATTTTTAGTGCCTTGGGAAGCCTGGAACTAGAGATGAGATGCCTTTGAGGCCTATTGCAAGTGTTGAACCATTCAAGAAATGGTGATTGACTTTATGGGTCCTATTTCCCCACCCACAGTGTAGGATTGACACGCGCTACATTATAACTTGTACAATTATCTGACAAGGTGGGAAGAAACAATGCCTACAAAGGATTGCACAACAGCTACAACAACAATATTTCTATGGGAAAACATTATCAGCATGTATGGATGTCCATTGAGCTTAACAAGTGATAGGGGCACTCATTTTCTTAATGAGACCATCATAATTCTTTTGGATGAGTTTATGGTGGCACACCATAAGACAACACCCTATCATCCATAGGCCAATGGAATTGTTGAGGCTTTTAATAAGATTCTGGGAAAAACATTGACAAAAATTTGTGATGTTGGAAGGAAAGATTGGGATGATAAAGTCTCTATTGTACTTTGGGCATACATGACCACTTACAAAATATTGAATAAAGCCACACCCTTTCAGTTGGTGTTTAGCATGGAGGTTGTATTACCTATGGAATTCATGTTTCCATCCCTACATATTTACATGTGCAGGAGGATTGGATGATGAAAAATATGTTGAAGAGCACATAGACAAACTAATGTAGTTAGATGAGAGGTGCACATTATTACCCGGTGGAGCCAAAAGACAAAAAAATTGAGACAAAAGGCATGACATGATAGACATATCAAAATAAAGAATTTGAGGTGGGAAGATGGTTCTTTTGTATGATTCAAAGTTTTCACACCACCCTAGGAAGTTGAAATTTCATTGTTGGGACCCTTTGTTGTAACAAAGATACTTGATTTAGGTGCTTGTCAGTTATAGGTGTTGGATGGCACTTATTTTCTCGATTACTTCAATGGGAGTAAGTGAATCCCTACTATAAATAAGTCTTCTTGGTGTTTGTAATAAGGCAATATTTCCACTTAGATTAGATTTCCATTAATGCATTTTCTTTTCATGTGTTTCCTTTCATTATTTTATGTTTTGTCAATTTAGTTAAGTGTTTTTTGTAATAAGCACGCTTGCATGCCATGATTTGATTACTATCTATTGGATTCATGCATAGAGGACCACATACTTTTAGTGTGGGGTGGATCGAAAAGAATAAGTGATTGGTGCTTTGATACAGATTGGTGTGCATTGGAAAAATATTACAGTGCTCAGAGTTGAGGTACTTAAAGAAAATTTCTCGTATTAAAGACCACGCATAGATGGATGGACGCACAATGTAATGTAAGGTAGGAAAAAACATGGGAAACTACTTGGTATAAGGCACAATGGTTTTTAATTGCACATGGGAGGTACGCAAAAGGAGATTTGTGGCCGAGAAGTAGTGGGCATGCTTGAAGGTTACGACTTGGAAGCACGGAAGAATATGAAAGGGTGGAAGAGTAAAAGGAAAAATTAATGCCACGTTTAATGTGGTGGTTGAGGAGAATTAATGTGAGGGTTTTAATGGATCTATAAAATAAGAAGCTTGCAATGTTATTTTTACCTTGCATCCTTTGTGTTTTCAAGCTAGAGATGAGAAGTGTGACAAAGTGTGAAGTGTGGAGATAAATTGTTTGAATGGTGAACCAGTGATTTAAATACATGACAATACCAGAGCTCCACATGGAAGAAGTGTTTGAGCAAGTTGGGTGTGTAAAAGGAAAGATTCACATTGTTAGGGTTTGGTAGAGACAAAATTCATAGCTAGGGCACACGAGGGCATGAGATATTGTGAGGAAACAAAGGAAAATGAAGGTGCAAGGGTAAGGCATTGAAACATTTGCAAGTTTTTAGAGCACATTTTTACTTAAGCAGAACAATGGAACCAAAGAGAGCTTCGACTATTGTGAAGGAGACTAAGGAAGCACCACATGAGTGGTTTGTAGAAATGCAATACCTAGAGGAGGTTATCAAAGGGAGATCATGGACATCATAGTTGAAAAATGCAAAATTAGTGACTTCAATCATCAAACAGAGAAGACCTAGAAGGATATAAAGGAAGATACGTGTTGAAGATGAACATGTGAACCACAGATGGATAAGGGTGTATGACAACAACATTTACAAGCTATTAGAAAGTGTTGGGGTTATGCAATTGTTTGAGTTTCCATTCTTTGGAAACCCAATCGTTTGTACTAGTGGCTCATATCACATGTACATGAAGATTACTTCTATTTTATGGGAAGGAGAATGAGAATTATGAAAATTTGATCGGGAAGGTTACAGGTTTGTGCGAATCTAGTGAGGAGATTGTTGGCGAACCTTTTTGATGATGATGGAGTAGAGGTGATGACCACTACATTTAAGTATCATAAAGGAGGTCGGGCTTTTAATGTGACAAACATAGAGGAAAAAGCCACCAAGGTAGTATCACAAGCCTAGTGCCAGTTGTAAGTTGGGCACTTCAGAGATGGAAGGAGGTAAACAAGCGATGGTTGTATATAGCACACAAAATGGAAAACAAGATGTATTATAACATCATGAGCTACATTACAGAAGGCATAGTGGAAGAAGCGTGCATCCAGATGACAAAGGTGAGAAGATAACTTGGGGTGCTATCTTTCTCCTCATTGTATTTTGTGAAATGGTGTGCCCGATGGGCCAAAGGACAAGATGTGGGTGTACCCTTTGGAAAATAAGTCACCTACAAAGAAGTTCACGAGCTTCACATGTCAAGGCACTATAATAGGGACATATAAGTAGTGCATAAAGAAGTGGTATAGAAGAATGTGTGATGCATTTGAGGGGAATGAACATCCCTAGAGAACTTCGCCCAACATTTTGGAAGGTCATGCAAAGTTCACAGCATATCAACACTTCTATTTGGGGCGCTTTTACATGAAGATGGGCGAGAAAATCCCTTGGTGTAAGTTGTCATTTTGCATTTACTACTTGTTATTTCAAAGATTCAATGAACCAATGGCTATAACGCACAAAATTTATAGTTTGACGCTGATAAGGTAGACGCAAACATTCACATTCTACCCAAGACATATGTTTACCCTAACAAGGAATCATATGTAGAGACAATGAAGTATAATAATATAGATATCACTCTAGAGGTCATGGTTGTGGGACAGATAGAAGCCCGCACGTGTGTATATATATATGAGGCTAAGGTTCAAGGATGGAAAGTACATCACTGGAAGGATGTTTCACTCCTAGGTCCTCCAAAGAACAAACAGATTGTGGGCACAAAGAGAAAAACTTGAGGATACACCCCCAAGGAAGGAAAATGAGGACTTACAAAATGTCCTCAAGAGAGAAGAAGAAGTGAAAGAAGACAATACTGTGCTAGATCATGGAAGAAGAAAACTACATAGGGGGTGAAAGACTGCATATGTGGGTGTTGGTACTTCACACCTATGAGGAGGTCACTACACGTAATGCCTATGAAGAAGGCCAAGAAGAGAAAAGAAGAAGGTGCAAGTATGTTCCCGTGAAAGATAGTGATGAGGAGGGGTCGTTAGACAAGTCCATGCATCAGATGTCTCCATGCCTAGCCTTAAGTTCAAGAAGATGAAGGGATAAGCACTAAAAACCACATTTTGATATAGACATCCACAACATGAGTGTACAAGAGCGTGAAGAAGAAAGCCACATTAGGGGAGATATAGAATTGGAAGACAATGTTGAGCAGCCAACTGGTGGCCCTGACACTGGAGTTGGAGAAGAGAATAAAGAAGGCGTTAGAGCACATGAGCATACAAATGAGCACGCTAGTGGGAAGAATTAGGAGGAGATGGTACAAACACCTGAGTTAGGGTACATCAACGACCCTACAAATATTATTCGTGCAAGGTTCCAGAGCACTCTTTCCCCAGAATAATTATATGGATGGGAGCTAATGGACCCTGAGATGGAAAATGCACGCACAAGGAAACAATTTTCCTGGAATATGTAGACTCACATGGATGAGCTCCGAGTTTGATGTGTGTGAGGAGTCATGTGCCACCAGATGAATGAAGAAGGCTCTATATTCTAAACATGTGACAATCAAGCCCACAAAGTTCTCTGATGAGCAGTGAGTAATGTATGACAAAGATAGTTGTTAAGGTCGTGTGCCAAAATGTTGATAAGGTGGCTACCTTGAGAACTTTTTCTAGAGGATAAAAAGGACAAGGAAGAGGAACTAGAGAGCTTGAAGAAAGCAAAAGAGAGAGTAGAAAATAGAGTGGAGACTTGCCTTGAGATGGCCGAGGAGATTGGAGAGGAAATTTTGAAGGCATGACCACAATATGAGAAACATGTAAGTGACAAATTTCCATCAGCCCTATATTATTTAAAACTTTAATACACTTTTTTTTGGATGAGGGAACCAGCGCATGGCCCAAGTGTAGAAGAAATAGCTACAAAGAAAGAGAAAGAGGCCACAATTGAAAAGAAAAAGTAAAGAAACAAATAATGCACAAGATAGTTGAATATGATGCCCTACTACAAACAATTAAGGAATAATTGAAGAAGGTAGACTTGGTGTTGAATATGTGTGAAGATCTAAAGTTGATCATTAAAACAAGGACATTGGTTGAAGAGAATGAGGTCCTTGTTGCAAATAAAAATGAGACTCTGGGACGTGAGGAGAGGATGACATTGTTAGCAGAGAAGCGTGATGCACTCACAACAACCAGGATCCTCACATGAGAAAATAAAACAACTTGGGAAACTGATAGCATGAAGAAGAGGACGTGAATGGATGACACAATGACTTTAGGTTTGGTGAATGTTCTTAGAGTACTGAAGCACAAGGGAAATGATATGACAATGGATGAAATGGATGTTGTGCTTGGTGACATTCCTATAAGGTGAAAAAGGGACTTAGTGATTGGAATGAGTTAGAAGCGAAATTAAGAATGAGTACCCTAAAATTTTGTTTCCTAGAAGAATAGTGCCCAAGTTGTTGAAGTATTCTTACATCCTTTCATTTTTGTACAATCATTCTTTACTTCATTATTCTTTATTCTTTGGAGAGATAAGGTATGAGTACCCATTGTCAAGGGGTGGTAATGACATTAGTGTGGGGTAATGTTGGCCTAGTAAAATATTACCTATGTATCAAAGGTGAATATCATAGTGGTATGAAAGAAGTGGGCGTGTGGATAGGCACAAAGGTTGATAGATTTACACCTTGAGGTTTCACCCCAGAAGGAAATTTTTTGGACTTAGCCATTTTGACATACATGGGCTAAAAATAGATGGAGTGCAGAGCACACAAGGATAAGAACAAGAAGACTTCTCAGTGAAGGAAAAGCTATTTTTGGAGCAAGTGGAAGATCAAGAGTCATGCAATGGTAGAGCTAATAATAGGATTGGATCTAGAGTTAATTATAGATAATCTATTATTAGGCGAAGCTTACATGCTTCTTTAGTTATATTTGTAAATGACGCATGGCTATTTTGAGCATGCAACCTATTTTGAGAGTGCATGGGTGGTGAAGGGCAAGTCCCCACCCCTATATATATATGTATGTGTGTGTGTGTACGTGTTGATTTACATTGTTTTGAGACACCGATCATTGTATGTAATAGAGTTATGTTGCTGGTATGATTTTACGCGCATGACCTTATGACAGTTTGGTAATGTATTCAACTACTATTGGTTTGTCATGAATTAATATAATGGATCATTATGGATGGATATTGATTGTTGATGTCTCTATTCATGGTTATTGTATGGTGAATCTGGTATTAATCCTTATGTGATCTATATGTTTTCCTTATTATGTGTGTTTCCAAATTGAGATCTGGTTATTATGATGAGATATGTACTTTGATTGTGGTTATTATGAATATGCATGCTAACACCCTGGTAAGATAGTAACAAAGAGGGACCTAGTACCTTTGCGCGCTTTAGGTGAGCATTCAGATTCATCTGGATGAAGTGTTAGTGCGCCTAGGGTTTTGAGTGGGAAAATAAGACTACATTTACTTATCTATTTTTTCCCACATCGCATGTATTTCCAATCAAAACAACCATTTCAACAATACATATTAACCCAAAGTGCAAGAAATAAACATCACATCATATACCAATGCACATCAATAACACATATGATATCAATATATATATATATATATATATATATATATATATATATCTAAAAAAAATCATAAGTTGCAAAAACAATCATCAATGGGGGCAAGCCCCATATGCATCACTACAACATATACAATGCATCACACATCATCATCGCTATCACTAAATGTAAAAATGAGATCTCTAGAACTAGAAGCTTCACCACTCACTCTATGCCATTGATCTCGGCCTCTATATCTATCCAATTGACGTTGTAATATCAAAATGTTAGTCGAATGTTCTATGAATTAGCCATGTAGTTCCACATATTTAGTAAAAATAACCCGAGCTAAGGCCCCTCCTCCTACAACCTTCCTAGCTCACTTGGTCTCTGCACCACCTCATCACACTCGCTCAATAACATGATACACATGGTTGTTGTTATTTCCAAGAATCTTGAACAAATGCACATGCTCGCCCACAATAACATCGACTCTCTCTAGCATACCACCTCCCACAAGTACATATGGAGGCACATTCTACATCAACATGCATATCAACAAATATACAATCAAAGACCAATAAACATCACCTATATTCACACAAACTACCATTAGTCACTACACACCTTCGCAATCTCTAATAATCAAACAAAAACTCAAAACTAGTAATGAAAATACTTGCATTCATCTCATGCCACCGCTTACACCATATACATTGGGGTAGATGCCTACCCCTATACTCCTCAAAATATCGGTCCATCGGCCGCATCCACCACTATTGGAAATAACAACATCCACCGATGCGTCACCCACCACTCACCGTAGGCCTTGGTGCACCCCACGTTGTCAACTCCGTATAGGCTTTATAGTCACATCCACATCATCTAAACAAGGATGCACTAGATCTACTTATGTCGGGCCTAGCCTCACCCCTACCCATCTCGCCGCTCTAGTATAGCTCAATCATATATGGCTCCGAGGGCACATCTTGGGCCATGCCAAATATCTAGATACTTGATCACCCCGAAACAACTCTTTCACCCCTGTAAAGTGATCCTCTAACCACATGGTGTGCCAAATGCACCGCAACTCCACACCATCCTCCGCCCATCCACCATAATCTCTATACAATCTCTATATAATGGCCTCTGGCCCACCCGATCTAACATCGATCTATAATGGTCGTATCCATCCTCCTCCTATGGGTGCCTACCATCCTCGCTCCAAATATCTCGAGTCTAACCCGGCCATCCCGTGGCCCACCGAGTGGCCTCAATATCGTAATATGCTCATAAGCCCATACATGCAACAACATGGTGGATCCTAATCCACCTCCATGATCCTCTTGTGTAAATCTATAAAAATCTTTGTACATATGGGCCAATACACACCATGTCCATGCATACCTAGTCCCATGTTTCTCTATCATGTGACAAATATCATGCATCTTATGCAATATACCAACTTCGCCACCCTCCATTGCCACTGCGATGTTATAATCAATGCAATATAAATTGTTAACCACGAAACAATAGATCTTAATATCGCATCGAAAATGATATGAGTCTCTTTCTATACTCGTGTGCTCGTGAAATATCACCTCGCCGACTTATCTACCTTTGGGCATCTACTATAGTCATCACCTGACTCTCTCTCTTGTGAGCAATCGTAATATCCTGCATACATCCTCTAAGGTGACTGCCATCTCACCAAGTAGGCAACCAAAATGCACATGTATTTATACCATCCATGACACAAAGAGTAGTCAACATAGACATATTATGGGGTACCTTCCCCAATCTAGAAATGTGTCGTAGGTCGACGTGGTCCAATATATCCCACTCTGCATCTATAAAGCCCAAAGTAAGCAAAGTACCCAAATGGTGACCAACCTGAAACTCTCTCGAGTATATATCCCTATGTATAACACAAAAAAAAAAAAAAACTTCCATTAGTACATCATACTTATTGCAAAAATCACATATCATAGTATAAAATTGATCAACACATCAACAATTCACAATACAATTGCCCAATTCCCTCTGGGATGCGGGATGCTCGGGAGTAAGTCACGGTGCCTAAAAATAGGTCACTAGTGCCTAAATTTGGGCGCTAGTGTCCCTAAAGGCGAAATGCCTTGACCACTTCCACCTAGTCGAAACATTGAAAAATACATAAACATCAAATTTTCAAAAATTAACAAAAATGCAGATATTTGACAAAATTTCCAAAATCGTCATATGTACTAACTCATCGGTCGTCTGTGAAGCCACACCATTACAACTATCTCAAATCTAGTCAAATTCGCTCCTATAACATGTGGCATCTTCACATCTTAGAGCTCCAAATATCAACTAATCTCGATACAAATGAAATACTATTCAATTTTCACTATTACTATATATAGTAATTCCACTTTCTCTTATACTATAGTTACTATTTACAATCATTTTTATAACTAATACATGTTACACTATTTCGCTCATATCTTGAGCCTCATAACTCTGTTTGACTCACCGTTTGTGCCATACGGACCATAATTTCCTCTATCACCGTACCATACATGTTTCCATAATTTCATATTCACATTTGGCACATATACTATTCAATATCCATTATCAATGCAATTATACAATACCATACTTTTTCATTTACTATTACAAACATCTTATACATCTTTGCTTTTGGCTTAGTGCTCGTTTCTCCATCCCTCACCCTTTTCTGAAAGGGAGGCATACAATAGGGATCATCCTATAATCCCTATCAGGTTACAATATAGTCAATCGACTCTCCTAGCATATTACTATCACATTTTTCTTTGATCTCATTTAAGCAAAGGCACAATCATTCTATACTACAATCAATACGTTTTACTATTCTAAATCTATCCCCCAAATGACCTAATCTGGGGAAAAGAAAAACCTCTCCACGAGTAATCTACTAAGTACATACTATTTCAAGCAAAATCTTCTATTAATTAAATCAAAATCAATCAATCGATACAACAAGCACATTCACTATCTCTCCAAGATGACCTAACTTGGGAGTTGTATCACGTTACTATCTCTCCCAAATGACCTAACTTGGGAGCCGCATTGCATTATTATCGCTTCTAGATGACCTAACTTGGAATCCATCCAACACTATTCAAATCGAAACACCCGTTACCGTAGGAGTGGGGGTAATGAGACATCATTGTATTTCCTATACCGCCCTATGTGGGTTCTTCAATCATAATTAAATCAGAACTAAATTTGGTCTCTATCCATTTGTAATCATTGACCTTTTGGGTATGTCATCATGATGGTGAGTAAAACTAGACCTCTCTCCCAACACTCTTTCTTTAACGGCAGGACACCCAAATCCTCCCATTTACAAACAAAACCAGGTTGGGAATTGATCACTCCCTACCTCTTCAATCTCCTTTCGACAACAATTCAAAATATCCAAAATCTCTAAATCATTTCAACTATTTCTCCAAGTGCTCCTTACGATGGTTCGCTATCTCTACTTATGCCACATGGGTCAAAACGATGATCCATGATTCACCATACTACAAGTTTCTACATTCTACGTGCACTTTGCAACATGACTTCTCCATACTTTATACAGGTATGTTCCTTACTTCCTTTACACTACTTGAATTTAATTCAAATAACATAAATGGGGGAAAATGTAGACACAAAATCACACACATGCTACTATTTTACTATGCCATCAATTATGTTGTTATATACATGGATCTTAAGTAAGAAAAGTATTCATTAGTGACACAATCCTTTGTCCATCCACTTGTTTTGATTGTTTATATTGTCTTTCTCTCACAAATCACTGCTTTTATGCCTAGTTTTGGTTAGGTCATAGGGATCCCTATCTATCTGTCTTTTCACAATTGTCGCCATTTATCTCAAGACACCAATGCCCATTCTGGACACTAGTTCCCAGTGCTCTTATCCATTTTGGGCACTCTTGTCCTCTTTGTTTTTTAACTTATTTTGACATTTGTGGTTGACCTTTCTAGTTTTCTTATCTCTGTCTTGAGCTCATAGTCGTCCTTTCGGGTCACTAGTGTCAAAATTCAAACAAGAGATCCATATATATACACAACATATACTCTATTATTCTAGTTGGAAATTCTAAGGGGCAATCTCATCTACATACTATCACTACCATTACAAGGGACTACATTTTTGGGTTGCATACATCAGCATAGGAAGGGGAAGTGCTCAATTCCATATCACACATTTACATCTTATCTAGCCATAGCTTGTTATCTTGGTGTCATTAGTGCGAGGGCAACCTAAGGACACTATTACACACACAAGCACAAAGAACTACATGGAGTCTGGAATGTAGTGTAGCGCTCGGTCATAAGTTCACTCATCGGGTGACCGCCGAGGTCAGTCTGACTTCACATATTGCATTTTCATTCCAATTTGATGTGTTTGTGAGCTTGTGCGAGTAGCTAGGGTTTGTGTTGCAGTACCCTCGACGATCCAAGTGCGAATATCAGGTGATCATCAAGAAGTGATAGCAAAACCCTAGTGACACACGTAAGAAAGCAATTCGACCTTCTACACGATCACTAGTGCCCGAGAACACCACCAACGCCCGTACGCCCTGTCCAAAGACCAAGTGTTCGTATTCGACATTATTCTCATAGTCCAACTTTTATAGAGAGCAATTGCGATATAATTCCAGCCCTATTCAACACTTTATACCACCCATATCAGTTCCAGATTGCATAGGATTCAACTAAGTCATCTCTCTCTCCTATTTACTTATAATGTTGCATTGCTTAAGTGTTTAACATTTGTATATCTATTATATATTATCATATATGTTACTCTACAAATCAAATTTAATTAAGATTTTATTAAATCAAAATTGCATAGTATCCCACAAATATACCATATAGAGATGGTTATAGTGCGCGTACACAACACTATGAACCTTAACCAAAATTACGCAACACTCGCTTTGTTGCAAGACCAAAACCAAAGCAATTTGCTTTAACAACTGCCGATAGAGAGAAATAAACTACATGACCATTTGTTCATTTTCTTCGTGGCTTTGAAAACCTTGCTTTCTTTTCTAGAATTTGATGCGAGTAATCGGAAAACTACTCTCATTCCTTGGAACCCTAATATGATCACATCACTTGCAAAACCATAAAAAATGGATGGAATTGAACAATTAAAAAATAACATATCAAGTATAATGCACTTCAACATACACCTCGATGTAATGCAAGTGTCCCAATCCTTGTCACTTTTAATAAATGTAACACGTGTTAGATGCTCTTCTCTAAATTCTTGAAATACGCTTTTGACAAATAGATGTTTTGAAAATTAATGAATTCCTTATTTTTAACATTTCAAAAATCATCATTTTATGTGTATTAAATGAACTAATTCACTCATGTAATTATAGATTTCTTGAATTTAAATTAGGACTTCATTAACGCACGCACCTATACATAACAAAAAAGTGCCCAAAACTAAGGAGACTTAAAATAAAAGTCAAAAATAAAACAACAACAATATAATTATGATGAAAATTACAATTTTAAGAGAAAATCCATAAAAATTGAAAAACCAAGAGAGAGGTAAAAAGAAAGGAGGGGTTAAAAAAAAAAATTGACCTAGGAAAAATAAAGAAACATATCACAAGTCAAATAAACTAGGGAAATGCTGATGGGTTGTATTGAACTCCACCCCAGTTTAAATGTCTAGACTGAAATACATCCTTAAAATCTCATTTGTGCTTTATTACAATTTAATTTTGATTATTTATTTTTTGAACTAGAAAGTCTTGTGTAACTATCACCCACACGTTTGGAATTTCCACCTCTATTTGTATCCGTTTAAATTTCAAGGAGAGCAGAGGACCTCCCATAGCCGAAGAGAAGAAGAGATGATGACAGAAGAGAAAGGCAGTAATGACAATCAGAATCGGAGGTGTGAAGAATTGGCAGTGGAAGGGCAGAAGCATCTAGAAGCCACAGTTGAAGCAGCCCATGAAATTCTGGCTTCCATGAACCAAGAGCTCTGCAACCCTTCCCTCTGGATCCCCCACTAGCAGAGACCAGGAAACCCCCTCGGAGGAGGAGGCGGTGGCACTGCATTAGAAGATGCACGGCGCCGCTACAAAACCTCTGTCTCCACTCTCAGGGATCTCATTTCTCTCATTTCCTCATCCCAGGTAATTCATTTCTTTGCATTGCTTACTATTTTATTGTTCATTGAATAATATAGAAAAAATAACTTGTCCATGCCTCATTCACTCTATTCATTTATTGCACTTGTAAATTGCTCCCTTTTGTGTCAAAAAAGTTCTGTGTTGCCAGATTCTCTAGGTTCGAATAGAAACTTTTTTATCAGGAATTTTTTTATAAATAAACCATGAGTCGGTAAGCATTATATCTATGCAAAGTCGAAGTGGAATCCAATTGTCATCAATGCCAAAATCAGCTACCGTGGTTTGAAAATAAGATAAGTAACTTTTAAGGTCCATGATGTGCATGCATGCATATGTGACCACCTGGGAATCCCTATATGCTTACTTCGTGTCGGTAGGGAGGTGCCTAACTGTGCTTCTAAGGGATTGTTTATTATTATCAATTTTTAATGGAGAACATATGATTTGGCTAATGTTTGATATTTAAGTAATTACTGAAGGCGAAAAATATATACGGAAAATATGAAAAAATGTTGCGAAGCTAATATAATTTTACAATAAATTGTTGTGAGGTCAATATAATTTTATTTAAAAAGGTTGAATCATAGAACACAAGATCTTTAAGATCAAAACTTCTTTAACTACATACTTACTGATATTTGCTGAAGTTTCACTCCTTATCCAAAATGTGAAAAATTGGTTTTCAGCAATGTATCCACTTTCCTTACTAGTTTTGCTAAAGTTTCACATGCCATCCTCTATTTTAAAGCAATAGCTGGTGATTAAATTAAAGTATTCATTCCTTACCCATGGCAGAGGATTGCATTTTCCAAGCAAGTTTATGTAAATCTAGTGTGCTTTTCTGAGCCATGGCCTAATGATTTTCCGGTTTTATTGAGTTTTCAAAATAAGTTCATAGTGAAATGAAAAAAATAGGCATTCAAAATTGAACAACAAGAATGAAATATGTCGTAATTGGAATACAATATGTTAAAAAGGGCCACAACCATGACAAATCACATAAAACAAACAAGAAACAAGTGATAAGAAATGCCACTGTATAACTGACATGCAAAGAAACATATCTCCGAGCATCGGTTTGTATACAAACAACAATGCACAAGTTCCCATACGGATACACCTCTTCCCTACAACTAGGCAAGTGGGTACAGCATAAAAGATTCTCAGAGAACGCATGCATCTTAGCGTGAAATTCTTATTCCAAGTTCATACAAGTGCAAATGCCAAGTAAAAACTCATCATATCCGTCTGCTTCTGTAGCTCAGACAAGGAAGGTTCTCAGTTCCCTCAAAGTGTCTTCTCCTGACTCAAACTATCACACTAAAGCAGTCACAATCACATTCAAACGTACATTGTCATTTTCATCTTCTAAGAATTCAATATAAGGTTAGAGCAATATGAAATGAAATGCTTAATAAGATATCAATGAATGAATGACAAGTAAAAAATCCAAGGCGTAACCCAGAATTTTAATTTCGTCCAGTCAATGCTGGTCCGATTGCAATCATCCTGGCCTTTCTCTCACAGTCAATGGTGGGAGATCTAAATATTTTGAGTTATCCCAAACTCTTATGCTTTGCCAAGCCCAAAAATAGCAATACATATTTTGCCAATCCAAAATTTTCAATGCCTAGTCCTACCAATACACATCATGATTCTGCTATGTCTATTCCGACAGAAAAACCGTTTTAGCTTGCTTCCTAACCAAAGAATAGAATTGATAAAATATCCATGGATATAAGAGTGAAAAGTGTCGCTTGATATGTTGCATCCTGCTCCTCTCTTGGTACCAGTTTACCAAAATACAATCTTCTTCTTCCTCTTATTCATCAAAGCTTAACCTAGTTCCTCAACTGATCACAGTAAGATCTCAACCAGTGCTTATGAAGTCACTAGACCTTCTATCTGATCCAAAGAAGAAACATTCCTTTTAAGAGGGAAATCTATAAAGAGCCAACTGCCTAACAAATATTGATAATGACCAAATTCTTATGACTGCCTTAGTAGAACTGAATTGAACTTAACATACACATTTGTAATCCTCTGAAGAGGCATACAATATAGAGAAACAGTTGTCAGTTGAATACTAATAGTATGGATCTGAAGAAAGTTCGTGCATATCTAACAAAAGAGGAAAAAGTAGTATTCTAGTTCCCACAGGAGACTCTCAATGCCCTATGGATCCCTTGTGGAATTATATTCAAAAGTGTTCTTGATAATAGGAGGTCATCAACATCCATAGACTGTTATTGTTAAAAATGACAAAAATGATTAAATGAAGATTGACAAAATTGATCATAACAAAGGATACTAAATTACAACAACTCATTAGCAGACAAAAATTGCATGACATGGAATTCCTCAGGCATAAAACATGACCTCTCTATTAATAGTCCGACTTCAATCATGCACTCACTATCAAATGTCAGCGAATCAAAACTATTGGATGAAAAAGAGATTTTCCTTGAATAGCGAATCTTGAAGCTAAAGAAGAGACCAATTCTGATGGTTATTTATCAGAAAGAGTAGATTGAAGAAAACAATAAATACTTTTCAATGTTCAACATCTCCAATTCAATGCACAACCATACCTTTTTTTTGCATTAGTCTGATCATCAAACTTGATTTTCCAATAAGAGTCGTTCTCTCTATGATTACACAATTCTCACAAACCTACTCCTCATCAGCAGCTTATTCAAGAAAGCAGCAGGGAAAGTTTCAGATCTACTTATCTATTCCCATTATCTTGAAATGCAGCATAGAAAGAAAGAAAGAAATTATATTAATGTCCTCAAATGACCAAAGTAGGTCAATGGGACTCAAAAGATACAAGAATTAACAATAGAAAGTTCTAGGAAGAATCCTAGAAGCAAACTAAAGAAATAAAGTACAACAGACAAAATAGAGCCGTGTGCCACTAACACAATTGGCAAAGAAACCAATACAAATAACTATGAAGGGCAAACATGAGCCCCAAAAGCATGTGCCAATGAAGACTGGAGGCAAATCTCATTGAATGTCTCTGTCTATGCCTGAAGTGGAGTCATCCAAGCCATTATCGATCACTGTGAAAGATCTGATAATGCTCGTCAAGGAGTATACCGGGTCGGAGGAGCCAAGTTGGGGGATCCTAGGAGGAAGTAAGATACTTCCTCTAGAATCACCTCTAACATCCAAGGCTGGTGTAACTCCTGTAGTAGAAAAGAAACTTATAAATTTATAATATCCACGATAGACTACTGGGACAGTATAACCATGATAAAATAATTTAATAAGCTATTACAAATTACATTTATTCTTGATAATAATTTTCAAATTATTGTTTTGATGCCAATTTGTACATATGGTTTAGGTAGAGTATGAGGTTGAAAAGTCCTCTTGAAGAAGAGGGCCTGTACACAAAATAGGCATGCCGGCTAGGCTAGGACTTCAAAACCTTTGCATTTACCTTTATTTCTTTAGTCATGGAATGAACCTAGAACAAGCACAAAGCTTGGATTGCATCACAGTTAAGTAGGTTAATATTATAAAAACACTTTTAACATGCACACTTGAATAGAAGTTCAGCTAAACAAGAAAGTTAGAAGAGCACTCCAGAAGTACAGGCAAGGACAAAAGACTCGAGGTACATAAAGGTAAAATTTCTAATAGAGTCCACCATAAAAGAGGTTTGCATTAAGTGTTAGTGGCATATTTTCACATCCAAAAACAACAAAAAATGGAAATTATTCCTTGAAGAGAGTCTAGTAGTTGGATCCAAAACTAATTAAAAGATCAAACACAGGTGCATCCAGATATAACACACAATATCTATTTCCCTTAACCATTATATTCAAGTCATGGCAAAATAAAATATGTTTAACTACATTCAGAAGCTTAACAGTTTATTCGAATAATGACTTGGCTTCTAAATTCCTTTATTCTGTAGGAATTACAGAACTGAATCACTATCCAAAAAGTGACTTCTTGGAGCACAAATCCAAACATATGCAAATCACACACATAAAGCAAATATACAGGAATGAATTTTTTCCACTTTGTGTAAGAGAAGACAGAAGCAAATCAAGCAAGAACAAACTCTTCACTATATATGTATATATATGTATATATATATGTTTATATAAGCTTTATTTTGCCCTAGAAAAACATAAACTGACTATACAATAAAAAGAAAAAGCATTCTACTCTGTCATTGCAAAACTTCATAAAATAATAATCCAGATCGTAAGAACATTCAATCAGGATCAGCCTATCTAGAAAATGAAGTTAATTGCACAGTTCACCACACATAGCATTCTCATCTCTAAGTAAACCGCTGCTCTATTAGTGAGGTAGAAATTATCCTCACGATCAAGCTCCATTGCTTTGTATAATGATTAATGGCGGTCTCAAAATCTTTCTTCTTGTAAGCTGCATTTCCAGCTTCTTTTTCCTTCTGCAAGTCAGCCTTCCGGACTTGCTTCTCTCTCTTTATCGGGAATATTCATTGGTTCAGGCTCTCATCTGGTATTGGTCGAGGCTCAGGTTATCGCTTTGAGTGCTTTTTTTGGGAGTTAATTTGTCAGATTCCCTACCACTTAGTTCAGAAGCATCATTATGAGATGGGGCAATGCTCAAGTTTACATTTAATAATGCACTTGATGCCTGCATCATCTGTTGGTCACGAAGATGACTTGATAATAAAAAGGTTCACATGGTTCTAAAAGATACATGCTACGACTCTGGAGGATGAAATTCTCTAAACCTCTTTATTTGGTTCCAAAATGCTACCAAATATTTTAGGTACGAGATATTATGCCTTCTTGATGCAAGTTTCTGAAGTAAAGAATTTGCATAGTATGGGCTAAGCGTAACTACTGTATGGTCATTCGCAGAAATTTAAACAAGATAAACATATATGTAAGTTCTCCTTGACTTTTATTTGATATAATCATGGTTGTAGGATATGGCACCCCTACTGCTAGGGCCCATGTGTCCTTGTGCCGGATATCGATACGGGTATGGCGAGGCTCGGATGCAGTTTGGATACCATACCTAGTGGTATCTAGATATGAATTAATAACTAGGCCATATTAGATATTGTTGGATACAATATGTAGCTAAGAAACATGGGTACAATACCAGTACGTCTTGGGTATGTTTAACGTACCTATCAAAAGCATATATATTTTTTGTATTGTATAATTCTTTGTAAATACTTCTCTTCATAAACTAATATTTGAAATCTAATATTTTCTTCATAAACTACTGAATATTGAATTGATTCTAAGATTCCAAATTACTGAACTTGTAAGTATTTGGGAGTCCTTTTATTTGAAGGTGGGGCCGAAACAATGTTCATGGGATAACTGTATTAGTAGTTTCCAGAATAAATTGGCTTCATATAAAGGGAATGAATATCAAGGGATGGAAAAATTGAGCTTCTCCAAGCAGTTTTATAGCCTATTCCTATTTAGCTGATGTCTTTATTATTTGTTCATGAAGGTATTAAAAGAAGAATCATGATTTTTTTTATGTGAAATGGAATAGGTGATAATGAGAAGAATGCTTTGATGAAATGGGAGGAAATCAGAAAACCAACATCCAAAGGAAGATCTATTGTAAATAATCTTTCTCTTCTAAATAATTCTTAATCTAAAGATCTATTGGTTTTGAGGAAAATCTAGATGATATATTCTAGATTATTTGTATTCATATTGCCACATGATTAATGAAAATGTTAAATTTTAAGCATATTGAATGTTTTGAACCTTGATCCTACTATATTTTTCAAGTTTTGTATTTCTTATGGACTAAAAAATGAGTAAAATGAGTGTGTGTGTGTGTGTGTGTGTGTGCGCGGGGATGTACCCAAGACGTACCGTACCCAAGGGTTTTTGAAAATCAACGTACCTGTGTATCCATATCTTGGCAACCTAGGTATGTAGGCCAGCTATAGTTGTATTTGATGTAAAAGTTAAATAATTAATTATAAAAACCCTTCAAAACGCTAAAAACTGCAAATGACCGTCTATAATGCATTCTAGCAGCAAGAATAGAGCACATGGAGCTGAGAGTGTTAATCCACTCTTTTACTTCAAAGTTCAAACATAAACATTGGCTTTGCTCAACTTGCAATTCTTTTGATCTGTTTCCTTGTGTCTACTCTGCTTCATTTCTTTCAATTTGTCCATTTTCTGTTAGCCTGCACAACCTGCAATTTTTTTATCCATTGAATACCCAACTTTCTACTTTTCCGTGGGTTTGAGAGTGTGTAATTTGCATGTAATTTGAATATAATGTATAAATTTGTTTGTAAATTAAAAATGATAATTATTATCAATATATTTCTAGGTTGTGAGATGGGTATGGCTACGGGTTAGAAACGCGGAAACACCAATTTAAAAACCCCTTGGGTACGAAACGACACAAAAATGTCTGTACAATATATTATAAAAATGCATAATACTCATTTTTTTCCCATAAAAGATAAAACACTTAAAATACTTTGTATTCATGAAAGTTCAAAACATTCAACATACTTAAATCTTCATATGTACATAATTCTAATGTAGATTGTAGAGTATAGCATCTAGATTTGGCTCAAGTAACACCCAAACAAAAGTATTTAGTATTTTTATTTTTATTAATATTGTGGCGTTTAAAAATAAATGTACTGCTCAAACGGTATGGAAACAAGTTGGGTACAACAGAGCCATACCCTGGATTGTTTTGGCATTTCGAAGCATTTTGGGTGTGTACTAGTACTCGCACGTTGGTACGCAGGTATGCTGCCCTGGTTGGCATTTCCGGGTATCATATATATATATTAGGCGGCCTTAAAAACTGGCCACATCCGTATTCGGTACCTTATCCGTATCTGCTTTTGTATCCATGCAACTCTAGATATAATTATTAGTTATTAAATCCATGAGAACCTTTGTAGATCCTTTAACATCATATGTCAATTGTCGCAACTTGTCAACGAATTCCTCTAGAGGTCGAAGATCAAAGCCTTTTTTGCATTTATTGCAATCTCATATTCACCCTCAGTGGCCTGCCTTTGGCCATTTTAATCAATCATCAGGTTCACATCAAGGTGTTTTATTTCAACACTAAGCAAGTTTTGCATATGTCCTTGAGGAAAATTCTCTGATCATACACACTCCATTGTAATTGCCAATTTGCCGACAGCAACAAGCATTAGCAAAAGAAGGATGATATTGAACTGTACTGGCAAATTGCTTCAGCAGTAGAAAAAGCTTGTATGCAATTGACTATAAACTAAATTGAAGCATATTTATAAATTACACCTTTAATCTGTACTGGTTTTTGCTAATTAGCAGAGTCGGAGTTCTAATCCTAGCTCGCTAAGCTTACATTAACAACAGTCTGTCAAAATGCAAATTTACTCAAAATTAATATCATAAAATGCTTTTAATTAATTATATTCATGTTTTCTAGGGGTTCTTCATGACTATTCATGATTATTCTAGATGTCCCAAAGGGTGTGCTGATTAGCCCAAAGGCAATAGCCAGCTTCTCACTGTGGTGGCCAAGAGAATGGTGCTTCTGCTCTTCTTCAACATCATGTAGCACAAAGTTCATATCAGGCAAATACCCTGCTTTCTTTATTTGTCTCATTAAGTCATCCAATTTTGCATAGATATCCACTGTTTGTGGATGTGATCTGTCTTCTACAAGAAATGAATGTACCCTATTTATGACTTCAATCCAGCTACGTCCTGGTTCCTTCTTCAAATCCCTGTCTTTCATCATTTTTATAACTTTTTCTCTATCAGCCCATCTCTCAGCAGAAGCATAAATGTTTGATAACAGCACATAGCTTGCTGCATCTCGTGGTTCTAATTCTAGGAGACACTCTGCTGCCCGCTTTCCTAGTTCCATGTTGCCATGAATTTGATAGGCTCCAAGCAAGGTCTGCCACATTAAAGCACTAGGTGGAAATGGCATTTTGTGAATGAACCCCTCTGCCTCTTCCAGACATCCAGCTCGACCAAGGAGGTCAACCATACAGGCATAGTGCTCTACTATTATTGGAATGCTGTGGTCACGTCTCATTACATTGAAGTACCATCGACCTTCATGCAGTAAACCTACATGGCTGCATGCCGAAAGAATACCAATGAAGGTAAATTGGTCAGGTTTGATGCGTAGACTCTGAATTTCTTCAAAATGGAAAACTTCGATGCCATGTTCAAGTTGGGCACACTCTGCATTTACTGCATTCCACTTGACCACATTTTTGTTAGGCATTTTGTCAAAAGCCATGCACGAATGATGTTTTTCCACATTTAGCATACATGGTAACAAGGGCATTCCCCACAGAAACTTCTGAGTCAAATCCAGTTTTAATTATGCAGGCACAAACCTGTTTCCCCTGTTCTAGGGCTGCTAGACTTGCACATGAACTTAAAATACTAATAAAAATAAAATTGTTGGGCTTCATATCTGATCTCTGCATTTGGCACAGGAATTTTAGGGCTTCTTCACCATGTCCATTCTGATCATACCCCGTAATCATTGCATTCCATGAGACGAAATCTTGCACACTCAACTTCTGAAACATTTTTTCTGCAACCTCTATGCTTCTGCATTTTGCGTACATGCTAACAATGGCATTACTGGCAAAGATATTCAATGCACACCCAACTTTTACTATGGTGGCATGGACAAGTGTACCCCATTCCAGGGCTTCTAGGTTGGCACATGCTCCAAGGACACAAGTGAAGGTAATGTGTTGAGTTCCCTGTATTTAGAATTTGTTGAAACAGTTTTAGGGCTTCCTCATCATTTCCAGTCTGGCAATATCCTGCGATCATTGCATTCCATGAGATTCTGTCTCTATTGTGCATTCTGTCAAAAACTTTCCTTGCACTCTCTATGCTTCCAGCTTTTCCATACATAGTAGCGAGAGAATTTTCACCATAAATCCCTGGCTCAAGAATATATTTGATCATATGAGCATGGATCTCTTTGCCATGCTGCAGGGTTTCTGGACTACTGCATGCACTGAGGGCAGTGGCTAAAGTGACCTCATCTAGCTTCATGCCAGTGTTCAGCATTTCAACAAAAAGTTCCAAAGCCTCCTTACCATTATCATTTTGGGCATATGTTGCAATCATTGCAGTCCATGCGATCTTGTCTCGTTTAGGCATTTTGTCAAACATATATGAGCATCATCTATGCTTCCACACTTAGAATACAAGGTAACAAGAAAATTCAGTACAAATGTATGCAGTTCAAATCCTGTCTTGATGATGTGGGCATGTACTTGCGTTCCCTCTTGCAGCGCTCCAGAACTGGCACAGATTGTGAGAATACTAACAAAGGTGATATGGGTTGGCGTTATACTTGCAAGCAGCATTACACAAAACAAATTTAAGGCTTCTTCTTCAAAGCCATGCTGGGCATAAGCTACAATCATTATGTTCCATGATGCAGTATCTCATTCAATCATTTTGTCAAACACTTGGCGTGCTTCTTCTATACTCGTACACTTGACATACACAGCAAGAAGGCTCTTGCCTACAGAGACATCCGATTCCATGCCAGCTTTTATGGCCAGAGCATGGACTAACTTCCCCATTCCAATAACCATCTGGCTTGAACATGCCTGCAGAATTGCAGTGAATGTGAACAGGCCTGGCTTCATTCCTGCATATAGCATTTGGGAGAAAAGCTTCAATGCATCTTCATCACAGCCATTCTGAATGAAGGAATCAATAGTTAGAGAGATTGGCCAACCATCAAGATCCCTTTCATTATGCTGGATTAAACCTAGAATACGTAAAAGATTGAAGCCTTAAAAAGGAGAAACTGATTAACTTTGAAGAACAAAGAAGGTAATGTTACAGAAAAATCATGAAAATTTGAGATCCCTTGCTTACCTTGATCATTTCACTTCGCCATTATACTCCTAACTTGTGACAAAATAAGAGCTTTGGAATAGGGATTGGACATCCATCAAATTATACTACAAAGTGGATTTTTTTCATCTGTAGTAGTTGCAAATGCCCTTGCTACAAAATGCCCACAGCTCACCTGCAACTCAAGCCCTACTACTCTTTGTAAACAGACCTCTATAATTTTGGACACCTCTTACGATTCGATTTGTTCCTCTTCAGCCTCTCGTAGACAATGACGAGGGGCTACCTTGACCTTATAACTTGTTTCTCCTTGTCCGCATCTCTAGCGCCCTGGCAAACAACATGCAATTCTAGGTTTGAGGTGAATATAGGTGGAAATTCTCCTCATCATATGTTACATGCAAATATTTAGATGGAATTTGGAATATGATAGAAGATTTAAGTGAATTTCACCGCATTTGTGTATTTGTTTTATGCTATATTCATTATTTTTAATGCCACATGATATAGTTTAAGGCGAAATATTAAAAAAAACGTTCTTACATCAAAACTTGCCCAACTATCTTTGCACATTTTCAAACCGGGGTGCCCTTCAATGGCCATTTTGAGCCCGAGCGCCCGCTTCTTGAATCTTCTCTCTAACTCGATGTCAAGCAAATCCGTGGCACCCTTCACCCTCTCTCGCTTTGATTCAACCGTGATTTTGCCCTCTCACCACTGTTGTACATGGGATGCCCTCTTCAATCTATGCCAACAATGATGAGGGGCCACCTTGACCATAAACTTTGGTGTCACTCGATTTCACCTTGAAATCATGACTACCCTATTCGAAAAATTTTCGTACTTTTAAAATAATGGGTCGTTTTGTGTTTTTATTGCACTAAAGTTCTTGTATTGCGTCGAGATAATCCTAAAGAGCCATATTAGCCTTTTTTCGCCAAATACCCGATGCCCAAAATTGTTTTATTCTCATTGCCGGGATTTGTCTCATGGGAAATTTGTATTTAATTATTTTGAGCCCCGTATGAGGCTATTTGCGCTCTGCTTTAATTCTATCATGAGCGAATATGTTATTATTCCTATGTGCCGGAAGGGTTTTAACTTATTTTAAGTTTTGGGCTTTATTTGTAACTTTTGGCAATTTTTCGTGTTTTTGTGGTGTCCTGCTTCGCTTTCTATGAAATTTATCTGGAATAATTCCTTTCACGGTAAGCCCGATTTTTGGCCTGGAGCACTGGAAAACATATACGCACATTATGCCCGGAGGAAGTCGCCATCGGGTCCGGTCACTGGAAAAAGTGAAGTCGTGCACGAGTGCCCTCATGGGGATGGGCGCATTTTTGGAAAACAAAGGATTTAAGCTGCGATGGGAAAATATAAGCCGCAGTCAGGGTGGGAATTTTATACCTGCCTGGCAGGGTACTTTTTCCCGTGTTATAAAAGTCACTTAAGCCGTAGTGGGAAAATAGAGGTCAGGCAGTGTGGAATTTATTGCCTGCCTTGCAGGGTAAAAATTCCCATGATATAATAAAAGGAAAGTGACTTAAGTGAAATCATGGGATTTTAGTGCCTGCCTTGCAGGGTAAATAATCCCATTGTCAAAGTCAAATCACTTAAGTGGATCACGGGATTTTGGTGCCTGCCTTGCAGGGTAAAGAATCCCATTATGAAAAAATTCTTAAAAATAGAATTACATGTGCAAAAAAGTGTGCCCCCTTTGGTAAGAGAATAAAAGGATTAAATTGATTATTTTAATTAATCTTTCCTCTCAAAAAGTGCGCCCAAGCTTGGAGGAGGTCAACAAGTCAAAGATGGAATAAAAGAAAGGAATTAAATGCATTAAATTTAATTTATTTAGTGGCTGCCCTCTTCCTCTCAAAAAGTGCGCCCCATTTGGGTATTATTTAATGTTTTTTAAAGCATTAAAACATTAAATTAATTTCTATTTTCAGTGGCTATGGTCAAAGCACACTGTGAAGCTTAAGTGAAGTGTTGTGTGAAGGATTAAATTGGATTAATTTAATTTATTGGATGGCTGTCCTTAAACATGCTATTTTTAAAAGAGAAAAACATGATTTTTAATTAATTAATTGCCTTAATTGTTAGGGCAATTACTAATTATAGAATTATGAAGGTTATATAAGCATGGGCAGCCATATGGGGAATTATTTAATTCACAGTAAAGAATTGCAGCCAAGAGGAAAAGTGCGCCCCATTAAAGGAAGGATTTTGTTCGGACAAAGTGCTTACAAGGTTAAAAGCTTCCAATTTGGCGCATGTTTTGGAGGAGGTTGATCTTTGTCTCGCATAATTGTTTTCACAGTGTTACAGAGCTCGGGGGTTGTTGAAAGGATTCATGCTCTCTTTATGTGCAAATTAAACACCATTTTTTGGGGCAGCAGGCTTGAAAATGCAGATTTTTACAATTAAAATTCACTATTCATGCTCCGTGGCCATTTTTGTCCGAATAAATTGCAGAATTCATTACGGTGTGCTTTACAAAGGAAAATGAGTTTTTATCAATGTCTAATACATTGCATATATCCTCCGAATCTGAAGAATTGTCCAGATCTACACCAGTATTGAAGAAATCCGGCCAAGTAAGAAGAAAAAGAATTATTCAGACAAAGATAGACAAAGCTATGGCGAAGAAAGATGAAAAAGAAAGCACAACGAGTCATGCATCACTTCTAAATTTACAGAGATATTGAGACACCGATCTAGGCTCTAACCTCTTGCTGAATTGATAGACAGATCCAGAGCAGGAAAGACTTCACTCATGCGTGCAGATTAAAAGCAGTGGAATTATTCAAGTTGCAGCTTTTCCATCCATAGCCCAGTTGCCAAAGTTTGTTATGCAGGTGCAGATCCATATCCAGATGCAGCAGTGCAGATCCATACCCAAATGCGATGCAGATCCATATCCATATGCAAATCCGATCCAGATCTTATAGTTGCAAAACTTCCGGCACAAATGTTTCATCCTCTTGTTTCGAATGCGACTTGTGAAGAAGACAAAGGCGTGGAAAATTCCTTCCAAGATCTTGTGCATGTGCTCTCATCTTCCAAATAAGCTTTCATTGAATTTTCATTCACCCCGAGTGCTTTCGCAAATTTTAATTGCTCATATGCAATTAAAAATAAAGATGATGAGTTATCTACAGCCAACCTTGCATTGATGCATGTACAAAAGAAGAACTGCAAAACCTTCAAGGATAAAAGAGAAGACAATGCGAAGGCAAAATTCCACTTGCTTCCAATTCCAATCGCTTGCAATTCCAAATTGTTTCCGTATCCAACTTGTTTCCAATCCACTTTCTGGATCAGTTTGAATCGCTACATGCGCAGACATGAAAAAGGATAAAGTCAGCTTTCCTCTTCCTTCTTCTTTCATCCGACAAAGTCAGCTTTCCTCTTCCTTCTTCTTTCCTACGACAAAGTAATTGAGCGATCAATTCAATTATACAACTTAAGTGATTGGTTTAAAAGCCATTACTTGAAGAAGTCAATTACTTGGAGATAGGTGGCGGACATGCAAAATAGAAGCTTCTATTTTCAGTTGCAAATCATACATGTCACGCAAAGAGGAATTCCAGGAGGAAGATTGCCAGTTGTTTCTTTCCGACTTCCACATGTGCCAGTTCAACTAAAGCTTCCAACTTGTAATTGCCCTCTACATTCTATAAGTAGAGGAAGAACCTTCGGGTTAATGATCGATCATAATTTAGAAGCAACAATCCTGAGTTCTAGACTTTGTGCTGAACCCTTGAGAGCAACTTGGAGCAAAGGAATACAAAGGAGCAGGTTTCCGGAGAACTTTGTGTCACGGTGTACTATGTTTCTTGCTTTGAATCTTAGATCTCTTGATAAACTTTGTGTTATTTTAGATCTAGATCTAGAGCTGCCTTTGTTTTATAATTCTGTGTGTTCATATCTATTAAGTTTCTTCTATGTGCATGTAATTAGCTCTGCTATCTACTAATTGGGATGCACATCTTCCCCATTTCTTCTCTGTATTTCCTTTACTTCTTTCTTCTATAACTTTCCTTTCTTAAACAACTGCTTACTTGCTGCAAACTTCTTAGTTATGGTTCATGAACTAAGTGGTTAAAGTAAAACCCCTGATAGATAATAACACATTTTTATTGACAAATCTGACACGGGAGCCTCACCGGTTAAATGAGGGAGATTTATCTCATGACTGCCTAGGTTTGATGCTATGCAGAAAATCTAGCCAACAAACTTGCTCCTCCTCGCACGCCTATCTATTGCCTTTGCAAACAACATGCATTTCTATGTTCTAGGTGAATATATAGGCATAATTTCTCCTCATCGGAAGTTACACACAAGTATTTGGGAGAAATTTGGAATTTGAATATTTAGGTGATTTTTCCCACATTTGTTTATTTGAAGACTATATGATATAGATTTAGATGAAACATTAAAATACATTCTTATATTGAAAGTCGCCCAACTATCTTCACACTTTTTCAAAATGGGGCGCTCCTCCAACCGCCATTTCAACCGTAAGTGCCCAACTTGTTGAATCTTCCCGAGTCTTCCTCCACCTAATGTTGAGAAAATCCATGGTGCTCTTCACCATCTTTGTGCCATTTCAATCGTGATCTTGGCCCCTCTCATCTGCATTGCACATGGGCCGCCCTATCTTTAGCAGATCCTCCTTGTCTGCATGATGCCCCTCCAATGGGCTTTTGCACCCTATATCCTCGTGCATCTCCTCCATTCCTAAGTCGCCGTTCAGATCTGCCACTATTGTGCGTTTGGGTTCAGCCTCTATTGTATCCCCTCTTGCACGGGTAGAACCGCCTTGCCTTCTTTTTCTTCTGTTCCATCTGGCTGTGGTTCGACCCCTTCTTTTTCCCTCGTCGGCCCTCATTCATATTTCCCGTCTTCAACATATCCTTTATATCCTATTTGATGCCCCTCCAACAAGCTTTTCCACCCTTACATCACCGTAGCTCCTCCATTCCTAAGTCCGTGTTCAGATTTGTTGCTATTGTGCATTCGGGATCAACCTCTATTGTATCCCTTCTTGCCCGGATAGAGCTGCCTTGCCCTCTTTTCTTCTGTTTCGTCCAGGTCTAGTTTGACCACTTCTTCCCTCCGTGGCCTCTCTCCATCTTTCAAAGTTGTTCTTTCTCTACCAACTTCCGACTTAGGTGGTCACTTCTATGTGGAAGCCTATGTTGTTTCTCTAGTTGTTAATCTTGGAGAAGAGGCATTTGAGCAAGAAGAGTTCCATAAGGAGCACAAACTCGTTTGCAAATTTAATAGGCTGTGGCTTGCTTGATCGACCTCCATCAGCCAGCCTCCTCTTCTTGGAAACCCTTAATCTCACAGGAAATATTCATTTATCCCTCTGCTCAGGGTTTTTCGTCATTGAGTGTGAGGGTGTGGAGCTTAGAAACACCATTCTCAAAGTTGGACCCTGGTTTTGGAAGGGTGCCAGCCTGTGAATGAAACCATGATACTGCTTCGACCCCATTTTGGACATCATTTCTTCTGCTCCTAAACTACGGCTTCACTTCTAGTCGTCCTCTACTTTCTCTTTTATTGAGAGTGCACTTGAGCTTTATTTTTCTCTCTTGAAACAACCAAAAGGCAATTCACTATGTATGCCAGACTTTGTGTGGAGGTATATTTTGAAAATGGTCTCCCGTGAGGAGATGTAGCTAAAGATGGGGGACATGATTTGGAAGCAAATGTTGGACTATGAGATTGTGGCCTTCAAGTGTCGTGCTTGCTTTTCTCACAAGCACATTTCTCCTAGGTATCCAAAGAGACTTGCTGGAAATACGGCTAGTCCGGGTGGATCAAAAAGAAGGGGAAGAAGCTTCCACCTATTTGGTGGCATGGTGTCGAGGAGAATCATCATTTGATGGCCTTCACCTTCAACCACCAAGAAGAAGTCTGTTTCTCTTCCTCCAGGGATCCTGGAAAATGATTCCTGCCCTCCCTCTTCAGAATTTTTTGCTCCCTCTTCAACATTTCTCCCTGTGCCCAATGGCATTGCTGTCCCCTTTGCTCAGCGACAGCAACATGATACAATCCTCAAGCTCCCCTGGGAGCAGATCCTCCTCTTTTCTGGAAAAGTGATGAGAAAGCTTCTTCTTTTCCTTCCACTGCTGTTTTTGGCTTGAACTCTCCTTGCTTCCAGTCCCCTCCGTGTGCCAGCATTCTCGAAACCTTGCTCCAGGTTTACTCCAAAATGGAATGCATGGAAGTTAAGAAGATGAAGGTTCCTGAGCAGAATGATTTTGAGATCCATGAAGAAACCAGAGAAGGCCTGATTTCTGGATTGATGGTCTGTAATTTTTGAATTCCATTCTTGCCTGTATGGGCTTGATTGCTGGTCTGTTTGAGAAAGTGCTATGCACAGGTCCGTTTATAGATTTCTCTGTTTGCCTATTTATTGGCTATGCAATTTTTTTTTCCTTCTCCCTCTCTCCTTTCCTCTGTCTTTTTCTTTTTCTTCTCTCTGATCCCTCTTTCATTGTTTTCTTTAAAATTCTCATGGGTGAGGGCCCAAATATAAACCCTCGTTTTACCTATAAAAAAAAAAAACCTAAGAAAATGTTACTAAAAACTCTGGTGCTACTGTCAAAGGTATACATACCCTACCCCACTTTGATTTGAATTTGTGCCTCCTTTATGGAGTGCACATGCCTTCACCATTAAGGCCCAATCAGGTTGTACAAGGGAAGGACAAAATGGTTTGGTACTCTGTAATTGTGTGTGTGATGTCTTTTTTGTCTCAAGTTTTTGGTGTCGACCCTGGAGTATGCGTACATAAATTTATTTCGAGTGTTTGACCCTAGAGCAATTTCTAGGGACTGTGACAAATGTGAATTTAATTGTCATTAGCACCTTAGATAATGTCAAGTGGAAAGTGGAGATATTGTTAATCCACAAGGAATCTAAAATGTCATGGAAAATTGGTTAAACACTATTGTAGGTTGGCTTTATTATTTCCCAGAATGTAACTCATTTGAGGGATTTAATTCCCAAGAAAGGACCTATTTATGGAGATCAATAAGAGATGATCAAGGTCAGCTTTGGGCACATAAGGATTCTACCCTAAAGAAGACTGCTTTGTTTTGTTTACCTCTCTCTTTTGCTAGGTAAAATTGACTGTTTTTCTATGAACCATTTTTGAATTGCACCTTTGTTCAACCTCAGCTATTTTTCCCAGGTGACTGTCTCCTTGGTGCCTAGGTTAAAACATACAAGTCCTTTAAGGAACTATGTAGTGGTCTGGATCAATTTTTCCTAGTTGAAGCTTTGTCCTTAATGGAAGGAAGCAGTTTTAATATTAATGGATAAAATGTGTTCTCCATATTGTTTATTATGATTAAACACAGAAGCAAAGCAGTGCCAAGTAAGTTTCTGTTGGAGCAATATTCCTATTCTATTGGGCCCATTAAGTTACCAATCTTGTGGTGAACCTTTGGGTAACCTGTATTGAGATATTATGGAGTGTTTACTCTCCCCATGTCATTTTACTTTGGGTGCATACATAGAGGGCTATACCATGTTTACACGCACTAAGATAAAACACTTTGATTCTTTTGCTATATTGAGTATTCTTGCGTTTTAGGGCACCCTGCATATCTTGGTGTTCCTTTTGTGATCTATGGCTAGTTTGGAGTTTTCTATCTCTTGAGCTTGAAATTCCGCACTTAGTTCTCTCAGTTTGAGCTCACTGAATATAGCAATGTTTTCCAATATAGTATTGATCGTTGCTTTAGTTGCAGTTTTCTCTACCTGGGCTCTTTTTCTAACAACTTGTTTTTTCCCTAGAGACAATCTGGGATATCCTGATACCTATTTTTTCAGTTTTATTTAGTAATTTTTGTGCACAATTAATAAATTATTCAATGCTGTTAACAAAAATCTGATGTTTTATTTTCACAATTGCGTCATTTGGAAATCTTAGTTTCCGTAAAGCTTCAGGCTGAGACGGCATATTCAGTATTGAAGAACTATTCAAGAAGTTCGTTTTTTTGTTTCACAAGTTGAGTAATTATAATACCTTGAAACAAAAGAATTGCCTGTACATGCAGTATTATGAATCGTCTTCAAGAAATCAACAATTGGAATTTTTTGCTTTGTTTGAATTTTTGCTTTGAAACTCTGTGATATGTCTGCTCCTTCAAAAATTTCTGCATGTTAATTCGGTAATGTTGATGATTCTCTAATCCAAACTAAACCACAGGATGGAGATACTATAATGGGTACAGAAAGTAAGGGAGATCAAGATGAGATACAGATACTAGAGAAACGAGTTGGAGAGCTTAGAGAGGTATTATGCCATCAAAGGATACATTTTTCTCCCAATTTCTCCTCTTCATAGTTTTTAAAATCATCCGGTTAACAAATTTAGGGCTTTGACCTTGTTCTTTTGTAGTCAATGCTCCATACATTTTTGTTTATCAGTTGATGACTTACATGTTCATACATTTTCATTCTCATTCTAGAAGCTTTAAATGTCCATTTCTTTACTTTATTGTGTACTGTTGATACAAGTGCTGATCAATCACTCTTGCTCAAAATTTGGCTTATCAAGAATTATAAGGACAGTCCATGATGACACCCTTGTTATCCAATTCTGAACTGCAGAAGAGTGTTTGCAAGCTCTTAAGTCAAAAAAGAAACTCTTCTCTCTCCCTCAAGTATTTTTAGAAACAAATCTCACACAACTCCAGGAGGAGGAGATTCGGAAAGATCATCTTCAGATTGTGGTTGCCAAGAAAGAAAACAAGTGGGCTGTTATCTGAGATTGTAGGGTTATCATTTGTGATTCACCCCCTCTTGGGTGGTCATGCTCTGGACTACTAGCATGATGGTGACCTTGGATCTCAGTAGACAATGGTGGCATCTCCATTGCCTATTGGAACTGCAATGGTCTTCTCTAGGTACCTTCCAAGATGTTTATTCACGAGAAATCATCTTTCTTATTGAGACCCGCAAGAGATTTGAGTGGCCTCTTCCTCTAGTCAGAGGTTATGCTTGGGTCTCAGCATGCTGACATGAGATTGTATATCTAGTGGTGTTTGTGGTTCGGGTGGAGCAGCTTGCCTCAAATACACATTATCATTGATTGCTTCTGATGACCATTCTAGATACATGTGGTAACATGTTTACAAGGGTCCATCTCTTATCTCTGACCTCTTCATTGCAGTATGCTACTATCCCGCGTCATCACCCTTCATTATGCACATTGATGGGGTTCTATACCTCAATCCTTATCCAAAGATCTCCTAGTATTCCTCAACGGGTGATGTTATTCTTTTGGGTGACTTCAATGCCCGTACATGAACCAACTAGACACCTATTTAGGATCTTGCACAAGACGTGTTATGGGTTTAGGAGTTAGATCTCAAAGGATTTGGTTTACAAAGAGAGTTAGTAGATGGAAATTCTAGAAGGGGGCACCTTCTCTTGATGAGGGAATCACTAAGACTTAACATTCTCAATGTCCTTCCTTTTTTCCTTGATTCTAGTATATTCACTTGTTTTCTCCATTGGGGGAGGGGCGCGCGAGTGTAGTGGATTATGTTCTCACTTACAAATGCTTTGTCCCTCACATTCGGGATTTCTGTACTTCCCATCAGCTCCCACTTGCTGATCATGCTGCCTTGACTTTCACCCTCCATGCTGCTTCTTACTCCTTTCCTCCATTGCTTCCCATTGTGCCACCGCAATACTCGCCACATTTCATGATGAGTACACCATTGACTATGCTACTTCCCTGATTACACCTAAATTAAATATTTTTGTTTTATTTTACTTTAATTATGATTGAAGTCTTAGAGACTAATGTGCAATCAGATTAATAGATAAATACTCTAACCATTGTACATGTAAAATGATATAATGAAGTTACATTCAACTAGGACACATGTTAAATATAGTAAAACACGTGAAGATGAGTGTACTTAGATTTTCTCGGTGCTTTCTAGGTTAATCTAGACCTGAAACTAGGTCAAATGGGTTGTTGTAGGGTTGAAGATGTTGTCTTTGAAGCGGAGTGGTGAAACCTTCTGGGCATTAGTGTCACATTTAGACACTAGTGAAATGCTTCTGTCAATCGCACACTAGTGTCCGCGCCACTCTACACTTATGTGTCATTTTTGGGTCACTTTGTCTTTTTCTTTAATGGCTTCCCACACTTTCACTTGTTCCAGAATACTCACGTTTGCTCATGTAGTGATCAAACCCTAATTTTGTATACTAACACTCAAATAGATATCGATAATAAAAGCAAAGTGTACTTGAGTTGGAATGCCCTTGGTGGTCAACCCTTGTGTTGATTCTAATTAAGTGTTGCACTACATTGCCCAAATGAGGGGCTCAACCTCCACATAGTTCCTTAGTGCTTGCACAAGAGTGAGTGCAAGTTTATAGTGCCCTTCCTTTATGTTGGCCCTTGTGCGTCCAACACCTATAGCTGGCTAACTAAGTATACTTCAGATGTACCCTTCGTGAGTGCTGAATAGAGTGCTTATAGATCGATATTCGCTAGAGTAAAACCCCTTGAAGTGCCCTTTGGTGTGTAGATATTTGATAGTGCTTGATTTGGCCTTGAGATGCTTTTGACTTGGCTTGGTCTGCTCTTAACCTGGTTTAGAGTGCTTCAAACTTGTATAGAGGTTGCTCCTAAGGTTTGTTGATTTTGGGAAGATTAGGGCAGATTTGCCTAAGACGCTTGATGAGTATTTACTATATGTGATCTTAATAATGCTAGGTGAGTAAATGAGTGATTCTAACTCGGTTTTATATACCATTCCATGAGATGTGATTTTGCACTAAGGCCGAGTAGGAAGTGGAAATAAGATAAACATAAGAACATCGATCGTTAGCCCATTGCAGACAAAACCGTTGAACATGGACAAAACCGTACGGCGATTTTGTCCAAACTGGACTGTAATGTCCAAAGAGGTAGAATGTTGTAAGTGAAAACCTGAAGAAGTCTGACAGGAGATATAAGATGTTTATGAGCAATGAGGTTAGTCTTGTAGCTGTTAGAGCAGCAGAGTAGGAGAATATGAAGTATTTGCAAGCCTTAGGAGAGAGTGGAATAATGTGTTTAAGTTTTGTTTGTGCGTGCAAGTCATGATTAAGAGATATAAGTCAAATCAATATTGTCAAGTACCTAATTACCAAATTTAGATGTCTACATTTGTGCCCTTTTAAGCCAACAAATGAAATTTGCTAGCTTTGAAGAAAAACGTACTAGGGTGTGTAAACACACTTTGTCTTTGCTCGCTTTGCTTGATTGTTTAAATGGCCGCAAGATGCCCTCAAGAGTGAAACCTGCAACAAAAGCGTGTAGTCAATGTTTATATAATGAAAACTGAAACTTCAATTATGAATATATTGGAATTGAATTTGAAATTTACAAAATAGAAAAGAGCAAGGAAGGAGTACACCTTTATGTGTAGGACCAACTTTGCCTTGCAGATGTAGAAGACCAATGCCTCTTGTCAAGGCATAAAGATATAGAGATTGTAGCAGTAGCCATGGAGAATTAGGCTTGATCAAATTCCCAATTAGAATAAGGCCGGTGGTGTGGTAGGCTGAATTTGGAATGCCAAGAGAGTTGAGGGATGTAGAAACCCTAACACATACAACTACAAGAGTAATAATAAATGTAAACCAAGAGCCTTGGGGTGCACTAAGTCCAACACTTGAAGAATGGTGCACGTGGGCCCACAAATTGTAATGCCATAGGACATCGAGTGTCACTAAACCGTGATGTGCCTTTTCTAATAAACTACACCACTGCAAACAAATCTAAGTTTGTACTTGTCAAATGGCTTAAACTTCTTGAAATAAAAATAGCAACATGTAAATTGATAAATCCATAACCCATGCTTGCCATAGTAATCATGCCCCTTGCATTTCACAATTAAATGCGGTGAATTTGTAAATAGAACCATGCCCCCTGTAATTTGCAATTAAATGTAGATAATTTGTATTGTAACATGTGTTCCTGTAAGTGATTTCATGCTCAAACTACTATAAAATATGAACTTTTATGAGAACCTATATTTTGAACTGTTGGAATTGAGCTGGACAGAACTGTTAATGTTTAGGACAACTACCGTACAATGGTTTTGTTCAAAAACTAGGTATTGTCCTTACATGGAAACTATACTTGTTCCTATTTCTAACCTTGTAAAGTTGTTCTTGTAACATGTTCCCGTGTTTTCTGTATGTTGTAATTATGTCTATGTGCTTGATTTACATTGATGTTTTTGTGATAGCCCCACTGAATTCCCCCTCTTTTAAGGCGAGGGAGATAGATTATAGATTGTTCATCTCAAAAGAATTGAAGAGTTGCCATGTCGGATATAGGAGATGATCGTCATTGGAGCACATATAGGAGGTGGGTAGAATTGTCCACATTTGTAAAATTCACCTTGATAGAGAGTGCATGATATCCATCACGGGACATAGAGATAACAAACACACCAAGCATAAAGATCATGCACAAATTCATGCATGATGTCATAGATAAAGGTCAAATGGTTGCATACAAGGGACACACAATTGTTGCACACTCACAATAGGCCAAGGGACGCACACACAAAGGCAATCCAATGTGCAAAGAAGATTTAGATAATGGCCAATAGGCACATAAAACAAGATATACTAGTCCTATATAGTCTACATGTGTTAGTCCCAAAAATCCTAATAATAACATATATCACAACATAGAATATGAGCACAACTAGGATATATGAAGTAGAAATGGAGAGAATTGTGAAATAAATAAAACAATAATACTTGATAGTGTAGAAGATGCCCCTACATTAGCAAGGGCATTGGGCGAAGGGGCAAGTCCATCATTTGAAATCATGTAGAGTCTCATGTATCCCGTATCATGCTCATATAACTCGTGAAAAGCATGTGTATAGAAAATAGAATATGCTATCTATCAAATCATGTAACAAACAATATTTGTAAAGTAAAACATAGTAACTCAAACTATGCTTAAGTCCTAATTTTGTATTTTTATGATTTTTTTAGTTTTTAAATATTTTGATGTTTTGTTTTTGTACTTGTTTGGAAATATTTGAGAGCATGCTATCTATGAAAAATTCATATGGAGGAGGGTAATCAAGAAATGCGTTTGAGTGCGCGTGATAGTCCGGAATGGCATCATGTGTTGTATCATCAAAATATCTTGGCATAGGCGAATGTGTAGAATGGACCACCGGAGGATGCACATGCCTCGATGGAGTATTTGTGTGAGATAAGAGGTTGTGTCACTTTAAGTTTGGGTTATAGGACTCATTGATTCCATTGTAATGCTCTAGGAGAAGCCATGGACTTAGATTTACGTGATTTCGATTGCGGCTCATGTCAACGAGGTGATAGTATATGGGTGCTTATCACTTGATTGGGAAGTGTTTGAAACTTTGAACAACTAGGGTGAGTATAGGTTGTGCGATTGTTTACGCACAAGAAGTAGGATTAGGAATAACAACCATAAGTGATGAAGGAAACTCATAAGGAATGCCCGATATTTGACAACTTCATTACGCTTCTTCACAAGAGAAGCAATAACACAAATCTTATGAAGCTAAGGGCATCCTAGTAACATGTCTTAGTGCTCTAAAGAACCAACAATGGTATAGATAAGATAGCTTCCCCACTTGAAAAGGTAACATAATATGTCCAACAAATCTGCAAATAACTTGAGAAGTGGGTTATAGTTGTTGCTCATCAGTATCCCAAAGATTTAAGCAATATCATAGTACATAGATTGTCACATAAGCCATTGTCAACCTTAACACCGTGAATGATCTGTTGATTAATATAAACTTGAATACATAATGCATTTTATCCGAAACATTATCCATGATTTCACTTTCATCGAATGTAATAGTTGGTCGTGGAGGTGGATGAGTAGTGAGTTCCAATAATGGCATCCAATGGAAGGTTGTGCACGTAAGAAGTTGAAGGAGGATGTGTATTGTATGCATGATGAACCTCATAAGTGCCATTAGGCTTTGTCATATGTGAAGGTAATTGGCCAATGAATATCTTAAGCTTTGCATTCGCATTGAATGGTGGTCTAGACTCCTCTTGATTGGTGTCAAATTCAATACTTTGATTATCGATGAAATCCTGAATGACACGCTTTAGCTTGAAGCAACGATTTGTAGATTGGCCAATGCACCAATGATAGTCACAATACACATTAACATCAAACGGTCTAGATTGAGGCTTGCTTGCATCAACCTCCATAGGTCGAGGGAGAGACACGAGGTTACATTTAAGTAATTGCTTAAGTACAACATGTGGTGGCAAAGGTTGCCATGCGAATGGCTGCTTAGGAGGGACCCGTAATTGAAGCTTAGTTGGTGGAGAAATAGCATTGAATGTGGAGAAGTGGGTTGTAAATGTTGCTCATTATATGCCATAGATTTAATAATATAATAGTACATAGATTGCCACATGAGCCATTGTCAAGGTAGTTGTCCAAATGGCCACTTAGGAGGGATTTGTAATTGAAGCTTAGTTGTTGGAGAAATAACATTAACTATGGAGATGTGGGTTGTAAATGTTCCTCATTGTACCCAAAGATTTAACAAATATCATAGTACATAGATTGTCACATGAGCCATTGTCGACCTTAGCATGCTTTAGCTTGAAGCACCAATTTGTAGAATGACCAATACACCGATGATGGTCACAATACGCATTAACATCGAACAATCCAGATTGAGGCTTGCTTTTATCAACCTCTATAGGTTGAGGGAGAGACACGAGGTTACATTCAAGTAATTGCTTGAGTACAACATGTGGTGGCAAAGGTAGACGTGTGAATGGATGCTTAGGAGGGACTTGTAATTGAAGCTTACCTAGTGGAAAAATAACATTGACTATTATGTTTGCTTCATTCTTCTTGTTGTTCGATTTAACTTCAAAACCTTGTGTACCTTGAAACTTAGTACTAGGCGTGTATTGTACATTGGGCACATATTTAAGCTTGTTCACTTTGTTAAAAGCTTGACCTCTCGCTCCTTTAGAGTATGACATAATTCATCGAAAGCTTGAAGGTTTGAAAACATGATAGACTCTTGCAATGGAGCAAGTAAACTCTATATGAATAGATCCTAAAGCTCATTATCTACAAGTGAATTATTCATCTCAGTAAGCATCATCTTGTATCAGTAACACAAGTACTAACAATCTCAATAAAATTTTGTTTAAATTTTGACATTTGAGTGTAGGAGACTTTCTCACCAATATTGATTGAGAAGTGTTCTAAGAATTGATCGGCCAATGGATTGAAGGCTTTGGCCAGTTGAATAGGGAGATGTTAGAACTGTTGTAGGGAATGATATTTGAGACTTCACAGGAATAGATTGGTAAGGAGCTTATCATTGTAGGCATAATCTAGCCATGTTGCATGAAAGAAGCAAAAATATTGTTTTAGATCTTCTTTACTTCGTAAATGGAAACTTAAGAGCGACAAAACCAATAGGTAAAGGATCGAAGCCACCTCAATTGCAATGGACTATGAAGTAGAGTATGAGAATCTGTGGCGGGCGGAGAGTTCCCAAGCACTCCCTCGCTCTAATCGCCGTACCTTAGCTTGCAAATTGTGAAAAAATTGCATGATGGGATGTGCATCATATGAGGTATGCAAGGGTCCATGCGTGTGCACTAGAGGTGGTGGAAGAATGGTAGTAGTATTTGGAATAGACAAGAATTTATTGATTAACTAGAGGTCCATACCAAGGGTAGACGTAAGCATAGTAGATGTAGGGTTGGGAGCTTGAAAAGGAACTTGCACTTGAGATGTAGGTGGAATAGATGTAGATGTCTTCTTGACTTCATCCTTGTGTATAATAAAGAGACAACTTGATCTAGGCTATGTTAAGAAATTCTTAAAATTCATGCTCATCATCTTCCTCAAAGACATGAGAGTCATGATCATGGTTGATATTATCTTGATTTACTCCTCTCTCTCAAAGGGCTCAGTAGTGATGGTCATGATGGATTCATGAAGAGGGTGCTTGAAAGTAGTATTAGCCACTTGATAATTGCATCTACGGGGATAACAAAGTGTCCATGTGAATTCAATATTGGAACTTGACAACACTTATAGGGCTCATCATCAGTTGTGATAGTGTATTAATGTCCCTCATGGATAAATATAATGCATCTATGTAACATAGAGGGTACAATTGTCATATTGTGTGTAATGTCCCCAAATGGGACACCTTTGACCCAAGCTGGATTTTAAGCAAAACCCACAACCTAATGCAAGTCTATCACATACAAATCAGATTTTTATCAGGCAGATCTGCATTTTATCCTGAAAATGCAACTTGGAGGTTGGCATAAAACTCACCAACAGCCCACAAAATTAGCGTTTCTCACTCCAAAATATTTTCAGAATTGATGAACCCAAATCAGCCTATAACAGGTACATAAGACCTTGCAAAAAATCAGATTTACTAACCGCTGCAATTAATCTTTAGAAATGGTGACTAGGGTTGTAAGAGGAACCCATACAAATCAGCAGTCAAATGCATATATTATTATCCTAAACTGATCCCTATATTTTTAGCAGCCCAAACATGAATAAAATCTGATTTTTAGAACAATAATGGACTGGAAAATAATGCAAAAATCTGCAGACCTGGGAGACTGAAAATAACACTTTATAACCTTCCAAAAATTCTGAAAACACTTTATTTTGATCCACAAAAATTAGATTAATAGATGACAGCAATTTGCAGACCTGAAATGTCTTCTTTACAACAAGAATCAGTCAAAAAGTGGGTCGCTCCACCTTGAATAAACATTTGTGTAAATACAATGGATATCCCTGGATAGGAAATCCCCTAAATACTCAAGAGGGTTTTCGTCCCCTAGAGTAGATTCTAAGGGTTTTCGTCCTTAGAATTCTTCAAACAAAGCTCAAGGCTTGGCTGCAAATTCAGAAAAATATCAAATAAACATGGAATGAGTCCTAAGCAAGTCGACTTCTCCTTTTAAGGAAGAAGAGACCCAAAATGACCTTCCTCTCAACCAATCAGCTTCTTTCCCCTGTTTCACCTCTCTAGGCCAAGTCGCATTTTCCTTGGGAGGATAACTTTTGACCCGTGAACTTTTGCGTTTTTCTATTTTCTTGTTGCTCCCCTGAGCTGATCGCATTTTCCCATAGGGATAAACAATTTAACAAATGCTTTTCTCTTGTTTTCTCATTCTATGTTTATTAAGTTATTTAAATTGTGCTTACATATATTCTCTTTGCTACGGGCACTTTTCCCTTTGCTACGAGCACTTTATAATAATTAAAAATAACTTAAGTCACCCTTATGTTCCCCTTTGGCCGTCGGGTAGACAAAATAGGCCAAGGGTTTTGATTGGGAAGGGGATATTACAGTCCTCCCTTCCCAAAATTGCTTGCCCTCAAGCAATTCCAAATTTGTTTTGTCCAAGTGCCATGCACAAGAGACAAAACATGTTGAAATGTTCCACAAGCTCCGACCCTCGTACTGTTGGATGAGCTAAAACTTGCCACCACATATCATCAAGCTGCTCATATACTTGGGACAATGGTTCAACAAACTCCATATTGAAGACTCCACATTCTATCTTATCATGCATCTCATGATGGAAATAAACTGGAATAGGCAACAATAACTAAGACTCATTATCATTCACTTCATACCTTGGAGTACCCTCATTATTTGTCTTCAGGATGACTTGACTTTGCTACACCAAATTCTGCGTATTCTTGTCCATAATGGGTGGATGTCATCTTGATAATACCGCTGCAATAACAAAGATGAAGTACCTCTTACCACATAATCCGCATCCCGTGCAATCTTCTCCTCATGTATCTCCTCTTGTACTGAATCCCCTTCATTTGGAATTTGGGCTTTTACCACCAAACTCTCCTCATCAACTCGCAGATCTGAATTTTACTCCCATAGGGATGGACTCCGCGATTTTGTCTCCTTGCTCATCCTTGCCTTTTTCTAGAAATCTTTGTGAGAAATGAGCAAGTGAGGCAACGGATTCAACCCCTTGGGTCTCCAACAAAAGTTGCCACCATGTGTCTGCTACTCCAAACATATATCTAGAGATGAGCTCAAGGGCATCATCTTGACACATAGGATTATAGTAAAGGAATGTCTTAAATTCTTGCAACCAACATCTAGCTGATATTGCCTCAGTTCCATCAAAGAGAGGGACTTCGTACCACTTCATCCTTTCCTTTAACTGCATTCAGATCTGGTTTTCCTTTCTTTTCCTCACATGCCGAGAGAATACACTACTCGATACCACGGTAATGTCCCCAAATGGAACCCCTTTGACCCAAGCTGAATTTTAAGCAAAACCCACAACCCATTGCAAGTCTATCATATGCAAATCAGATTTTTATCAGGCAGACCTGCATTTTATCCTGAAAATGCGACTTGGAGGTTGGCATAAAACTCACCAACAACCCACAAAATTAGCGTTTCTCACTCCAAAATATTTTCAGAATTGATGAACCCAAATCAGCCTATATCAAGTACATAAGACCTTGCAAAAATCAGATTTACTAACTGCTGCGCTAATCTTCAGAAATGGCGACTAGGGTTGTAAAAGGAACCCATACAAATCAACAATCAAATGTATATATTATTATCCATTGTTGGAAAATAACTACAAATCTGTGTAAGCTCAATGGAATTCCTTGAGTAGAAATTTCTCACATGCTCTAAGAGGGTTTTCGTCCCCTATAGCAGATTCCAAGGGTTTTCATCCTTAGAATTCTTGAGACAAAGCTCAAGGCTTGGCTGCAAATTCAGAAAAATATCAAATAAAACATGGAATGCATCCTCAAATGAAGTCGACTTCTCCTTTTAAGGAAGAAGAGACCCAAAATGACCGTCCTCTCAACTAATCAACTTCTTTCCCCCCGTTTCACCTCTTTAGGCAAAGTCACATTTTCCTTGGGAGGATAACTTTTGACCCATGAACTTTTGCCTTTTTCTATTTTCTTATTGAAGCTGGTCACATTTTCCCATAGGGATAAACAATTTAATAAATGTTTTTCTCTTGTTTGCTCCTATGTTTATTAAGTTATTTAAATTATCATAAGTGCTTACATATATTCCCTTTGCTACATGTGCACTTTTCCCTTTATTACGGGCACTTTAAAATAAATAAAAATAACTTAAGTCACCCTTATGTTCCAAAATAGGCCAAGGGTCTTCGATTGGGAAGGGATATTACATCGTGGATCCATGGTTTGCCCAATAAAAGATTGTAATGTAAAGGAGCATCCAAGATGTGAAATGTATTAGGCATTGTTGTAGGTCCAAAGAATATGTCTAATGTGATTGTGCCCATTGTGTGTTGAGGAGTATTGTCAAAGCTCTTGGCAATAATGGTTGATCATTGAACATGCCTCATAGAGATGCCCATTTGTTGGAGTAAGGAGTGAGGACATATATTCATTGCGCAACCGCCATCAACTATGACCCTCCCGATTAAGAAATTTTGAATCCATAGTGTAGTAAGCAAGTGTTGATGTAGGTCCTTCCTATCTTTAGAGGGTAAATTAGTGTGGTCAAAGATGATAGCACCATTGGTTCATGCCTTATAGAAAGAGATAATAGGGTACAATGTATAAACTATGTGACAAAAGAAATCTCTAATGGCACCTAGGGTTTTGGATGGAAAGCCCATTGTAACCGTAGAAAGCATGAAAGATATGTAAACCCTAGAATAGGCACACCAAGGATGAAATCCCAAGGAAAAGTTGGAAGATCAAATTTAAGATATAGAAAAACCCTAGAAGAAAGAAATTTGAAACCCTAGAGGCTAGGAAGGTTGTGTAAGATCAATAAACGGGTTCATCAAATGATTACACCCAAATTAAAGATATTTGTTTTATTTTAATTTAATTAGGATTGAAATCTTAAGGACTAATTTGCAATCATATTAATATTTAATTACTCTTAACAATTCAGATTTGACAATACATTTAAAATGATATTAAGAAGTTGCATTCAATTAGGGCACATGCTAAATATAGTAAAACACAAGAAGATGAGTGTACTTAGCTTTTTTGCTGTCATTGGGTGATCTGGATTTGAAACTAGGTCAAATAGGCTATGATAGGGCTGAAGATGCTTCGTCTCTAAACGAAATGTTGAAACCCTCCTGACACTAGTGTCACATTAAGACATTAGAGTGAAACAATTTTGTCCAACTACACGCTAATGTCGGTGCCGTGCTACACTTTTGTGTCAATTTGAGTTGCTTTGTCTTTGTCTTTAATGTCTTCTTGCACTTTCACTTGTTCTAGAATACTTGCGCTTGCTCTTGCAATGATCAATTCCTAATTTTATATATACTAACACTCAAATAGATATTAGAGAACAAAAAGTTGCGTGGTTGAGTTGGACTGCCCTTGGTGGCCAAATCCCTTGTTGATTTTGACCAAAAACTGTACTACTTTGCCCCTAGTGCAGTTCTCCTAGTGTTCAAACTCCATGTAGTTCTCCTAGTGCTCATGTAAGTCTAAAGTGCCCTTCCCCAATGTTTGCCTTTGTGCCTCAACACAAACAACGAGCTCACTAAATATACTTCAATTGTACCTTTGTGAGTGTTGAATAGAGCATTTGTATATCAATATTTGTTAGAGTAAAACCCCCTTGAAGTGCTCTTGGGTGTGTAGCTACTTGATAGTGCTTGATTTAGCCTTGAGATGCTTTTGACTTGGTTTGGTCTGCTTTAACTAGGATTAGAGTGCTTTAGACTTGTATAGAGGCTGCTCCTAATGTTTGCTCTTGATTTAGGGAAGATTAGGGCAGCTTTGCTTAAGACTTGATAAGTATTTGCTAGAGGAGCTCTTGAGAATGCCAAGTGAATAAATGAGTGTGTCTAACTTGCTTTTATACCATTCCACGGGATGTGATTTTGCACTAAAATCAACTAGGAAGTGGAAATAAGATAAACATAAGAAAATATGACCGTTAGTTCACTACGGACAAAACAATTGAACAAGGACAAAACCATATGATGGTTCTATCCAACTTGGATGATAGTGTCTAGGGCGTAAAATGCTATAAGCAGAAATTGGGAAAAATTTAATAGGAGATATAGGATGTCTATGAGCAATGAGATCAGTCCTATAGGTATCTAAGCAATAGAGTAGGAGAATGGGATACTATTTTGTTCCTCTTTGGGATTTTGGGTTTTTCCCCAGAGTGCATGTATGAGTTTATACATCATCCCCTCCGTACACAACCCTTGATCCTTGATTCTTGCCCCACACATTGTGCACTATTCTATCCCACCTTGTTGCCATGGGTCTTGTTTTATGAACGGTTCATATAATGATGAATGTAAATCCTTCCCTTAGCCCATGACCCTCCTTTCCATACCCTCCACTCATAGAGATTATCAATGTCTTCTCCAATTAAGGAAATGTGAATTTCTTATGTCTAGAGGACTTGCTCTTTTTGCTTCCCTCCACCATTCCTATAAGATGTCTTGGCACACTCTCCTCCCAAGGAAAACCCTCACTTCGACATCAACCCCTAGGCATGGGTTTTCAATCCTAGCAACCTGAGCAGCCTGTTGTCATTTATTGTTTTGTACTGGTTTGTTTGCCAAAATAGTCGAGAGGCTAGTTAGAAGTTATGTACGTGTAAAGCAGCAGATTATGAGGGCATTTAGGACGAGTTCCTAAAATAGCCTCTCCATAGGAAAAGCTTTTAATGAGGTTGTTTGCTTGGGTTTTCCTCATTCTTGGTCCCAACACATAATCCATCTCTTGTATAAGTCCAAGGATAACTCCAACCCTAAGCAACTAGAGTCCACCATTATGATTGGGCGTGTGTTTGCCAAAGTTTATACCACGATGTTAGACATGCAAATTTTAGAGTTGGGGCAGACTGACTTTAGAAGAGAACACCAGACTATTGACCACATCTTTACACTGTGGGCTATCATTGAAGATGCTCATCATTGATCTTTTAAAGTATTTAGTTGTTTTGTAGAATTCAAGGTCTTTCACTTGGTTTCAAGACATCTACTTTTCTAAATGTTGCGTGATGTAGGCATTCTTGATTGTCTCATTACCGCAACATGGAGGCTTTATGAGATAGTTGTCAAGAAGTTTTGAACTTTTTGCTATCTTTCTAGCTTTGTGAAGTGTACCATTGGGGGTGAAAAGTAGGATGCCCTCTCTCACCGATCCTCTTCAACATTTACATTGATGAACAAGAGGATTTTCTTTGAGATCATACTTATGAAGATGATGGCTGCATTTTACATGATGTGTTGATAACATACTTCTTTTTCTAGTGACATTGTTCTCCTCTCTACCCATGATATACGAGAGATAACTTGATATCCTTGCTTTTTTCGGTTGCATCGTTCGTTGGTGGTCAACCTTAGCAAAACTAAGGTCATGATATTCAACACCTAATGTTCTCTTCCCCAATTCTAGTTCCTCTACAAAGGGGAACCTTTAGAGTTCACATGGGTTTACACTTACTTGGGGTTCCAATTTTTCAAACCATCTTTTAGGATGAATCCTACCTCGTGGTCATGCTTTGCAAAGGAAAATGCCTCCTTTCTATCTTTCAAGTACCAATATTTTCAGATCTACTTCAAGATATCCCTTTGAAGATGCACCTATTCGATACAGTCTTCAAGCCTATTGAAGATGCACCTTTCGATATGGGTTTGGTGTTTGGGGACCTAGTATAGGGTCCGCTGATTGGGCTTGTATTGAGAGGGTCTAGACTCATGATTCAACATATGATCCGTTGCAAATGGACTATTCCTTAATGCATTGTCCACGTCGAGTTTTTTGCCCAACCTTTGCACCTTGAGATTGTCACGAAGCTTACTTTTTACATTCACAGACTCAAAACCATGGGGGATTTGGCTTCATGCATCCTATGCTCATTAGAGAGAATTGCTTCACCGAGCCCAATAGACATTGATGTTATGAGACTAGTTTGCTCCCAATCTATTGGTATCTCCATTCATAAGTTACCTCCTTTCAGGTGCTCTTTGAATGTCCCTCATTGACTTCTTCCCCTTAAAGGAGGTTATCATTAGAGTTGTAGAGAGGATATCTATAGGCAATACATTTAGGTCACATGGACTTCTCCTCAACCGCGTAGCCCTAAACTTGCCTTTTATGCTAAGCATTTCTTGTGGGTGGTGGATGATGTCATTTGCTGCCACGACGATCTCCCACGTCATTGGTCTCATGACGTGAGGTTTCCTCTTTGTCAATTGAGGGTGTGCTCACACTAGTTGTGGGTTGAGACTAATCATCATATTCCATGTGGGGACTGGATCTGTTGTTTTTACTCCCTCCAAGAGGTAGAGACTAGCATTTCATTTTTAGATGCCTTATTTATTATGAGATCTGGGGGGTACCGTTGTCTTCATAAAGACTCGATAACTCTCTACCCACTTTCTTTTGGTACATATTTGAACGATGCCTGCCCCTTTTTCTTTGGGAGGTTGACGCCTTGAGTCCCTATAGGGAACACCTAGTCCGATCACCACATTCTTTCATACCATCATGGAAGTTAGTGGCATTAAGTGCTCTTTGGATATTGTTGCGTCACACACAAAGGCATAGGTTAGTGAGGTGACACTCATCTATGCACAACACTACTGCTAAAATGCTTCAACACAATAGCTCTCCGTGATGGGAATTTTCCCTTGCTTAATGTCATTGGTCCATACCTTGGTGTTGTGGATATGCTTGCTCGCAGTGCCTTCTTGAGCCGCAGGACAAGCACACATTACGAGTTTCTTCACTGTCACGGGAGATTATTTGACCTTTGATGTTAGGAGGTATTCAAGGGGGAGTTCCTTAGGATTACTCAACCTAGCCTCCACAACCCTAGACACTCCCGACAAGCTTTATCAGATTGTACGTTGGCCTTTTTCACAATGATAGAATTATATGGAGGATTCCTCTATCTCGGGACACAATTAGAGATGTTTGATGGGACTACCATCTAATCTTTCCAAGTTGCATCAGTCCATGTTCTTTGGGGTTTTCGCTCCTCCCACATGGTTATTGGTACCCTAATCACATGGGTTGGGGGCTTTTCTACGTTGGCTTTACCCCTCGTTTATTTTTATTGCTTTTGTTCTTATTCCTTTATTTAGTTAGTCACTGATCCTAGGGTTTTTTACCCTAGCATTTTCTATTGTAATTGGATGTATTCTCGAGTCCCATGGACCCGCTTTTGGTTATTTGTGGACATTAGTATAATTTCTATTGCCCTGCTCCCCACCCTGCCTGTTAACAAAAACTGCATAGTTACATCATTCCTTCCCATCCAAAAATAATGTGGTGATGGCTCTATGGACTGGCATGAGACCCTTGGACTGACTTGCTATCACCTTTCCATTTGCCATGAGATAAATAAATAGAAAATCATAATTTCCATCCTGACAAAAACCATGAGAAAGAACCAAAAATTGACAGGATAAACAACCAGCCACGTATACCAGCCTGTAATAGCAATACATCAATACTTACCATAGCTTAATAAATACATGGCTAAAAGAACTACTTGAAACATTTATCCTAACTGCCACATAACTATATGAACCCAGAACTGCATAATTAGTGCCTGCTTTTGAAAGCATTTTCAAAACTGCAAAACGAACTCCAAATTTCAAGCCACCACCGCTGCTTGGGATGAGCCTGCAGCTTGGTCATTGTTGTCATCTCTTTGTGGGAAATTGAGAGGTTTCAGGCTGCTCGAATATCTATCGCTGCATTTTCTAGTTGCAGCCTAACCAAACCATCTGCAATATCCATACTGGATTCCAAGGTTTCTTGAGTGATAGACAAAGTTATGTATTGAGTAGAAACATTGAACATCAATCCCTAATAGTAGAATGCAGAAGGTAAGAAGAGACACTAATTACTAGTTTGATCATCATTATCATCATTGAGTGAGAACTTGCAAGGTAGAAGCAGCCTACCTAACCATCTACAATATTCAACTGACCTTCCAAGTTTCTTGAGATGTAGACAAAGCTGTGTATTGAAGAGTAATGTCGAAATTGAATTTCTTAGTAACAGAATTCAGAAGAGCTATTGATCCCAACCATCACTTCAGTATTTACAGTCTTTGCCAAAGAACAAACAGTTTACCTTGTGTGAGTGTTGCTAGCGTCATATAAGATTTTGTCCATTGCGGCAGCTGTTTTTGACTTTAATTTGTAGAACATAAAAGAATAACAAATTTATTACACATGGTAGTGTTTGAATCAATTGCTCGGTACAGGGAGGACCTTTGACATCAGTCCCCTTACCCCGACATGAATCAATTTTTAAGGTGACAAAGGATCCAACAGTTGTCGGCTAAAGCACAACTGTCAACTACTATCAAACTTAACTAAAGAATCATTAAGATACTACCTAAAGCCGACAAGAGAATAATAACATAACAAATCTGGCTACAAAGAACTGCTTTCATTAAATACAACCAACCGTTTACAAACTGCTCATCTGTTTTCAGACCACTTTGATTTTGACAGTCTAATCAATTATTTAACATTGGAAGATCTGCTATACATAATGCATCTTGAATATCTCTGCCCTTCCTCTAAGCCAAATATTCGTTGTAGCTCCAATTGCGTGCCATCTGGAACCTTGAGTCAATTGTCCTTTATACTTCTTCACACACTTCTCGAGCATCTGTGTTCTCCAATTAACTGAATTTGAATTTATGCTTTCTTCACTGCTCTATCCTTAAAAATAAAGGATATAATTCTACCGCATTGAAAATATTTGAAATATCTACACCCTCTGACAACTCAATCTCATATGCATCGGATACAAATTTCCTCAGCACTTTGCACAGTCACAGTCCTATCTTCTTCCACTTCAACTTATCATATGAAACTTTCAGAAGCCTTTCTTTAATCAAATGTGCTAAAGACAATGTCTCCAACTTGAAATTCAACTTGTCTTCTTTTCATATCCGCACATTGTTTATACTGTGTTACTTTTTTACAATTGCTTGTGCACTTGTTTGTGTAACTGTACACCATACATATACTCTGCAAAATCTTCAACTTTTGCACTCTTTGCTTGCTCACTACTTTTGCTTTGTAATCTCGCAACTCCTCTTGGACTACTACCATACACAATCTAGAATGGTTTTTTCCTTGTACTTCTAGTCACTAAATTGTTCTATGCAAATTATGCTTTTGCAAATACTAAATCCCATGACTGTAGCTCATATCCAACTAAAAATCATAGAAGATTACCCAACCTTCTACTTACAACATCTATATTTCCATTTATTTGTGGATGATATGTTGAGCTGAAATGTAACCTTTGTATCCAACTTCTTTCATAAGGCCCTCCAGAAATGTCCACCAAACTTTACATCCCTATTGGAAACTGTGTTAAGTGATGAACCACATAGTCTTATTACAATTTCCCTAAAAAATAAGTTTGCAATGTGTGTTGCGTCACTTTTCTTCTTACATGCTATAAAGTATGTCATCTTGGAAAATCTATCCACAACAACAAAAATGGAATCATAACCTTTTTGTGTATATACGCAATTGTAAAACAAAATCCATACTAATGTCTTTTGGCTTTTTTTGGATTAGCCAATGGTTTATACAACCTTGCATTTTGACTTCTCTCTTTTGCCAATCGACAAACTCTACGTTCTTGCACAAACTTGCGCATGTGTACTCATCTCAGGCCAAAAGTAATTTTCAACCAACTATTCACAAGCCTTGTCATAACCAAAATGACCTATTAGAGCTCCACTGTGCTTTTCTTTAACCAAATTTTCACGCTTTGATCCTCTCGGGATGCATAACTATTTTTAAACAACAATCTTTCTTGAGTGAAATAATTCAACTAAGGTATTTTGTTTACACTAACTTGTTTTGCACATACATGACATCCCCTTGGCATTTCCACCATTCCAAAAAGAAGGGAACCATCCCTAGGATGTCTAGAAAAGATAGGGGGCGTCCAGGACTTATGGGGATAAACATCCCCGAGACGGTCAAGGGACGTCCTAACACCACAACAAAGTTTTTCTTTAAAAAAACTTTTTTTTTTTACTTTTCTTATGGAAAGTAATAATAATATAAAACAAACATAATAACATAACCCTAACCCTAAAAGTGACATTCTAAGTTATAAAATGACTCTATAGCCTCATTCCATACGGTGTAAATTTTAGTGGCGATTCTTCGTTAATTCACGAATATTTGGGTTTTTGAAATTTGAATTTGGCTAATTTTGAGGTGTTACGTCATTTGCTATTTCGCCTAAATTTTCTAGGTGTAAGTTAATTTAAAAAAAAAAAAAACATCCATACTTAATATTGATCAAATTATAAAGTACAAATTACAATGCCAAGCAATTATACTCATACTGGATGAGATATCTTTTGATTTCCAAGTACAAATAAAAGAGAAGAGAGCATATCTGTGATTTATCCATCATGTGATTTCAAAGAGAGGATCCGCTCTATTTGTTTCCATTTCTCCTGAGGCCATATCAAGGGTATAGGACCAAAATTTAGCAGATTAGAATGGTCTAAAGCCCAGTTGGCCAATCCATCAACTATCTTGTTCTGCTCCCTAGGAACATGAGAGTATCGATTGTTCTGTTGTGCCTGCAATGTGTTTTATCGATCCCGAATTACAGCGCAATAAGCCAATTATTAGATGGATGTTGCTTTGGGGCTTGAAGAAGGTTAATAATAACCTTGGAGTCCGATTCTACTATGATACTAGGACATCCCAATTTAGTAGCTTCCAAGAGAGCACGTTGACAACCATAATTTCAGCCACATTGTTAGTGTAATGTCCTAATTGATATGCAAGTTAATTATTTGGGTTGATTCACCTAGTATTTACAATAATAGCCAAATTTTTATATTCAAATCGCCTTTACCGCGTGCACAAAAGAGAAATTTGCTACCGACCGACATCATTATGCTACCGGGTTGGTAGCCGTAGCATAATGTTATTGGCTGGTATCATTATGCTATCGGCCGACAACATTTCCTTTTCAATTTGTGGCATTCGCCAAGATTTTGAAAGTCATTTTTAGAAATTTGCCAAGTAATATCTATGGTTTTTTTCGGGAGGGGGTGGGGTCTTAAAATTTACCTTGATTCCATATCACATTCAATATTCACACTTGAGCAAAGTGAGGAAAGAGAAGAAGAGGAGAGTAAGAGGAAGAAAAAGGGTAAAAGCAAGCAAGAGATATTTACTATCTTATTTGCTTATGATGCTTGATAATAGTCTCTAGTTTTTAAAATTTAGCTTCTATTTGCATTTTTAAGGGTTATTTGTAAATGTTTGCATCTACATTCACAATGTAATCATGTTTAAACTTTAAACTTAATAGTTTGTAGGTTTGGCTAGGTTTAACTTTACCATGATAGTATGATACACATTCTTAGAAACAATAACATTTGAAATACAAGAACTTTGATACACATGCATGTAGAATCTAGATACAAAAATGAAAAACTTAATGCTCCTATGGCTATATTTGATATTTCCGTTTTATGTTTTTGTTTTTAAATTTTTTTGCATATAGTTATGGGCCTAATAGCCTATGGTTGTTTTTAATTTTTTTAATCATTGTGATTGCAATTTGCATGTAGTTATAACTTACGGCTGTTTTTATTCATTGCACAATGCATATGGTTATGAATGTTTTACTTTTTCTTAATCATTGCATATACTATATAGTTATTGTTTTTTTATTCATTGCATAATACATATAGTTATGGCTGTTTTGCTTGTTTATAAATTAAAATTATAATCATTGCCTATAGTTATTGTTTTTTTAATTCATTGCATATAGTTATGGTTGTTTTAATTCATTTCATCCCAACAATCATCACCATGAGTTTTCTTCTAAATATTGTGAATCAAAGGACGAGAGGGTTGAACTTGAGATAGGTGGAAGTGTTGGTGATGACATAATTGGGGGAGGTGGAGAAATGAGACAAAATGTAGTGCCAATGGCAACTGGTAGTGTTACCAATTGCCCCTCTCAAATGTTGTCCAACTTTGCCATTGGACCATTTGATAAGAAGAAGCCATTGCAACAATTTGCTCAGATACTTGAGAACCCCAAGTCTAGAGGGGGATAAACTATAGAAGTGTAACATCCGTGCACTAACTTGACATGACAACATCACGGGTTCAATGCACACTTGTTTCACCTTATAGGATGGGGTTGGTCTTTGTAAGGCTCTTTCACTAGATTAGAGAACAGAGATGGTGAGCCTTTTTAATGGAAATACCACAAACAACGTTCCAAGTTCGTGGTACTAGCAGTGGGGCTAACACTCCTTTGAGCTCTCTTAGGACTGACAAGAATACTTTGGCTAGTTCTAGTTTTGGAATGATAAAAGTGGAAACCAAAGAGAAGAAAAAGGTCATGGGGGCAATCCTCAATCCAATTGTAGACATGTTTGATTCAAAGGCAAGGGAAGAGGAAAATGATATTATCGGGAAATGTTTTTATGTTGTTGGGATCTTGTTTCATGTCGCTCGCTCTCCTTGTTACAAGGTGGCTATGGCCAAGGTAGCAAAAACATGTGCAAGTTATGTGCCTCCTAGAGACACCAAATTGAGGAAAACAATCTTGGATAGAAACTATTCCAAAGTTAATTTGTTGAGGAGATGAAGGTCACATGGATGCCATTATCATGGATGGGTGGATGGATATTAAACACCATACACTCATCAATATGACGGGCTACAACCTGCCGTTTTTAGAGATTACCACAACAATGAAAAATTGTTTATGTTTTCCTTATATTACTGTTGAATGGCCATACCACATCTACATATATTGTTGCTCTCTAATGGAGCACATACATCCCTCTATGGGGCTCTACAAATGTTGATGCCTTTTAAGGGCTAAACCAATCCTCCTTCACTCTCATTCACTCTCCTTTCTTTCGGCTCTGATGGCCAATCCCGACCTCTTCTCAGCCCCTCTGGCCTGCAACTCGGCCCTCGGCCCTTGGTCGGCAAATGCGACCTTACTAACCCCTTGATATAACAACTCGCTCCTACCACTGCGGTCAACAACCTTTAACTTAACAGCTCCCTTGCTTCTCTCTCCTCTATGTTGGCTCTCCAAATTCCCGCTCAAACATAAATTTGAATCCGGTAGCTCTATTTCCCTTATCCACGCAATTTTCCTCTACCCAATCGCCTTGTGCCACGTCATCCAATGGTTGGTTTTTTCTTATCATCATCCATCATCTTCACATCATCCACATGACCATCCGGGCTCGTCATTTGTCCTTCTCCTACCAACCGTCGCGCCGCGTCCTTATCTTCTTGGGCCTCATTCCATGCCTTCTTCTTCGCATCTCCCGCACTCTTCCTTGCGCTCCTTTGCACTTGGTTGCCACCGCATAACTATTTCTTGCGTGCCTTTCCTTTCCACATATTTTCCTCTCTTTCTCCTTCTCTGTACGCTCTCCATATTCTCGCACTCATGCTTTCTTACGCACCTTCGTCTTTCTATCTCGTGGCAACTATCCTTCCACGTGTCCTCGCGCTTCTTCATACTTTGTCGCCACTGCGGACAATTCCTTCTTCGCGCGTCATCCTTCCGCAACATTTCCTTCGCGTTGCTCCTCCCTTTGTTGCCTTTAGGGAAACCCTTGCATCCTTTTGCAATGTCCCCATACCGTCATCGCACCTTCCTTGGCATGTTCCTTTGGCCTTTTCCATGTCTTATGCACCCATTCTTGTGTGCCACCTTTCGCCTTATGCGAAATTCCTCCTCGCATGCCTCTAGACTTTGTGACTCCCAACCACTTCTCTCTTCATCCTTGTCGCTTCCTCCGACGATCCTCATTTATGTTGGCCTTCTTCTCGCGGCCTCTTCTTTTTTCGACTAGTTGCCTCACGGTCGGTGATCTACCAGCCTTCCTTATGTTCTTCCATTGTCACTCTCCGACCATGCCTCTCTCTCTCTCTCTCTCTCTCTGGCAGCTCTTCATCTTGCCATGCATCTCCACCTTCTTTCTCCCAACTAGTTGCCTCATAGGTCAATGTTCTACCGGTCTTGATCCTTCATCCCGTCGCGCATCTCTTCCATGATCTCGCTTTTCCTTGCCTCTTGTGACTTCTCATAAACCTCTCGTCATGCATGCTTTACTTCCTTTCTTTTCGAGATATACCTAGATCTCGTCTTATATTCCGCTCTTCGTTTACACTTTGTTCCTCACACAACTTTGTAGTTCTCTCCTTGTTGCTTTCCTCGAATTGCCTTTGAGACAACTCCTTTCGCACCATTCTCCGTTGCCCTCCTCCTTGCACACTCTCTCGCACGCTTTACTTCCTTGAGACCCTTCACTAGCCTCTACTTCTCTCTTGGTGCACCTTGTTTCATGTGTACTCTAAGTAGAACCCTTCTCATGTGGCTGCTCCGCCTAGCTATCCTCCCGACAACACCCTACTCCAATTGTTGCACGCAGCTTCTTGCGCCACTCCTTTCTTTTCTCCCACACGCATTTCTAATTTTTGCATGCATCTTCCTTCTCCAGTGCAGGTTTTGTCTAAGTCCTAGGATGCCCCTACATCACAATATCATTCTCTTGTAAAGATGGACCGTATTTCTTGAGAGTAACTGATTGTTTCGGGAAGCGGAAAGACATTGATTTCCAATTTCTGATTTTGAAGGATTTCATTGAGTGTTTTTGGTATACTGATTTAAACGAAAAATCTCTCAATTAATTCATTCTCGATTGATCTTATTCTCATGTAAAGTTACAAATAAATAGGATATTAGAATCCTATTACAAGTAGGTGGTTCTTTACAAGAAACTCAACCATCGTAAAACTCACGTATAAAATTATTATAATAACAAACTATATATTATTGCTTCATAACAATAATATATTATTAACTAACTATACATTGTAAGTAATATTTACTCTATGGTAAATACCCAATACCCATGTGAACACTAGATTTCCTAACATTCCCCCCTTAGTGTAAATATGGTAGAAAAACATTCAAAGTCTCAATTGCGGTATGCTTACCCCTGTGGCATGTCCAACTATGTGACTCATGACCTTGATACAAAAGAAAGGCAACATATCCGACATTTTAAACAAATTTACCACAAACCTTGACGTGAACAACATATCGAGAACAAATGAGTTGTGCAGGTGCTCAACCTTGGGCTTGTCACTTGAAACCGTAATCCAATTGGTGCATAAAATTTATACTTTCAATTGTATTCACCACAAGATTTGTTAGATGGAAGATGAGATAATGATGTCAAAGTAGCATTCTAAGATGAGGTAACAATACTAAAATAAGGCGATGTAAATGTACTACAAATTGCTCCACATTGTGAGCTTTGGAATAATTCATTGATGCGTGCAAGTAAATCATGGTGCTCAAAATCAAAGATGAATATACGGGAGAAGAGATTTGTGAGTAGGACATGTATGCACAGAGCAGGCCCGAGATTCAAGTGACCTAAATTCAAATACATCTACGCCAAAAAGGATCTGCACTTCCAAATCCTTCACGTCTTTGTTGCGCCTAGTCTAGCAAACGATTTTGGACAATAGCAATAAAATACGACTCCAAGTATGGATTTTAAATTTCAATGCAACACAAAACTCTCAACAGATGCGTTTGGAGTAGGCGAAGTAGATCTGAATGTAATTATGTTCTTCTATCTCTGGAACATGAGCAATAATATAACAACTTGTACACTATCATATACTCATTGTAACATCTCCATTAGAAATTTACACCTTTAAATTCAGGGTGGATATATAAACTACAAACATGCCCCTTTTAATATTATTTCTCCATCTCAAGGAAACATACCAGCTATGATACCAAATGTTTTGGTATACAAATTCACACAAAAATCACTCAATTAATTCAATTTGATTGATCTTATTCTCATGTAGAGTTACAAATAAATAGGATATTAGAATCCTATTACAAGTAGGTGGTTCTAACAAACTCAACCATCCTAAAACTCATGTATAACAATATTGTAATAACGAACTATATAATATTGTTTCATAACATTAACATATTATTAACTAACTATACACCGTAAGTAATATTTACTCTACGGTAAATGCCCAATACCCATGTGAACACTAGATTTCCTAGCATTGAGAAGCTTGGACCTTCAAATGTTGTATAGGTCATCATAGATGCAACTTATGTGTGCAGAGTAGCAGGCAAGCTAGTGGAGCATGCCTACAATCATATTTATTGGACCCCGTGTTGTATGCATGCCATGAACAATGCACTGAAAGACATAGGGAAGATTCAATGGGTCAGCAAGATAGTGAATGAGGCCGGGACGTGCAAAAGTTCATATGTAATCACCACACATCATTGGCACTCTTTGAAGCTTTTTAAAGAAGGAATTCCTCAAACCAATTGACACCCGCTTTGCATCCTATTTTATTTTGTTGGATAGGATGCTTGAGTTACAGGAGCCCCTACAAGTTATGATTATGACACGGATTGGACTAGGTGGCGTGAGTCCAAGACAATGCAAGAGAATTGAGTGAAATACATCACATCAATTATAACTCCAGTTTTTAGCATCACCAAATATGGGAATTTTAACAATCCAATCTTGGTGAGATATATGAGTGCATTGACAACATGCTTGGGAAAACAAAGGCAGCTATTCAGGTGAGGGCCCCACTTTGAAGTTCTACCATGAACATATTCAACCCATCATTCAACATAGATGGGAGAAGTTGAACACCCCACTTCATATGGCTACATATGCACTAAATCCCAAATGGTATGTGGAGAGGCCAGGTAGAGTTATCCCTTTGGATGACGATGAGGTGAAGAAGGGCCTTATGAAGGCCTCAACAAAACGTATAGTCCACAGGAGGCTTCACAAATCAGGTTGGAGTGGCTCAATTTCACTGAACTTGATGGGTACAAAACTTCAACAAAGATGGACAAGGCAACATTGGCACATGACAAGTCGGTGAGTTGGTGGTGATGTTATGGGCGTTAGTAGCGCCCACCCATGTGGGACCCAAACACAAGACCAAATAAAGCAGGATATTTTTTTAACATTCATTTTGCTTGATACAACTATGCGACACCAAGAAGACTCACAAGAGAGTGCACAACACCACATGTAACATTTACACCAACATGAAGAGCATGCAATATCATGACGACAATAGATGCAACCAACATCACACTTAGGTATAAGAACAAGTATGAAGCCACGACCCAATCCACAACATGCACTTCACGACTAGATATATTCCACACTATCACATTTTCAGGTTTAACTCTTTATTGTAATCATATTTCATTATTAACCTTTAAGGTTCGAAGGGCACTTGACATGAATATATATATATATATATATATATATATATATATATATATATATATATATATATATATTCTTCTTTCTCAAGATTGCATTTCCTTTTATATCGTTTAACAAAACTTAAGATGGTCCCGTCTTAACTGCTACTTAAAACTCCCTTATATACCTATAGGTCTTGAATCATTTATCATGTAAGCATATATTCTTATTCACAAGGATACACATTATTTATTCCATTTCAGATTTATCTTATACAAGTACACTTAATTGGGTTCTTTTCTCTATTACTATCATTTTCCATAATTTAAAAATTCAGATTGAAGCTTTTTAGTGCACTGCGAGAGTCTCCTAGCTCTCGGTATCCAACTAGAGTTTTCTGTTTCACCTAAAATCACATTTGCCTGACATTTAGTCGCTATGGTTTAATAATCGATTAGTGTCGTTTCCAAAATAGTTATGTGCCATAAATTTTGTTTTCTAGACAAGAGATTAAGATGCTCGAATACTCGAACTCTTGTAGAGTAATTTATAAGAACTTTCAATAACAAAGAAGGCCTAACTAAGTAAAAGGTAATTCTAAGTTTCACTTGTGCGTCCGTTTTATATCACTCAGATGTAAGAGTTAGGATTTTAATAAAGGTACTAAGTGAGGTACCCCCTCACTTTGTGGTCTGCCAAAGTATACTTGATCACATTTCAATAATAAACATTACCTTCCTTATTACTCTTAAGATCCCATACACGTACAAAGATTGGTCCTTCCCGTAGGAGACTTAGCATAAAAAGGAAACCATCAATAAAAACATTGATACACAATACATCACTCATGTCACAAAGGGGTATTGCACCCTTAACTACAATAACAAGCATACTTCCACGAACATAAGAAATCCTTTTTGACACACATGCCTAAAAAGTACTACTAAGCCTCAAGGAACACATGAGAAGATTTGTTTCAAGGCATATCTCGAGAGGAGAGAGGTGGTTTCTAACACTAAGACGCCTATTAGCAATACAATCCTTTTGAGAACCATATAGAGATTGAAACTTCTCTTAAACCCGACAAGGAGGACGACACAAATAACCCAATGCTCAAGGGTAACCTTCTTAAGGGTTGATAGATTGGGATCAATTGGGTAACGTTTAAAATAATAACCTCCTAAAAGTGGTCAACCATAACCATTCTTAAATAAGGTAGTTTCATTACTTTTGAGTGTTTCAAGCATTTTAGTAACACACGCAAGAATACAAAATCACTTCATTCACATAGGAGCACAATTATAACATTTTCATTTCATTTCTAGTTAAAATGTACATCCACACCATTAACAAGATATATACCTATAATCAAAATCACCCTTAAAATAGAATGTCCATTTTCCCAAGATACCAATACACTACAAGATCTCACTCATCACAACATAATCCATAATTAACATTCATGATTATAACATAGTACTGATACATCTATTTAACATTACATGTATATTTCTATGATAATCCATATTACAAAAACACACCAGCAACGCTACCATTTGCTTTTTGTTTGTCCCGCGTACCTGCAACCACCGCATGGTCAACACAACACTGGCATGGCATCAAACTACAATCATGCACAATTTACAATTTTCACAGTTTTCTAACACTATTGAAACTATATTTAACACACTTCAAAGGAGAGTAAGAGATGCAATGCCATTTCATTTCGTTTCCAAAGCCAATGAGAGAGATAGAGAGAGGAGAGAGAAAACACCGTTTTTCCACAATCAATTTCTTAACAAGCAAACGTCAAAAGAGAGTTTCCTACAATCATGTATTTGTGTTTACAAGGTTTCTTTATCGTTATTTTGCTTGGATAAGTTCATATGACAATTTTCACCAATTAGTCGCAAGTTTCCAAAAACGTCAAATTTAGACAAGTTGCTCAAAAACCAAGTATTCAAAACCATCTTCAGACTCAAACACACAAGGAAACAACTTCCTACCTATTCCCCTATATATAGGGAAACACTTAGAGTTGATGAAACCCCAAGCTGGCAACTAGGATTAAAATGACACTCGACTTTCTGAAGCTACCGACCGTAAATGCACTCAAGCAGCCTTGTCGCCCAATGACCGGAGGCCTACAAAACCTATTAGGAAAACTAGTTTGCGGTACATTTTTCTCCAATCTGATGGTTTATAACTATAGTCTCAAAGAAATATTAGAGGTATGCGAAAGCCAAAATCCATTTCGACACCCAGGGCCAAAACGGCGGGTCAAAACCAAACTGCATTTTTCGCTTTCAATAGTTTAAAGTTGCAAACTAGCCCGCTGGGCTCCTAAACACATTATGAAACAAGGTTAAACAAACATCCGAGGAACAACCCAGGGTTCGGTTGAACACTCCTCATGACAAGGTACGTGGCCAAAGTTTGATTTTCTCATTTCGGGTTTTGTAGGGATGTTTTGCGTCTCATTGAAAAACATGATTTATTAAGATCAAACAAGGTCATCAAGAAGTGGTTTTCACTAAGTTTCGTGTTTAACTTGCCAACCGCGAACCTTAAAAATAATGCAAGGATAGAGTAAGATGACCATGCACGATAATCAAATCAGCGAGGTACAAGGATCAATTGTAATCGAGTTGGCCGTCCGAACGCCTAGCTTTTATCAATAGCTCAAGTGCCATACTATATGTAGTTCACAAAGCCAACGGAATCGGAAAAGAAGTCATACTCCGTTTTCCTACTCTCTATCTTTTATTTCGAGTAGTTGGTGTATCGATTAAGACATCAAAGTGCCTTTCTTGTCATCCCACGTATGCCTTTGCAAGTTTTTCCTCTTCACTCTTCCTCTATGTGAAACCCTTTGTTTGTTCTTTTTTAGCCATTTATCAATGGGAGATTAGAGAAGCGTATAAGCACATATAAGGGAACAAAAGGGGCTTTGTTGGCAAGGCTTTTGAAACTTTCAAATAGATGCAAAATGTGGGTGCTTAGAAAAGACCATGGAATGGTAAATTTTAAAGGGGGAGTGCCTCGACCAAACTTGGGCTAGTGGGTTGTGATCATTGTGGAGAATGCTCAAATCGTTTTGTGGAACGGGTATAGAAGCTTTCAAGCAAATGCAAAATGGTGGAATTGTGGATGCATGCAAACCACTTGACGAAATGCCTATTTGAGATGCAGAACCAAATCCCACAATTTCGACCAGCTTCGTTCCTCTAGGCATGGTCTCCTTACCTTCATCTTTTATAATTTTCGTATCTTTGGTTCTTCATTTACAATATAATAGAAATATTAAACCCTTAGATAATTATACATTTGAATATTTTAACCAAAATTTCATTGCAAAACAAGAAACTCCACCCTATGATTTACATAACCGATTTACACTTTGACCATCAATCGTGGTTTCTACCACAACCTTATACGTTGCTAACCCGGGTATCAAAATTAGGTGCTCGTGCCACTAAGTCTGGTGAGAGTTTAGATGAGTCGTCAACTAAAACAACCATTTTGTCTACCTTGCAAAGTTAGAAAAACGCAATATTCAAATACCCGCAAAACAACCTTCTGAAACCCGAAAAGAGATGTTAAGTTTCGTTTGTGTCCCTTCTATGTGGGGAGTCGCATCAAGTCTTAGATTGACCCCGATTGACCGTTTGTGCTCTCGTCACCGCCCTCTAGGAGCCCATGTTACCCCATTTTACAATTTTAGGGAGTTGTTAAAAGTGAGAAGTTGGTTTTCGTTTCGGCTCACCGTTTGGACCCTGAGCGAAGGATCATTTTTCCGTTTTCACAAACCTCTAATATTTCTACTATACAATTGTCTGTAACCTTCAATTTGGGGAAAAACACATTTCTAGCTAGTTTGATAAAGGGGTTTTGTAGGCCTCCGGTCGTTGTTTGACTAGGTCAAGCTAGACCAATTATGACCGGTGGCTCCGAAAACCAATTGCCGTTTGTAACCTGTTTGTCAGTTCTCTGTTCCGTCGACTACGGTGAATTCTCCATATATAGGAGATCGTGTAAGAATTTTTCCATGGAGCATTCATCCATCGAAATTCAGTTTTGGACGTGGTTTCTTAGTCCTTGAGCTAAAATTGGTTATTTTTGCAAATGACCCAATTAGGACCTGATGGCCCCGAAAAACTAGCCGCCATTTGCAAACCGTTCGCGATTTTGAATTCGTCGGTTTATGAATTCTTGGTATATAAGACATAGGAATTTGCCCATTGTGCATTTGCTTATCGAAAGGCGCTGAACACACTTACATAGCCTCCGAGTCAATATTGGACATTTTGCAACTAGTAGGAAAATGTAAAAGGAGACCGTAGGACCCCAATCAAGTTAGCAAATGCAGTCGTGAAAACCTTTTGGCACTTATAAATAATTGTATGAAACTCTATCTTGTGGCTTATTGTGTGAAATTTGACTTTTGGAAAATAGTGTTTCTCTCTCCTCTCTCTCTTCTCTATCTCATTCTCTCTCCTCCTGTAGTTGAAAAAGAAATGCAATGAAATGATTATAAATATTTCTAACCCTCTCTAGTTGCATGTGAATTATTCTGATTATGCAAATGAAAAACTAATAACGTTAATTATGCTAGATTTAGGTGGGTGCCATGTCAGCATTTTACTAACAATGCGGTGGTTGCAGAGTACCGAGAGTTGGAGTAAGTAAAGTGTCACTAAAAATATCATTTTTGCATGCGATTTGAAACAATGAAACTATAGAGGTTAAACCAACATTTTGTATTGTATTGAGAGGTTATTATTGAATTTTGTAATATTTATGAGATGCTAGTGTTTAGGGTGTTTGGGGAAATGTGCATCTAAACATGGGTGTTATTTTGATTCCAAATTTTGTATTGTAAAAGTTGGATATATATGTTAAATGAAATTGAATTTGACATCTTACAGTGCATTTTAGTGTGAAATTGATTATTAAATCTCTGGTGTGTTGCTTTATTTAACTTGAAAATGTAGAAAAGAAATATAAACAAAACAATCAACCCTAGTATAAAACTCGTGCATAACTACCCTTCCTGTGTGATTATTTTTAGCATAGAAAACTAAAACCTTAGGATGAACTTAAATCTTTACACTCAATGGCACCTTCTAGCTTAAGTAAATAAGAGCCCAAGTTTGAGTTTATCGTCATAGCTTGTATGCTTAACAACATTGACATTAACTTGATAGTTAGGAACGACATGGTTAAACTTTGTCTTAAATATGTGGTTCCCTCCTAAGATTGGTAGTCGTGTGTGTGTAGTAAGGAGAATGTATTCTCTTAAGGTAGTACTCCATGGGAAACCAACTTTAAATATAATATAAAACCCTCTTGGCCCGGCACACTTGTAGAGTGAAGGGTGTTAGATGGCAAAGATCGCCAACTACCCTTGAAAGTCACCTTTAAGAGTTGAGATTATAAATGATTTCCATACCCAATTTCAATTATCGTTTGGTTTCTATGATACAATACTATGAGTTAATCGTGGAACTTAACAAAAATTTAATTTATGATTAGTTTGCGATAATATAACCATAAGATGATGTGCTAGAAGAGAAGTGAAATTTAGATCAGTCATATAACATGTTTAAACCATCTTGTGGCGAGAAACGAGATCCACGTTGTGTAATGTTAATGTGAATTTTAACCTTTTAAACGGCGAACCTCCATCTTGCTCTCCCACTTGTCCTATTGTGTAATGAATGTATGATGTGAAACTATGTAATCATGTTCTTAGAGACGAATTCCCTAAGACAAGGACTAGCAGTCTCATGAGCACACAAATGTCCCTCTTAACAAATGAGTTACAATCAATTACGCAAAAGGCATATGAACCTAACTAAGCAAACCCTTTAAGATGGATGTAAAGCGATACTAATGAAGTTAGTCGGAAACAAAACAAAGAGAAAGTATGTTGTCACATAAGTGCCTTTGTATTCTTAAACTAATTCTTGGAACATAACTATAATAAAATTGTAATTAACACTTGGCCTTCAGAATTGTAATTGTGAGATGTTGTTCCTTAGAAAAAGTGAAACTTGATCTTCCTTGTAATGTGAGTAAACCTTCCTTTCGTGAATAAAGGAACCCATGTCGTATAGTACTTAATGTGGGCTAAATCAATTACTAATGTATACATGAATGTAAGAATTGTGGCCCTAAATCCTAAAAACTACGAACTTCTCATTTGGCCTTACACTGTATCTATTGTGTAATGGAGGTATAATATAAAATCAATAAGCATGCCTTTAAAAAGGAATCCCGGAATAAAATATAGTAGCCTCGGGGTAAATAAATACCCTATTAACAAACAAACGAATTAAACAAGTAATTGCAACAATGTAGATGATCCTTATTCAATGAAATACACCGTAAGTTAAATGTTAAATGGTATAAAGGAAATTTAGCAAAAGGAAAAGGAATGTATGATTCACATATTATGAGACTTTCTAGACCTTAAGTTAAAGTTTGAAACATGATTGTAATAAATGTGTAATCTTAAAAATATTGTGTCATGGGAAGACCCTATCTATAAGTTTGTAATGTGGTTGGATTGTTGTTGTGCTTCATCATTTTGGGAAATGTGGTCATTGTTTGTTCCTTATCATTGGGAAATGTAGTTATGATTTGCATCATGTGGTTTTGTTGTCTTCTTGTTGGGGTGAGGTTTCATCATTGTTTATTGGAGGAATAAGGTGTAGCTAGTGAAGGGAGGAATAAGGGAGAAGTGTGTGTTGTTTTGGAGGAAACAAGGGGATTCATGGCTAGTCTTAGTGGAGGTATAAGAGCATGTTATGTTGTAGGAAAAGGGGGCTGTCGAAGTTGATGTGGTGTGTGTGCTTTGGAGGAACCAAAGGCTAGCCAGATCCCTTCTTGGAGGGATAAGGGGTAGTTACAATGATGACCTCTCCCCTATGTAAGCCTCTTAGGTAGGCTTGGTTATGTGTGTCATCTTCCTTGTGAAGCCAATCACTTCTCACCTTGTGATACATGTGGATCCATGTTGGTATAAATGTCTTGTGTGATGTTGAATTACCCAAATCGTTCCCATGTGGTGTCATGTATACATCAATGTAAGTCAAAAAAATTTATTTCGGTATTTTTATTGTTGTAATTATGTGTCAAATTTGTGGGCGTTATAGAATGCTTCCAAGCCGGCCGGACCGAGGAGCAATTTGTGCATATGTCCCTTTAGGTATGGCTATGGACAAATCCGTGGGCGCAAGTGCCTTCTCACAAGTCGAATGATGAATTCACCAACACTAGAGAGCTCATAGCCCATTGCCCAAAGTAGAGGCTTGTGAAGGTAGAAGAGCATTAGGAGGGACCTTCACAAGAAACAATGCATGTGGATCTAAGTTGATAGGACTTCCATTTTGGTGGTCTCTTTCCACCTTTTGAATTTTGGGCAAATGCTCCTTTGCCTCGACATTGACCCCAAAAATACGAGGAGATAACTCTTAGGCGATGATAAATCTTGAACAAAGTGTTTACACTCAAGCACTTTGGTTGCATGCGCGCATCCCAACTTCTTACCTCCACATCCAACATGACAACATCGACAAAATTACGAGGAAACTCCTCTATCTTTATGCTTGATCAAAACAGAAACAAAAACATAAAAATTCAATGTTGTCCACTTCCAATCTCAATCCCACAATATAAGACAAAATTTCATCTCTTATTACGCTTGGAGGATGTCCAAAATCCTTTTGAAAACTTTGATTTGGGCACAAACCGGGAGATACTTGTGAAGAAGTGGTACCAAGCTTTACACTTGCTAATGGCATTTGCTTTGAAGTCTCCAAAGCTTGCTTAACAAACCAAATTCCACCTAATCCTAAAATCGGGTAGCCTCTTTGGTGGACTCCAATACCCTACTCCAAATCTCCAACATGGCACACGTAGAGAGGAAATAAGAAGGGCCTTAAATCCAAACAACTTGTTCCAAACTTGCAAAAGAACAATTTTCCCTTGCAAAATGCATCCTCGACCAAAATCCCTCTTCATTCACCCACACACGGACCAAAAATTGTACCACGATGAAATCTCACATCAACCAAATACAATTATTAATTCTTTCTTGGTAAAAGGTTGGCACATGCTCCAAAATTTTTGAGGGATTTAAGAATATTAATGCATTATTTATATTTATATGAAATCTCTTCTATTATTTAAATTTTATGGTTTATTTTATTACTATTTTTAAAACATTTACTTTAATCACAACCATAATAGCTCCTCCCCCAAGGCACTTACTTACCATACAACTATCTTTATTTGAAGGTTATGCAGATTACCTTTATTGATATCGCAAAATGATTTGATTAGGACAATGTTAACGTAATAAAGGCTACATACATATCTCAAACTCAAGCTTCGAAATGCTCTCGAGTTGAGCGAATCGCAAGGTGAATGACACCACCTCGCGAATCGTAGACACGAAGATACACTTAGTCCGCAAAGGAAAACTTTCAAATTTCCCTTATTATTTTACTATCGCAATTGCATAGTTTATTTCATTGCCAATTTTATTTACGATCACTCCGTCGATGGTCAAAAATACAACCTCGACACGAGCCCAACATTCAACGACCACCCGCAGTCCTTGGGCAAGGGTTCTAAACACATTTATTCGACAACCAAGATAGAGTTATCATGATCCCCACAACACACGAGGATCGGCGACAACACGATCATGGAGGGGGCATTACAACGCCTAGGATCATTGTAAACACTTGCAATTCACCTCTTTTCCCAAGTTTCTAGCTCCTCTACCTCTGAGAGGAATTGGTCTACATATGGTTAGATCCACTTTGTTAAGAGGAATAGGCTTACCTCTACGAGAGCGGAGAAGCTTGTAGTTGTACATAGTGTTTTGCGTCTTATGGATCGCAAGACAATTGAGTACAAGCAGACCCCAACATTACGGTGGGATGTAGATCCCGAGGAGCCGAGGCAGTAGAAGAGGACAATACTATGCAATGGGATTGATTGGGCTCTTCTTTGAGGATGAGGATGATAGTTCCAACGAGGAGTTCATGGATGTTGTTTTAGATGTTGATTCTGATTTTTAGGCTGAAACTTGTCCTCTTCTTTTTGTAATATTGACAATTGTTGGTGTATTTGAATTTGAGATTAATGATATGAATATCAGCTATTGTCACTTGATCAATCACAATGGTTTTATAATTTATTTCAGCTTATTTAATTTTTAAGTCTCAAATTGAAATGGTTTTATTAAATTATGTATAATTAATAATTTAAATGTATTTGATATTTATGATTTCAGCTTATTTAAATCTCAAATGGTTTTATTTCATCTTATTTAAGTCTCAAATGGTTTTATTTCAGCTTATTTATATAGTTTAGTCACTATATTTTTATATTTTAAATATTTATTTATTATTTTAATTAGCCGTCCCCCCGCCATCCCCAAAATTTAGAAATTTTTGTTGTCCCGTAAACCTCGTCCTGTAGTCTTATGTAAAACAGAAAAACCTTGCGCTACGATACCAAATGATGTTGTTGCGGTTAGGGAGTCCAATTGTCTCTCTAATACCTTAGATCATGTTGCACTACAAAACAACATGACTCTTGATTGTCTTGCGAACCTTTACACATGGAAGCAATTAGATTAACCACACTTTATTGATCATCTCTTAGGAAAAGAATTACATAAACATGAGATCGATCACAAACAAATACAATCTTTAGACAATCTACGAGATACAACAACTATGCTATCGATTTGAGTAGTCGAAAAGCAACAATTTAAGCTTTTCCAATTCTAATGAAAATTGTAAGAGCATCACATTCAATCCTAAGTAACTTCTAACTCAAACATAACAACGAGTTCTTATAGAACCAAGCACCATCTACTTTCATCATTGCCTCTCAACTACAAGCCACCCATATGACATATTTTTAAAGCCTCCTAAATCAAATGTGCTTTGATGCATTTACAATCACAACACAACTCGAAGAATTTGAGTCGGCTTTACAATTACTATTAGAAGATGCGAGAGAGAGAGAGAGAGAGAGAGAGAGAATAAAGAAAGATTAGAATGTACAAAGAATGAATGAAGAGAAACTGGAATGCACACGTTATTCATTGTGTGTCCGTCATTTTATTATGTGAGAGATGGTTACAAAATGGTTGAAGTGGTTACAACCATTTATTAGCTAACACTTAACTAATAAACTTAATGTTAATTATAAATTGTATATTTTAATACCCCCTCTAAGTCTTACACTATAGAACATACTAACATAACCAAACAAGACCACGCATTCTTCATAAGCTTTTCCCTTTTGAAACAATGCTTTGACCAAGTAGATTTCCATCAAGTTGCCTCCTTGACCCTCATAAGGTGTAGTTCTCAAGTTGAATTCCCAAGTTCGCGGATTCTACCTCCCGTAACTCCCGAATTACATAATCTCCCTAATTGTTGGACAACCAAGTTGTCTCATGACCCTTGCAAGGGTAAATTCCCGAGATCCACAGACTCTTGAACTATTTGGGCAGCCATCCATGTCAAGTTTTTTCTACACTAGATCCCTTACTGTCTTCAAAGTGTGGGACTCCTTTTAAAATACGTACTCTCTATTAGTGAGTTTTCCTTTTTTTATATAGAATGCAGATCGCTTAATAAAATTGCTTTGGCATCTTCATCATGGCATCTCTGTTATCTTTTTTACACCTTATTTTTAACATTTGATCCGCAAATTAATGCAACAAAAATGAAAGTGATAGTCTATATTTTGAATTTCTAACTTAAAGTATAGAAATAAATTCAATAGAGATACAATTTTGTGTTTTGACTTTGTCTTGGAATTTAATGCAAAGAATTTTTAATGTTTGAATTTGTGCAACCAAAAAAATGAAGATAAATACCCTCAATTGCAGTGGCACGGAAATAAATGCAGCAGTTAAATGTATACTTCTAACTTGCAAATCAAAGCAACAAGAACATGACACTTCCGTTGATGAAAATATTAGAAAAATACCAGTTTATCTTTTCAATCTCTATTACGTGCCCTAACGACTACAAAACTCCTGCAAACACCAAAAATGTGACGCATTTTGTCTTGGAACTTCTGAAAATGTGCCTAAAATTCATGTCTTGCAATTGTGTTTTTGTGCCCTACACTTTGCATGATTTGTTTGATGAGTTCAACAATGGCATCATCTATAATTTTCCCTTTCTTGTCCCCTCAAACTGGTTTGCCTCGACTATTCGTAATTCATAATGATTTACAATATACCCTTTACGTTTTTTGACTTTGATGTAACAACCACTTTTTAATACTTCAATTTAAGGGAATTTTTTTATTAACATATCTCATGCTTCCCTGTTCTAAATATACTAAATTTAGAACCAACATCAATCTAATTCAATCCATCCTATAACAGTCGAACCATGTGTAGCAGTATGGGTTGGTCGAATTCCGATCCCCACAAATTACTTGTTACGAGTGAGTATACTTTCAAAGGGTTTCCTTTTTAGGCATTGATAATCAAGTGTTGTATTCTAAGTGTATACCGGGTATCCGTCATTGAATCCCATCCGGTATCCTACAACTTTAGATCTTGGTGAAATCAAGACAGTGTAATCAACAACTTACACTACTTCGGCCAAAGTTTCAAGACATGTTTGCCATGCTTGGTTCCGTGATGGCACATTTGTCATTGGGAACTTGTCTTTCACCATATCACTTAATTTCAATTATTTGGATTAAGATCAAATAGTGGAGTTATAATTAGTTACAAGTTGCGTAAAAGGTACAAAACCGGATCATCCATGCGAAGAGGTACTTCCATGCCAACTTAGGTTGTCTACGGGAGAGAAAATGCTTCCATGATGATTGGCATCATTACGAAATCATTTCCTTTCCCATAGCCAACATAAATTGGCATCGGGTAACTTGTTCGTGCAGGGCAATCCACCTTTGTAACAATATGTGGAACTTGAGGGGATGACTCGAATATCTCATTATACGAAGCGTGTCAATTAATGACTTGCGTCATTAAATGGTTACTACTTTACAACCATTCTGAGTTGGCCTACCGAGTTTCATTTATTGGGAACATCGTATCTTTAGTTAATTTAAAAGTAATTTAATTAAATTACAACAGGTTATCCTTAAGTCACGACGATACTCTTATCACCTCTATATACGTTCCTAAGGTCCTAGAACTTGAAATTCATGGTAATTCGAATACAGATTAAAGTTATACATTTATATCTTTTTGCATCTTATTGTAATTTTAAGCAGCTTACTGCGTTATAGCTGCAGTCCTTAATTTGTTTATTTACATTAATTTAGTACCATTTCCAAAGTTTAGCTTTTAATTGAACTAACTATCAAAATTAAATAATCAACAATCCATTTTGCATTTGCCCCATATATATATCTATAACATATTTATTCACTAACCACTAAATATGTTACATTCTATCACTACAACATTAATCATACATAGGTCTCAAAATATTACATCCACCACGCAGAGCAACATTCTCCAAACAAAATTAATCCTTATTAATATAACAATTAATAATAAATACAATTGCTATATTCCCATTTCGAGATAGCTCAAGAATCAAGTAGGCTAAATAGCCTTTTCATTATTTTAAACATAACAACGAGGGATATACTTGCTTACAATCATATTATGCAATTTAGTACATTAAAACATTATAATCAACTATTCGAAACAGACAATGTCTTTCAATAACATCCATCAAGTAGAATTAATTTCTGCCATCTACAAAATGTTAGAAAAGGTCAGTTCGAATGAACTGGCATGAAGGGTTCTTTTTCTCGCTTAACAGCTTATGCCATATAATATTTGAATAAATGAAATACTGCAATATTAAAATCACATTATCATCATATGCACACTAAAAATCAGAATAGTATATCCCTAAAAACAATTTACTTTGCATCGTTCACTGCCCTTTATTCTGAGTGCCTTAATGGAAAAATTCACAAGAATATAATTCATAACAGCATATAAATAAAGCATACATATCACCCAACACACCCTCTATTAGCTAAATAGATTAAAATTCTATAAATAAAACACATCTTATACAAAAATTTCTTTTCCTTTTCATGCATGATTCCATTAAGGTAAACTGTTACCCTTTTTCTAAGGCCGGGATAAGTCCACTACCAAGGGAATCCTTATTTTCCCAAAATTAAATAGTAATCCATCTTAACATAAAGTAATTTTCCAAATCATTATAATGATATGGTCAAAGGATAAGGCTGTAACACAATTCATTATTTCCAAACGTTATCCAAAACACATACACATTGGCCTATCAACAAAGGTAAGGTCAAACATTAACCCAAGCAGAAGGACATCCTCAAACAATGAGTATTACTGATGTTTGACAAAATTAAGGTAAATATCGTTACCTTAAACGTATCGAAGACCACAAAGACAGCCTACGAATTGCCTTAATCCTTTCAAGTTCACAAACTATCAACGTAGTTACCAACTCGATATCACAAAGGGAATAACCGTAATAGAGATCAATAAGAATGCCCTGAAGTTCCCCCTTTTAATATTAATATGGTAAACTGATATTGTTTGACTAAAACGGTGACATACTCATATAGGGTTTCCCAGATTTCATCCACAAATCCGTGCCAGCAAGCCATTCAATAGTTCATTTGCATACTATCACTTAAACAAGGATTTGATTAATAAATCAAGCAATGTTTTCCCCAAACGAAACCTCAAGGATTCCAACTCGAAACAACTTGATGAACACAAAGGTGGGGTTCCAAAGGTGTACAGTAAGTCTAAACAAGCACGAAGTCTGACTGGATGGAGACTGTCGATTTCATTAACCAAAGCACATAAAACCCAAATGGATTTTTGAACAAAATGACATCAAATGACCAGGTGAAGCCAGTCGATCCCGAAAAGATTATACAAGAAGTAAACCAGGAGTTACTCCAAACGTTTGAAGAGATAATTTTAACACATACCCACAAACAGTAATGTTACCGTCATTTTATTTCATCAACATTCGGGTTATAACCCAGATTTAAACGAAATGTTCTTCCTATTAATAATCACAAGAACCCATAAAAAGTGTTTACTTGTTAGGAAATCTAATGTTCACATGATTGTGGGTGATTTACCGTTTGGTAAATTAGTTCTTACTAGTTTGTTAGTGTGGTTACAAATTTATTTGTAACGTATTATTATATATTGTTTGGTATGTTATTGTTGTGAATAACAACAATAATATGCGGGTAGTATTATTTGGTTAATAGGTTGAGAGATTATAGGATCGGAGCATCCCCAATAATAGGATATATGTCTCCTATATATTTGTGTAATGGTTGCAGCAGATGTATATACAGAGAAATAATATAATTATTCTGTGCATTTTCCTATGCAAGTTTGATCCAAAACTTAGATTTGGTATCAAAGCAAATATGTGCTTGTGAGGATTTTAGAGGGGCAAAGCTAGTATTTATTTTAGTCGCCCCTGTAGATGCAAGTCTATTTTTTAAGATAATAGTTTGTTTTGCCATGGGCTGATTCATCTGTTGTTGAGATTTTGTTTCTGCCAATTAGTTTACAGATCTCAAAGACTCATCTTGTTGAAGAAATTAATCTCGTGTATCATCTGGTTCTGCTTTCAACTATCCACTTGGTGTCATAGTGCAGACCTATGTACGTGTAAATTTGCATTTTCTAGTCGTTCAACATTGGATTCATGTATTCGGTGTTTGAAGTTTCATCTAAGCTTGCACTGCTGATTTCATCATCTATTTGGAATGTCTATCTGTGCTCTTACGCGTGGAAGATATAGGTGAAAGACATTCATTGACCTTATTTACTTCATTCTACATTGTGTGCAACAGATAAAGCCGTAAGTGAATTCAGCAATACTACAGCTTATAGGAATAAGTCCAATCAGTTGTGCCACTAATCGGTATTAGAGTCTGACGTGACTGTGTCACTTGCTAATCACTTCATTCAACGAGAGTGGTCATTCGTAGCAAAAAATAAAAGGCGGATCCAGATCAACAATGCAGTCCTATTCCCATGTGGCCATAGCCGTGACCTCAAAATCGTCCACATGTACAATTAGATGACTGTCTCCATCTGTGACGCTCTTCCATCTCATGCAGTTTCAGCATTTCCATCCATGTGTTTTTCTAATACATCCATTCATCAAGACGTCAGGGTCAACAAAGGATAGATTGCAGCAGTTTAATTTAAAAGACGGTCACTTGTTGTCGTGGACATTTACATTGCAGTCTCCTTGTATATCATACTCTATTCAGTCGAAGAGGTGTCTGTGATTTGAGGGTGCATCCATTCTGCCAAACTCGGCCCGGCTAATTTCTCTCCCACTCATCTTCTTTCACGGTCTTGATTAGGCGTTTCATCCTCAGTTTCATCTTCGGTTCGCACCTGGCCGGATTGGTTTTGTTTTGCTTGAAATTACTTTCAACTGTCGACTCGCCTTCGACACCTATTCGTTACAAAACTGACAGCTGCATCACAGATTCAACGCAATTGTATGTGTTATGATTTGTTCTCTAAGTCTTGTTTTTAAGTTATCGAAAGTTCAAAATAAGTGTCAATTAGTAAAGTCAGTTTGAGTTTCAATCATATATCAAGTTTGTCTACCGTATATTTGTCTCAATAGTTGAAATTGTGTTTATTGTTAGTCAAATTCATGTTGTAATTATTTTGTCTCGTTATTCCATGTCTTGTTAAATTGTAAAGTGTTGTCTGTGTTAATAGTCAAAAGTATCAATATTGTCTAAATATTTTTGCATCATTAGTTGAGTTATCGTCAAGTCATTTTGAGAGTCAAAATCAAATTTTTAATGTTCTAGAAAGTATTGTTTTATTGTCAAAGAGTCAAAAAAATTGAGTCATTGTAAAAGTCTAAAAATAAAATAAAAATTGCCTTACGGACGCATTTTCGGTGTTACCCGACGTCTAGAAAATAATGTGTTTCACATTGTGGGGGGAGACAAAATAAACCCAATGTGGAAACTATTGAGCATCCAAGTCAAATCCAACTGAGCTAGCAACATGTCACTGGAGGACGGAGGCATCGGAGGCTGGAGGTCAAGCAACGACCTCTCGTCAGTCACCAACGACGGGGCCGCACAGAGCTATGGTGGCATTTTGTGGTGTGAGTTTGCATTCAGTTGTGTGCTTTAGTTTCATAGTACATGTTTTGCAGTACGTTCATAGCTTCCCAAAGTGTGCATATTTCATCTTGTCAATGTGGATTGAAAAATAAGAACAGAGGTTCATTCCTGTTCACTTGTGTATGTGACTATTCCTACACAATTCCCAATGTAATAACATAGTAAAGAACAAATAACACAGTGAAATGCAACATCATGATTCTTAAAGAGGTTGAACAATCAGATGTGTTCCTGTTCATACCTAGGTTTGTGGTTAGCCTCTAGAAAACCATTGAAGGTTGTTCAGATGTGTTCCTGCTTGAGTTCCCACACTGCTAGGTCAAATGTGTTCCCTAGAGTGACTGGTTGATAAGCAAATGATTCATGAGCGTGTTCCCATCCTCGTCAATCAGATGTGTTCCCGACAACGCATGGTTGATAAGAAGTTGATGTGTTCCTTCTTCTACCTTCAGTTCGAGTGTTGTACCAAGATCATGAGCAAGCATCATGCGGCAAGCTGCAAAGGAAGTGTGAAAGTTATTTTACTACCATGTAAACATTAAGGGGGAATGTTAGGAAATCTAATGTTCACATGATTGTGGGTGATTTATTGTTTAGTAAATTAGTTCTTACTAGTTTGTTTAGTAAATTTATTTGTAACGTATTATTATATATTGTTTGGTATGTTATTGTTGTGAATAACAACAATAATATGCGGGTAGTATTATTTGGTTAATAGGTTGAGAGATTATAGGATCGGAGCATCCCCAATAATAGGATATATGTCTCCTATATATTTGTGTAATGGTTGCAATGCAGATGTATATACAGAGAAATAATATAATTATTCTCGTGTTTTCCCATGCAAGTCTGATCCAAAACTTAGATTTACATTTATCCAACAAAATAGCAAAACACAAGTGTTTCCAGTCATCACAGAAACCCTCAAAATACACATTCACTCACAGATTTTAACTTTAGAAACACAAAAAGATTTTTGCAACATTCTCACACATATATCTTAGTTTGAAAAAGCACATTATTATAGAGAATCATTTCACACAAATATTATATAGAATAAGCTATAAAGAAGGAAATAGAATGATTCATGCCTAGAGGTCGAAGCATGAAACCTATCCCTTCTTTTTCCAATCTTCTTCCAGTAAGCTCGAGCCCAGATTCGCCTTTAAATCACAGAGAAAGCAAAAGCCCCAAACTATTTCCATCCTTATTTATTGATAACAGTCATCAATGTTTCCCCAAAAATCTCTCAACTAACAATTGAAGATATGCATGCAATATTTTGCAAAACAACCCCATGAACACAAAAATAGGAAATAACTCGCTTCATGCAGAGCTCAATGGAACCAAAGACAATCAATAATAACAATGAAACAACAGAACACCAAAACAACTCATTGTTTTTCCCCGAGAAGTTACATGCTCCTTCCGAGGTCCGTGGAATAAATTTAATGCCATTAATGCATGCAAGTACCCAATGCAGTTCCCTCCAAAACCATTGCCTTATTTCATGCCAATTAAATTTAGCAATCCCCTCCTTAATTCATGAAATAGATCTCTACCATCGAATGGTAAATGAGATAACCATTCTCTAAACTTAGCTATACTTCCTTTTGCATGGTCGGTGGTTGATCAATAAATGAAATTTAGTACAAGCCTTGTTGGGGTGGGTGATCATAAGGATCATCACAATAAGCTAACCCGCCATAGATTCAATATGAATTACTATACCTTATTAAACTTGGGTCGGTGGTGATTAAATTCATTAGCCCCTGCCAAAGTGAGATAATGATAAACATAAACCTTATTCACATAGTCAAGGCCCAAAGTGAGCACTAATTAAAATAAATAGGTCCTATTACTATTTGCTTGTATAACTCCCATCTTATACCTTGATTCAATATTCAATTGGCATTAGCCATCAATCTAGTATAAAGCAAGAATAATGCAGGCACTATACAGTGTAAGTTAGGATCTAGGAACTTTTATACCAAGTTCATCAACTTAGTCGCATAATAAAGAAAATAGTATCAACACAACAATGCTACATAAGCATGTTCAAAAGTTAATGTACTAAGTTCATTGTTTCTAGCACTCTTTAATAATGAAATCAATTATGATCATGAATCACAACAGAGGTTAAGATATAGGCAAAATGCACAAGTATGTCGTCAATTCATTCCTTTATTTCCAGCAAGGTAAGTTTCTCATAATATCAAAGTTATAATAAATGGGTTGTCATGGTATCTCGGAAACTTGCGGAACATGGAGACAAGTGCTGATATGCTGCCATGTGTACGGCAACATATCGAAACCGATCCCCATGTCCACGAGTTGCCCGATATCAAAGCTCGTTTACGACTTAAGCAAACAAAAACAGCGGGGGTGTGACATTTGAAGAAGCCCTCACATGATTTTAAATTCCTTGAAATCCTTTCGCGATTGTTCTTGAATGCCTTTCGTGATTGTATCTCAAATGCCTTTTGCGACTATATCTTATTCTTTATTTTTCCCTAGAAGACCCTCACGACCGTATTTTTGTGCTTTTGCGACTTTATTCGCATCGTAGGTTCTTTGAAAATATTCTAAATGTTTTTCCTTCTTCACAAATGAAACTTGAAACTTTTGCCACGTGCCCTAGGTGCATTCGAAAATACATTGAATGCTTCTTCCTACTCTTTCTCCTTGGTTTGCAGATCCCTTCAAGCACCAAGGGTTGTGATACCAATGTTAGAATCTGCAAAGACAAAATGAATAAAGAAAGATTAGAATGTACAATGAATGATTGAAGAGAAACTAGAATGCACATGTTATTCATTATGTCCGTCATTTTATTATGTGAGAGATGGTTACAAAATGGTGAAGTGGTTACAACGACTTATTAGTTAACTAATAAACTTATTTTTTAACCCCAACGATTAACTTTATATTATGTAAAATTGAAAATTACATATTCAACAGTGCTGCTTGAAAGCTATTAGCCCAAGCTTTTGCATTACCCAACAAAAAAACAAAAAAACTAATCATGACATAGAATCAAGATTAAGAATATGTCTGATATCCTCTCGAAGCTTGTTGGACCACCAAGGAGGGGACATGCCATAGTAAAACAAATCCTTATTAGCCAAAGCCTGATTAGCCACTCCATCAGCAACTTTGTTCCTTTCGCGAGGAATGTGATTGAATTGGACCTCTTGAAATTTTCCCCCTAGTTGTTTTATCTTCCACACTCTTTGACAATACGCCTATCGGGAGGGGAATCCAATCTATTATCGTAAAGCAAGTGGATAATGATTTGGGAATCCGACTCAACCTGGATCTTATGCCATCCAATTTTCCAGGCCTCCTGCATGCCTTTGTAGATAGCTTTCACCTCAACCAAATTGTTGGTAGTAGAGCCTAGATTCTTAGCAAAAGGAACGCACCTTCCATCAAAGCATCCCTACCAATGCCCCTCATAACAGCATTCCCTGGATTTCCTCCGGATGCCCCATTTGTATTCAACTTACCATATCTTGGAGGAGGATTCTTCCAACGGTTATCCCTTGGAACTTTCTTCTTATTCTGCATCCTAGGACAAGAAAGATCCTTAGGATGAATGTTAAGCTGTTTACATATGTTTTCCCACTCTGGGGAAAGATCTTGAGGCAAAGATATCTTATGTTTCAGGCTTTCCGCTATGTTGATTTTGGTCTTCTCCCACACAAAAGAGTTGTCTTTACTGATTTGCATGAAGATTCTACTGTTTCTTTCCTTCCAAATATTCCAAAGGAGAAGAGAGATACCACTCCATAGCACAGGATAAGATTTTGGCCTTGAGGGAAGGAGTCTGCCAAGCTCTAAAATCTGCTCAAGAGATTCAAAATTTATCCAATGAACCTTAAATAAAGCAGCAAGAAGTTGCCACAACGGGATAACCCAAGGACATGAGAAAAAAATGAGAAGAAGACTCCTCAGCATGAAGGCATAAAGCACATCGAAACGGGCCATACAAACCTCTCTTTAGAAGACGATCTCCAGTTAAGACTCTTTTGTGGATGAGAAGCCAAAGAAAAAAACTGACTTTAGGCCACATACCCGGATGCCAAATGTGCTTGAAGAGAAATTGAAGAGGATGAGGATTTTCAGAAACCAAAGAGGCATAGCCAGCAGCAACAAAATAAGTACCAGTAGCATCCCTTCCCCATCCCAGCTTATCAGGATCTGGAGATGATGAAAAAGGACGAGCTTTCAAGATATGGTAGAGCAACTGCTGCACTTGATGATCCATAACAATTGGCCACTCCACAGGCGGAATCCAGGATTTCCCAATCTCCCATGGTTGAATAGTTGGTTTACCATAATGGGCAATCTTGACCCATCCCAAATCCTGCATTTGTTCCATAATAGGTTTGAGCTGGGGGAATTGATGGATGAGAGGGGCCTGCCCATCCCAAGAATCTGTCCAAAAATTGGCACATTGCCCATTATTAACAATCCAAAAAAGATGGTTCTTAATCATATCTTCTCCCATTTTGATGAACCTCGGGTGGGAGATCCCTTAGTAGGCAGGGTAGATCTGATAATTTTCTCAGGAGGATTATTCTCAGCATACTTGGCTCTGAACATGGCTGCCCATAAATCATTAGGATAAACAAGCATTCTCCAATATAACTTAGCTGCCAAAGCCATATATTCTAATAACTATGGTTTAGCAAATCTTCGTCAGCTCGTCCTTCCACACAACGAACAATTTGAATTTGAATTCTTGCACTCCCAAAGATCATGCAAACGCTACGCCCTTGTGCACAAGACTGCATAGTGCACACAAGCCTTCTAGGTGAATCCTTGCACATTTGCTCAAATGAACTTAGATGGCTTTGTGGTTTCAAAGGTAGATGCGGGCCATTTAGATGAACCTCTGTTGGTAATGCGAACCCCAGAAATGACTTTTGTGATACCACACATGAATGAAGTGTTTCTTTGTACACAAATCTAAAGGCGACGTAAAGTTTCCTGTCTGAAGTTCCTCGGTCTTGCTCCAAGTGATCAAACCTTGTGCCAAGCATCTAAAGCATTGCGCCATCTATTTGGAGATGTATGCATAACATGGAGAAGCTGCAGTACATTCTGACCCTCCAAATCCCATGCACGGCCTTTGCTGCAGTCAACCACAATTTTCGATGCACCATTCAAATACTAGCCTGCGCCAACTTTTGAAAGATGTTATGAACTCTAGAAGATACCGTGAACGTAATGAACTCCTTTGGATATGCCCCAAATCATACTAACCATGAAAACATGCAGACTACTCAACTGTTTTTAGTTGATGCAGATTGCTTGTGATTCCGATGCTCCTGTGTTAGTAATTGCCTGTATTCTTGGATAAGTCCTTCAATTGTACCTATATGAGTTCCACTAACTTGTCTTTGGTTTTCAATAAGGCCACTCATTTTTAAACTCATCATTAAGATCTTGAGAAGATTCTCTTCTGTGCTGAAATACTTCATTTATTTATCTTTTTTTTTTGTGTTTGTATATTCACACAATGCCAACTAGAATTTACAGATCTATTTTGGATATGCTTTTGGATGAGAAGGTAGGTAATTACAGCAGGCTGGTGTGCTCTTTGCTCTTTTAGGGATTTCTGAAAAAAATTCTGTCTTATACTATAAACTAATAGGGGTTCTGAAGAAGACCAACATGTACGTTAAACTCCATAGAATTCACTAGAGTAAATTTATGGGTGCAGAAGTTGCCTTTGTTTAGTATTGTAATGATTTTATCATTTGAGCCGTGAGATAAATGAGGCATCGAGGAATGACATTATCTTGAAATTGAATGCCTGATGCTTGATCCTTTCTCTAGCGGAACAATTGGGCTAAAGTAAAATAAAGGCTTCAGGGAATTGGAATCAAAGCCTTTTGGTAGCTATTGCTGTTATGAACCTTATCTATTAATTCTTGACAGGCACAACAAAGTTTATTTTTGCACTTTTGCCTCTTAAGAGAAGAACAACCGTTCCTTTGCCTATTTGGAAATTAGGCAACATCATGATGTCTTTTAACTGTTTTTTAGTTTTATGCTGACATGTTGCTTAGAATGCATTATGGATTTACAATTCTTGTTTTGTCAGTTTTGGACTTTCATCAATAAGGCGCTTTTATTGTCATTGGTGATTATACATTGATGTTGTTCTTGTTCTTTGCAGGAGGTTACAAAAAAGAATCGTCATCTGAAGGTTCTTATAGATCAACTCCGTGATCTTGTCAGTGATATTTCCATGTGGCAGAGTCCAGTCTTATGATTGTACTTGGACAATAAATGTCATCCAAGAATAACTGAACAGTACTAGAAAATTTGAGAATTGAGTTCATCCGATCATTGCAATCCTCCTCATCCTCTAGGAGGTTCTTGACATCTACTATCCTGGATTTTTCTCCTTGACAAATTTCATTTGGGACAGGATGAGATGTACTTATGATTGATACTCAGATAGTGGAAGAATGCAGTAAAGATTCTCACATCAAGGTTATAAGAGTATCTTGGTAAATTGATTTTTGTTTGTGTTGATGTGTTCAGTATAGATTAAATCCTTAAGATGCTATTTCTTTGCACCCCATTTATTTTTCATCCAATCTCAGACATAATAAGGACAAGTGAAAAGTCATTTGGCTGAAGTTGGCTGATGGTATTTTAATTGTATCAAGAGCTTCAATAGCATGGGAAAATCTTTTTTTTGTGCTAAAATGGCCAGTTGTGATTTTCCTGTCATCTTCCCTCTGTTAACGAAAATTATATTTTTATGTCCATTGCAAATTGATGCAAATGTATCATAATTTTGACATGCAAGAGGCTTTAGAGCAATTTTCCTATTTTTATTTTATGTTGTAGATTGAAATGAAAACTTGATATTTCCATCTTAAAGATACAAACAAATATCCGACTAGAAGCAGCCATGCAATGTTTCCTAATTAAAGATGGAAATGAAAAGGACACAATTAGGTAATGGTCCTAATTATTATCCTGCCGAAGGCAGGTATATAGTCTTCACTATACCAAATATTCACTTTTGCAAAATCCACTCAAAGTGGGCGAGGTGTAATTTGATGGATTTTAACTTATGTTTGAGAATGTAAAAATATTGTATTGATTTTATAAAAATATTTTTTCCTTATTTCAATTTTGTTTTTCATTAGTTAAAAAATCATTTCCAAAACTAACCAATAAATATGAAGCAAGTATAAGAAAATTTGACAATACACTATAGTTTTCTTAAAAACAAAAATTAATCCCAAAATAGTGTGACAGTCACCAAAATTTCAGGAATTTTTGCAGTCTTACATGCCTTTTCTAATTATTCAGACGGGTGAATGGTGCTTTTATATCCACATGTCGTTGAATTACTATTGAAATTGCAAGTTAGGAATATTAAAAACTGTCAAGTATTTTTTCAAGACTCCTCTCTTTCCTATATTGAAAAGATTTACTAACTAATTCTGCCTTGCCAAGAAACAAAAGACACTTATCCTGTTATTATCTATTAGTGGAGGATGCCACCTTGTGGGTGCTAGCTACAAATTTCTTGCTAGCCAATCTGTACAAAAGAATTACATGTGTCCTTTTTGGCTGATTATAACTGGGACAAAGTCTTCTTCTCCTGCCAAGGTTATGGTGGCAGCTGAGAAATAATGGGTCAGTGTGGATTGGAAGGTCCAAAATGTGCATTTGGAGGCAATTCAGGAGATTTCATTGTTGGATTTGGAAATCTGTGGGACGATTGTCAATCTTAGCCACTTGGTGGTTAATTTGTAGATTCCTTTGGATCCAGCAATCTCTGAATGAACTATATGCCTGGGGAAATAAGAGTTAGAACATCCAAGGGGAATATGATTTGTATATCCTTGGATATTATTTTTTTAATCAAATATAGAGTATAGAGAAAGGAAAGGCGATCCTTAGTGTTTCATGAAGTTTCAATAGCTTGGCTTCAAACCTATGTAAGAGATGCCTGATAGAGCTCCGTTTTTTATCAGGCTGTATGCTTTGACTTCTGAAGTGAGTTTGTGTTTGAGAAGGTTGGAAATTGTACCACATTTGCCTTGATTCTAAAGGAGGGAGCTTGTTTTTGAAATTCAATATGAATAAAAAAGATTGTAAATCTTGAGGATTCTTTGATGGAAGTGTATGCCTTTGAGAGTGATGATCAAATGTTGGAGGATACAGTGAATGATAAGCAGGAGGAAGAAAGAAAACAATAAGATCCAAGATGACACAAAAGGGTATGTATTTGTGAGCGGTGGTCAAATGTTCGAGGATATACTGAATGATAAGCATGAAGATGAATTAGAGAACAATAAGCTCGAGGTTGATGGAGAAGAGACCATGACGGTTTTTTTAATTTTTGAGAACCTGGAAGAGCAACATAAGTCAGCAGACTTCTGGAGGTTTGATTTGGAAGCATACAAAAGAGTATCATGCTTGACAAAATTCAGATGGAAACCACAGTAAATGTTGCATCAATTTCTCAGCCTCAACTTGAGCAAGTGCTAGGGATGTCCAAAAAGTGCCATTATGCCATGGTCGTAGTTACAATGAAACAACAAGGGAAATGCTAAGTTTATTGTTATGAAAACATTATACACAGTCCATAATGTTCTTGCATGAAGGGGCTTGCTGTCGGAAATTATCATTGTTAATTTGTTATCAATGTCCATTTCTTTGATAGCATGCTAACCCAAATGTGGAGGTTATAAGCATTTGTTTCTCAGACAACATGCTCTGTTATGTTCATGCAAATATAGGGATTGGAAGGAAGTAGTTTGTGTGTGGGCTTCAGCTGTCTCTAACAAAGGTTATTATTTTAGCTTTGTATTCTTTTGTGAGAAGCATGTATATTAAAGAGTTATTTCGATATCCTCACTTCTCCATGATTTCTTTCTCTTTATGTGGTGCTGGGTTAATTCTTTAAAGTTGATTGTATGCATTACTAACTCTAATTTAGCCATTGGTTGCGTCGTCAAGCATGTTGTTGGATCTCTTGATTGTAATGTTGTATATGGTAGTGTATTACACGATTGTGCCAAGTAGCATTGGGTTGTGAATGGTAAGTGATGTTGTGTGCAATTATACCGAATGGAGTTTGGACATGTTGTCTCTTGTACAGGGTGTGGTGAGTGGTTAACTGGCCATGCCTTCTATAGACTGTTGTATATACTGATAGGTTTGTGCTTCTCTTGGTCCCGTCCTATTTGGCTAGTGGCAGTTATGTTTATTTTGGTCATGCAACATGGAATTCTGTGGCTTTGACGGGGTTGACATCAAAGTTCATAGACCGGTAGTTGTGTGTGCTTGTCTTGGCCTTGTCTGTTGCGCTAGCAAAGAAGTATGCTTTTGGTTGTACGGTATGGAAGTCTATGGCTTTGATGTGGCTAACATCACACAAGTCTTTGCACTCATTGTTCTTTCTAGGGGAGAGGACCCGGTTGTGGTGCACCCTATCTTTGCACAGTCACTGCACCACGTCACCGCCACCCGGCGAGTAAAAACACCACCGATGATAGGGAATTAAAATCTTGACCTCCTCCATTCCTTTGCCACCTCACTCGCCACCTCGCGCCGTGTTCGAGCCGCGTTTTGGGGAATGTCAAAAAGGCGTAGTTTTGATTGGGACCAGTGTCGTCCATTCGCCGCGCCGCTTGTAGTTTGTTCCACCGCCATTCATTGAACTCCGCCACCCACCGATGTTAATGCACACGGCTTGGTTTATTGAACCCGCCAGCTCAAATCGCACATTGGGATTTCGGGAAAATGGGAACCGAGCCCATTCATTGTTGTTTTCGGCCTATTCATTTGCGTAACACCAATGGCGACCATTTCTCCTCGCCTCGCAGACGGTGGTTGCGTGGGTTTTGGAGGCTCTCGACCGACTTCTTCCTTAGTAGTGGCTCGGCTCGCGACGAAGATGAGAAGCAACACGCACATGTGAGAGGGTTCTCATTCAAGCAATGATCCTTAGTGTTTTTAAACACTTTGCACTATTATGGAAAGTTTGTTGTTTGCCATTCAAAGAAAAGAAATTTAATAAATCATTTGTCATATTTTACAAAGCCAAGAGTAAAATCGTTGGTTTATTGATTTATTTCCTGTGCAATCGCTGGTTTACGCCATTTCCAACTATTTGTGCCAGTCTCGGGTTTCAATCCAAAAGAGTAACTTTTCAGTCTAAAAAAATAACAATATCCCCTGGGGTATACCGCTTAGTGGCCATGCGCTTTCGACTTGGGTTATTGTCACTCTCTGCTAGTTACTAATTACTGTTAATGGGATTCCTTAGTGCTGGTTACTAATTACTTTCTGCTGGTTAATGTCAACGAACTCCTAATTTTCATCCTGGGAATTTTAGCACACATAGTTTTGGGTATCAAATAAAGTAACTCTCATTTTTATCTATGGGCTGATGTTATAGTTTTGTTACATGAACGTATTCAATTCATATCCTAGTATATATTTCATTTTTTAGTTCTATTCCAAGCCAATTCAAACCACGCTAATAGCATATTTGCACTTTCACAATGAAAATATGTGTAACTTCGCTTCACCTCTTAGTGTATCCAATTGTTTTCTTTTTGTATCGTACCCAGCTTGTTTTTTAAAGTACTTAGCAAAGATTACCTCATCATTGGACTTAATGTAATCTACTTTTAAAACCCAATTACCCGTTTAAGCAATTTCCGTGATCAAAGCGACGATTTCTAGCAATACCCAAGTATGGTTATTTTCTCGATTTCCCAGCACTGATTATTACATATTTTCTTTGTCTAATTCTAGACAGAGATATTTATGGACAGAACCAATTTAGATAACAGAAAAAATATGATAGTTTGTAGATGGTTGGCATAAAAGCTCAACCCCGTATATAAGATCTCAATGGCTGCATACAAATGTCTTTCTTTCTATGGAATTTTATTGCTCAAAATGGTTATCTAGCTTAAAGTGTCTTCCTGGTTTCAGCATGGGCCAAATGCCTTTTTTGGCTTTCAAAGTTTGAAGATAACTTTCATCATTTTTGGCATTACCACTCTCTGTTACTGCCATTTACATTGTTTTCTGTTGTAATTGCTCGCTTCTATATTAGCGTTCTCTCGATCTTGAGTCTAAATGTTTCAAGTGTCTTCCCTGGTTCATATATACATGTTGCTCCAATGGGCTGCATTGTTGGAACGCATTGCACCGGTTGTGGTGCACCCTATCTTTGCACAGTCACTGCACCACGTCACTGCCACCTGGGCGAGTAAAAACACCACTAGAATATGCAGCACTAAATTCTTGACCTCCTACATTCCTTTGCCACCTCATTTCTAGGTCACTACCACGTGTACGAGCCGCGTTTTTGGGGGATGTCAAAATTGGCATTGTTTTTGGTTGGGACCAGCTGTCGTCCATTCACCGTGCCAGTTGTAGTTCAACTAGAGACAATTATATGAATGCTCACCCACCAGACATTAATACGCCAACCAGAGTTTATGGAACCTGCCACCGCCAAATCCAGCATTGGGATTTCACGCAAAATGGAAACGGAGCACATTCAATGTTGTTTTCGACCTGTTCATTTGCAAAAATCATGTGACCATTTCTCCTCACATTTCATGGCGGTGGTAGCGTGGGTTTTCTCCACTCCTGAACTACACCTTCCTCGGCAATGGCTCTCAAACTTTGCTTTGAAGATGAGAAGAAAATGCAAAGGTGAGAGGGTTCTCATTCAGGCAATGATCCTTAGTGTTTTTAAACACTGCACTATACATATTAACATAAGTTTGATTGTATACATAGAACAATGGAAAGTATTCTGATTACATACGCAAAATTTATATCAGTATTCTGATTACACCGCCAAATAGTGTGTAAAATATAGAGCATCATCATATTGATATATTAACATAAGTTTAATTGTATACATAGAACGATGGAAAGTATTCTGATTACATATGCAAAATTTATATCAGTATTCTGATTACACCGCCAAATAGGGTGTAAAATATAGAGCATCATCATACTGATATATTAACATAAGTTTAATTGTATACATGGACGGCTGGAAAGTATTCTGATTACATACGCAAAATTTATATTGCACTATATAACTTTAGAGACTACATAGGAAGACTTCGGTGAATACATCTAGCAAAATGGTATCACCAACAAAATTACTACCATCATCATATGGGGTAATAAACATTGTTTACGGGCACATGTTCAATATCTTAGTTAGTATAAGTAATATTGCCCTCTTTCAATATTGCTTTTGGATTTTCTTTTCCTGCCGATACAGTGTTCGATTGGCCAGCTGAAAAGGGATTTAGAATCCCTTTTGACAGAGCATTTGGTTGCCCAACTGATAAAGGATCTCGGTCCCCTGCTGAAAAAGGATTTGGTTGTCCGCTTGAAAAGGGATTTGCACTGTAATGCCTCATTTTAAATATAAAAAAATAAAATAAATAATAAATAAAATAAAAGTTTTAAAATTCAAAAGCCCGTGAACTCTTGGTTGGGGCGAATTTAGGGCTCGGGCTCCTTTGGGGGTCGTTTTCATCCTTTTGGTTTTGTTGTTGGAGGAAAGCGCCACTGCCATGGAGGGAGGTGGGGAGAACTCTGAACCACGTTTACTCTTCCACCAGGCCGATTTACATTGCCACGTTTTGCTTTCCTGATCTGCGTTGAAAGAGGAGATTTGGAGCAGGGTGCGCACATCCATCAAAGCATAATGGAAATTTGTTTTTTTGTTACTGTCAGTTTTGTTTTCTTCCCCTGTCGCCAAAATGGGGGAAACCTGTTCTTGCGTGGACAGCTGCTAAACACAAACTAGGGAGGCGTTTTTTGTCAGATGTTGCAGTTGCTATTGCCCTGGTCGACATGTATGCACAAAACAGATGTGTAGAAGGGGGCGTGTGAACTGTTGACAGAATGCCTCAAATAGATGCGGCTCTTGGAAGGCCACGAGGGCAGGATATGCAAATGCGTGGGTAGGCGTTGTTTTTAGTGTTTGACCAAATGAAAGAGCAAGACAACTTCCTTTGAAGGTGAGGACAGCAGTATACAACAAACACAAATTTTCCCCTTAAGGCAAGCACACTATTTCACGTATGCAGCAGCCAGGTCTCCAACCTGCTCAGTTTCCATTCGCTAGCATACTCCCAGCCTGCACCAAAATAAGAGCTTTGAAAACTGATTCAGACATCTACCAAAGCATTATAGAGAAGGGATTCCTTTTGTTTGTTTTAGTTGCAAGTCCCCTGACAGATACATATGCAAAATGTGGAGGCATGTGAGCTGTTCGACAATGCCTGAAATAAATGTGCTTCATGGACTGCAATGATGGCAGGATGTGCAAAAATAAAAATAAAATAAAATAAAAATGAGTTTGTTGAAAGGGCCTTGGAAACTTTCAAGCAAATGCAATTGGCACGTGTAAAGCCAGACTCCACTACCTTGTCCCAGCATCCTCACAGCCTCTGTCAAAATGGGAGCTCCAGAGTAGGCCTCGGACAACCGTCAAGGCATAATGTTAGAGGATTTTTAGTTGCAAATGCGCTAGTAGACAAGTATGCAAATGGCGGAAGCTTACACAAGGCAAGTCAACTGTTTGACAAAATGCCTCAAAGAAATGTTGTCTCATGGATTGCCAGGATTGCAAGATATGCACTTAATGGATCTATTCAAAAGGTTTTAGAAACGCACAAGCAACTACTCACCTGTTGGAAAACTTCAAGTGATCGGGACGTTGGTGTGACATGGTGGAGCTGAGGACGCTCGTGAACTGGTTGGCAAAGTGCCCGAGCAAGAGACTGAACCCAAACCTGCGGCTTCGACCGACTTCGTTCTCCAGGCATGGTCCTTCTTCCCTTACCTCTCATAATTCACGTGTTCTAGTTCTCTTTTGCAATTAAATATAATTTTAAATCATTAGGACTTTTAATATAGTTAAATGTCCCTTCAACTCATTACAAAACAATCTAGTGTCGTGTCGCAACTCTCGAAGCCATTATATCTCGCCTATTTTAAACCACGAACTATCACCCTCACTTCGAGATGATCTAGAAAACTCTTACTCTTTTGACCTATTCAATATCGTTTTATCGACCAGACAAATTTGACTCTCCATTGATTAAGATGACCTTCTTCCTACTTAAAATAGTTAAATTTTACAATTTTCAGAGACTCACTAAGTACCCTTCGCAACTCTGGAAACGAGATGTGAAGTTTCATTCGGGTACCTTGGTATACGAGGAGTCGCCTTGATTTTTGGTTTGACCCGAAACGATCATGTGACATCCTTCTGACGCCCTTTTAGGAGCCCTGTAACACTGGTTTACAACAGTAGAAAGTTGTTAAAACTAGAAAGTTGGCTTTCGTTTTGGATCGCCATTTGAAACCTGGAAAGAGAAATCACTTCCTGTCTTCACAAACCTCTAGCGATTACACTAGACAAATGCATGGAACTTTCAGTATAGGAAAGAGAACTTTTCGGGATAGTTTGGCGAAGCCATTTTGTAGGCCTCCGATCGCAGTTTTGACGAGGTCAAACTGGTCCATTTTTGCCTTGTCGCTCCAGAAAGCTTGTCGCCGTTTGAACATGGTTTTCTAGTCCTCCTTTCCATCGACTCGAATTCTCCTTATATAGGGGAACTAGTAGGAAGAGTCTCGTTGTGTGCGCATCCGTCGAACGTCGTTTGGGACACGGTTTCTGGGCCATTCGAGCTAACTTTTGTCTCTTTACAACTGGGTGAACTACGACCAGAGGTCCCGGAAAACTAGCCGCCAAACGCAAACCGTGCGCTCTTTTTCAATTCCGTCAGTTGCTATGAACTCTTGGTATATCCGGGAACACGTAGCAAGTTGATCGTGGAGGGCATTCTCATTGGAAGGTAACTTTTGGAAGCAGTTTCTTAGCCTCCGAGCTTGTTTTGAACGTTTTTGTAATTAGTGAGAAAATGTAAAAGTAGAAAGCTGCGGACCCTCGTAGGGTTGCCAAATCCCCTTTGGAAACTTTCAACACACGTAAATAACTGTTTAAAACACTAGAATGAAACTTGTTGTGTGTATTGGAACTTTAGACAAAATGATATTTTCTCTCTCTCTCTCTCTCTCTCTCTCTCTCTTCTGAGTTTATAAAATGAAGAAAAAAATTAAATGCAATGATTACATGTTTCTAGGTTTTATTTTTATTTCGACTACATATTGTAGTTATTGTCAGATGTAAATGGGAACTGAAAAATGATAATTATGATTGTTTTAGGGTGGATGCCATGCCAGCGATTTATCGCTGATATCATGCTCATGTGGGTTTTGCAGGATGGATGAATGACGACGCAAAGGGCGATGTGTAATTTAACTATTATTATTGTAATTTTTATAGGTCATTGTAAAATGAATGACTGTGTATTGTAGTCTCTTGTTACTGAAAAGTTATAAATGAAATTTGTTAATATGTATGATATGCCAGTTTTAGGGATACTTAAGAAATGTGCATCTACTCACTAGTTCAATTTGATTTTTAGTTGTGTATGGCAAAAAGGGGTTTGATTTATACTTAGTAAATTGAAATCGAAGTTAATACATTGTAGTATCTTCTCAGTATTTAATAAATGATTAAATTAATTATAGGGTTACCTCCTTACCTTGCAAACACAATAATGAGTTTTAATGGGAACACTCAACCCTAATAAAATATTCGTGCATAACTTGCCTGTATGTGTGATCCCGTTCTACCATATAAGAAAATTAAAACCGAAGAACGACCTTAAACTTTGCACTTGATGAGACCTCATAGGTTAGGTAAATAAAACCCCTCGTTGGAGTATACCGTCATAGTCATTAGGTTTAGCGACATTGTCGTGAACCCATATTTTAGGAATAACATGGTCCAACCTTATCCAGAGTATGCGGTTTCCTTCTAGTTTTGGTAATCGCGAGAAGAATGTCCTCTCTTCAGGTCCAACACCATGCTGAGTGTTGGAGATCGCCTTAGAAGTCACCTTATGAGTCCTTGTTCGAAGGAACGACTAAGCGGTGCAACCCTGGATTCTATCAAAATAACCCCTTGGTATGTCCTTGAATGTGGTTTAGTATATTTTTGTCCACCTGCCTTAAACTCTTATATAGTTGAGGCGTAGATCATTGAGTGCATAATGGAAGAAACCAACCCTCAGCTGATTAGGAGGTGTCACTTGTGGTTCGTGTATGGTTTACAATTCTTCCGACCATATACCCCTTCAAGATGGTAGTCAAATACTTCTGTAACTCCTGATTTCACAACAATGCTATGAACGAGACCATAGTGCGATGTATAAGCATATCCTAAGATGAGAACGAGATTGAGATTAGGATTGAGGTCACTCATGAAGTCCTTAAAACTTAATTAAACATAATCAAGTGTTTCAAAGAATATAAGTCACCTTGGTGCGACCAAATTATGAGAAAACAAAAGATATGTATACCTAGCTATATATAACTCTTATAGGAATTCAATAAGTTTTCAAATTATAATAGCAATGGTAGAGAAATAAATATAGTGTGAATCGAGAAATATTTTGGTGAAAGTCGCCTGCTCTAAATCTCCGTCAAATCCTTGATTTCGTTCTGGACATCAAGTCACTTTCGCTTGAGTGTAAGGGTAAGACTGTAGCCATTAAATAAACGTTTGAGAAGCAAAATCTTAACATAAGAATGAGAGAATCAGAATCTTGTAGGCATTTTGAAATATGGAAAAATACTTATGTAAGTTTTGAAGATTGTCATAAGGGTAAAGAGCAAATTAAATGGTTGAACAATAAGTGAACTGGGAAATGAATTTTCAGGACATGTAGGTGGAAAAAGGGAGAAAATCATGCTTACCTAATAAGGATCTTGGGAAGTTAGCCGTAACTAAAATACATTTAAAGTAATGATTTGTCGTGGGATTGCCGTTCCTAAAGTCACGTTTCTTGTGGTTGGGTCTTTGCTAGTATTCGTTCGTTGGGAAGAGTGTGGTATCGACATGTCGATGTCGTCTGCATGTGTCTATGTGAGTCGATGACTTATGTGATTGTCGCATGTGTGTCGAGTTCTGTACTTGGAGCCCTTACTGTGTTGTGTGTCGTGAGCAATGTAAGTCAAAAAATAAAAAATTATCCTGGTATTTTACTGTTGTATTTAGGTGTGTAAAATGTGGGCACTACTAAGACTGTTGTTGACAAAGGAGTTGGTTGCCCTGCTGAAGCTTCGCATCCATGGTGGCATTGCAAATGAACTACTAGGACTCGCTTGAACTTGTACAAAGTAAATGAGGTGATACATACCAAGATGGAACTGCATAAGATTTATTCATAAGTGATGGAGGTGTTCCAATTTGAGCATAACTGGAATTTGAATATTTAACATATCTTGAAAAATCCTTCAATTTTCATGATCACTTGGAGAACTTACACGCATCCTCTTTTTGTATTCCCTTAATTGATTTGCAAGTTCCCTCTCCCTCCTCTTGCTCTTTCCTTTGTTGCTTGTGTGCCTTCTCAATCTCTTTTTGTTGCTCCTAGCCTCGCTTCTCCCTTTCTCTTTCAAGCTTCTCCTGTGCAATTTTTTTTTCTTTTCTTTGCAAGTCTAAAGAACCTTTTTTCTTGTGCCAATTATTTTTTTTAACTTTAGCTTTGCTTGATCCTCCTTTTTCCTTTCCGCATCAACCAATAGCTCCATGTACTCAGGTGCAGTCAAAATCTGTGAATGCCTACTCAGTCTAATAGAACCATTTGATTTGTTTATGATCTCCCTTGGAAGTCATAGAAAATGGGAAAGTAACGTATCGTGTCCATCTTGGATTTCAGTTTCTTCAGGGTGTTGAGGTTCATGTTGCATAACTTCTAAGTTAATTTCATTTTCTTGAGCTTCCTCTTGAAATTCAACTTCGTCTTATTTATCCTCATCTCCAACATCTGCATAGTAATGAATTATTGCTTCTTGTTCTAGTCCTTCAGGAAAGGAAGGCAGATTTAAGCTTTGATCTTCTGTGCTGGATGGTAGCTTGTAACCCATGTTTTTCATGGCATCCTCTAACCATTGTGGCGGGTTAACTTGACTTGGCAAGGACAAATCATTGTTACTTACAAAATCTGAAGACCCCTCCTTATTGTTGATGATGTTACTTGGGTTTCCAAGAGCACCGTTTAGCTCCACTCCATGTGTTGCAGCTGCTTCCATATCATCTCTTGAGTCAACATTTTGCATGAATTGAGTTTCAGGTACCACCTCTTCACTGTTATTTAATTTGGGATTTATTCGTTGAGATAGGCTCAAAATGTTTGTGACAACATCAACATCTTCCTCACCTTGCATGTCAAATGCCTGGCTGCATGCCATGTCATTTAGGAGAGCATCATAATTTAATGGCCAAATACCAGTTCTTTTGAAACCTGCAATTATGTTAGATGGTGTTTGTGCCTTTTTTAAGGCTCTACTTGCAAGCTCAGCAATGTCATTCCTTTTCACATCGCACATTTGTTCTCTCGCCATCCATTTGGACCTCTCACTCTAAAATATGTCTTGAAATGGTGAACACACTCACGTCCAAGAGGTTGCAACTTATGACTAGTATGTGCTGGTAGTGTTATCAAATCAATGCCCAATTTGTTTGCCTCCTCCACAGTTTGTAATGCTACATGGCTGCCATGGCCATCAAATATCAATAGGTGTCTATTATTTGGAGAAACACCGCCTGGTACTGAACGTGCAAAATGACATAGCCAATTTAAAAACAATTCCTTTGTCATCCATGCATTTGGATGTGCAGCCATACATGCTCCAGGTTCACAATTTTTAATGTAATTCTTTATCATTCTCTTTCCCTTGAACAAATAAAATCCTGGGATTGACAAACCTGCTGCATTGACACAACACAATATAGTGATCCACTCCCTGCTCTTTGGTATTACCTTTGGGACATTACGACTGCCCCTCTTTGCAATTACACGAACTCCACAATTTCTTCCAGCCTGCAAACCAGTCTCATCACAATTCCAGATTTTATGAGCGCCGTATGAATAGGTTCCATAGCATTTGGCCAAATTATCATAAAATTTGGTTACTATTGCAGGGCGCAAGTTTAAAGCTTATCCTGTCAAGTCCCTCAGCGGTTCGGATTGCAAGGTCTGGATGACGTTTTCTGAATCCAGCCCACCATGATTTACCAGGAAACCCATCTCTGAAGGGGTTTTGTCTTGTTTCACAAATCTGAGCAACATTTGCCTTTAGCTGCATTAACTCCAAGCCATGACCCATATCAGCCATTTCTTTGCACCATTCAACAATTTCCTCTTCTTCTTCTTCGCTTAGAAGCTGCATTGAGGACCCTCCTCTTTGTGTGGGTGAGACCATTTAGCCAATAGTGTAATGATGTGGGTGGAATGGAATACTTCTTCTTCTTTGCTCTAACTGAGAACCCATTAAACTCAACATCATCTATCGCCTTTTCCATATCTTCTTTTGTCCAACCTCGGATGACACTAAGCTTCTTTGTTGCAGATGTTCTTTGAACTGAGACAATGGGTGGGTTTCTACATTCTGGTTCATTACCAGTTGGTGTTGAATTATCCTCTTCATCACTTAAATTATGTGATAATTGTACACCTCTCACTTTGGGCCTCCTTGATCTTCTAGCAATAGCACCTTTTCTCATGGTGTAAATGAAATACCTGATTCACAACATGAAAGATGATTGTTGGAAAAGAAACTATAAATATACCAAAAATGAATGTTGGAATATGATTTTGGAATTGTTGAAGGAAAGATGATTGCTAGAATATGAATGATTTTGTTTCATTTTTAGGAATTAATTGACTTGTAGTTTTCATTATGACAATGAAACTTGTATGGAATATGTTGAATACAGAAAGTGCTTGGATAGACAATGTATATTTGACTAAATGAGCACAATGTTGTATAGTTCAACAATGTTGTATATTGCATTTCAGAATTCACTATATTGTTCTTTTTTCATGATAGACCATTCTCTAGTGTATTCGTTGGACTCTTCCTATGTAGTTTTTTGCTGCCATGGCATAAATATGATTGCCTGTAGTGGACTTTTCCATGGTTTTGCTGCCATACCATTCTCATTCTGTATTCGTTGGACTCTTCCTATGTAGTTGTTAAAGCTAAGTTGTCGTTAGAAATATGGAAGGGAAAATTTATAATGAAAACATTAACGGCTGGTGGGTGAGCATTGCTAGGGGATAGGCACCGGTTGTGGTGCAGGGTCCAATAATGGAGATAGTAGGTGAAAGACATTGACTGTATTGTATTGTATTATTATTATTTAAACATGGAAGCATGAAATGTTGAATAAGACAGTTTTTAAATTGGTCAATATTCTCTTATTCATTGATAGAACTAAAAATTTTCCTTCCATATTTCTAACGAAAACTTGACAAACTACTGTATTCGTCGGACTCTTCCTATGTAGTTTTTAAAGTTATGTTTTCAATATAAAATTTTCACATATGATCATAATACTTTCCAAATTTCTATGTATACAATAAAACTTATGCTAATATCACAGTGATGATTGGAAAAAATACTTTTCAACTGGAGAATGAGATATCTGGAAAAAATGAACAATACAGTGAATTCAGAAATGCAATATACAACACTGCTGGACTATAGAACGTTGTTGTGGTCATATTCCAACAGAGTTGTATATTCCAGTAGTGTTGTACTTCCTAGCTGTGTTGCATATTGTATTTCAGAATTTACTTAGCATAAAAAGAATTTACTATAGTGTGCACATACAACACTGATGGAATATACAACACTGTTTTCAATTTAAAGTTATGTTTTCAATATAAATTTTGCACATGTAATTAGAATACTTTCCATCTTTTTATGTATACAATTAAACTTATGCCTATATAGCAGTGATGACTATAAAAGCAGCTTCTAAGGCAGCTGTCCCATGGAGGGCGCTGCTGCACCTATTCTTATGTTTCGTGTAGTTCTATGCAACTTTTTTACTAATAAAACTGCAAGAATTCATGGAGCAGCGGTTGCTTAGAAAAAGTTGTATTCACCTCAAGTTAGTTGTGGGGGGGCTGAGAATTTGCAGTAGCTACAGAGATTTTAAGGTTTCTTTTTGCCAAATGTTAGTTGCACATAAGTTCAAAAAATTTTATTCCAGTAGCTTAGTGGCTGGAAAGGTTCTTTGCCAATTTACCGGGCAATAAGTTTCATGCCCACCAGTTCACTTCTTTGTTTGTCAACAATTGCACCAGAAGTTTCCAACTTCTGCTTACCAATTCGCAGAGTACTTCCAGCCTGTGCAAAACGGGGGTTTGAAACAGGGTATGAACATTCATTAAAGCAAAAAGAAATGTCTAAATTGTGTCAGATGCTGGAGTTGCAACTGCCCTGGTAAACATGTATTCAAAATGCAGGAACATGGACAAAGCACGTGAAGTGTTTGATGGAATACCACAAAGAAATATGTTCTTCTGGACCCCAATGACTGTAGGATATGCAGAAAATGCTTTTGTTGGAAACGTAGGTGAACTGTTTGATAGAATTCCTCAAAGAAACGTGGTCTCATAGAATGCCATGATGGCAGGATATGCACAAATTAGATTTGTTGAAAAGACTTCAGAAACTTTAAAGCAAATGCAATTGGCATATACAACTCTGCTGCAATATGCAAACACTAAAAAAATAAATAGAGGGCTTGAATTATGAAATAGTTTGTAATTCATAAGTGTCTTACCTGAACTGCACTGCTCCTCACTTCTTCAACTTTGAGAGATGAAAACTACATGAACAAATGGAATTGTAATCCATCCTTCAACTTTTATTCTATCATCCTAAATTCTGATTGGTTGATGTTAGTTGACATGGATTCAATATGATAGTTCAATCAAATGGTTGAGATTTATTGGGATTTAATCCAATGGATAATATTTTAGTTGGTCATTTTTATTATTTTATGTAGTTGGTTACACAATTTATTGTTCATATGGTACTGAGTTTTTAAACATTGTGAAAGGTGAGCCCTCACCATAATTTCATTTATTGTTGTGCAGGTGTTTACTTGGGATTGAAGACTCTTACATCAAAAATAGTGCATTATATTTGAGATCTGGTTTAGAAAGTCTTGAGAAATGACTTGTTGAAGTGACTGTAATAGATATGATGTACATACAATGAAAATATTACTTAATGAATAGTTGACTGCATAGACTTGGTTTTTGTACACTTGTATATAAATTAATATATATTTTTAGTTCTATCAATGAATAAGATAATATTGACCAATTTAAAAACTGTCTTATTCAACATTTCATGCTTCCATGTTTAAATAATAATGATACAATACAATACAGTTAGGTAATATTAACTTCACATATCATTCAAAATATGTTATTAAAAAGGTGAATGTCTTTTCACCTACTATCTCCACTAATGGACCCTGCACCACAACCGGGTCCTCTCCCTATCCACTTGTTTCTGCATTCAGTTCCCCTGGGATCCTGATATTTTGCAGCATCAACTCTAACCCCGCCTTTCTTGTTACTTGCTGTCTCACTGTTATGTGAGATGATGTTGACAAGTCTTATCGTGCATTATATAATGTTGTGGATGGATGTTGCCTTTAATGAGCCTATGAAACTTAGATTTTTTTTAAAATTTGTTTTCATTCTCTCACTGATCATATTGATGAGTAATGAATAGCAATACATGATTTGGTTGTTATGCTACAGTATTCCCTCTTTTTCTGTGTTGAAAAAATCCGAGTGATCTGAGTGAGGTGCTTTAGTTTCAGGTGCGAGTCTTTGTTTCCTCTGGTTCTTAGGGATTAACAGATTGATTGTGTCAATTGGAGACAACCAATGCTTGCTTTCTGTGTGGACTTCGTGCTCCTAACTTATGGTATGCCCACTTTTGCTATGGATAGGAGTATGCCAGTGATTTACTTTCTCGGATTGGATTGCCAATTTGATTCATGGCTACCTTGCCTGTTTAGTGGTATGCAGTTGTGGAAGCATTATCTCTGCTGGCACTAGGAATTGGAATGTGGATTTTTTTGTATGCAACAGACGCGGCTTTCCTCCTTTACTGTGGACAATGACAAGCATTTTGCTCAGGTATTTAGGGCTGATTACTTACGAGTCTACTATTACTCTTTATTTTGTTCTTGCTGGGTATAGAATCTCTCGCCCATAACAAGTTCTATAATACTACTCTTGAGGTTTACAAAGGGCTCAGAAATTTATTGGGACATTTTTTATTCAAAACTACATTTGGAGATTTTCTCTCCATTATTAGCAGGAATAAGATTATTTATATATTTCAATTATTATCTGTTTGCTTCAATGTTACTTCCCTATTATTAAAGCCATAGTTGGCTATGTGTAGTAGGACCATTGCTTTTCTTGGGGACTTTCCTATTCAATGTTGTATCCATGCAAGTGGACAATGGAATGAAAAGTGGCAGCCAGGATATAGAAGCGCCATGTCTGGGCACTGTCAAAAGACTGGCTCACTCTTTGATATCTTGGAGCCTTCGCTGATACGGGTAGGGTGTGGGTTTCAATTTATGCACAAATATGTGTTTTTGTTTTGAGGGGTTAATACCATCTTAATTATTTCAAGGTCACAATGTATGTAAGAGAAAATGATGAAATGCTTTGGGTTTGCATCGAACAACTTTGGGTTATATTTCTGTGCTTAATTTCTACAGAATTATGGTTTGCCATCAGTTTCATTTATTTACATAAATAAAGACAAACATTGTGTTTTGTTCTTGTATGCTTTTAATTTCTACAACTTTGGTTTTAATCAAATTATTTTTAATTGTGTGCCATATATCAAATTGTATTAGAGGAACAAATTTCTAATTATTATGGTATTTTTTATGGGAAAATTCCAACTTTTAGAAAAAAATACCATAACATAGGCAGTTACAATTTAAGACAAAAATGTTTTTTTTTGCTCCAATTTTAATTGATCAGAATTTATTATAACTTTTACGTCAATTATAAAGTACTCACATACACATATATTGTTTTTATCATTAACTAAAATACATCAACTTTGGCATGATTTGTCATTTTGTGGCCTTGTTATTTTAGGTTTGTTACTTATTAGACCTTTCATGTGTATAGTATTGTTCGGTCTTAAGTTTATTTTTCTCTTAATTTGAAAGTTATTACATTTAATTTGCTAAGCATCTCTTGGTAAGCTGTAATATAGTTACTAAGATACTACATAGTATACATACATGTTTCCTAGCACATGGAAATTCATCTTGTAGCTTTATTAGTTCCTACTTTTGATAAGGTATTGTAGGTTTCACCTCATCAAATTAACATAAAGTTTTCAACTAATCTTATGCAAGATTTTTTTTTCAGGATAGTATGTGTTAAAAGAACAAAATTTAGATATTAAAAAATCAAAAGAAAAGACAAATTTATATATTGACTTGACAATTGTAAGGCCTTATGTAATCTACAATTTCTTCAAATTTATAGGGAAAAAAAAACAATTGGCACAACATTTGTTATAGTTTACTTAGAAAGGGACTCACATTTATTACATAGGCATGATTTGTTTGAAAATGTATTTTTGATATTAAAAGAATATATTCAACTTATTTATCTATGGATTGATATCTAATTCGGAAAGATTTCTTTGATATGAATTCAAATTTGATTGATTTGCTTAAACTTAGATAAAGTGAATATCTAAAAGTATAAGTCTTGGATTTGGTAGAATTGATATGTTTAAATTTGAACAAAGTGAATGTCCAAAAGATACAACTTTTGATTAGTATTTGATAGACTTGACTTTGAACAAAGTGAATGTTCAAGTGATGTTGTCTTTATTGTTGTAGAAATCTTAAAATGAGATGCTAAAATAAACATTTGTGTGCCTCGAATCATTACATCCATAGTTCGGTATCTCTCCTCACGGTCCCCAAATTAACCATATGTTAATTACAATCCCTCCCAAGAAAACTCCCATTCATCAATCTATCTTAGGTATTTCCATGACCATTATGTTACTTCAATTGTGTCAATTCACAATCTAAAGGACAACCTTGATCCACCATTTCAAGTGATCCCAAAGTTTTCTCAAAAGGAATATTACTATTTCAGCACTAATCCATCCCTATAAACACTCCTAACAACTTTTGAAAAGAGACAAAGGAATGACAAGGGAGAAAACTCTTCACATAAGTGATGAATGGGCCGGAAACATAATGAATTTCCAGAAAAGACAAACAATTCTATTAGCCAAAAAAAAATGACACACAACTACATCTCTTAGTAGTTGAATAAATAATGGAAGGAGCTTTCCAACAACATTAGATTATGAGAATGATAAACTAGGAGTCGTGATGAAGAAGAATGGAAAAGCAACCTATAAGTTTGTATTGGGTTAAATATTGTTAACTTATTTAGAAACTTAAGATATGGATTATACAAAAGTAAAGAAGGCTACATATGAGCCTTGATTCTCTTCAAAGCATACTCAAGGTAAAGGATGTTAGTAGTAAGACATTTCCTCGTTAAATCTATGCCGATGGTCCCAATGCAAAGGCCAATTCCCTACGGATGCTAAAATAAAATAAAAACATTATTAGGAAAGTTGATGTACATACCAAGGTCATATAATTGCTCCATGGTGGGGGTAGATAAAATATCATGAATAGCAATGGACTCTCGATTATCATTTATCCATTCTTTGCCAAGCACACCACCCTCGGCACATAAATCTCCTTCACATCTTTCTTCTAGAAGAACAAGAAGTAGAAGTGCCAAATGGATTGTGATCTCTTCCACCATATGTTGAGTGAGATATGGCTTCAAAATAATCTTGAAATGTTAAAGGAAATGGGGGATTAAGGCCTAGGCAACCTTGGCACACTGCTGGCTTGAGCCGAAGGCGCACTTTTTGTATGTTTTTATAGGTCATCTCTTCCCAACTCTATACAATCATTACTAATTTTATAAAATTTCACTCAACAAAATGAATAATAGTATTTATTGTTTGCAGCCAACCTACTCTCAAAATCCTTAACCATGATCATTAATTTTAAATAACTATATGGTATGTCAGATGCTCTACACCGGTGGTGTTGAATCAAGGGCACGGGTCACCAAATGTATTCCATCTTCAGTGATTGCCATGGCTCCTGCTCCTTTTAACATCCTAACAATTTTTTAATTTTGTATGCTCTAAATAGAGGATAATCTTCAATGCACTACCACCAAATCCCAACCAACAAAATCTATTCTAGCTCTCTTAGGTTTTTTGTGTTAATTAATGTTGCTCAACTAAATTTCCAAGTGTTCCCTTTTGTAAACAATGGTAGGTCTAATAAAACAAAAAAATATTCATGATGTATATGACTTGGCCATTTTCCTCTAGGCTACAACAAATCATTTTCATTAATATTTCAATATTAGTATGAGTGTAGTATCTACAAGTATTTGAATATTTATACATTTCAATATGAGTTATATCATACTTTTAACTATAGTATAAGAGGATAGTTTACTAACTATATATATATATATGAATCATAGGTAATTAGTTAAAATGGATAGAATTAAAGAATTAAGTGGTGCACAATTTTGAAAAAAAAACATAAAGTTGTGGAGGAAAATAATATTTTGGAAAATATACCTAAAACAAATATGTTAGTTTTTAGTAAAAATATACAACATAGATTTAGAGGCCTCCTTGATATCAAATACATTCATTTCTAGTGTGAAAACTTGACAAGCTTGTCATCAATCCCAATATATTTAAGAAGAAGTGCCTTCGACAATGTGTTCCCAAATCTAGATGTTGTGGTATGAATGTTTCATTGCATTCATGTTGGAACTTATAGTTCTAAGAGAAAATTCTCCTCTAACGAGAATAAAAAGTGCTTTAAGGTCAAAAGTGGGAGAAACTAGATTAAATAGCCTTTCCATTTTGACAATTGAACGTGACATCACTACAACAATAAATTATGATGCTTTTATTGACAATTTTTTTGTGGAAAAAGTAGAAATGAGCCTTTTTAACTTTAATTTTGTGTTGTTAAATTTCAATATAAATTTCCAAAATTGGAGACTATAGACACAAAATCACGCACTTTGGGTAATTATCTAGTCTTGATTACATACTATTATTCATATGATTCCCAAGTAAGAAAAGTACTAATTAACCCATGTCTTTGGCCACCTTTCTTTGCTTTCGTTACCACTTTTGGTCTTACACCCTTACTTGTTCGATCTGCCTTTTACTCTTGACATTTGTCATCTTTGAACACCAACGTGTCAGCGCCCTCGTCCCCTCACAGGCACCCGTATCCTATTTATACTTTACTCACACTTTTCGGGTCCTTTCTAGCCATTTGAGCATCTTACCTTTTTAGTAGTCGGCCTTTTCGGGATTAATTACGAAATTCAAGCAAGGAAATCATATAAATATAAAGTTATGTGATCATAATAAGAGACCAAGCATTAAGTACTATCCATCACCACTTAAGGTTGCATCCATCAAGGCATCTAAGATTTTCATTGCATCCATCTAGCTCCATCACAAGGGGCACAAGGATTGGTTTTCTCGCATCACACTTCATAGGAGGAAGTTCATTATATTCTATACACACATTTACTACATTATACATATAGTTACTTGCTCATTATCCACGTGCGATTAGCAAGAGCAACCTAGGGCACAATTCCACACACACATAGAACTACATTGGAGTCCGAGATGTAGTGTGGCGCTCGGTTGTAAGTTCACCATTGTGATAGTGAGAGGATAATCGACCCCTCATTCTACATCTTTCTTTTTTGGGATTTGATGTCTATTTGAGGTTTTGTAGGTTCATCTTTCATTGTAAGTTTACAAATGACCTCGGCGATCTTGGTGCGACCCCAAAGCAACTAAAGGTGAACACCTCACCTTAGAGGAATTTTTCGAGCATTTCCGTAGACCCGATGCCTAGAAACAGTCCATGTGTGCCCATGTCCCTCTCCAGTGCCCAGTCTAGCATGTTCCTCCATTTTTGTATTTTTCTAAGCTCCAGGTGCGATGGTGTTATGCTTCACATTTTCTTGTTCTCGACTCGTATGCATTCTCCAAAACTCTGTGAATCAACTAAGGCTTCTTGCCCTCTCCTTGCACTTAGGGTTTGGTACTTTATTACTTAATTTATCATTCATTTATTGCTACAATAGCATCAGATTAGGAATATAAAATTACATTTTAGCTTAATCATTTTGGTGAACCTGAACTTGACCTACACGCTGCTAGGATCTTTATTACTTTATCATCATGAGTATCTCAATTAATGTATTCTTTCTCACCAATCCTAAATTAAGATAGAATCCAAAATCTCATCGTTACTACACGCATCCCTACTGATATGCATCTAGACTTAGTATATCACTCATTTGTCGATGCATTTTCCCAACATATTGCTTTTCCATCTAATCCTATTGTTGATCTTGCTATCTTCGACAATGATCCACCCTTGCATATCATGATTCGCATTTATAATGTGGGTGTCAAGCATACTCTAATCGATAATGGATATGAACTCAATCTTTGTCCTATGTCATTCCTTGAAAAGATTGGTCTTTCTGCTGCAAATGTTAGCCCATCGTCTCTTTCTCTTCATGCATATGATGGTTATGTTTATCCATGCGTAGGTCACATTGTTTTACCTATCACTATAGGGCCAAAAACCTCAACATAGTATTCTTTTTCATTTACTTTCCAATTTTATATAATTGTTTACTTGGTAGGCCATGGCTTCATGCCATGCAAGCGGTTCCCTCTACCATGCATCATTGTCTTAAATTCCTACATGAGGGTATCAAATATACTATTTTTCATGACCATCATCCATTCAAATATTGTGACCATGATCCTAATACTACACTTCCTACTCCACGGTCTGATACTACTAATGAACCGCAACCCATAGATGAGCTACCACATTTACCACCACTTGAAGGTGTTATTTGCATGGTAGATTTGGTCCCAACTATAGCACCACCCCACCTACTACTACTATTATGGTACTTTATCGAGGACCTACCCACACATCTGATGTCATTCCACCTACTTCACTATCACATGTGCATCCACCTTTAGCACATCCTCCCTTTACATGTACACTTTTCATGAATGATTCTTATTGGGAGCACATTCCATTTGATCCTACTTGCGATGTCACTATATGTTCACATGATGGTTTGACTCGGCTAGGATTTTCTTTCGAGGATATTTATCCTCCAACTCATGATCCTCATCTCTATTATGGATTCATCACTATCACTATTGTTTATGGTTTGCGTGTCTTTCGTCTCACAATCTACCTTACGCGAGTCCCTCGTTCTTCTCCACTTATATTAGGACAATCTTGGCTTTCTTACATTGGGGGTACATTAGACCCTGATCATATTGATATCTCATTTCCTATGCCCTTCGGTTGTATCTTCATTTGCAACGGTTATTTTCTTGGCCATACACAGAATTTCACTCACTGGTATGCACATGGTTGTCCGTTACCACCCTTCATCGATGAGGAGTATGCTCTGGGCATGTACAAATTATGCTTAGATGGTGCTTTACATGACCAACCTAACACTATCGCTTATCAAGTCTCATATGCCTCACCATATGATTTTGACCATGATAATGATGACCTTTTAGATGACTTCACCTAATCACTTTCATTATTACACGCTTGGGGGGCATCATGTTATTTCCCGCCCCACCTCCCCTCTTGACATCATTACGCATGTTACATTCTCATCACCTTGCATCTTATCAACACAAATATCTACATATATTTGTATCACCACTTCCTAATGACTCACTCTTGTGCTATGGTTCATACTTGATTGTTGAGGCGTCTTATACACATGAAACTCACACACTACATACACTACGCATTCTCACACACTTGACCATATCACACATTTTTTCCCTAGACACATTTACCACACACATCTCTAAGCATTTCTTAGTCACATTACACATCTCACTCATCACACATCATACACTTAGGATGTCTTCTCTCATAGCATATTCTACACACTTTGCATCTTATTTACTCTACACATTCACACTACATCTCTCTTATATTCACTTATACATGCCACATTCATTACCCTATGACACACTCTAGTCTCGCGGTCCATACTCGAATGTTGAGGGTATACATATCAAATGGACCTCATCACACTTACACGTTCAATCATTCAATCATCTTACCATGCGACATTCCTAACTAGTGCCTTCTTCACACATATCGTGATATATGCTTTATGTTAAATCATCACCCCTTTCTAGCTTTCCTATTCATTCACCTCGTGATATACGCTTTAGGCTAAATCATCACCCCTTTCTAGCTTTTATATTCATTCATATCATGATATACGGTTTATGATAAATCATCACCCCTCTCTATCTTTCCTATTCATTCACCTCATGATATACGCTTTAGGATAAATCATCACCCCTTTCTATTTTTTTGTTCATTCATCTTGTGATATAGGTTTTATGTTACATCATCACCCCTTTCTAGATTTCTTATTCCCACATATCGTGATATACGCTTTATGCTAAATCATCACCCCTTTCTAGATTTTCTATTCATTCATCTCGTGATATACGCTTTATTCTACATCATTGCCCCTTTATAGATTTCCTAATCCCACATATCTTGATATATGCTTTATGCTAAATCATCACCCCTTTCTATCTTTCCTATTCATTCATCTCGTGATATACACTTTATGCTACATCATCACGTTTTTTTGACATCCCACTCATGTACCTCGCGATATATGCTTTAGGCTAAATCATCACCTCATTCTATAACCTCACGATTACTCATCCATATGTCACATTCAATATCATCTACACATCATCATTCTACAATCAACACTCCATGCTTAGTTCATCAACTCTTTTTAACACACAATGACACATCATTCAAACCATTTCTTGATGACGCACTCTCATTTACAATTCATTCTTGACTATTGAGGGCATAAACAAATGAACCTCATTGCATACATACACATCCACTTGGGGGATGTTGCTCCTATCATTCACATTGCATTCCATTCTGCCTCAATCCACAACATATTGCATATCTTGGTTGCATTTACTCTTGCTTACATTTACTTGTTACATGTTCATCTTATTACACATACTAGATAGATATCTTGTATGTCATTATCTTTATCATACACACATGTGCATTCACTTGCCTTTATAGTTGTGATCACAAATTTTACAGATCCATTACACGTAACATTGATGTTTGGCATAATACCTATTACCAATCCCACAATGGCTCCCTGAGGCATCTACTTTCATACACCGCATGTTTTAATGTTTCATTTAGATTCATAACACACTATTTTATCAAATTATACACGTTTTGACATACTTTTTATCTTTCTAACATGCTTGTGTGTTGATAACACCCTAAACTCTACAAAGCAAATAACATGACTAATTAAGGGAGGCTAACACCATTGCCATCTATACTCGAGGCTTTAAGTCTAGGAATATAACACTAAAGATAAAATCTTAATGGAATGTTAACTAACATGAATATGATTCAAAATCTAGCTAATCATGCCTATTAATATATTGAATTGCTAAACTAACAAAGACCTAAATAGATCTAAGAGGGCAAAATCAAATTGGTATGGTTTCTACTCCAAACAAGGTGAAATGGCCTCTCCAAATGACTACATGGTCATTTTGGATATCCATCTACTAACCCCATTGAAGACTTTAGGCAAGGATTGAGCTTGGCTATAAATCATATTTCTTATATGAGATGCAAATCAAAGCATGGTGTAAAGTTGGAAGATAGTACTTAGTATTATTTATAGTTTTTCCTTTTGAGGAAAACTAACATCTTGTGCATGTGGGACTAAAAGTACAAATAAGATTAAGAATTGATAATCATGATTAAGCTTTGTTAATCACAATTAGTGAATTAACAAGTGATTAAGATGTGAGGAGCCTTAATCAACCACTTAGGGTCAACTAGGAGGCTAGGATAAGATTTTGAAGCTTGTTGAGATGTTGTGGAGGGAAGTGGGGTGATTTTGAGTGGTTGGAAGAGGGGTTTGAGTCAATAATAGGGTATATTGATCAAAACATGAGCAAAATAGGCTTAATTAGCTAATAAATGCTAATTGTCTGTTTTGAAGAGGATTTTGACTTATGATTCATCGTAAAGTGGCATCTTGAATGCGAAAGAGGTTAGGCAAAATAAACAATGTGTTGTTAATTGACCAAAGTGGTAAGAAACATTAGTTAATTAGTGGAAATCACTAATTATAATGGAAATGGTAAGAATGAGAGTGATTTGTGTGCATTTGGCAATAAGATTGCAAAAGCGGAATTTAGGTGTCTACATTTTCCCCTGTTTGAGGTGAACTAAGGTGACATCACTTCAAATATAGTAGACAAAATTAGAAAAATTAGAAAAATTAGTAGGATGAAGGATGCCCCCTCGAGTGTCGATGGAGTGATAGAGTGATTCAATCAACAATCAAAATATGATTGAAAAGATAGAAGAAATAGGATAGAACGGATGCAAAAACTAAGTAGAAACAAGTAAACTTTTGAAGAAAATTAGTAGGATGAAGGATACCCCCTCAAGTGTCGATGGGGTGATAGAAGAAGTCAATCGAAAATCGAAAATATGATTGAAATAGATAGAAGAAATAGGATAGAATGTGCGTAAAACCTTTGGTTATTTAGAAGGAATAAGGATAGGGATAAACATGGTTGTTTATTGCCCAAGGTGATTTGGAAGAAAAAATAGTAGTGATAATAAATGATCATGGAGAAGAAATGATAATGGAGAATATAAGACAAGCCCAATATTTTCATCCAATCCTTGAATAAACAACGTCCAATCATTTTACCCCTAGATCTACATCAACATCTTTTATTGAAACAAACAAAAGTGTAAGATAATATGAAACGCTAAATTACTAACATTTGTTCATTGTTAAAAATATGTAACTCTATGCAAGATACATAATGCAATGTAATATGAGAAAGTAAACCAGCTAACCTAACAGAGAAACTAGTACAATCACACATACTCAAACAAACAATGTTTAAGACAGTTGCACCAATGTTTTTGTTATCAAGCTTTGATTCTTGAATGTTCGTGTTGTAACGACAAGGGTTAAAAATGGTGCCCCAAACAAGGATACATGCGAGGGGAATAATGGAGGACATAAGTAGTCCCATGAAAGCATTTGTGCCATATGACACGCCTCTCTAGCAACTCACTATTACACGGGGTACCGACATATTAAGCAAGTTAGCTTTATTAATGGAGGTAGATCACGATGATCTGCAAGTTGTTTGAGACAAGAACAAGCAAGAACCTAAGAAAGATGTTTTTGTAAGACAAATTTCAATGTTCGAGGATGATGCATTTGATACAAGTTTCAGGCTTGTGTGCACATTGTTTACCAATTTCTGAAAAGAAAAAAAATGCAATTTTTGGATGTTTAATGATTTTACCAATTTTTTTGAATTTTTGGAAAAATTTTATATTGTTTTAAATTTTTGAATTTTTAGGAAGAAGATATTGTAGAAGAAATAACGAAACCGTGAGACCTCGTTAAAATTCATTGTAAGGCAAAAATATGCCCCATGTAGTAGAAAAGGCCATCGGGAAGCAAAAACATGCCTCAGCATAACAAAAACGGACATGAAATAATTATTTATTTAAAATAATCATCACAGCGAGTTGTAGAAGAATGTAGAAGAACCAAGACGGCTCCAGGGCACCTCGGGGGTGAGAAACATGTCACGGGAGTGAGAAACACCCTGTGAATCGTGTGAGAGACTACATGAGACTCCTCATGGATGACTCGCAGTACACATTGTATTTGTGAGATATCATGCTTAATATGTATGTGTATGCATGTATCACATGTTTTTTAGATTATGAGATAGCCTTAGTTGATGTCATATTGCATGTTGATGAGATAATTTGAGTAAAACATGTTTATATTTTTGATATTGGTGTGGGGGATAGATTTGTGATCATGTGCAACCCCTCTTGCCCCATTGATGATACAATATTTGATGATTAGCTTTAGCATACATGTGTGATGTAGACTTAACATTTATTGATATATGATGTATATATGTGATGGTTTATGTGATATGATGATGAAATGATAACAAAATGTACAAGTAAAATAACAAGCACAATTTAAACAATTCTAATCAAAGCAACACAATTATCTACAAGTATGCAAGATAAAATGAACTCAATGCAATGCACTACGACTAAAGTAACATTCAATCTAAGTAAGCAAGTGAATCCAATTTAAATTACACAATACGAAAAAGCAATGCAACTAAAACCATACAAACCAACAACTAAAAGTAAGCAAACTACTACTTTGTTTTTGTGGGACAGTTTTGGGATGTTTTTTGCTATTTTGGTTTTATCTCTAAGACAATTTTCAATTATTTTGGAGTTTTATGCGAAATGCATTTGAATGTTTTGAGTTTTCTAAGGAACATATTTATATGTTTTGAGATTTTCATAAATTTATACGAATGTTTTTGATGTTTTCTATAAAAAAATCCGGCGAATGTATAAGGAAATGAAGAAACGTGGATGCCCCCAACGTTAGATGGGATATACAAGGGTAGAATGCCACGTGTTATGTGCCAGAAGTGACTGCGAAGTTTCCCCCAGCATGAGATGGGAATATTCAAAGTCAAATTCTCCGCATTAAAAAGTTTAGGATCAGCCGGATCAAGGCAAAGAGGGACAAGCTCGAAGGGAATCGGATGAAGGCAAAGACCAGCTTCAAACAAATCTACCCTACTCTAAACCTAAAATTCTTGTGAACAACGGACCCTCCAATGGCACCGGAAATTGGTTTTCACCAAAGGACTTGTCCAAAGTGCCACTATTGTGTGGTTTTCACTATTGGACGCACATGTTTATTTCTCTTTTTCTTTTTCTATTTTTATACTTTTTTATTTTCTTGATATTTTAGAGACCCCATACTTAAGCATAGAAGTGCTTAAGATGCATTGTGTTCATGGGTTCTCGAAGCTCTTGGCCATTTGAATAGGAAAGCTTATAGGCACCTAAACCAAACTTGGCAACCACAACATATGGTCCTAGCCAATTGGGCTCAAATTTCCCTTTCTTTTCTCGATCCTTATTGGTGTTCTTTTGATTCTCTTTTAACACCAAGTCTCCTACCTCAAATTGATGAGGTATGACTCTTTTATTGTAGCTTCATCGCACTCGATCCTGATACACTTTAAGGTGATTGAGGGCGCAAAGAAGTTTCTCATCTAATAGCTCCAACTCTTCCAATTGAAGCTACTCTATAGTCTTCCTCTTCATTCAGGTAATCCCTTAGCTCAATATGCAAAGAGGGGATCTCGATCTCTAGAGGTAGGAAAGCTTCTGTGTCGAATACTAAGGAGTATGGAGTGGCACTGTAAGGGTGCGATAGATGTTTTGAATGCATAGAGGGCGGGGTGAATCTATAGATTCCAGATTCTGACATGTGGTATTCACCATCTTCTCCATAATGTGAATGAGGGTTTTATTGGAAGCTTCGATTTTCCATTACCTTGAGGGTAATAAGGGGTCAAAACTTGAGGGAGATTTGAAAGTGTTTGCAAAGTGCTTTCACAATTTTATTTTTAAATGACTTACCATTATCAGTGATAATAGCATAGGGATACCATATTGACAAATGATATGGTTCATTATAAATTTAGAGATTTGGGGACCTTCAGTATAGGTAAGAGGAACAACCTCTACCCATTTTGTAAAGTATTCAGTAGCGGTTATAATGAACTTATGACCATCCGAGGAGATAGGGTTAAGTTTTCCTATTAGATCGAGACCCCACTTTGAGAATCGACCAGGTGTCATGATAGGCTACAAGGATTGCACCGGTGCATGTATCAAGTTGTCATATTTATGACAATCAACGCATTTCTTCCCATGTTGGTAGTAGTCATGCTCCATGGTAGGCCAATAGTAGCCTACTATGAGTATTTTCTTCGCAAGGATGATCCCATTAGTATGAGCCCCACAGATGCCTTCATGCACCTCCTTGATTGCTTGGATGGACTCATCCAAATTTAGATAGTGCAATAGATTCCCGTCATAGCCTTGACGGAAGAGGGTGCCCCAAGTAGGGTATAATGGGCTATACGCTAGATGAGGTTGTGCTTTTCATCATGGGAAATGTTTGTAGGGAAGGTTCCATCATGGAGGTAATTAAATATTTCAGCGTACCACGGGAAAAGGGACCAACAACATCGCACACCAAATAGGAATCTGGTATGTCATATATCGGCGTTCTTAGATTTTCTACCAAGAATGACATATCATTGTTCCCTGGTGGAATACTCAACATGGATCCTATTGGAGCCATAGCATCAGCACTTGCTCATTTCTAGGATCTTGGTATTTGCTCAAATTTTATTTGCTCGAAGAAATCCTTCAAAGAAACAACTATCCTTTTGTATGGAAGAAGTTTCTCATCTTTTACCTTGTATTCATCTGTGACTTGTTTTATAATGAGCATTGAATCACCAATGCAATTGACTCATCTGATATCCCACTTGATGGCTAGCTTCATCCCCGATGAGAGATTCATACTCCACTATATTATTCATGCATGGGAACCCCAAATTTAATGCTTGGGAATCAAGTCTCCCATAGGAGTGATTAACACAACTCTAACACTTGAACCATGAAAGGTAAAGGAGCCATCAAAGTATAGTTTCCAAATGATAGATTCCTCAAGGTACATGATGGATGCATCTGGTAGTTCTAGACTCAAAGGTTTGGTACCTAGTAGTGGAGCTTCTGCTAGCTAATATGCTAAGACTTGTCCTTTCACTGACTTTTGATGCACATACTCAATGTCAAATTCGCTTAACAAGATGATCCAATTAGCCATCTTTCTTGTGAGTGTGGGATTTGACAATAAGTATTTTAGTGGATCCACCTTTGAAATAAGCTTGACTTTATTGTTGATAAAATAGTGGTGTAGTTTCGAAAGTAAAAACTACAACGAGACAATCCCTTTTGATCTATAGATAATTGAACTCATAAGCTATCAATGTTTTGCTCAAGTAGTACATATCTTTTTCCTTCTGCTCTTTATCATATTGGGCCAACAATGCCCCAATTGCAAAGTGTGTAGCAGAAATGTAGAGTAACAAGGGTTCTCCTACCGTGGGCAGCATGAGAATAGGGGGTTTAGCCAAGTATTCTTTTAGCAAAGTAAATGCTTGTTGTTGTTCTGCCCCCAATTGAAATTGACATCTTTTTTAAGAAGATGCGTGAATGTATGACATTTTTCTACTAGCTGTGAAATGAACCTTCTATGGCCTTGAATCTTTCCTTATAAGCTACGTAGTTGTTTAATATTTTTGGGGAGGAATTTTTGTAATACCAGTGACCTTGACAGGGTCCACTTTTATTCCTCTCCTTGACACAATGAATCCTAGCATTTTCCCAGATAGCACACCAAAGACACATTTCTTCGGGTTAATCCAAACTTTATAGTCCCTTAATTATTGAAATATGCGTCGTAGAATCTCTAGGTGCTCTTCCCGAGTTCTATACTTTGCTAATATATCATCTATGTAATCTTCCATGATGTCACTAATCATATCGTGAAATATTATAGTCATCGCCCATTGATATGTAGCGCCTACATTCTTGAGGCCGAAGGGCATGACTTGGTAGCAGAATGTCCCCCATGGGGTAGTGAAAGATGTTTTGTGTTGATCTTCCTCAACTATCTTTATTTGGTTGTATCCTGAGAAGTCATCCATGAGTGAAATCATCTCATAACCTATTGTAGAATCGATAATCATGTTGATGTTGGGAAGAGGAAAATTTTCCTTGGGACAAGATTTGTTAATATCTGTAAAATCGGTGCACACTCTGATACCAAATGGCTTTTTCTGAACTGGTACCACATTAGAAATCCACTTTGAGTAGTTGATAGTCATGATAAAGCCTACTTCTAATAACCTTTCTAGCTGCCTTAACTAATAAGGTGATGTGAGGATGCATCTTGCATGGAGCTTTTGCTTTATAGGCTTGGAATCTGAGTGTACAACAAGATTACACACCACTAATACAGGATCAAGTCCTGACATGTCTACATAAGACTAAGTGAAGATATCTTCATATTATCTCAAAATTCATGTAAATGCTTTCTTCTCTTGAGTTGAGAGTGAAGCTCCCAACTTAACCATTCTAGGCAGCTCCTCCGTGTCGATGTTAACATCTATTGTCTCCTCCACCAGTAGCTTGGATTCATCTTCCATGCATGTAGGATCGGGAGGGAGATTGAGATCCTCCTCTACCAAAGGTGGTTCAGGGAGATCCTCATCTTTAGGTGGGTACACTATCTTGTCCATAGGTTATTCTGCTTGTTTGTCCACAAGCACCTCAAAGAGGTTTTTGCTATAGGACTTGGACTTTTTCTTTCCACAAGGATTTTCTATAGGACTTTTTCCCTTGCTTATTTTCTTACTTAAGTGACCACACAAATCTACCTCCTCTCCAAAGTATGCACATGCATTGAGCTGAATGGAGAATCCTTTCTTGTGATCATTTCTCATATTTTCATGTCTAATGCCAAGGAACTCACCAATAGCCTCATCATTTTAAAAGACGTCGATGGGTACATGTTGTTGTTGGTCCCAATTCATGAGTGATGGGTAGATGAGGTCCAATGTCTGTGTTATAGGGGATACGGTGGGTGTAACAGGGGTTATGGTAAGGATATCCATGTTAGAGAATAGGTTCATGGTGGCGAGGTCTTCGTAAAGACTACACCAGAATTTGTTTTGCTTTCATTTTCAGAAAAACTATCCTCATGCTCAGAAGAAGCATACTCGTCATCTGAAGGGTGAGACTCATATAAATGGGTTCCAAGACCAGACTTTCCCATTATATGACGAGGTATTGGAAGAGATTCCAATGAACCTTGTTCTTGATGGCTGCAACCACGTCCTTTATACCTCATAGTAAGCATTATTCGGTTAGGAATAGGATATCTAGGTGACCTGTAGCATAAAGCCATTTCATCATCATCGGGATGAAATACAATATCTTTGAGTATCCTTTCATCTTCTAGTAAGCCACACTGAAGTGAAATTGTCAAAGGGACAATTCTCCCTTGATCTTTGGAATTTGTAGCACGGTCTACCACGTGCTTGGGCTAACAAGGGAATGTTTTAAACCATAAGGGCTTGCTGCAAATCATAATATCTACAACCGCTTGGTATAAATTTTATATCCCATGTAGCAAAAGATTTTTGATGTGGAAGAACCATTGTCATTGATAGAAAAGGCATCAGGATCCACTCGTGAAGCGAGGGCCTCCGATTGAATAGGAATGGCAATATCCATAAAGGGACGCTCATAGATGGTAGGAAAATATCCCAACAATGCTCTGCAATGAGCAAATGGTTGGGTATCTCTGTGTATATTAAGTGTATGTCCTTCATGTTGCAACTTTAAACATTGATGATATGTTGATGCACAACTTGCATGGCATGAATCCATAGGCGGCCGAGTAAGATGTTGTAAGGAAACTCTGTGTACAAGATATGGAACTTCGTATCATGGATTATAATACCAACTTCCAATGATAAAGTGATCATTCTAGTTGATTTTCATTCTTCATTGTCATATGCCTTTATGGTGATGACCTTTGTCTCCAAATCAACTTCTTTGCATCCTAGTTAACAAACTAGTTTAAGAGTACAAATATTTAGACCCGATCCGCCATCCACAAGCACTCTCTTGACCTTCCTATGCTTGATTATTACTTAAATGTGCAAGGGTAGGTTATGGGATGGATTTTCTGTTAAGACTTTTATCGGACTAAAAGTTATGTGTTCTAAAGGATAGATTTTTGCTACCATGGCCTGTAAGTGGGTTGGATCAACATCAATGGATACTCCTGACCCCGGTAAGGTTTTACAAGCATGTCCTTATGGACGTTAGAAATATTTAGAAGATCTAATATTGAAATCTTAGTTGTGGTATTCTCTAATTTATATAACACATCATAGTGCCTCTCTTGAGGAGGAGGGGGTGAGTTCTAGGATAACAAGGTGATTCGGTCACGTTGTCGGGCACACTCTCTTATTATGATTTTGATTGTGTTGACATGTTCAATAGGTAAGTCAACATGACCTATCAAGGCATTAAAATGATCTATTTTTTTTGACACATAGTTAGCATTCTTATTTTGAGACGACTGTCCCACGATCTGGATTTTCTTCCTTCATGTTTGGGAAAAGGCTCTTTGAAGATCCCCAAGTTTTTGTTTGGAGACTTGGCAGTGGCAATGAGTCTACTTCTATATCACCACTTTGTCGATTGGGTTTCGGATGTAGTTTTTAGTTTTGTGACCTTTTGAGGTGAAAAATCCATAAAATTCATTATCCCTAAACCATGATGGCTTAGGTGCATCATCCTCGTAGGGTTATGTTTATGGTATTGAACCATGTCTACAACATCTAACTTCTTTAGAATGGACGATATGAATTTAGATAGAGGAGTGAGCGCTCTAAGTTTATACTCTGTGGGCGGAGCTCCTTTGCGCAAGCTTCAAAGGTGTGTGGTTTTAAACGACCTGCACTCACTTAGAGTTTATTATACCATCACTAATGACATTTTTATTCTTATCATGAACAAAATTTGTTTTTCATTTGATTTGGAATCATTATGATCACGGGAGAAAGGTTTTAGAATCCCCCTAGCTAAAATTACTTTTTCAATTTGACTCCCTTTTTCGATTATCTCTTTGAACGTGTTGCCACAATGCATTTGCAAGTGGAACGTAATGTCTAGGTGGAGGTTGGGAAAAAATATACTTATCAACTATTTTTGGGTATGGAACAAGGAAAGCGGCTAGCTAATCCTCTCCATCATTGTAAGAAAGTAGTGAAGTTTTCGTTGTTTCGTTGTTTGGCATTGTAGAGATCTAGCATGGTAACATCACTCTCTATATTAAAAGAAAAGTGACGTACAAAATGTTTGGCTAATTTCAGCCATGTAGATAAGGATCCCTTGGGGATGTGTAAAAACCACTCTAACGCATGTCCTCCTAAACTCCGTGGAAGAGGCGAATAAGGTAGTTGTCGCTATATGCAACCTCTTGACATGCCATATAAAAATATTTGATATGGTCATGAGGGTCACCTTTTCCCTTATACTTGTCAAATTTTGGAAAATCGAAGTGTCGTGGGAAAGGTACTTGTAGCATGGCTCTATTAAACAAATAAGGGCACAAGTCCTAGAACCGATACTTTTTGTTGTTACCAGTTTTGTCTTCTTGCAATGCTAGAAGGGCGTTCTGTTAGGAAATAATGAATAAAATATGCAGGATAATCCCTCACAGAATCGCAACAATAGAAACTAATATGCAAAAAATATTACAGATCTCAAATAAAAGTGCGAGAATAAAATAATACAACATAAAGAGACAATATTTAATGTGGTTCACCCTATTTGGGCTACGTCCACCAAGAATCACTTTCTCGAGTTTATTACAAGTCACTGCTCTCTCAATACAATACCCAGATCTGTTTGGAGCTATGCTCAACAAACTCTACAAAATTCACACCTGAATTCAAAACACATTTGCAATGTTACATTATACCTACCATATGCATAAAACCATATAAGTAGACAACTGCTTAAGTAGTTTTACAAAACCATGGGTATTAAAACCATGGGCCAAAACCGTCCCATAAACCTATGGGTCAAAAATCTTGCCCATATGAGAAAAGCATGTTTCCCAGGTAAATCGGGCACGTTTTAAGGCCAAAAAAATGTGAAATGGCCTCTCCAAATGAATACATAGTCATTTTGGATTTCCATCTACTAACCCCATTGAAGTCTTTAGGAAAGGATTGAGCTTGGCTATAAATCATATTTCTTATATGAGATGTAAATCAAAGTGTTGTACAGGAAACTTCATTCTCGTGTGGGTGAAAGCCGATATCGAAAGCCACCAATAACTTCAATGATGGAGGGCTTAGGACCTCAGATGCAGATTTAGATCTACTGGCGCAAAGAAGATAGATGTGTGATACAAAGAAGATAGATCTGCAAAAATGAAACAGATAAGATTAGACAACCATATGTGAGATTTTCCCGATAATCCCGGGTTCCAAGAGGATATTAACTCCCTTGGAGGATGTCAACCCCCATGTCTAACAAGATAACAATAGATCATGAACAGTAGATATCATGTAGAAATAATGGAATATAAAATGACAAGTAACTAAAATGACGAGGGGACTTAGCTTGTGCTCTGATATGGAGATGAAATGGGCATCAAGATGGCAAGATAATAAATAATGGAAAATATTTCTCCTTCAAACTTGCAGAACTTAATTAAGCTCTTTCTTATCCTCTTTGGGCCTAGGTCAGTCTCTACTTCTAGGTTTTCCAGTCCGGCTCCTTTTTTTTCTCGGGTTGGTCATCTAAAATATGGGGGAAAAACCATATCTATAGCTTGGAGGTGAGGTTAGATTGGGTTAACAAAGTAACCTGAGTTAAGAGGTATGATGTGATCATGTGGGGCCCATGGTTTGACTTATTAGATGGAGTGGGGAGCATGATTTGAATGGGTAGGTGAGATAAAAGATTCCATTTGAAATTAAGAAAGGGGTGTCAGATGGGTATATTAATACCCATGAATTGAATAATTTGATATGGGAGAAAATGCCAAAATCTTAATTATCAAATGGGTCCACATGGAGCCCATTTGATAATTAATTAAATAAGGTGAGTAAATGGATGGGATTTTATTTAATTTAAGAAAAAGAAAAGTGAGAGTGAGAATTGAATGAACATGAGATGACGGAGGGGCACTATACCAAAAATTGGTGTCTACATTTGCCCTTTTTGTTGAGTGGTTTGTGATAGCAAGCCACGAGACAAAAATAAAAAGGGTTAGATGAAATATGTGTCCGAGGATGGATGAAGACATGACCAAAGGCAATATACCTGGGCAAAAAGGATCGCAATAACAATGAACAAAAACTATGGTGGTGACTCGATATCACATCGGTAGAGGAAAATTGTGGTCTCAACGGAGACAGACGACAACGTTCTACAGACCAATGAGTGGGTGAAGACCACTGCAGTATGGATGTAAACCAAGATGACCAATGGATCATAGGAAAACATCAAAATATGTGCAACTGAATGTGAAAGATGTTCAAATCCTTTTTCGGTGAGGAATCGAATGAAAAATCATGTGTCCACAAAAGGGATGAGGATGAAGATAATGATGCCCCAACATAGGGCATGAGAAGGAAAAAAAGTGAGTTATATGCATCGACAAGTACAAGGATGAAAAGGTGCCCCAACATAGGATATGAAGATGACATAATGGAAGATGGATGTGTAAATAAAAATGCCTAGGGGGAATAATCATAAATGTGGACATGATGAGCAGATAGGATAGAAGGGTGAGATAGAATGCCCTAAAAGGGTGATAAATATGATGGTAATCATGTTTCATAAGAAATATGCATAAGTGTTAGCAAATTAGAAGGTGAAAAGAAAAATTAGTCCTATTTCTTTGATAAGTAGGATAAGAAGTCAAGATACTTTTGTGACAAAATAAAAGCAAAGAAAATATTCATGGAAGAGAACAAGATCAGATAGGTGATGGTCATTATGGTATCCTCCAAGACAAAAATGTCAAAGGAAGATGGGAAGAGATTCTTAGAAATGGATATGATGATGCCCCTACAAGAGGACTAATGAAGATAAAATATGTGACAGGGTTCTCAAAAAGAGAAGAGGTTAATGCTACAGAGAGAAGAACGAGATGGGATGAAATGGATTGATGGTGGTACATAAATGGAGAAACATTGGCATTGACCATGAATGCTAGGTGTGAGGGATGTTGAGAAAGAGAAAAGGGAATAGACATGAGGATTGGTTGATTATGAGAAGAGTAAGAAAGACCGAATGTGAAGGTGACAGGGTATGGAATAGAGGGACGGAGACAGGAGGAGAGAAAAGAAGGAATGAAAGGGGAGGAAGAAGATAACAAAGAAGGATTATAGAGAAAGGGGGAAATGAAGAAGGACAAGCAAAGAGAAGACAAGAAAAGAATAGAGCAGAGGGTGAAATTATGAAAAAGAGAGATTTATTTAAAATGAAAGGTGTGAAGGAGGATGAAGCAGAGGAAGGTAGAGAAGTAATGGAAAATGAAAGAGATGATAGAGGCAAAAAGAAAATTGAAGGAAGCAGATCATAATGAGGAAATCCAAGGCAAAGAATATGGAACTGACCGCATGGAAATGCATGTGGATGGTGGGATGATAAAAATATGGGACAACGCTGGTGAGTCAAGTTATCGATGGGGAAGTAAGGAGGAAGTGTGAGGTGAAAAGGGGAAGAAAACGATATAGAGGAAGTGAAATAAGACAAGGATCAGAAAGGAGGAGAAGACAACAAAGAAAATTATGCAGAAGGAAGGGAACCAAGAATGAAGATATTTGATAAAGAGTGAGAAGCATAAAGAACGTAAAGAGAAGCTTGAGGGGAGGAATGACACAGATTGGAAAAGATGCGGAGATGCATGAGATGAGGATAAGTTAATGACAAGAAAATAGAGAGGGGTCTATGATGAAGACAAGAGAAGAAATTGACAATGAAGAATGAAATATGGAGAGGTGGCAAGGAAAAAGAGAGGAAGGGATAGGAGAGGCAATGCCAATGAATGGATGTTAGGAGAAATCCATCGATAATGATTAGTAGGAAAGGATGGGACAAAATATGAGACGAGGCAGAAAGTAAATGAAGAATGGAAGGGGGAACGCCAATGAAGGGACGTTAGGAGAAGTCCCCGATAATGATCAGAGGGCACAGAGGAAGGAAGGAATGAAGATAGAATGGAGGGGGTCAAAGAAAAGGATTCAAGCTGTGCAGAATGGGGATGAGTGATTTTTAGGAGAAGTCCACCGATAATTACTAGCATGGAAACAAAGATGATGATGAAATAATGTTAGGGGATGATCAATGACAATGATGGGTAAGTATGGGGTAGATATATGGGAGAACTCTAGAAGATGGAGTGGAAAGAGTAAAGAAAGGAGGGATAATGATGTGTAGGAAGATGAAGGCGAGGAGAGGATGTAGTGGATGAGAATGAATGAGAGAAAATGAAGAAACAAGACACAAAATGAATGGAGAAGCAACGGTTAAGTAAGATTACCCAAATGAGGGATGATGGAGATGAAAAAGGGACCAGTAGGAAGTGGTGTTTGTGAGAATGAAAGAGGAGGTGAGAGGATGTGATGATGGGAATGATGAGAAAATGTAGATGGAGAGAATGTGGGGTAGTGGGTGAGTGCAGGATGATTGATCATGCTTAAGAGGGACTCTTAAGTAAGATCACCATGCCACAAGAAGAGTTAAGTAAGATCACCAAACCGGTAGTGATGATATGGAAGGAGAAAGACAACATTGTATTGGATACAGGTGTGGAATGGTTGGTTGGAGTGGATGAGTACGATGAGAGGCAAGAGACATAAGATGAGGAAGATATGATGGGAGATGGAAGGGTCAGATGGAAAACCATTCTTAAGAGGAACTCTTAAGTAAGATTTCCCTGTGACAGGGATGGTTAAGTAGGATCACCAAGCCGAAGAAGAAGAAGGATGATGAAAATACTGAGCAGTGTATATCAAAATGGAATAAGAGATGAAAGGAGGTGATATGAAGGTGATAACAAGGAAACAAAGGAGTGTGACATGATTGGATGGAGGAACATATACAATGCAGATGGAGAGTGTAAGGGTAATCCTTAATTAGGGATGCCCACGTGGTGGGAGTGATGATGTAAGAGTGTCAAGCAAAAAAGGAGGAGCGAAAAGACGTTTATAGTGGTGATTGTTGTCTGTTGAAAGAGGAAATGGTGGAGAAGCTTCTACAATGGGAGGATCCAAGGAAGAAGATATACCTTAACTAAGATACTCTAGTTGTATGGATGGTTAAGTAAGATTTTCAAACTAAAAGTGGAAGATTAAAAGGGAAAATCAGGAGAAAAACAAGTAAGATATCTAACGTGGTGCAAAGGGGACAAAAGGTGAGAAGGATGGTGTGGAGAAAAATGGTGATGAGTGGAAATGGGAGTCGAAGAGCAATGGATCAAAGATGTTGTTGAACCATTGGGAAATAAGGAGCCATAGATAATGAACTTTCCTTGAGAAGGATCCTCAAGTAGGATTCACAAACTATAACGACGATCAAGTAGAATTCACAAACCGAAAAGTGTATTTGCGAGCACATTCCTGGATATTATGGATAGATAGTGTGAAATTTGATGTGATTTTGATAAAATATTACCTTGATGAGATGAATGGAACATATTTGTAGCAAGAAGGCATAGGGAAATTATGTTTCAAAGTGGATTTAAGATAAACAAGAAAATTTACCACTCAAGGCATTGCACTTGCTATCAATAGCATGTGTTAACACATAACCAACGATAGTTAGTTATACCAAAATATCGTGAGGGAAATATGGATGAAAGATGCTCATAATTCTAATGCTCACATGAAAAAGGATTTGAGATGTAACTTGTACATGGGAAGAGGGATCTCCAAATTTGGTGTTCCTTAAGTCTATGCCCAAGATCTAGGAAAGGGAAAGAAAAAGCGAGAAGGCGATCATTGCATGGGAAGCTTTTGGAAAATGTTGATAAAAGGAATGGATTGATCAATGCGAGAAACCTTCCAAATGCCATAATAATAGAGTATCCATCCTTTGAGGGTATGGTCTACTTTATAGATAATATAGATGGAAAGAATGATATGATAGTCGTCCTTCGAGGGATCAGTCTATTTTTTTATTTTTCTTTGATTTTGATTTGTATGCTTTTTTCACTATTTTTTTTGCATGAATAGTTGTCCTTCGAGGATCAAATGTTTTTGATAACTTTGATTTTGCCTTTTTCATACATGAATTTTAGCTTTGCATGGGAGAGATCTGGGAATAGCGAAGTAGACCACTTAGGAGGATAATAAATGTTAGGAGGGGATAATGAATGTATAAGATACACCCCTTGACCCTTTGCATGGCTGCAATAGGAGAATGAGAAGTTGATGTATGTAATGGTTATGGGGTCATATCAAAGCAGTGAAGGTAGACCACGTAATTCATATCATTAAATGGAAGGTGCTAAGGATGGAGGAATGATCTAGGGGTATAACTAAGTGCTCATTAGTAGATATACTAATAGCATACTGGTCGCAGGTACAAAGTTCGATGTCATGGCCCGGGGTACGATGATAAGTGCAACTACAATTAGGATTGAACCATGATGGCTTTGGACCATAGGGATTGAAGGCTTTAATGGGAGGAAGTGTGATGGTAGATATTCGAGTTAAATGTCAAAGGATATCTATGTAAGACCCCATTGAAGTGTCATGGGGAAGGTAACTCTTGTGGGTTTTGATAGGATATCTTAGCTTGGAGTTAGGAGAAAAAGTGGATGTAGATTGGATGGGTGAATTTCATGTTTTGGAGGACAAATCAAATTTGGTTGAAGGATTGTATTGTTTGGATGTGGATTGATTGTTGTAAGATGTTGTAGATGGAGAGACTAATCCTAAAATAGATGTTGTGGCATTGGATTGTTGAGAAGAGGGAAAACCTGAATGTTTCTGAGGATGCGCAGGGACTGTCGGGATGTTTGCCATGAGCCTTAGACTTTACCCGAGAAGATTTATTCCTAGCAGGGATGATAATAATTTCAACCGGAGGATCTGATAGTGGTGGTGTGGTGGTTATTAATGGAGAAAATGTCCTAAAACAAGATGAGGATGTTAATGGAGAGATAGGTGTTTATATGATGTGATTAATGATATCTATGTGAGATGTGGAGTGTTTCGGTTTTGGCATGGAAAGAGTTGATTTTGTAGAGGGAGAATGTAAACCATATTTATTTGATTTAGGTGGATGTGTTGGTTTAGTAGATGTTTCAAAGGGTATCTTTGATAGGGTTGCAGATCGAGAGGATTTGGTTGGTGTGATAGAAGGATTAGGTAAGGAATATTGGGATAAAATGGGTGATGTGGCCATGGGCGAGGATATAGGTACATATGTCAAGGTAGGGATAGGTGGACTTTGTTGATATGATAGATATAGGGGTAGGTGGGATAGATAGAGATGTAGGCATATTTGGGATATTTGGAGATGTGGGTGATGTGATAGCCGATGGAGTAGACCATCATGGGTAATGCAACAAATGCAAGAGTATTTTCAGGTGTAGAAGTAGGTGGGACTGGTTGTTTCATAAATGTTTCGAGGGGTAAGAATGATATGTTTGCTAAAGGGGTTGATGTTGAAGGTGGGGCTATAAAGGTGCATGTAGTAGAACTGAGTTTAGTTGGGATGGTTATGAGTAATGTAGGTGTAGTAATAGTGTGTTTGAGGCAGATGTGGGTGAAGGAATAGATGTGAGTAGATGTAGGGATATGTGTGGATATCATTGGGGCTGAAATAGGTGCTAAGGATGAATCTAATGTGGTAGATTGGGGTGTGCTTGAAGTGGCGGAAGTGGATGGTATAGTCAAATTTGATGTGGATGTGATAAGGATAGGAGAAGGTGTAGGTTTAGGACAGGTAGTGAAAGTTGATGTAGGTGTGACAGTTTCCCATAAGGGATGGGAATAATGTCCACTGTAGGAACATGCGGAGTTGGTGATAAGATAAGATCTTGACTAATAGTGTCAATCATATAAGCATTTGATAGTTGGGATGTAAAGAGTGTGGCTTGATTTGTTGGTGGTTGATTAGTTTACATCGTGGAGCTATCGATTTGGATATCCCCTTGATTTATGAGTTGTTGGACACGATCTTTAAAGGAATGACATTTCTCAATGTCATGACCTTTGACTCGATGATATTTACAATAGTGGGCTTCGTGATACCAAATAGGCTTGGCTTACGAGTTGTCCACAGGTCGTATGGGAGGAAGTTGGATGGAGTTTATAGTAATCAATTTTTCAAACACGAAGCTATATGATTCTCCCAAGGGGTGTAGTTTTATGTTGATTGAGGGGATCATTTTTGAGACCATGTGCTTGATGTAGATGCTGATGAGGGTTTAATGACCATAGTGTTGGCTGCACCCTTAAATTTTCGTTATGTGTGAATGGTTTAGTAGATTCGATTTTAGATTTAATTGAACTTAGTTTAAGATGACCTTCTCAATGGCACAAGTTTCATTTTGAGCCATTGTGAAAGCTTCATCAAAGGTTTGGAATGATTGGATTTGCAAAGTAGATGATATATGTTTTACACAAGAATGCAAGAATAATTCGATGAGTTCAGTTTGCGGAAGAGTGAAGGATAGTTGGTTTATAACACCATGCCATCATGCGACGAAGTCGGTGATGGACTCATCTTCAAACTGTTGATGTTGTATAGGTTAGCGATAGTGGTTTTGCGTGTGATATTAATAAAAATGGTTTTAAGAACAACTTTACAAGTTGAGTGAAAGATAATATGGAATGTTGCGGATACTATTGTACCAGCTTAAACAGAGACCGAGACAAAGGACATGGGGAAAGTGTGAAGAAGTAGATCGTGATCATGCGCAATAAGATAACATGCATGTTTGAATGCGAAGAGATGTTTTTGGGGATATTCCTTATTGTTGAACTTAATAAACGCATGGGAATTTTCCAATGAGGAGGGTAGGGTTTGATTGGAATCGATGGGTGAATTGGTTCATTACAGATTTTTCATAGGATAAGGTGTTCTTAGGTGCCAAGGTAACGGTTTCTAAATTAGCCAACCGATTCATTAAAGCGTGAATAGGATCATTTGACGTGATGTTAGGTTGAGATTGAATTGGTTGTGTGGTTTGAAAAGTAGTTTGATAAGGTGAAGGGTATGGTGGATGTGTGGGTGTTTGGTGAATTGTTTGATAAGGTGGTTGATAAGTTTGTGGATAGGATGTTTGTGGAATGGTTTGATAAGACAGTTGATTAATTTGTAGATGTGTGGGTGTTTGGGGAGTTGTTTGGTAAGGATTAACATGTGTCATGGGTTGAGATTGTTGCATAGGCTGACTTTGAACAATAGGGACATGATGTGTTTGTTGAAGTTGGGTAGGTTGTTGTGGTAAATGATAAGTGGGGATATGGGTGTTAAGAGATTGAGACGGTTGGAGCATACGATGGGCAGGAATGTAAGTGTGAAGAGGTTGAGATGGTTAGACATGCCTATTAATAGTGGATGAAATAGAATTGTCAAAATGGGATGTGGGTGGAATGTGATCCACCAATTTTGGAGATTGGGAGGATTGAGAGATTGTAGGATATTTTTGGAGTAAGAAGTCATATATGGGGTTAGGAGGAGGCCCAAGTGTCTCTAGAGGAGTGGGAGATGGTGGTGCGGTTGGTTTAGGAAGACTGATTGATGAGGGATATGAGGATTAGTGTCAAGGTGGGGACAATCTTGGATGACATGGTTCTCATGAGGTGAGGTCATGGAGACAAGGGTTTAGATTACTGACAACGTGGTTTTGAGTTTAGAATCTTGTTAGGTGAGATCGTAAGGAGAACTAATATCATTGGATGGAGCAGATTGTTGTGTTGTTTCAATATGAGAAAGAGTGAAAATAGGTTTGAAATAGAGAAACATATGTTTATGAAATTTGTTGACAAACAAATCAAGCAACATATTTTTTATCATCATGATTAATTTTGAGCTGTAAAATAAAATTAAAATGGATAATGAAGGTGCCTAAAGAACGGAATTCTAAGGCTAGTTTTAGGTAGTTTTGGCTTGGGAGATGTCTGAGATGGTTTCTTGTTGGGTGTTCAAGTCCCAATCAGTTAACCAGTGGGAGGAATGTTTCAATGTGTTGATTTTGTTCATGAAGTTGTAGGTTGTGTGTGATAATGTGTGATGCAGAGAGTTAGACCCTTATTTAGGCTATGTGATCAGGCAGGATGCAGAAAAGAAAGGTTCTTTTTAATCCAAAACAAAATGTGACATTCGATGTAGACAATCACTTAGAAAAGGGAAAATTCAATGTAGAAAAGAGAAAATAGAGAAAAATGAGGAATACCTGGAGAATCACTTATCATTTTCCTTCGTGATTAGATTGCAAGTGATAATGGTGGATTTTGAAAGCAATCGCGGTGTCCTGGAAACGTCCGGGTACCCTAAAATGGAAACGTTCATATTTACTGATGAGGCCGATGAGAGTGTGGTCTTTAATTGAAATAGTGATCTTTGACAAAGTGTTATTTATTTTATTTTATTTTGTCACAATGTTTGTAGACATTACCCTCGCAAAAAGAAGATAACTGTCATTAGTTGATGTGATTAAAATGACTTAACTGTCATAAAAAAATGTTGTTTACAAGAAGTATCTCCGTAAGACATAAATGTAAAAATAAAAATAAATAATCTAATGGATTAATAAAACATTATAATGAAACGTTCCTAATCAATTAGAGTAATTGTGAAAATGAATTGATAGACTAACTATAAACTATGAAATAGATGTATGAGATAAACTTATAAAATTATGAAAGCATATGATACAAATTATTAACGACAAGACATTCACATGTACATTTTGTTTTTATTTCATTTCTTTATATGAACTAGAAATAATAATAACCATATATAATGAGTGAACGTGGACTTTAAGAGATAATGACAAAAAGTAGATGGGAAAGTGGACTTTTATTGTAATAATGAAGACTTTAGGGAAGATGAAAGCAATCTGATTTGAAAGTTGTAATGGAGATGGGAGAAAATAGTGGACCTATGTTTTGGACTTAGTAGAATAAAGGAGAGAAGAGATAAGTTGGCGACCGAAAAGTGAACGTGAAAGTCAACGATGCCAAATCTGACATGACACTTCGATGGCTTTTCATAACTCAGAATCACAGAGAATGTAAGAGAGAAATATATAATTGTATGAGGTGTTAAAACAACGTATAGAAAAAACTTGTAGAGCCATTCAAGGCAAAAAAACAAACGTTGCAATCAATATCACGAGGCTTGTGTGATGGAGCTAGAAATTGTTAGAAGTACTAGATTTGAAATTGAGCTGGAAATGGTTGTGAGAATGTAAGTTGATTATTGTTTAAAGAATTATAAGCCTATCACTCTTCTTGTGTCATTAAAATCTGTGTATTTGCAAACATGTTTCTATGAAGGGGTTGTATAGACACTACCCACAACGCTTGCGTGAATTCAAACATGAGCTGGAAACTATGTTAGTCAAAAATGAAATCTACTTGCGTGAATTTGAAACAGAGTTGGAAACAGTCGGAAGGACCAAGCATCAGAATCTTTGAGGTTAGCGTGGATGTTTGTTTCCTTCTGTGTGGAGACTTAGATTAGAAGGTGGAGTGGATTGACTGGCTGAGTGGCCAAGGAGAAGAAGGGATTTGTGTGATCGGTTAATTCAGGAGGATGGTGGGAGCTCGACGTGGGTGGATGGAGAATGGACGGGGTAGGGGAGTTGGTGGAAGCAGATTGGATATGGGCGCTCGCAGAGGTCAGGGTAAGATGGAAGGAAATATTTTGGTGAGTGAAGGGGTGTTGGATCTTGGTGAGGCTTAGGCAGGTGGGAGCTCGGGTGGAGGGGTGGGTCAAGCTCGGGTAGGGAGAAGTCAAATGGGAGCTCGCGGGGAGTGATGGTGAGCTGAGTGTGAAGGGAGCAACTCGGTGAAGGGTTGGAGAGTAAGGTGGGAGGGAGATGGGGTGATTAACTCGGCCAAGGGGACTATGGCAGCTTGGTGAGAAGAGGAAGATGGGTGCGGGTAGATAGGTAGGGATGTGGCAAGTGGGTGTGGAAGGAGACGGTGAAGCGGGAGATTGCTCGATGGGTGTGGAGGACTCGGTGGGGGAGTCGTGGGGACGAGAGTGGAGAGAGGTAGACAGTGGAAGGGAGATGTGAGTAGTGGTATCTCGGTGGTGAGGGAAGAGAGATGGGAGTTGGGTAGAGAGTGAAATGGGGTGATAGGTAGGGGATGGGTAATTTAGGATAGTTAGGATTCTAATTTTTTTCTTTTTTATAATTTATTTCATTTAATTTTTTTTTGTTTTAATTAATTGTTATTTATTTATTTAATTAATATTAATATTATTATGATTAATAATAAAAATGCACTCGATACTACTATAAATGGCCAAATAACAAGTCAATTAAAAACCAGAAGCACTTACCTTCGAGACAACCTAAACCACTGAATGTAAAGATGACACCACACGAGGGAAATAATACTAAACCTTGTAAACAGGTGAGTCAGAACAATGAAAGATGCAAAATATATATCACGTGACGACAACTAGGAGAATAAGGTTAATTTCCGGATTCATATCCCATGCGGGTAGATTCCAACAAAAAACAAGAAGAGCACGTACCTCCTAGTGATTTCAATGAGTGATTATATGAACTAAAATCAAAAATACTAAGATTTTGTAAACAAGCAATTTAGAAAAGATGAGTAAAATAACAAACAAAATGACCAGATCTAGGATCCGGTCCCATCGGGCATGCCAAATGTTGTACAGAAACTTCGTTATCACGCGGTGAAATCCAATACTGGAAGCCACCACAACTTCAATGATGGAAGGCTTAGGACCTCAGATGTAGATGTGGATCTACAAGCACAAAGAAGATAGATGTGTGATACAAAGAAGATAGATTTGCAAAACTAAAACAGATAAGATTAGATAACCATATGCGGGGTTACTCGGACAATCCCGGTTCCAAGAGGATATTAACTCCCTTGGAGGATGTCAACCCCTGTGTCTAACAAAATAACAATAGATCATGAATAGTAGATATCATGCAAAAATAATGGAATATAAAATGACAAGTAACTAAAATGACGAGGGGACTTAGCTTGTGCTCGATATGGAGATGAAATGGGCATCAAGATGGCAGTTATAACAAACAATGGAAAATATTTCTCCTTCAAACTTTCAAAACTTAAACCCTCACTACTTTAGGTTGTGCCTTCAACCAGGTGAGAGGACCCATTCTGTAACCCATGTTGGTGAAGGATATCAAGAGATCCTTCTTTGCACAATTTTAATGAGAACCTTGAGAAAATATGATCAATACAACACAATCTAACTCTCACGAGTTGTCACACTAGAGAGTGGAGATGTTTCCTAGACAAGGTTCGGGTTACTAAAGACAATAATTGAATCTTGATTGTCTCTACATATTTTGGCAATGGAATTTGTTCATTTGTGGATACACAGTACAAACAGGGGTAGTTCATGTAGGATTCATCATTTGAGAAATTTTTGGTGGGAAGTTAAGCAAGATAAAGTTGATTATACCAGATCTTTGAGAGCCTTTACAAATATTGGAAAACATAGACAAAATGCTTCAAAATAGCCAAAATATTCCTTCAACTAGAAGGTGTGTATCAATGGAGGCCCAGAGATGCACAATTTCACACACTCTTCAAGAATTCAACACAAAGGCTCATGTTAAAGACTCAATTAAATGTTAGAAATCCTGGTTCATCATGCCTAAGATACACTCATAGACTTACAAACAATCTTTATCAACATAGTGAAAGTAAAGTGATTTTAAATTGTTTATTTCATTACCAGATGAAATCTCTTCTCATAATGAAATTGCAAATGCCACAATACTAACACATGATGAGATCTTGTGTGACTCAGAGAGATTTTAACATAAGATTGCAACAGAACAAGAAAAACTATTTGAAAACATTCTAAAATAAAAGTAAAACACAATTATGCTCATGATCAACACAAATTCATTCAAGGTTCATTAGATTCATCAACAGGGAAAGTTTCTCAACAATCTCAGAGCTTGTCAATGGTTGTACACTTAACCATCTTGACATGATTAAATCTAAAACATAGGAAAATAAATAGGTTTCTCATATGGTCTCTCGGGAAAATGGTTTTCTCTCAAACTTTCTCAAAAAAATTAACCCCCTTATGCAAGAGTATTCTCATTGCATTTATACAATTTCACTCACTCACTCATCCCAAATTTTCCCCCAAAAGTCTAAATCTTCAAGAGAATATTCCTCTATATTTTTTTCCAGGTGGAAAATTGTGAGCCATTCACATTTCCTACTTTCATCAGATATGATTGGGGCACCATGCCATAACTTTTGATAGTCTTTTTTAATCATTCTTTTATTTTTCATGCAAGAAATCCCCTTTTTAATAATTTCAGGTGGCTCCATATGGCTTGATCTGACAAGCAATCCTTTTCACCTTTGAGAATACACCTTGAGAAATGAGTGCCCTCGCATGGATACCTACATTCATGCCTCTCAGAAATGAGTGTCCTCGCATGGATTATACCACATACATCTACACTCATGAGTCCAGTCAAGTCCAAGTGCAAAGAGGAGCCAATAGAAACCTCCACGTGTCTCCTTGGCAAACTAACTAAAGGTGAAGTCCAGAGGGTAGGTTCCCAAATGAGCGGGCCCTCCACATGTTCAAAACCCTAGAGAGTTACACCGGTTGCTGAAAATTCGAGTATGGGAAGGTCCAACGGAAGCTTCCACGTGTGTCTTTTCGCAAAACTTCAAAGATGAAGTCTAGAGGTGGGACCTCAAATGAGCGCAGCTCTCCACATGCCCTGGGCCCAAGAAAGTTGCCTCGGCCATTGAAAAAGTCTCAAGTAAAGAGGAGCCAACGAAGCCTCCACATGTGTCTCTTCTTCACACACTTTTGATATGGTGCCCAAAAGTGGAGACCCCAAACAAGCATGCGGCTCTCCACCACGTGTCTCAACCCGAAAAAAAGTTGTTGAAAAAGTTTTAAGAACCAGTGGAAGGTGCCACGTGCCTAGGGTCCGAGAAAGTTGCATCAGATGCTTGAAAAGTCTAAGTATGGGTAGATCCAATAGTGAAACTCTCCACGTGTCTCTTTGGCTTTTTTCAAAAGTGAAAATCAAAGGTGGACCTCAAATGAGCATGGCCTCCACGTGTCCTAGAAAGTCTAAAAAGTTGCACCACCACTTGAAAATTCTAAGTATGGGAAGAGCCAACAGAAACCTCCACATGTCTCTTCTTGGCACTCTTTCAAAAAAGTAAAGTTTAGGGGGGTCCTCAAATGAGTGCACGTGGCCCTCCACATGTCTCTAGGCCCAAGAAAGTTTTGCACCGGGGCACTTGAAAATTCTAAGTATAAAGAGGAGCCAATGAAAACCTCCACATGTCTCCTTGGTGCAACTCTAAAGGTAAAACCTTCAGAGGTGAATCCTCAAATGAGCGCAGGCCCTCCACGTGGAAAATATTTGAGTTGAAGTGGGCCTAAGAATCTCAAAATGCCCCAAAACCCACCTCTCCACTTTTAACTTTTGATGTGGGCCCCAAAGAGTCATGTGACTCACTTTTATACTTTTTTTACTTCATTTCAAAATAGAGCTTAAAAACTCCAAAGTGCTCCAGTGACCCACCTCCCCACTTTGAATTTTCAATGCTGACTCAAACATGTGACATTAATTTGTCCCCCGTGAGTCATGGATCATTTTATAACTTTTCTCCTTTTCACAAAAAGGAAAAATATTCAAAATGCTCCCCCATCCTCTCCCCTTTTGACTTTTCAATGTGGCTCAAACATGTGATCCTCCTCATGATCATTTTATACTTTTAACTTTTTACTCAAAAAAAAAAAATCTTCAAAAATGTGTCCATCTTCGGGTTTTAACAAAAAGAAATTTTCCTCTTTCGGGGTCAAAGTAAGAAATTTTCCATTCTTCATATTGTTGAATAGCCAATTAGAAACTATCGGGGCCATGGGACCAATTTGGCATTTTTACAAATGTAACAAAAGTGACAAGTTCACCAAAAAGACCCTCCATGCCACATCCAATTAGAAAAGACAACATATCCACGGATGTTGGGATAAAATTTGAGGGAAAACATGACATGGAAAATAAAAAGGAAGGGGAAACCCCAAATTCATTCAACAAAAAAAAATTTTTCTCATGGAGAGAAGACTATAAATAATACCAAGACTCAATGTGATCCACGACCCAAGGAAAGGACTGAAAATGGAACCAAATGAAGGAGAAAAGATTTTCACATCCATACAGGAGATAAAAACTTCAAACCATGCAGACTAAGAAATTTTGAACAAACAGGTGAGATTAAATTGAGCACCAACATCGGCTCCGACTCGGGGATGGGCACTCCCTACGAGTGCCACAAGAACAACAAAAAATACCATGTGCCAAAAATCCATTGGGAAACGGAGTCAAGAACAAGCTTGCAAAGCAAAAACAATAACCAACCCTCCCAAGATCGAACCGAGAAACCAACAAAAACTAGTCACCAAGGACCAGGACAAACCAAAATAGAAAAAAAAAAAAAAAAAAAAAAAAAAAAAAGACTATACACTATATAAATGATGCATGCCTTGATTCTGAGAAATCAATCAAGGAAATGTTTCAAGTGCCTTCCATTAACAGGAAACTCAAGCAATTCCCCATCTAAGTCTTTTAGGAAAAAGTGTGCTCTCCAATCCTAATGTCAATAGAATAAGGGCCCATCCATAATGCATCAAACTTTCCATGTTTTCCCTTATCCTCATGTCTACTATCCCATAGTAGCACAAGATCTCCCACACTGAAAGCTCTTGGAGTTACCTTTTTATCAAATAATTTCTTCAATTTCTCCCTAACTTCACATGTCTTTGGTGGGATTCTCTTCTCTCTTCATCTAATTCAACAATTTGATTAATACGAGCATCATAGGGACTAACCTCCTGGTCCTCCAATTGTTGATAAATTGATAAGAAGATAATTACATATGCAGGGGAAGTAGAGCTTGAGTTCCATACACCAACTCAAATGGGCTTTTTCTAGTAGCTCTTTTAATAGTGATTCTATCAGCCCAAACAACAAACTTCAACTTGCTCACCCCACTTCCATTTTTTTAATTCCAAGGTCCTTCTGATTATCTTCAACAAATTCTTGTTGCTTGATTCTTCTTGTCCATTACCTTGGGGATTATAATTTGAAGCATATGCTAAATTGATCCCATACTCATGACACATGGCTACCAAAGGTTTGGCTCAAAAACTCATAGCATTGTCAAACTATTATCTTAGTAGGCACTCCAAACCTACAAATTATATGATTCAGAATGAAGTCCATAACAATTTGGTGGGTAGCTTTCTTGGTAGGGATTTCCTCCACCCACTTGGTGAAGTAATCAGTGGCCACTAATATCCACTTGTGGCCTGCACTTGAAGAATCTGAAATCTCACCAATGAAGTCCATTCCCCACTACTTAAATGGGGCTTCAATTGATACAAGCTGCAAAGGGAGGGAGCCTAAGCTTTCAATCTTCCTAAAAATGTTGACAACTCTCACACTTTCTTACCAGCAGAGTTGTATCTTTAAAAAGAGTTGGCCACCAGTAACCAACCCTTAATATCTTATGGGTTGTGACTCTTCCAAAAAAAATTCCCTCCAAAAAATCCTCCATGGAAATCATCAATTATTTTTGGGGCTTCATCCTCAGTGATACATCTCAAAAGAACTCCCTCAGGGTTCTTCCAAGCTAACCCATAATCAATGATGATGTACTTTTGGGAGGCTAACTTAAGTGCTCTCTTTTTATTCTTGCTTAAATACTCAGGGCACTATAGATGTTTGAGATAAAAATAATATCCTTGTACCATTCAAAATTTGTCACTTTCTCAAGAATATTCAATCTTTCTTCTTCAACCTCATTTATCTCAACTATTTGCAGGTTGCTTTCTACCATTAGCTTTTTCTAGGCCCAATCCTCTAACCAATTTTGTAGTTTGGATGTCCATATCATATTCTTGCAATTTATTTTCCCATCGGCATCTTTTACTTGAAATTTCCATCTCTGATAGGATATCCTTAACCATGGTATGGGGAACATAAGCTATGACTTTAGAGCTCAAAATATATGGCCTAAAGATTTTTGTGGCTTTGACCAAAGAAAAGGCTTATTTCTCCATGATAGTATACTTCAATTCTTCCCCTTGTAATGCTTTACTAAAGAAAGCAATTGGCCTTTCAGCTCCTTCATCATCCTTTTGTAATAACACAGATGCAATAGTATTCTCTGAAGCAAAGGAAAACATTTGGAAAGCCTTTTTATAATCAGGAGCTACTAAAATAGGGGCATTCTTCAATGCTTCCTTAATCCCAGTAAAGGCTTGAATAGTTGCTTCTTCCCATCTGATACTCTTGATCCTTCTTCAACATACTAGTGATTGGGATAGTTAATTCAAAAAGTTGGAAATAAATCTCCTAATAAAATTTATTTTCCCAAAAAAGGACTGAATTCCCTTTTTGGTTCTTGGAATAGGAACTTTGCTAATGGCTTCCACTCTCTCAGGATCAATCATGACCCCTTCTTTTGACACTATATGTCCAAGAAACTTTTCCTTTTGAACCCCAAAATGACATTTCTTAGGGTTCAATGAGATACCATATTCCTACATCTTAACAACATCTTTTCTAAATGTTGCAGGTGATCACTTTTTTTCCTTGAAAAATTGTCACATCATCCTGATACACAACAATGAAGTCATTTATATATCCTGAGAATGCTACATCCATTTCTCTTTGAAATGTGGCTCCAACATTCATCAAGCCAAATGGCAACATTCTGACATACACATAGGTTCCCCATGGAGTGGTGAAAGTGGTTTTGATTCTCTCTGATTGCTTCACAACCACTTGGTTATACCCAAAAAACCATCCAAAGTGGATAACAACTCTGAACCTATAACCAATTGCAACATGTTATCCATATTTGGCAAGGGATAGTTGTCTTTAATTGATGCCTTATTTAAATTTCTTGAAGTCAACACACAATCTTATATCCCCATTTTTCTTTCAAACAGGTACCAAGTTTTCTACCCATGAGGAGTATCTTGTAGGTTGTATAATTCCTCCATCCCTTAACTTTTTCAACTCTTCTTGCATTTTTGAGGAAAGGAGGGGATTAATTGGTCTTTTTTTCTACCTAAATGGCTTGGCATTGGCTTCCAGGGGTATTTCATGCTGAAAAAGGTCTTCCTTGTATGCTTTCAATTCTGAATATGACCAAGCCAAGCAGTCCTGGTACTTTTTTAGCAATTGGACATATGACTACTTTTCTTCTCTATTCAAGTTGTTGCCTAGCCAAATTCTCCTAGGTTTATCCTCTGTGCCCAGGTTATATTCTTCAACATCCCTCGAGGCTGACATGTGTCTATTAATAATGCAATCAACATTATCAAAATTTGATTCCAAGTGCAACCAAACCTCTGGGAATAGTATTGGTTTTCAATTGGATAATGTCTTTACCAAACAGGGTCTCTTTTCCATCATTTACACAAACCATTGGTTCCCAGTCCATACTTTGATTGAAAATTCCCCTTTATTCTGTAGAAACCTTTGGACCTAAGCATCATCTTCAAACACCTTCCAATGCTTGATATTGTCAGGGACAATAGACGGCCTAGTCAATATTTCAATATCATATTCACAATAGGGAGACATTGTACAATTTTCAAACCTAGATCCTAATACTACCAATTTTTCTACTATAATATTATAGCTCCTATCATGATGTATTATATTGAAAGAATCAAACATTTCAATGAAGTCCCAAACTACATGCTTATATTGTTTCATTCTTTGATTCTTTGTAGCATACAACTTTCTAACTTGCTTGACTATCAACTCTCGAATCCCCTTTAACAATAATATCCTTGACACCATATTTCCATGCAATCCTTAGACCCAAGAGCAGTGCTTCATACTCAACAATATTGTTTGTGCACTCAAAATTGAGTTTAAAAGAAAAGTTAAACTCCTCTTGGCTTGGAGATATCAAGACAACACCAACACCATTACCAGATCTAGAACAAGCCCCATCAAACATCAAGGTCCAAGGAGAACCAACCTACTCAGGATACTTGCACTCATCAATTTTATGCTCCTTACAATCAACATATCCCACAAAATTACCAACATCAACATCTTGTGTACAATACTTCATAAGAAGCATTGTTAGGGTCCTCAATGAGATGTAACATTTTCTTCTCACCATATAACTTCACAAGGTTGCCCTCAATTGGTATGGTTGCATAAGACATGTCCATTTGCACACTTCCACCCACACTAGCTACCCATTTTCTGGATAATAACATCCCCCATTTGGCAGGACAATCCACAATAACCACATTCATGGTTAAGCACTTTCCTGAAAAGTTCCATTACACTACTAATCCTTTGACATATCCAATTACTAGCACTTCTCTTGAATCCATAGGTACATTTCCCAAAAAGTTGTTGTTACCTTGATATTTAACTCATTCATTACCTCAAGAGGCATTACATTACATGAGGCTCCTGAATCAAACATGCAGTTATGTACCAACCTATCTTTAATAATCAAAGTGGTAAAAATGGATCCACATTAAGCTGAGATTCAACCATAGAAGTTCCCAAATATACCTCAGATGATTCACCCAGTTCCTCCAATGCTTGTGGTATTTCTAATTCTGCAATAATAGGAGGAACCTCTATATTATTAACACTTTTTCCCTGAGTAATATTTTCTTCCTTAAATCCCAAATATTCAAATGCCCTTTTCCTATGCTCAGGATCCTGAGTAATTCAACAATGGGAACAATGACCTTGATCTACTCAAGATTTGGGCTATGTCACAAGGAACATATTTGGGTAGGGAAGTATTAGGAGGGAGATTCACCACTTCCTCTGATAGTATAGGAGTTTTTAGAGTCTGGGCATGGGCAGAGCACAGGTTTTATTTGGGGTAATTAGGCCTTTTCCAGATGTATCTTTCTTAGGGGTTTTCCTTGGGATATTGGTAAGAACTTGGAACTTTTGGCTTGGTTTGTGGCCCTCCCCTTTGACAACCTTACTTCTAGTGTTATATTCTTTCTCCTCCCAAGAACTACATTCATTCATCAATTTTCATTTCCTCTCTCTCTTCGAAGGGATCCTCCATCATAATTTTTAATCATCAAGGCCCTTAAGTATTCAAAATCATGATTAGGAAATCAAATGCTTGCACCATATCAATTTCAAAAGTATTAATAGGAGGAAGAGGTAATACCCAGTGGACACAATCCCAAAATTTTCAACAGTTCTGCACTTATCAATTCAATTGAGGTTTCCCCCTACCATGTGAGTTTGCAGGGCATTCCATCATGCACACATCATCATATGTCTCATCATCATCTACTTCCTCAACTTCTTGATCTACATCACATGGGAGTGTGGTAAGAAACACCTATCACACCACTCGATAACATTGGCCTCCTCCATAGTAACAACCCTGAGTAGTCAAAGGATCAGGAACCAATCTATTCTCCCTGGGTTGAGGTTGTTTATTTCCTAATCCCATGAGCCCTTTCCCTCTGATCATCTAGTCTGTGATCACCTCTGGGATGATTTCCAAATCTCTCCTGACCGTGTGGCTTGTGCTTGACCTTGGGAACTTTTCCTATCCCTTTTTCTACTCTGGCTAGTTTATAGGATATCTCTTTAACTCTCCAAATTTTTTACAACCTCTTCCAGATCCACAACTTTGCTTGACTGAGGCTTTTCAGATTGATCAACTTAACACCTTCTCTCTTAGGAGGCTTTCCAACTACTTTGATGTTATTTTCTATTTGTAAGGCCATGGTGAAAGCCTGCCTTAATGTTCCCGGTTCTTATCTCTCAAGTAATAAGTAACCTTTTTTATCAAAAGCATCAGAATATTTTATCAAACAGGACACATCACTTGGCCTTAGGATTATAGGTAGCCTATTCAAGGTCTTATTGAACCGAGTATTGAAATCATGGACAGATTCATTTGGATTTTTCTTTATATTTTCAAATTTAGATAAAAGGAACCTGGGATCTATCTTATCCCCATATTGCAATCTAAAGGCATTTTTCATCTCGGTCCATGAATCTATTGAATTATCTGGTAAATACTTGTACCAGTCACATGCATCCTCCTCAAGAGTATGAATAAACAACTTTACATACACGTCTTCAAACTCAATTTCAAAATCTTCCATCATATTGACAAAGAGTTTTAAATGGTGGTCACCAATGATGGCATTATTTCCTTGAAATTTTGGCAACCTATTTCTGACATCTTGTGGCACCATATTAGGATATCCATCCATACCTCTGAAATCTATAGGTCCAAAAGTGTTGACAACAAAAAGGAGGTCTAGGTGGAGGTTGGGCCATATTGCCTTGAGGTGGTGATTTACAGAGAAACAAAATGATAGGGAATGAGGGGTCTTTGGAGCACAAGAGTATAGATTTCAAAATAGATATTCTCTAATGACTCAGCTTCTTGGAAAACCCTATCAACCTTGGAAGAAATAGGGGAAAACTGAGAGGCACACTTTTTAGACACAAATGATGGCCCCTCTCTAGTTGGAGAACTCAAATTTATATAAAGATTACTTGGTTCAAAATCACTTGAAGACGTATGGTAATCTTCAACCACATATTGATCACCTTTCAAAATGATATCTCCTTTTTTTATTCTTGATTTCCAACAACTTTCCAGACTTGTTTTCCTTCTGAATTTGCTTTTCCTAGTTCTGAAATAACTTTCTAGTAGGGTCCCTAGTGAAGAAAGATCTTCTTCCCTCCATCTTTGCAAATATTAATGACAAATTTCACTTGACACAGGTTAAGACACTGGTAATCATCAAAATTTCAATTCAACATGGAGTCACCACTAAGGATTTTCACCTTAGTTGTGTAGATGCACTATAAGTAACTTGCCAAGTGTCTATCAATGCTTAATTTCTACAAAGCTTAACAGATCCGACCTTCCTTTACCCACATTTATCACTATTGATGCAAATTTAGTGCAATAACCACTAGAAACTAGAAATACTACACAATGAACTTGTAATCTTGCACAAATCTTACAAATCTTAACAAAGGATGACATTTAAACAACTTATTTGTACTTAAATCATGTAAGAAACATTACCAAGGTCAAAATATGTGTATGCATTTGTAAAAATAGTCCCCAGAAAATCCCACCACTGCCACTTGGTGTCCTGGTAAATAATCCAAATTGATTCTCCCTAGCAAGGGCCACTTTTTGTGTTGGTATCAAATTGATTCTCCCATGAAACATCATGAAAATGAAGGATGCTTAGAGATAGAATGAATCATGATATGAGTCATTTTGTAGCTGGGGAGGGGATTCAACTGACTCTTTGTCACTCAGAGCATTGAGAAATGGATAACACCTCACTGAGGGTTTGATCTACCCTCACTACTTTAGGTTGTGCCTTCAACCAGGGTGAGAGGACCCATTCTATAACCCGTGTTGGTGAAGGACATCAAGAGATCCTTCTTTGCACAATTTTAATGAGAACCTTGAGGAAATATGATCAATACAACACAATCTAACTCTCACGAGTTGTCACACTAGAGAGTGGAGATGTTTCCTAGACAAGGTTTGGGTTACTAAAGACAATAATTGAATCCTGATTGTCTCTACATACTTTGGCAATGGAATTTGTTCATTTGTGGATACACAATACAAACAGGGGTAGTTCATGTAGGATTCATCATTTGAGAAATTTTTGGTGGGAAGTTAAGCAAGATAAGTTGATTATACCAGATCTTTGAGAGCCTTTACAAATATTGGAAAACTCACAGAACAAAATGCTTCAAAATAGCCAAAATATTCCTTCAACTAGAAGGTGTGTATCAATGGAGGCCCAGAGATGCACGGTTTCACACATTCTTCAAGAATTCAACACAAAGGCTCATGTTAAAGACTCAATTAAATGTTAGAAATCCCTGGTTCATCACACCTAAGATACACTCATAGGCTTACAAACAATCTTTATCAACATAGTGAAAGTAAAGTGATTTTAAATTGTTTATTTCATTACTAGATGAAAGCTCTTCTCATAATGAAATTGCAAATGCCACAATACTAACACACGGATGAGATCTTGTGTGACTCAGAGATATTTTAACATAAGATTGCAATAGAACAAGAAAAACTATTTGAAAACATTCTAAATAAAGCAAAACACAATTATGCTCATGATCAACACAAATTTATTCAAGGTTCATTAGATTCATCAACAGGGGAAAGTTTCTCAACAATCTCAAAGCTTGTCAATGGTTATACACTTGCAACCATCTTGACGCGATTAAATCTAAAACACAGAAAATAAACAGGTTTCTCAGACGGTCTCTCGGGAAAATGGTTTTCTCTCAAACTTTCTCAAAAAATTAACCCCCTTATGCAAGAGTATTCTCATTGCATTTATACAATTTCACTTCACTCACTCATCCCAAATTTTCCCCCAAAAGTCTAAATCTTCAGAGAATATTCCTTGTTACTCTTTTCTAGAAAGTGATGTTTGGAAAATTTTACACCCAAAGAGCCATTCACATTTCCTACTTTCATCAGATATGATTGGGGCACCATGCCATAACTTTTGATAATTTTTAATCATTCTTTTATTTTATCATGCAAGAAATCCCCTTTTTAATAATTCTCAAGTGGCTCCATATGGCTTGATCTGACAAGCAATCCTTTTCACCTTTGAGAATACACCTTGAGAAATGAGTGCCCTCGCATGGATACCTACATTCATGCCTCTCATAAATGAGTTCCCTCGCATGGATTATATAGGTTCCCAAACGAGCGTGGCCCTCCATGTTCAGAACCCTAGAGAGTTTGCACCGTTTTGAAAATTTTTAAAATTTAGAGTATGGTATGGGAGGTCCAATTCCAAAAGCTTCCACGTGTCTGTTTGGTCACAACTTCAAAGATGAAGTCTAGAGACGCTCCATCAAAGTAAAAAAAAAAAAGAATTCCCTGCCACTTCATATTGTTGAATACTTAGGAATTATCGGGGCCGCGGGACCAATTTGGAATTTTTTTACTATTTCATTGGCGTCAAGATCGCGTAAAATTTACTCACGCGTGGAAGACACCTACATCATCTTCCCCGCGGATCCAAGACTTTTGATCCACACACAATGGAAACCAAATCCTCCATACAAGGAAACAGAATCCTTCAAACCGTATTAAACAAGGCACATTAAATTGAGCACTTCTTTTCACACCTTTTAACATTTTGCAAAACCCATATTTATAGCTTGAGGTTCAAGTAACTTATAGTTATTTTTACCTATTTATTAGATGGAGTGCGAGCATGATTTGATAGGTGAGATAAAATATTCCATTTGAAATTAAGAAAGGGGTGTGTATATTTACCCATGAATTAAATTACTTGTATCCAAAATCTTAATTATCTTCCACATGGAGCCCATTTGATAATTAATTAAATAACGAAAATGGATGGGATTTTATTCAATAGAAAAGAAAGCGAGAGTGAGTCATTGAATGAATGTGAGATGACAAAGGACACATATACACAAATTGGTATCTACAATGACATGTTGACATAGTAAGTCAATAGTTTTTCCTTTAAGAAAACTAGCATCTTGGTGTACAAAAGTACAAAGAACATCTAAGAATTACTATGCATTTTTGTTAATGCCAATTAGTAATTAACAAGGTTTAATTTCATCACTTACTTAAGATGAGCTTTTGAAGCACTATCTCCTGATTTTGAGTGGTTGGAAGAGGGCTTGAGTCAATAATAGGGTATGTATCCATGAGCAAAATAGGCTTAATTGGCTAATAAACACTAATTGTCTATTTAGAAGAGGATTTTTGACTTACAATCCTATTTGAAGAGGATTTTGACTTTGATCAATCAGGTAAAGTGGCACCACTGAATGTGATAGAGATTAGGCAATCAACAATGTGTTGCAATTGACCAAAGTGGTAAGAAACATTAGTTATCATCAAATCACTACATGGTTAAATAAGATCAAAAGCGGAATTTAGGTGTCTGCGGGTGCTTCATGTACACATTTATTATGCTATTGTTATAATTTATTGCTTGTCATTTTTTTCCCTTGAACTTTCCGCTTTCTGCAACATTGTGAGTGATGTCCAACATAACGCCTATTTTTCTTTTCTTGGTCTTAGCTTAGACATTATGTAGACACAAACTTTATTTGTGTGTGCCTTAGTTTTACACACACTTTGGGGGAACAATTTCAGCATGGTTGGTCCTCCTTTGATTACATATTACATTCATGATGATTCCTAATGATGGGGGCAAGTACTTTGGGAATCAGTCTAACCCATATAGCATTATGCACCATCTTTCTTTGCATTACCACTTTAGTTTGGTCAAAATCAAGCTTTGGTCACCCTTACTTGACCTTTATATCTTAAAACATTTTACTTGCTAGTTGTCATCCCAGACACCATCGTTTTACAGGGGCTATGTATTCCTTAGCACATGTGTTTATACACACCATCTAACCCCTATTCTCATTACTTTACTCAAACAGTTGAAGGTTGGAGGATGACACCCAAACTATTCTCCCTACACTTCTTCTATTTCATTGGCGTGAGATCGCCCGAAAAACTCGCGCGTTGACATCATCTATAGGATCCTTTTCTACACACGTTCCTCATCACGGATCTTGTTCCTTTTTCACACTTTTAACATTTTTGCATACTTTCCTTATACATTTTTACATATTTTGATCATATACATGTGTATTCGACTACTTGTTCCACTTATCTTTTGCAAGCCCATCCGTATGAAACATCAACAATAATGAAACATACAAATATAAAGTTATGACATCATCAACAACATGTACATAACATCTACACATGCATTTACGCCCTAGGTTCATTTTCATCACACCACCTTCACACTATCTCATCCTTAGGCATCCAAGATTCCATTTTCCATTCCACACTTTGTATAGTCACTCGGCGTGGTTTTATGCATCAATTTACATGGTTATTAGGTAAATTTCTATCTAATTTATTCCACTCACACATAAAGTGGGGGCAAATGTAGACACAAAATCACACACTTTGGGTAATTATCTAGTCTTGTTTACAATTACTATTCATATATTCCTAAGTAAGAAAAGTACTAATTAACCCATGTCTTTGGCCATCAATTTTTGCTTTATTACACTTTTGGTCTTACACACTTACTCGTTTAGTCTTCCATTTTACTCTTGGCATTTTCATCCTGGACACCATCATCTAGCCGGGAGATGATAGTGCCCTCGTCCCCTCCTGGGCACCCCTATCCTCTTTGTACTTTACTCACACTTTTGGGGTTCTTTACACCCATTGAGCATCTTATATTTTCCCTTTTTGGGGTTCTTTCTAGCCATTCTGATCATCTTATCTTTTTAGTCGGTCTTTTCGGGATTTGAAATTTAAGCAAGGGAAACATATAAATATAAAGTTATGTGATCATAATAAGGAACCAAGAATTAAGCATCTTTCACCACCTAAGGTTGTAGGGCGTACAAGAGCTCCATTGCATCCATCTAGCTCCATCACAAGGGACACTTGGTTTTCTACATCACACTTCATAAGATGGAAATTCATTTTATTCCATGCACACATTTAGCATTACACATCTAGTTACTTGTTCGCATCCACGTGCAAGCGCACAAGAGCAACCTAGGGTACAATTTTGTACACACACACGGGAGAACTACATTAGGTATGAGATGTTTAGTCATAAGTTCACCCTTGTTTGACCCCTCATTCTACATCTTTCTTTTTTGGGATTTGATGTCTATTTGAAGTTTTTGAAATTTTATCTTTCATTGTAGGGTTACAACGACCTCAACGGTCTGGTACAACCTTGGAGTGACTAAATGCGAATAAAGGAAAACACCTTGTAACACCTTGGAGGAGGTTTTTTGAGCATTTCCACATACCCATGTGCCCAAAAACAAGTCCAGGGTGCCGCGGTGCCCCCCGTCCCTCTCAGGTGCCCCATTCCATCTTGTTCCTCCAGCTCTACATTTTTCTCGAGCTCCAATGTGAAGATCGTGCTTAACATTTTCTTGTTCTCCAAATTTGTGCTTCTTCGAACTCTACGAATCAACTAAGGCTTCTTACCCTCTTCTTGCACTTAGGATTTGGTACTTTATTGCTTAATTTACTTGAGTAAATTTATTGTACTTAATTTATCATTCATTTCTATCACTACTGATATTAGGAATATAAAATTACATTTTAGCTTACTAAGATATGAAGAGAAATTAACTCAAGTCTTGTGTAGGACACTCAAAACCCTTAATTTAACCCTAGTTAAAGGAAACTTACGAACTCCAATTAGGTTTTTGTGATATGATAAGCTGAAATTTCACCATTGGATTTACTTTCGATCAATAAGAGTCATCGATGGTGAAAAGATTGAATGGTAACATTCCTTAGCCCCCACCTTTCATTAGATTTATCTTCAATATATGGTTGGGAAAGCTAAGCTAAAAGAGGGTAAAGCCCTTTAAAATATGTAGATAGGTAGGGATGATGGTAAGTTCCAATTAATGATTTTCAATTGATGTGGGATTGAAGCCAAATAAAATAAAGCTTATGTGACGTGAAAGAAGCAATTTGGATTAGCTGACATAAATATCCAAAGGATATTTGTGCAAGCCATCTTTCAAAAGTGGCTAAAGTGACAAGCTTTAATAGAGCTAGTAGAGAAAACCACCACCAAACTCGAGGGAAATATTTCTCAATCTACTCAAATATGTGATTAATTGTTGGGAATTATATGTTCTTCCCTTCCTCTCTTCTCTCATGTCATACTATAAAATTTTGAGTCTCTATTGTAAAGTATTTGGTTTCATTATAACCTTTGTTCTTTAGAGTTTTTCTACATTGAACTTGTGTATATTTAATCTTGGTATTTAAGTTAAGTAAGTGTAAGTTGAGTTACTTCAAAGTGCAATTTTGATAGGACTTTTTGTGGCGATAATTCAACCCTCTTATCTCATTTGTTATTCCAGAGGATGGAGCTTACCTAATTGTATTTTTATTTTTGAAAATGTAAGTTAATTTTATTCATGCATTTCAATCGGTTTAGACTTCATGCGGTGAAAGGTCATATTATTCAATTATTTCCTTATTGGTACATCACCTCCACTTTCTTTTCTACTTTTCTCCCTTTTTCTCTATCAAAGTTTCTTTTTACTTGATATAGGTATATTAGAATATTTCTTATACATAGGCATGTTACAATATTAAGTAGGTTACTACGGTAGTCTCTACAGTTCTTTGGAAAGTCATAGTCCCACATTATAAAGAGATCCCATGTTGTGTTGGATTTGTGGATGTAGATGCATCCAAAAATTCAAAGCATCAATAGTTCAATTGCACACCCTCTATGAATTCTTTTTCACTTCTACATACTTTCACAATTTGACATTATTAGTATCTTTTACTTCCTTATCTCAAGCTACTTGTTATTTTTACATATTATCTCGTGACACCTTCCCCTTGGGTACATCTAGCCATTGTCTTATAAGCTATTGTGCTAATTTATTTTTAAAAGTTTCCTTTGACACCTTCCCCCATTGGGTTTATATGGTCATTGTCCTCTTTCGAGCTATATTGATAATTTATTTTGACAATCTCTTTTACAACCTTTTCCCCTCTTGGGTACATTCAACCATTTTCCTCGTTATGAAATACTTTGGTGATTAATCTCTTTTTACAAATAATTTTATTGCCTCCCTCTTAGGTTTTTATGGTCGTTGAACTCTTTTTTAAGCACTTTGGTAATTTACCATCCTTTTATATAATTTCCCTATTGGTTTTGTTCTGCCATTTGATTCCTCTTAGGATAATTTGGTATAATTTTATCATATTTAAGATAGTTTTCCCTCTTGGTTTTACCACTATCTACATTGATTTTTGTAGACCTATGCATGTTAACATTCCTATTTTATGAGATTTGTAGATGTCTACATTTACTAGTTCATATCTTTTAGCCTCCATTCCCTATAAAGAAAAAGTAGTTTTGTGGTCATCATCTACTCGCTTTATTCTTCATTATATCACATTACATTGCACTTCCATTTTTTTGGTCCCTCTCTCTCACTTAAGAACAAACTAGTTCGTAGATGAGATCACATTCTTTCCTTAGGGTAGGTCTAGAGGTACCTAAGCATCATGGTTGTAAGTTTTCCTCCATATAAGCAAACTCTCTAGCATTTTCATCTTTCATGCCCATTTGATCAACGGTATGAATGCATAAAGAAGAGGAACATTAAAATCTAAAAAATCAAACCCATAAGAGCATAAAATAAAAATCAAGCAAAAGGCGATAAAAAAGCCAAACTATTACAATCAAAAGACGAAAAATTGTGATATGTTTGGCACAAGCCCATCCTAGTTAAAACCTATAAATTTACAGGTTGGCCTTATTATAGAGCTTAAGTTCCTTTGGTGTGCAATAGGTTTTTCTAATTGTAGTCAAAGGCTACATATATATCATTAGCTCCCCTATATTTTTATGCAAGCACCTAATCCTCACAATAGGCCTATGGCTCCTTAAAAGATCCTCTAGAGAATAAGGAACATGTCATGGGAACCTTTACTTTTCTTACATCTCATAAAATAAGAGAGGATATATTTATACCTCGCTAGTTTGCCTAAGTCAAACCCGTATAATTGGGTTCCTTCACATATTAATGATTAGAGTGTCTCATTCTCTGTTATGAATCTTGTATCACCTTTTTGGTGTCTTACTTTTCTATGATCACTTCTTTTATCTCATTTGGTAGTTGACCACGTCCCTGCTCTTTGGACATCATATTCTCTACCTCCTTAATGTTAGCTCCAACAAATTATTTGTGGATTTTAAACTGTAATACCTTAATGTCATCCTCGTAGATATTTCATCTACGTCTATAACATCTCCATTCACCCTACTCGTGTCATTATATGGTTTTACTTTATCCTCTGAAAATTTCTAGTATAAGTATTAATTTAGTTTTGCTCATTTTAGTGGTTCCTTTTATCACGTGTTTTGTCTTGGACCTCTTTTAGATTGCATTGGATGTTCATTTATGCATTTGCCACATTCTCTACTTATCAGAATTCACACCTTTTAAATTGGCTGTTCTTTATATCTTATTTTTTACTTTGTCACATCTATCATTTTTTATTTATCTTAGATTTTATTGATTGTTATTACTGCCCACTTTTCTTAATACATCACTTATTTATTGGATTCATATATTTTACATCAAATGTCTTTTTCGTACTCATACCAGCACATATTTTGGTTTAGTATATTTAATTATCTATTAACAGTAGATGTTTCATTTTATCATTTGTATGTTCATCGATCTAGCTTAAACTCACTATATGTGATGGTGTAATATCAATTAGGACTCGATCGTCCACAATTGAAGTACAAGGTTTAACCACTCGAGTGATTGGTTCAAAAAGGTATAAATGGGGTCGTTCAATCTTGAAATATCATTTTTCTTATCTATTTTGTTTCCCATTATTCTATTTATAGATTAGAGTATCCAAAACAAACTACCATTTCTAAAAATAGATGGGAACATTCCTGTGATGAAAATATGTCCACCCATGTTTTTCATTTTCCTCGCAAAAAACAAGTCTATTATATAATTATTGGTGGAATGGGAGGAACATGGAAAAGGGCTTCTTCCCATCATTACTTTCCTTCTTTATGAAGAGCTCATGGGAGGCCAAGGAAAATGTTGTTTGTTGGCATCCATTGATTCTTTTCTGCACAAATAACTAAATATTCTAGGGCCAATCCGCCATTTCTTAATAGGATGATCAATATTTGGGGTCATAATGTGAGAAGGTTAGGGAAATATTGTTTAGTTGTATTTAAGGAATATTGTTCCTATGTATTATGCAAGTAGTTTTTGTTAATATCAATTAAGTAATTTGTTGGTATTATTTATTCTAAATATGCTTTGATAAAATCTAGAATGTTACTCCTATAAAAGATGGTGCATATCATGCAACCAAAGATAGGGAAGAGCATAAGAAGTGGTAGAAGCTAAAAATTGTGAAGAAAAGTTCATATGCTTCAATATATGTCCCATCACTCATATTAGCACTTTTTTAATTTTTCATGGCCACAATAATTTGTATGATAGGTTATGTTTTAAGTTATATATTAGAAAAGAAATTTAAAAATCTCTTGCATATGTCCAAGCTCACCACTCTCAAGGTTTCATTTAAGCTCAATTAGTTCACCCAATTTCATAATTTTTGTGTACAAATATTAGAGCAACCTTCACAGATTTACTCCTTTCCTTTTTCATTCACTTCCTTTCTCTTTACATAAGAGTGTTGTGAAAAGAACTAGCACCAACTAGTAGTTATTTTTGCATAGATTTTGAAATATGCCGAATAAAAATAGATATATTTTAAATGTAGAGACATTTGTTACTTTCTTTTAATGGACTTTAATTTTACTAGTTAATATTTCTTTTTTGAAAATGACACTAATCTTAAATTTGGATTTAATTCATATGTGAGTGTTTTAAAACCATGTATGACTAAAGGCTTGGTTAAATTACATAGATTTTGAAAGGAAAATAATCTACAATTATTGTTCAAATCTTTGGACGGATAGTGGTACAATACATCTCTGAAGATGAATGGTTATTTTCCACCTTTAATGCTAGCTATGGACATATTCCAATCATTATCAATACACACCAAGAACTCACACAACCTATATTAATGGCTATGAATTGAAATGTCATCAAGTTTGTAATGCAATAAATACATTTAATTTAATAAACCAAAATGTAATAATTAAATATACATTTATTAGGAGGTAATAGAACAAAGAAAGTACTAACGAGTGATTAGTTCAATGTGAAGGAAAATGACATCAATCGAACCTAAACCCACCTAATGTGGTGATGTAATGTCAATTAGGGCTCGATAGCTCCAATTAAAATACCACATATCATATGTTAAATATTTCTATCACCAATTTGTTAGCTTTATAAAAGGATTCTTTTTCGTATTTGAAATTGGTTTCCCATTGAATTTATTGAATAGATTGCCCACAAACTTTTAAGATCTCTCAATAGGGGTGAAACTTCCCTCAACTTTCTCGCACATGACAAGCCCCTATTTAATCGGTCTTCATTCTTCCAAGACACCCTCGATATAAAGTGGTCTTCTCTGGAAGTTAAAACTCCATCTAATAGTGTATGATATAGCTCACAAACGTCAAACTCAATATGGATCTATGTAGGAACATGTACAAAACAATAAAGCATGGTAAGTATTACATGGATTAAATATTGTGGGGGAGTCATGTGTAATTTTTCAAAAATGATGGAGATGGGTGTTAAAACTCAATGTTGATTTAGTGTATTGAACTTTAAAAATTTAAAAGTCAAATTAAATCGTAATTTTATTTAAAGTTATACAAGTCGATGCGGTTGCACCACTTTTGTGCCATGTTTTCTCCCTCATTCGCATGTCGCATTTCTAACACATTTTAAAATTAGGTCTCACGGTGATGCACTTTTCATCACTTTTTTAATAAAAATTCCAAATTTTGAGGGTTGAGACCATTTTGGAGGTGTCTCTCCTTTTTACACAAAATTTCCATCATGGTAAATCACCTTTGATGTAAATTTGCATCTAGAAATTTATCGAGTGCAAATTTGCATCGAGATCATAAAAATTAGAAAAATAGACACAAAACATGTTCTAAAATCATCAACTAGTGAAAGAAGTGATATGAGAAGCATTGTGAGAAATAGAAGGAACTTGAGAAGCAAATTAATGAGTTGGAAGAGGAGGAATAAGTTGAGAAACATGAGAATCAATCAGATTTAGAGAAGAATTAACAATAGGAGAAGCATGAGGAAGAACAATAGTGTAATGAGAAATCTAAAAATGACAACAAGACTAGATAAAGAAGGTGACCCGCTAAGTGCTTGATCACCATTACTAACATTGAAATATCCATGATTCTCTATGTTATCTTGTAAACAACACCTTTGGTAATCTCTTAAGATGGAATTTAAGATTGGATCTTTAGTAGCACATTCAAGAAGACTATTTCGTTAGAATTTTTAAAGTATATTTTCAAAGGTTGACTAGATCTTGGGGTCTCTCTTGGTTATTTAAAGCAAATTTTTTCCATATGCTACATTCACATGCAATGATAATGTGAGGGCCAGGTTATACCATTATCATTTGTAGAAGCATCAATAAGAAGACAAGCTACAATTTTAGGATCGAGATAAGCATCATTGGGAGTGGTCATTTTCTTTTCACATATTTCATGGCTAATCAAAGGAATTTCAACGAGAGATCAAATGGATTGATAGTTCACCTAACCCTTATTTTGGTAGGAGTCTTGGATCTAATCTCTTTAGATGATAAAAGATATAATGTGTAAAGAACAATACGCCACCAATATCATACATAATAGATGTGTAAAGAACGAGGTTGTGTCGTGTTCACCAATAGATGGAACCTTAAGGGTTGGATGTATGTTGTGTCTATTTTACCAAAAATTGGATGTGAATATTTTTGCACTAACAATGCACTACAACTAATGAAAATGCATTATAACCAAACCTGGATATATATAACACAATAAATTAGGCATGATTTCATTAGTGATATTTTAGGAATATTCTAGAGCACAGAAATTGAAATGTTAAAGAGAATTAGGATTTTAGAGTGGCACATGTCTAATAAGAATATTAGAGACAATTATCCAAAACATGTAGAATATACACATCCATACGAGGCAAAGCAAGCCCAAAAAATCTAGGAAAATAAAAAACTCATGACCATAACTACATCTCTCATTTAGCATCACATCCGAGCCATGGATGAACGGTTTGGAGAGTCACAAATATTGTGAAACTGATTTGATGACTTTATTCATCTACTCTTGGGCTCCGAAAAACTTCGCTCACTTTTCCAAAATATGTTATAATTCTTTGGAAACATCTCTCCTTCCTCAAAACCCAAGTAGGCTCGCAACACCTTATAAACCCATAAAAGCAGAGGGAGTCAATGGGGGCATGTGTTATCCCTCCATAATTATCGTGTCCTTAGAATTTTGAATACTTTAGAAAACAAAACACAAGTAGTGAATACAATTCAATAGGCAATCCAATGTAATGCAAGTGTCACAACCCTTATTCTTTCAATGTTCTAATCAAGGCATAAAGTAAATGATAGATGTTTATAATAAGTGATTCTCTATAATTTTATTGTCTTAGTGTCCAAAATGCCCCTATGTATTTAGTGTGTATTCATAGACTTCTTGATTCAAATTAGGACCTAATTTGTGTGCATGTTAACACACAACATATGGGAAAAGCCAACAAAATTGGACAAAAATCCTCAAGGTCCCGAACCAAGGGCAAAATGGGCCCACAAATAAAGTGAACGAAACCATACTTTGCTACAATTCTAACATACCATAACATTATTGCTACATTTTTGACAAAAAAAAAACTCAAAACAACTAAAACAGGAGGATGAGAGGAAGTAGGGAAGAGAGAAAACGAGATGTGGAAGTAAACAATGATAAAAAGATGATAATAAATAGTCGATAGAGACAAAAGTCAACAAAACATAAACAAGCACATCAAAAGTACCAACAAGAGCCTAATCTTACCCATTAATTGAAAAACACAAATACGCCAACACCATTTGGTCTCATGCCAAAACTCGATGCCGACACTATCTCGTTTTATATTGCATAAAAGAATTAGATTACACGCATAAATTTGTGTTAGCTCTCGAATATTATTGGAATGGAATGTAGGGCTTCCGGTGACGTGATTGAATTTTTTCTCACAATCTATTATTCTTATGAAAATTATGTGTATTATACAAAGTATTAATAATTATAGAAATGAAGTTGCTTATAGAAATTAACTCGTATGTTAAATTTTTTGTAGTATTTTATTTCTCGTATAGAAATCAATAACAATTAGAGTGTCTTTCTTGGGGATAGCTTTTCCTTTTTCGTTATCAAAGTTTCAATCTTCCAAGAAACAAGGTTGACCTGATACACAACTAATTCCACTTAAACCTAAAGCTTCAACCCACCACCATCAAACCATAATACTAAAACACTAAACATGCTATATAATTTGAATTTTCTTGATGTGTTTCTCCTTAGAAAAAAAAAACAAACAACACTTTCAATAAGCAAGTACTTACCTGGGTTAGGTTAAACTCCTACCTCTAGTTCTTCTTCATTCAAACTATGGTACTCTTTAAATGATTCTCTCAATGGCACCCACCATTATATATGTCATAGAGGTCCCATTTGATTTGCTTCCAGCTTTGCTTCATTGGATGGTTCACCTTCTTATAAAACATTATGGTTTCTTGATGAAAAATTATAAGAAAGGCTCGGAAGCAAGACTTAGTGAAACTATGAAGGCCCGAAAGCGAGAAGTTCACCACTTTCTCATCATTGATGACCTAGGTGGTATAAATTTACATAGCTTATCATCATATAATGCTTCCAAACTACTTTGAACCACCTTGATATAGACTTTAGTTTGCTTTCACACAATTGAGTTCTTTTGTGCCATATTTCTTTGGTTCTTATCCCTATCACATAATTCCACTACTTCCATGCAACACTTTAGCATGACATGAGGTCTCTTCAAAACACATGATTCTTGTCACACCCACCACAAAATTACTTCGTTTCATTAATAAGGCAAAGTTCATGTTCACGTCTACCAAATATCATGGTATGTTGTCATTTCAATACCATTATCCTCCAAATAAATGTGTCCCAAAAAAATCATATCATAGTTATATCATATCATATCATAGGACACATGTTATAACCTCCCAACTTATCTTTGCTTTAGATGTAAGGAAAAATTGCAGAGCACGTAGAACGTAAAGAAAGTATCGAGGAAAGAATAGAGGGAATGAGGGTGAGAAAGGAACAAAGCTTGTGTGATCTTACATTGCCTTCACAACAATCGCTCCTAGATTAATACCCACACCACAATATAAATGGTTGATCGGTTGAGAATGATTATGTCACTTGCTCTATCTCTCTTATCCTCCTTGTGGATCAACAATCCCAAAAACCTCTCCTTAGAAAAAAACTTCTAAAAATTCCCAATTATTTCAATTTAGATGAGCATACTCTATGCATCTTGGAATTGCTTTCATGACTAAAATCTTTATATCTACACCACACAAGTGTAATTGAAAAGAATAAATTATTTATATCAAACTACAATTCTTGATCTTTCATAGAGACATCCCAAAATCCATACGAATCTTCCTCTTCCTCTTACCCTCCCTCTCCTACTTAAGTATCTTGTGTACAATACTTTCATCTTTTACTTGGCCAATATATGATTATCTTCAGCTTACCAAAGCTCTTCTATAGAAATACTTTGACAAAAAGCAAACCATTATACAAACCTATATAGAGCACATTTAGTTTTTCCCACTTTATCCATGTGAAATATACAACTACAGTCTCAATGTATTAATTAAATCATACGACAATAAAATAAAACCCACAAATACAAAAGACTACCTTACAATTTGTTGATGTAGATACACGGTCTATCAAGTTTTCACTTACCAAATCCTGGTATTAAGGTATTCTGATCCCATCAAAGCCAGCCTTAAAAGCTTCCCTTTGCAAATATCTACTTAAAGTTGAGCACAATCTTACAAAGATGTAATAAGATCTATGACTAATCTCAAATTAAGAATTGGCCACAGATTTAGTTAAATTCCTTAATATCAACGTGATTAGGATTGAAATTTATTTTAATTAAATGCCTATACGTATTAATAACAAGCACCCACATCTTTATAGTTGGGCCTAAGAGCTAGTATCAACTCCGTAGAGCATAGCTATCAATCATAAACACCACCCCAAACACTCTTGGATCAGGCCTCCGCAACCCAATTACCTGTTAAAACAAGTAAAATTTACTTTGTTGCATTACCTTACCCGCCCCTGCAATTATTTCATGTAGTCATTTTTACACGACCCGCAGAAGGGATGAACATGTCAAGCTGTCATTGAGATCTGCACTCGGTGTCTTTTTCAAATATGTTTTTAATCCACATAAGCATTGAATGTACAAGATGTACGCAAAAAGACAGCATATGCACATTGTCAACAATTTTCTCAACAAAATGGTCATCCATATAAACAGCAGTAGAGTGACAGATCTGCTAAAAAGTAGAGGCTTTTTCTGGTGACTAGAAACAAGCTCCAATTTGGTGCATGGGGGAATCGTTGTCAACATACCTTACATATTGTTCCCTATTTGTACAAGATTTGACCCCGTGACAAACCTCAATCCACCTAAATCCAATGTACAGTATTTATCAAGTACTATGATTTATTTATTTTTAATTTAGTAAGTTCCCCTATTTTTGGGAATCTTCGACAAATTAGTTGTCACATGCAAGGGGTATCTCTTCCATCAAAATTAACCCAATACTTGCACCCAGCCTCCTCCATTGGGGAGGAACCTGGGATACAATCTCTTCCATCAACATATCAAGCTGTTGTTGAGGTATACTTTTGGCAACCTATTCAAAGTTGTTTTATTCCACAAACATAGAATGTAAGAGTTCTACACTCGAGAAGAGAGCATATGCAGTGTCAATAATTTCCTCAACACTATGGTCATCAATATAAACAGCACACTTATCGTCTCATTCCACAACATGACAAGGTGCGATAGGAATATGGACGACGGTTTCACAAATAAAAATAGCAGTCAACTCGTCTTGATCAAGAGTCGCCTGCTATCATTATGAAGAACATTGGCAACAGCAGAGCTCATGTTAATTAAGCATAGTATTACTATTCTGATAAATCTTGTGAAATTGAAGTTGACTCGAGTTACTTCAAAAAGATTCAGTATGATTTGATTCACAATCAGTACGTAATCCATCTGCATGCAGTAAAATGTGCATTTTATCCACTAGTTTTGATAGAGAAATCAAGGAAAAACAAGCTCAAATCCTGAATGTGCATTGGTACCTATCCATCAAAAAGTGGGGAAAAGCCGGCAACTTATCCAAATTAACACTCACAAAATGATTCCCAGAGCTAAAGGTTCCTCTCGGAGACATCAACTATCTTGATAAAGAATAAGCATTAATTCTTGATTGAATGGATTCCATTTGCTTTTCTTTATCCAATTTAAGTTTCTAACATCAGACGAACAAAATGCCTGATAAGGAACCCGACAATGTAGCCCTCCGCTAAGATCTTTCAAAAGTAACTTTTATAGGTACACCCATTCGTGGAGAAAATGCTAAATTAATAATCACGGACCCAAGAATAAATATAAATACAACTGCAAAACCCTTCCAACTCCAGAGTCACTCGCCAATTCTTTTAACCCAAACATTCAAGACAACTGGATTCAGCTCGTAAGATTGTCCTGCTGATAATCGGGATTTTCTTTCAAAATCACAAAACCCTCTAATACTGAAGAAAGAGGAATATACCTGCACAACAGTAAACAATATATTAGTATTAATACAGCCATTATTCTGCATGACCTATTTTATATTTGTACAAGCTTAGCAAGTGCAAATAAAAGGACCATCTCACTTTTCAGTCGCCAGTTCTGCTCTATCACCAGCCGCGAGTAGGACAGGTGTCGTGTGTGTTTGAAACCCAGTTATAGTCTTTGGGCGGCCAGCCTGACCAACAACATCTACAGCTTGCCCTACTCGAACAGGAACTGACAAAGGCTTCAAATTCTCATCCACTGTCATCAGCATTCTTGGCTGCATTTAAAGGTCGGAAGAATTAGGCCAATTTTTTGAAGGGCACTGTACACATGAAAAAATACATGTAGCCAATACATATACACACCTGCATGGCCAATACAAGGAAATAGAGAACATAATGGTATTTTCCCAGAATAATAGATTTCATGTCTAAACAGGCATGGAGCAAAGTTATTATACCAGCTACTGCGGAGCTACATGACAAATTTTAGCATGATTAGTACGACACGTGCTAAATAAATAAAAACAAAATGTGAAGAGTGATCTTAATTGAATACATTAAAATGCTTTCAGAAATATGTGAATTCTCATAATCTTGGCTTCAGGAATGCAAAATGTGTAACGTACTGTGATAACAAAAGCGGTCTGAATGATATGGACTGAGTGTCAGCAATCCTTTTCCTAAATGAACCAAACCTTGGGCAATGCGGACCTGTAATACACCCACTTATATCATATTCTTGCAGTATGAAAGGTTACAAGTTAAACCTACGATTAAAATTGTGGGTAAAACTTAACAATCGGCAAAATAGCTTACACAGAATAACAGACTAGGATCTTTGTAATAGTAGCTCGAAAGATTTCGTAGCATGCCAGCTATTCGAGCATTATTTGTTCCTGCACCAATTAATCCTAGTGACAATGTTGCTGCCTACAAAAGCATGCCATTCCTTGGATTATCAAATGTGAAACAGGTTCAGAAGAAAAAAATTATCCTCGACGTGAGAAATAATTTGAAGGAATTTTAGAACATTTAAGGCCGGTCAAGTAGCCACTTACCATAGCAACTTCCGAATCAGTATCATGACTAAGCCTACTTAAGGTGTCCATCACGTTAACCTGGTACAAAACATTATGTTTGAGATTTCAGATAAGGTATTTTACTGCACAAATAAGAAAATAAAAGAGGGGGCGAATACATGCATCATTTTATATCTTGTTAAAGAAAAAGACAGAAGATATGGTATCTCCTCGCTAAATAGACAATTACCTTTGGATTCGATATTGACAATAGGCCAAGAGCCAATGGGACAGCTCTTCTAATATTCTGCTCCCCATACTGCAGGAGATGCTCCAAAGAACGAATGGCCATTTCAAGGCCGAGTTCTTCAGCCATTGCAACAAGTGCAATTCCAATAACAGCTGGTGCCTGATGACTCTCACCCTTCTCAAGGTGTTCTGCACATAGTCCTAAAAGACTTTGTACCTGATGGCAATAATAAGTTTCTTGTAAGAGGAGAAACACATACCCTAAATGGGGAAAACATGGCCATAGTTCATACAGTATTTAATTACGACGAGTTTGAGGGTATCAATAAACACCTTAAGAACATTCCCAGTGCCAGCATATGCACAGGCCTCCAATGTGACTTGACAGTATTTTGATATTTTCTCATTAAATGTCTTTGCCACTTCCAAAGTTGCATCAACATTTTCCTGTTTATTTAAGCAGTAGAAGATTAGAGCTTATAATGTAAAAAGTGCAACCATGCAAAAGAGTGCCTTTCTAGTGTCTCAACTAACCTAGCAGCTTGGCCATGCATAAAGTAGCTCAGTAACAATAGATTGAAGCGAAAATAGATTAGAAAACCATTGTAATTACCACATATTATAATGACAAAATCCAATGTTGCAAATTCTCTTAGACTTTTCCTAATGAAACGAGCATTGGACATGAAAATTTGGGCATAAATATAGTCCTACCATGTGAAGAACTGTAGAAATTGGAAACTAAAATGAAACATCATACAGACCCCGATTCGTGGAAAACAGATTTTTTTAGTTTGATCGAGTTCGCAATCCATTGCACTCACCTGCTTCCCAAGGTATAAAAGGCCCAGACCCAAACAAAGAAAGTGTGTAAGTGGGTCTCCAAGTTCAGACTCGCTTCTCTCCATCAGAGCAAGAATAATAGACTGAGCCACTTCATCATTGCAAGATCCAACATAAATCAATCCAAGAGAGACAGCAGTGAAAGCCATAACATCTATTGGAACCTTCGATTCTGTCAAAATAGGGGTAAGCAATTTAAGTACCTGCAAAAGATATGAAAAGCATTAAAAATATCAAAAGAAACATAATTGCTAGTATTTCTATAAGTTCAAAAATAGTTAAAATAACCATCATATCAAAGGGAGCCAAACTGTTCCATACATCTTCCTTTTGAGAACCAGCATGAAATATCAAAAGAAACATTATTGCTAGTATTTCTATAAGTTCAAAAATAGCTAAAATAACCATCATATGAAAGGGAGCCAAACTGTTCCGTACATCTTCCTTTTGAGAACCAGCATATGCTAACCCAAGGCCCATGATTGCCCCAATCCGTATGCTGGAATCTTCCTTACATACATACTCCGTAAGCAGTGCAAATGCCTGCAAAATTGACATCAATATAATATGGTTTTAACACTATTTATCCCTTGTCTACCTGGAAGCTTGACAAGGAAAGCTGACAGCTTAGATAAACAGTTCAACCAAATTTGCCCCCCTATGCATCAATAACTGATACCAAATAAACCCAAGTTACTTACAGGATCACATTCATTACGAATACCACAATTTACAATGCCAACTGCTAGCAATGCTCCAGCAATAACATGATTATCATTGCTATGGAAGTACTTGTCAATTTGTGTAAGTCCAGCATCAACATCCCAAAGTAGAATCAGGCCCTGAATCATCACAAAAAAGCTTAATACAAAACCAACCACAACCACCATCCAATAACTGTATTTGTAAAGTAAAAAGCCATACCAAACTTGCAGCACCACTGGCCTTTCCATGTTCCTTGTTTTTGAAAAGCCAACTTCCCGCAGTAGCTCCACTTGACGATTCTGAAGCAGCAGTCATTAGCTTGTCCTGCAAATGATCGTCATTGCTAAGGTGCACTTCAAATGGGAACTAAAGCAGGCATGCGACTGTAACAATATCATTGCTTTTAGAGTCTACATTTCCAACTTACTTGACCAAATCCAGCATTTACTAATGCATTCACAAATGTGGCAGCCAAGTTCTGCCGAGCAGAATCAACACTGGCACCCGCACTTGCACGCCCGTCAATCAAATGTGCCTGTAAGCATCATCAGGTCACTTGAATCAAATGTGCCAAATTAAATGGGAAGAAATAAAATTCAATGACAAAGAAAATGCCCATGATAAACACAAATTAAGCTCCTGAATGGTGAGAAAATAAGTTGGCACATAAAAAGCCTCCCAAATTTTAGAACTAGTCTTCTGCACATGTGAAAACTATCCTTCAGTGATATAGATTTCTGCTGGTATAAACTTTATTTGCATACTCACTAATAAAATGAATTATGGCTTAAAAGTGACCAGATTGTAAAGATGTCAGGCCACAATAATGAACAATTCCACCCTCAAAATCCAACTAATAAAAATTACTGAAAGGAGTCCATATTCTTTCTTGCCGAACAAAATGAGCAAGTAAACTGTTTGGAGCAATGAAAAAAATATTCTGAAATTCATTCACAATTTCAATAGGCATACAAGTTCAAGACATATCATACAATTCATAATGAAAACAGGATGAAGTTCATTAAAAACATAGAAGCTTAACCAAAAATGTCATGGAGCCATTTATAAATAGTAAAACTGCAAACTAAGAATAATATTCGAGGCATCACAAACGAAGTTAAAAATAATTAACTGGTAGCTCAATATTTAATTTTATCACAACTAAACAAGATTATGCGTCATGAAAATACTCTATCCATAAAGACATAAATATTCCATAAATGTCTATCAATGTCAGTACAACACAAGCAAGGAATCAACGCCAATTACCACAAGCTCTGTTGATTGTGAAACAAACAACAAAAGTCCATTGGGGTTTCTGATGCATTGTAAAAGCTACATGAGAAAACAAAAAAACACAAAACAAATCGTCACCTTATAGATGTCCTCGGGAGACTTGGCCTCCATTATCTCAAGATCACGTGCAAGGGACAAGAAACCCTCGCTCAATTTTATGTTATTGATTATTTCTTGTAATTGTTCCCGTTGCTCTTCATTGCCATTTGTCATTTCATCATCCAGCTCCAATGTCACTCCCTACAAAGGCACAACATAATAGAAACATATCAAGACTCAGAAACACAATGCAAAATATTTGCAACAGGAAATGATATGAAGAGAGGATTAGAACATGAGAGATCGAAATACCTTAAAACTTTTTTTTTTGTTTATCAAAATAACATTTTCAATAAATCTATTGTACACAAGCTGGGGCATGAAAAAGGACAAAAGTATGCTAGCATATACAAATTCACTTTCAAATGAAAAAGAAGAAATGGAATAGAAAGGAAATTTCAAACTACATCAACTAATTAGGAGTTCATTTCTTTTGTGCCTAAAGCAGAGATTTGTGAATAGACAAAGCCATCATTTTCCGTTCACTATTACTGTACACAGTATTTCCAATTACAACTTTTTTATATCTTTTATTTATTGTTGAAAAGTAAACCCTTTAAAACAGGTGCTTAGTGGCAGCATTCCAGAAACACCATTTAAATATATATACATGTTTGTTGAAGCCAAGTAAAGAAAAAATAAAATGTGGAAAGCAGGATAAATAGCTGCATGACTCCTATCCACACAAAAAATATCGGGAGTACTCACAAATTGAGTCCTTTCTAAGACTATCAGCATGTTGGAGATTAATAAGGAATTCATGGGAGGGCCACTCTCCATCATATTCCAAGAGAAAATTAATGGACATGTAAGAGCAGCACAAACAATTCTTAAATGGTTTTGACTTCAAACATAAATCTGAAAGAGTTTACAGGAAGCCTAATTGAGATGTGAGTTTAAAGAAGGACAAGTTTTTGTTCAAGTCCAAGCTGAGAAGGTGGGCTGGTGTAAATACTAAATACCTATCCATTTTATCCTGGAAGCCACCACTCTCCTATCTAATCAGGGTTCCAATGTTCATCCTAAGGTTATCTCCACAACCGTTTCTTCCCATGAGAATGTGATATTCACGTCAAGAGTTCAAATGAGATATTTTTCAAATCTTTTCTCTTAGAGCCATTTTAATGAATTTTACCATGCTTATAGATAATCTTATCACTCAAACTGGCACCTTCAATATTATTTGTAGGCAGCCAAACGCCACTCCGAGAGTTATGGCGCCAACTAAATCTTATCATCTCACAAAAATTGAAAAAGTACTGTAAAAAGCATAAGACTGGTCTATCTTTATAGCAAGATTAGTACTTGCCTCACTTGAAAGACGTATAATACTGGTCTATCCTTATAGCAAGATTAGTACTTGCCTCACTTGAAAGACGTATAATACAAAATTTGGATAATGTTGATAGAAATGAGAAAAATAAAATAAAGTAAATGGGGTTCTCACCTTCTGAAAATTAGAGTATAAAAATGTACAGGTAAATACAAGCCTCAGCACTGACAATCGCACTAAGAAACAAGTCAAGAAGGAAATGAAATTATGCGCACACATAGGAAGAAGCATTTATTATATCTTTATGGTATTATACCTAATTCCCAATTACATGAAATCTTTCAGACATACTGCAGCAAATTAATTTACAGTGACCCAGCAAATAGATTAAGCCCACCATACTTGAGAGATCACTATCATACCCATCAGGACATATATCAAACAAATAAATAAATATAAATTACAGTAATCATGCACTCAACAAGTCGCAATCCAGTTTTATGTTTTTCAATTTTTTATAGATAGTGATTAATTTTGCTTCTCAATTTCCTTTATTGAGAAACAAAAAAATCCCAGTTTATTTACTTGGTTCCTTCCTCAATTTTAATTTGTATCCCTTAAATCTAGCGAGGTTAACTGGAAGACCTAAATTAAATACTCTTTTAACAAATAAATCGGTAATTTAAAACAAAATAAATGTGCCCCATAAGCTACATGCAGCACTTATGGCAAAGCAACAAAAGCTCCTTATCAATATCCCACAAAAATTTCAAGTGAAACCCATTCACTTCTCAAAGCATTTAAATAATTAGTTCCATACCTGTCGAGCCAAAATATAGCAGAGCTGCTTCTTCTGCGATGGATCTACACAAGCAGAGAAAGTCGCCTTCACATACTGTCAAAAGTGAACACCAGCACAACGATCAGTGGCATTATGAGATGCACGCCAAGTTAAATACAAGCCAGAACTAGAGAGTGCCCAAACACTTAACATGGACGACCATGTACAGAAACAACACTCGCAGCATGATTTACCAATAGACGTGAAATTAATTAATAGTTTCTTTGGCAAGATTAATTCATGAACATGAGGACTATTTAGTACATTCTTTCCCTCACAACCCCGAGAACAAGTTATTAGATATCCATAACAATATCTACATATAGAAATTGGACTCGTACCTGCATGTTGTGCATAGACAGTGCGACAGTTAGTGCATTTGTGTATTCACCAAATTTGGTATAAATTGAATAAGCTATATCAAGGACTAGCATGTCATCAGGTCCTGGCACATAGCTGCAACATTACAACTAACTTTTAGAAATACAGATTCTAGTTGCAATTATTGCACATGAAGTTCAGAAATAAAATTGAGTGAGTAATTGTAGTATCACTACATAGTCTAATGCATCTTATTGTAATCCTCCAGAGTCCATACAAAGATTCAAAGTTCTTACTTTTGCAGATTCAAACAGACTACCAAAAGACTAATGGGATAGCAATTGGAAAGAACAGAGACAACAATGATTACATAAAAGGCTTGCATATAAATCTTTCTAATCTGAATTTTTCATGTGATCCCAGCATACACCCTTACCTTGCAAAGCTTTTTAAGTACATACACGTTCGCTTATAGTTTGTGGCATCAATATGTTCAGTTAATAGATCTAATTCTTCCACCTGCATTTTATAAAAAAATACTAAACTTAGAATTCATACCAATGTTAACAAAATCATAATTGGGAAAAATAACCAGGAAAATCAAATAAAATCAAAAAATAAGGAAATCGACACAGCAACTAAAATCATTAATATAAAAATCAATTTTATGTCAACAATATCACTGAAACTTAAAAAATTGTCGATTTTTTCAGCATCAGTTGTCCCAGGCAAAAAAATGCAAATTTTTCAAGAAGATGAAGTTTGCTAGTGTGGCAGGCAGAATATATAACTAAATAAGTCTGAAATTACCTCCATTAAAAGATCTACTGCCTCTGGTTCCGCATTGTGCTGCATAAATGGAAAAAAATAGCATAATAAGGAACAGTCCCTGGCAACAAAATAGAAACTGGAAGAACCTTATTTTTGAATAGACGGTTGGAGTGAACCACTCCTCCAATATCAATGTACCAGGAATAAAGATAAGTTTTAACAATCATGTTTCTAGAGTTTTCCACTCATTCTGAATATTCTGCTTAGGCTTTACAGTTATCTTTTGAGAATTAAACAATATACATAATATAGAGTGACAAATAAACTAAGAAGAAAATTTTAAATATGTAGTTTTCCCAAGCATTCAACCAACAGAAGGATTCTCATTATTCAGTAATCTTCAACCTTTCCCAATATAATAAAATCACAGTTTATTGAATTTTTTTCTGTGCCTAACATGTGAATAGCAGTTCAAATCTTTTTTTCCATTTCTCCATCACAAGATTTTAATTTACCATTAACAATAGAAGACATGGATGCAAATAATCCTGCAGAAATAGAAGTTTCAAAAAGCTTCTTGCCATCTTTCCAATGCATTGACGTTTGAACAAGACAGAAACTTATGTTGTTGTTTATACAAAAAGGACAAATTGCAGTAATGTCGTCATTATGAATTTGTTGGACTTAAGAGGACATAGAAAAGAGAAGAATATGATAGAGGTCTAAATATGAAGTATACAAAAGTATTTGCAGATTCAAACTCTCTTTCTGTATATGTATAATACAGTATATATGTTGAGAAAACATACCTTAACATGAAATGCAACAATTTGAGTGACAAGATCCATAAGATCATCGGTTGGTACTTCATCCATCTAAAGCCAACACAAATCACGGTGTTAATACATTACAATTACAAAGGCATCCAAGCTCAACTGTTGTCCATTCATAGTCCCAATGAAGTGATGAAAATGTTATCTTCAAAGACATGTTCGTGTATATCTGTAATGCAAACTACAAAAGAAAGGTAAATGTGTTCATCCAGGAGGAAGGCGGATCTTACTTGACTTTAAAATCTAATCAGTCATACAGCTTATGAATGTATATCAAGCAGGTAATGATGCAATTACACGTACAAAGGTTAGAGAATCCCAAATGTCAGCCCTGAATTAATTTTCCATTGACCAAGGACTCCCGATAATAGGTGTAATTTTGGAGAAAGGTACATCTTGCTCTAGCATCATGAAAATACATACAAGAAAAGTTATTGACACAAATGAGAAAAGCACCACACGGTTGCAGGCATAAGTTGTATCAGCATAGGAATAGAATTAACACTTTGAAATGGGGACAGCTAATTGGCAAAATAGAATTACTAGTTTGGAACAGACCTTGAGTGGAGGCAAGGAAATGAGGAAAAGGTTATGAACAAATAAAGATTGGACAAATTTAGGAACTAGAAAAAAATTAAGGTGCAAACTAAATCCAGAGATCAAAAAGCAAATAGGAGGGAAACAAGGAGCCAAGCATAGACAGAAAATGCAAACAAATTAGTAGATTTCACTATGTCAGAAAAGTTGAACTAAAGTGGCACTGAAAATCATTCATTCCTGTAAGTTGGCAAGATTGAATTTATAGTCCTGCGCAGGTTTTGTAAAAAGCAGCCTTATTCATTGATTTTACCATTGTTACACGAGGACACCCACTCCTCACTCATCTCCTTAGTCACTGCATTCCGCAGATTTAATGGGAAAAAATCAAAAATCACATATATCAAATAAACCCTGGCAAATTCATTGAAATTCGCGAATGTCTTTGTACGGTATGTTCCATTCTTTTTCGCTTCCGTTTTTCTGCCATCCAAATCGTACAAATCTGCCAAAAAAAACGTGTAGGGTTTTTCTGCCTGCAAATCGTTGGAATCTACCAGAACTGCAGAGGATTACTGTTGTTGCAGAACTGAATGTCGTGAGGGGCATGAGCACTTTGGAAAGCTTGTGCTCAAAGTCAGATATGCGTATGCAGAGCCATCTCGTGGGTGCACCAGTTGCCATGCACAGCAAAGACCTTGTTTTATTTCACATGTTCATCACCGTCATGCTTGCTTGTATATTTATGAGCTTATAAATTAATATATTTTGATTATTTTTAAATGCTAATAGTTTACATTTGATTATTTTATATATTTTAGATTTTTTAATATAGTTCAAACTTCATATCATAGTAGGAAAACTCGCCAAATCCAAATACTTGCCAGACCCCAAAAAAAAAAAAAAACGGCAAAAACTCGCCAATATTTGGCCAATACTCGACAACTTAAAAAATACTCAAATTTCTTTAAAAAACATAAATTTTAAGCAACACATAGCTACAAAATGTATCAAATGAGCCCATAAAATGTTGGAGAAGTGTTTTCTATTAGATTTGAATACAAATACAATACAAAATCACATCATCATGCGAATACAACAACCGGCTGATAAGTAATATGAATTTATGATGATTGACATTGAAAAATATCATCATAAATTTCATATCTATGCAAGTTACAATATACAATAAATTACATTTTCCTCTTCCCCAATCTAAAGAAATATTGGGGAGAGGGTCTAGTCCCCACACTCGGCTGCATCTCCATTCTCCTCCTAGAAGGTTGTGAATCTGGCTCGATCCTGGAACTAGATGGTGGTGTTGGTGGCTCCTCTGCTGCATGTTGGAGATCACCTCCAAAGATTTCATCCAATCCAATATCTCCTCGAAGTCCTGCTAGTGCTTCTCCCTCCATAGCCTCCCTCTTAAAAGAAGCAATCTCGTCCATCTGTGAACACAGGGTTTTCCTCTTCTTGCCCAGTCCACTCACTGTATGGATCTATCTCATCCAAATCAATGAGCTCCTCTGATGTGGCCTCAACTTTTTTTGTGCGAAGCCGGAGATTGTATTGCACAAAAACCAAGTCGTTGAGCCTTTTTTGAGTCAATTTGTTGCACTTCTTCGTGTGATTATCATTGAACAAAAAAACTCTTAAAATAGCAAAAAAAAAACCTACGCATCTGTTGATATGTGAAGTCAACATTTGAATAAGCAGGTTGCGACCAAGCTGGCAGGTGGGACGATTAGTCCGAGCACGGGAGAATACTCGTCAAGTTTTGGCGAGTACTCGCCGAGTTTTGGAAAGCTATCCAGTATTTTTAATTACTAATCTGTCTATAGGCGATCAAAGCTCATGATTCTTTCAGAAGATTGCAAGAAGTTGCTTGGTCCAAAAAGGTGCAAAAATGGATTTTATGAAAATAAGAAAATATTGCCATCAATGCATAGAGCTCGAGAAAATATGCACTTCTAGAGAAAACGGAACCTGAAACAGAGCCACGGAATGAAAGTTATGGCACATGCAAGTTTTTGCTGCTACATCTTCCCGGACCCTTTCCAAAAATGGCAAATTTTATTCTCTGCTTGTGTTTTCTTCACCAAAAATCCAAAAAAGGAAAGAAATGCCAAAAAAGGAAAGAAATGTTGTCTTTGGCGAGTTTTCCAACTATGCTCGGCAAGTTTTCCAACTATAACTCGGCGAGTTTTGGCGAGTATTCCAACTATGCTCGGCGAGTTTTTTTTTGCCTATTTTGGCGAGTCTTTCAGCGGTTTACTCGTTTTGCTTGTTTTTTGGCGAGTTTTCCTACTATGGTTCATATTATTAGGTTGTTTAAATATAGTTACATATTATACTTTATAAAAAAAAATTAAAATTCAAAAGTTCATGGTTTGTTGTATATATATACTTATTTATAGTTTTATAATTTTCCTATTAGTCGAACTTAATCACAAATTTTATCATTGATTCTTCAAAGAACGATTTTTTACGAAATTTATCTTTGACGAATTCAAACATGAATTCGAATGCGATGACTTAGCTCATCTCCAAGTTGTCCTGGACATCCAAGATGTTTCGAGGACTTGTGGACGAGACAAAACGTCCCCTATGCACCACCATTTCAAAATCTTGTAAAATATCCCAAGAACGTTTCCTAACTTTTGGGGAAAATTCTCGGAACATTCCGGAGTTCTTCAACTTTCAAGAGAAGCCACAGGGGATGCCCTAACATCCTTGGGACTAGTCGAGGATGTCCAAGCATCCCCTACGGCGATTAAGTGTTAAAGTTAAAAATGAGCACTTTTTAAAAAAAAAAAAAATAACCTAGCTACAATTCTACAACCGTAACCCTAAATTTTAAAATACATAAAAACCTTATAAGAAGTCCAACCCGCATTCATTTTAATCACACCTTCAAGAAGTTGAAGAGGAAGAGGAAGAGGAAGAGGAAGAGTAAGAGTAAGAGTAAGAACAAGGTATATACAATGATCTCTTGATGTTGTTTTTTCCAAATCAAAATGGGTTAAGGGAATAATGAATTAGCTATTTTTTTATTATTGTTTTCAAAATGTAAAGTGGGTTTAAAAGGGCATTGCTGGTTTTTTTCAAAATGTGAAGTGGGTTAAAAAGGGCATTGCTATTATATTTTTCTTTTCCAAATGCAAATTGGGTTAAAGAAGGGCATTGTTGTTTTGTCCTTTTCCCAAATGCATAATGGATTATATTAGAATAGTTGTATTGTTGTTTTTTATTATTGCAGTCCCAAAATGAGTTCAGATGGTGAGTATGAAGTCAAACAAGAAATTCAAATGAGTGATGCGATGTGTGGGGATGTGGAGGCAGCAAGGTAACTGGCAACTAACAGTTCACATGAGAGTGTTGATGCTTTTAGCACCTCTTCACACGTTGAGCAGATATGTCAAAGGACCCATTTGAACCACCATAAAAACCCTTTAAAACAATTTTCTCAAGTCATTGAATGTCTCAAATCATACACTTAAGACCATTTGAACCACTAAAACATTTAAGTGCAATATACATTCATTGACTTGGTTGCGCACCATTAGTAAATTGAATGCACACTTACTGGAGATCCCTTGGAAAAGTCTTGATCTTTGTGAAGAACTATCACTGTTGAGAGGGCAAAGACAGGTCGTTTTGTCAGAGAACGATCAAATAGTTCATAGCATTGGGAGCACCCTTTCCAATTCTTGAAGAACTTCTAGGAGCACTTTCTGAAATACTACAGCAAGTTGTGAGGTGACTACAATGGATGCGTTTAATAGTAGGGGAAGAGGAAGGCAATGGCCCCCAGTTGTGGATATGTATGATACAAAAGCAAGGGAGGAGTCTAATGATGCCATCAGAAATTCTTCTATTCCACTAGCATCCCATTTCATGTTGCTCACACTTTATTACAAAGATGTTATTACGGTAGCCAAAGCTGGTGTAGGTTATGTGCCTCAAGGAGACACAAAGTTGAGGACCACGATCTTGAATAGGAACTATTCCAAAATTAAAACTGGAGGAGATGAGGTGCATGTAGGTATTTCATGGTTGCAGCATCCTCGTGGATGGGTGGACCCATATTAGACACCACCCACTCATCAATATCATTGTCTCATGCAAGGAGAGTCTACACTTCTTGATGGCCATTGATTGTTCAAGAAAGAGAAAGGATGCAGAGTTTCAATATTCTGTTTTCAAGATGCCATTAAGAAGGTTGACCCTGCCAATGTTGTACAAGTTATAGATGCAACTTACATGTACGTAGCAACAGGTATACTTGTTGAGGCTCACTACCAACATATATTTTGGACCCTGTGTTGTAGGCATGTCCTGAACAATGCACTAAAAGGCATTGGAAAACTTGATTGGCTTAAAAGTGTAGTGGCAGAGGTTATATAGGCGCAGATGTTCATCTACAACCACCACACATCATTGGCACTCTTTCATATCTTTAAGGAATTCTTTAAGCCCATGGACACACGTTTTGCTTATAGTATGCTTGAGTTGTGGGAGCCCGTGCAACTTATGATTATGATAAGTATAAGTGGAGTCGGTGGGGGAGTCCAAGGAGTACAGGAAGAGGTTGATAGCAATGGTGGTGAGAGACACATTTTGGGTAGATGAGAGATATATTTGCAGTTTTCAGTGCAATCAAATATGGGGATTCTAAAAGCCCCAATATTGGCGAGCTATCGAGTGTTTTTATAGTATGCTTGCCTAGATAAAGGCCGGTATTCAGGCAAGGGACCCTACCAACAGCATGTTCACCCCATCATTGAGCGGAGGTGGGATAAAGCTAAATACCCCTTTACACGTGGCTGCATGTAAATCTTGAATGTTGAATGGTATATGGAGAGGCCTAGCAAGATTGACCTTGTAGATCATGCGGAGGTAAAGAAGGGTTTCTTAAAAGTCCTAAAAAAATGTATGATGCAGAGGATGCTTCACGGGCATAACAAATTAGCTCATGTTTGATTATCTTAAGGGCTACAAAAATCAGCTAAGATAGATAGGAGCACATTTGCACAAAACAGTCCAGTCAGTTGGTGGCAAATGAATAGGCCTCTATAATTGTTGTGTACACTTGCCATTCAAATCCTTCCTCGGGTTTTTATTTCCTCTGCTTCTAAAAAGAATTGGTTGACATATGTGTGGATCCACTCTCTTAAGAGGAATAGACTTACCTCTAAAAGAGCAAAGAAACTTGTTGTACACAGTGCTTTGTGTCTCACAGGTCGTCACAAGACACCTCAGTACAAGGAGAGCCCAACATTATGGTGGGATGTAGATCCTAAGGATTTGAGGTAGATTGACAACAATCAAGAGGAGCAACAGGGATTGGTTGGGATCCACTTACTGAAAGATCCCTAGATGGATCTTCCTTATACTATACTGATTTTTAATCAATCAAAAACAGCAAATACAGATTTCTGTGTATTTTATATCAAGTTCCTAGTGCAGATCTGGAAAGTGCGACTAGGGTTAAAGCAAAACGTCAATGTAAAACACGCCCAATAAAACTATTCTCTGATTTCTAATGACTGCCCAGATTTTTAGGGCTGAATTACACAGAAAACTGAACTTATCACAAACTGGAATAGCCCAGAAAATCAGATCTGAGATCTGTTAAAATTCAGATTAAAGAAAGACCTTCAAATGTACCTCAGAAATGATAAAAAGTACAGCAATCAGTCTACAGTCTGATGACAAACATTTGACAAATATCTTGGATAAAAATACCTCTGACATGCTGCCAAAACTGCTTACAATGGACTGATCCAACTGCTGGTTGCAAATCACTGGAAAACACCTTCAAATCCCTTTACACACACGGCTGAACTGAACCTGGAAGTCTGATGAAGAACACTAGGAATTTCTGAGTGAAATCCCCTCTCAATCTCCTGGGGTTTTCGTCCGCAAGAGATAAATTCACAAGGGTTTTCGTCCTTGGAATTTCTGGTAAAAGCTCAGAGCTCTTAGCAATGCAAAGATGATAATAAAAATCTGGATGTTCTCTCTACAAGTCGACTTGTTTATTTAAAGGGAGATCAGCCAACCACCACCCTCAAATCAGCCAATCAAATTGTTTCATTCCCCTATGCTGGGCGCATTTTCCCTTTTGGGCTAATTGGCACATTTTCCAAAAAATGACTCCCTAAGGTAAGTCGCACTTTCTCTTTTCTAATACAATTACTTTTAATTGTATTTTTGACATTTTAATTCATTATTATACTTTATTATTTATTATATGTGCTTTTTCATGATATTATTATTTTTGAAACAATAGCACATTATAATAAAATAATAAAGATAAGTCACCCTAAAACTTCCCTTTGGCCGTCGGGTAGACATAAAGGGCCAAAGGTCTTCGCCCAGGCTCACGCGGGCAGAGGGGACATTACACTTACAATGTGAAGATGATGTCAATAGTTCTATTGAGGAGCACTTCGGAATATTCCTTTAGATAGGGACTCTGATTATTTATTCGAGGACTGTTTTAGTTTTTTCATTTTGGTTATGACATGTGTACTCTTCTCATGTTGATTAATGATTATATTGTAATATGTGGCAACATCATGCATTCTTGAGTGAAAAGTCTTTTGTTTTTCATAGTCATGACTCTTAGCTTTGAGGCTGCAATGTGCATGTTTATTGTTGATATATCATTGTAGCACTAATATGGTGTCTCCTTTTAGCTTTAAATCTCAGTTTATTTATGTTATATTTGTAATATTTATAAAAATATATATTTTTCAATAGCCACCACCCTGCCATCCCCAAATTCCAGGAAATTGTCTTTTATCCCGGGAACCCCATCCCTATGTTCCACCACCCCGAGTATTAGTTAACTACAGGTTTTACAATTTCCGTTTTTAACACAAAATATAAAGATAATTGAACAAGACTTAGGATTTGGCTTACAACATCCGTTAGAAATACATAACTAGCATTAGCAACTAGGTTTCAATCTATGTTCCACGGGGAGCGAAACCCCTGTCCCTGTTCCCAATAATAGTTTGAGTAAAGCAGGACGGCAAGGGACGTCCCCCAAGAATTTGCAAATATCTGAAACATTTCGTAACGTGTCTCTGGAAAAGGAAACACTGCAGGGACATTTGGTTGTCCCTGAGGTGGCAGGTGATGTCTGAGATGTGTCTCGACCATCCCAGTGACGGCCAGACATCACTGACCCACAAACCTCCCACACCCCTTATTCAGCCCTAAAATGAATAAAAGAAGTTCATTTCTTCATTTGATTAATTTCACATTCTTATTTGTTGTTGTTGTTCCTTCACTTCCCTTACATACCTGCCATCAATTTCACATTTGCTACCACTTTCAGAGACCTGCCACCATTTCTAGACAGCTGCATCTTCTGATCTTCAGCCAGTAAGGTAAGATGCTAACGCTATCCATTTTTATTTGACTTGTTTTTTTTTAATAGATAAATCATAACAGTTAAAGAGCGAGTTTGTAATTTTTTTTTAAGTTTACTCTCACACAAAAACTTCAAAACCACAACACTACCAACCTCTGAAGACTGAAACATCTTTGACATTAAAAATGAGCACTAGCAGCAGTGATGACAATGAGATGGGTAGTGAAGAAGTAAACAAAATGGAAGTTGAAAGGAGTGTTGGAGGTTCTTGTTCTTCTGAAAATCCAAACACAAGTTCTATTGGAACACCACAAGACCATTTTGCATGCCCTTCATCCTCTCTTCAGAAATTTATAAAAGGCCCTTTCAACCCCAAAAAGCCCTTGCTGCAATTTGCCACCAATTTAAGCACTAATAAGGGTAAAAATACAGGGAGCAGCAAGCATTGGTTGTGTCATGTTTGCAAAACTGATAATCTTGCAAACTATAGTAGGGTTGTCAACCATTTATTGGGTGAGAGTGGACATGGAGTTTTTGTTTGTGATGATATATCATTGGAAGAACGGGTTCAAATGGAAAAGTTGGTTGGCGAGAATGAGGAAAAAGATTACAAGTACTAAGAAACATTCATCCATACCAGTGCAATTTATTGACAAGGATTCCACTATATCAGCTGGAGAGGGTTATGATAGAAAGAAGAGGAAGGCCACTTCTACTGCAGGTGAGAAAAATACAGTGGTAGTGTTACTGAATTTGCAAAAATTTGAGCAAGCCGATGATGCTGTGGCCAAATCTTTTTATGCCCATGCCATCCCATTTCATTTGGCAAGGTCTCCTTATTTCAAAGGGATGTTGAGAGATGCAATGGCAGTTGGACCCTTTTATGTTCCCCCTAGAGAACACAGATTGCACCTCCCTCCTCAACAAACAATATTCAAAGTTGAACATATTGATGGAGTAGGAGTGTTTGTTTCATTGTCATGGATGGGAGGACTGATATTTAACATCAGCCACTCATTAATATTATTGTTACATGTCCTGTTGATTCATACTTTCTTAGAGCTATTGATTGCTCTGGGAAACATAAGGATGTTGATTACAAGTTTGGCCTTTTAAAGGAGGCCATAGAGGAGGTTGGGTCTTCTCATGTTGTGCAAGTTGTGACAGATTCAGCTCATGTTTGTAAGTTAGCTGGTTTGATGGTTGAGAGCACTTACAAACATATCTTTTGGACTCCGTGTTGTGTACATGCTTTGAATAATGCTTTGAAAGATGGCAAAAAAATAGATTGGGGAAGACAGCAGTGGCCGAAGCTAGAGACATACAAATGTTTGTATGTAACCATCACACTTTACTTGCATAATTCCAATCCTATTCAAAGAAAGAATTCCTCAAACCAGTTGAGACTAGATGTGCTAGCTATTTTAATTTATTGGAGAGGATGTTGGAAGTACAGTATGCTCTACAATCCACAGTGAGATAAAGGATTCTTGATGATGCTTGGTGGTCCAATATTAGGTAAGAAAAAAATTATTTAGTATGTTTGTACTTTAATTTTATTTTTAATTTAAATTTTTTAATATAGTTAGTGTCATATAATTTTTTAAATGTTGATTGCAAATATATTTACTCTATCATATCAACTGTTGTGGGGGTAATCAGGTATGTGAATATAGACTCTCCTAGCCTTGGAAAGATTTATGAGACATTAATAGCATGCCTGATCAAATGAGGCAAGCAATTCATGACAAGGATCCTGGATTACAATTCTATAAGGAGCATATTAGGCCTATTGTCACAAAGAGGTGGAACACGATGAACACCCCTCTTCATATGGCTGCCTATGCTCTTAATCCCAAGTGGTACAGGCCTAGACCTGGCCGAATTCCTCTTTCTGAGGATGACGAGGCAATGGAGGAGTTTATGAAGGCCCTCATATGACGTATAGCGCTGAGAAGGTAACCATACTTCAAGAGCAGTGACTTCAGTTTTCTGATCTTCAGAGTCCTACATTCAGCAAACTAGAGGCTAGGACAGATAGAGCCACTATTGCACAAAAACCCTATTGGATGGTGGAATTTCATGGGAAGGAAATACTGGAGTTGAAGCAACTTGTCATTCACCTACTCTCACAGATTGCTGGTTTCTCTACTGCGAAGAGGAATTGGTCCACCTGTGGCTTCATCCACTCAATCAAGAGGAACTGGCTTACCTCTAGACAAGCAAAGAAGCTAGTTGCAGTTCATAGTGCCTTGAGACTTCAGGATCAGCAGAATGCTGAGTATCGACAGACTCCAACAGCACATTGGGATGTTGATCCTGAAGATGTTAGGCAGAGGAGGTGGTCCAAACAGGATTTGTCGGACTTCCATTGGACAAACCACAGCTTCAGCCAAAGAGTGACACAGATAGCTCTTTTGATATTGGTAGCCCGGATGAGGCATAGTTGTATTTTGAAGTTTGAGACTGAGTTTAAAGTTTGAAGTTTGAACAATGAAATCAGAAATTTTATTGCTGTTATACAATATACTGTTGTTATACTGCTGTCATGAGTAATTTTATTGCTGTTATACTGCTGTCACGATATATTTAAATTTTTTAATTTTTTAATTTATTACTGCTGTTAAAATCATAATGCTGCCGTGTTATACTGCTGTCATCATGTCATGTTATATTGCTGCTGTTATACTGCTGTCAGTGTCATGCTAATATGGCAGCATTATGATTTTAGCAGCAGAAATAAATTCCCAAAACACATCACCTGCCATCCCTGAATCGCTGTGGAACATACATGTCAACTGATATTTGATCTTACATTTATCTGCAACAGGCTGGCACCTATCCTACCCAAATTTATAGCCGATTCATCCACATTCAACCAATACTAGGCATATGCAAAATTCAACAAACACACAGTTATAGGGGCATGCCTGCTGCAAAGAATTGTTTCCTTTTTAGCAGAAAGCATTAAAATAGAAATGAAAAGGTAAAAAAAAATATTGGCTCATTTTCTATGAACTTCAACTTTACCTAATAAACAGCATCTTGACTACCCCTCTGAATATTGATAAATGTGCATTAACTAAAATTGTTCAAATCAGGATGCATTACTCAGAACATTCAAATATACAAAACAGAAATGCTACAGATATCTTTCTGAGCTTGCATTATCTCATCAAATACAAGCAAACCACCCAGATTCAAATCCCTTATCCTCAATACAAAGCAGTGAGATGGTGTAAACTAACCTGCCGTTTCTGGTATTCCTGTGAAATTTCTCCAGCAAGATTCCTACGATAATATTCAAAAATAGCATCATAATTATAATTAATTCATTTGACATTTAAAGCCTAAAATTAGAGTGGTCACTCCTCAAGAGCACCAAGGATCATCTAGTGCCATGAATGACAAAAACTCCCTCAAGTCAATCAATGCCTACTACTTATCATTGAAGGTAAAGAAGAGCCAAAACTGAAGATAAATTATTTTCAAGAATAACAGCCAAATGTGATTTAGTGAGAAATGTGTTCTGCAACTTGTGCTTACTTACCTAACATACTCGTGACCCCAAGAACCAATATCTCCCTTTGATCCAAGCAATCTATACTTTAAACTTTCCTGTTATTTTCAAAAATAAACATATTATGCATAAATTCTTCTAAAAGTGAAATGTTAAACACGGATAAAGCCATGCACAAATGGAATTAATGCAAAACAGGGAAACGCAGTACCCTTTCCCCCTCCACAGACATAGTCAAAGCCAATACGGATAATATATCTGCAAGGTACTTCTGCAATAGAGAAAAGAACAACATATAATAGTGCAATGATAAGGAACGTATACAGAATGAGATCATAAATAAAATAAGAAAAGAGCACTAGTTCTACAGGATTCTTCAATACCTTTATTTCTGATTCTGCCATCATTTCATAGTAGGTCTTTAAAGTACCATAATGAGGTCGTAGAAATTTCAAAGGTTTAGGCACTGATGTCATAGAGCTAGTTGCAGTTCGAATTTCTTGCCTGTATAAGTATCAATGTATAGCCATCAATCAGAAGAGACTCAAGTTCACTTCATTATTTTCAGTTAAATAGCTCCCTAATGTCTTAATGAGATATAAACATTCACATAAACAATTTGAAAAGCCTCGTTGTTTCTGCACAGAAGAAAAAAAAAAAGCATAAAAATGCAACCTACAGTCACTGTAGTTCAAACTGATTTGCAACCTAAACACATAACTGTGCGTTGACAAGTACTGACACAAATGACTCAAATAGCATGACAAAATAAACAATCAAAACTAGCATCCATACAAAATTTACATCAAATAAAGCAAATTTCAACAACCAACAAATCAGTGTCAACATAATGCAATTAGCGTATTTGAGTTTATTAGTTGATAAAAAAGAGACACTAACACATAATAGAGCCAGAATTGTTACAGTATCATAAACTGACATTCTATCATGTTTCACCACACTTCAAAGAAGATTTAAAGCATAGTTACCTAAGACGCCAGGACGGGGGTAGAGTTTCCTAGACGGCAAAAAAATTCCCAAATTCGGGACGGTGGAGGGACAGCAGGGGGACGCTATTAAAATAATATATAAAATTATAAATATTTAAAATATACAAACAATTTTTTTTTAAATTATGAAAAGCAATCTGTGACAGTCCATGTGCATTTGTGCTCAAAAAAATTCTGTATTCATATATCACTCCTGATTCTTATTATGTCTTTGTAATACAATACAGTCAGGTTATCCGTTATACACGCAGACTTTTTTTTTTTTTTCGAATAGACATGAGTGGCTTCTGAATACAATCTTACACTACAACAGCACAATTAAAAGGTCATTTCAAAAAAAAACCAGACATCCTAGGGACGTCCAGCCTTCCTTGGCATCCCCAAAATGTGTGGGACATCCCTGATTTTCCTGGACGTCCCAGAGACGACCCCAACTTTTTAGCACTTTCAGAAACGTGGGAGGACGATTCCTCCCCATCCCACCATCCCCAGGATGTCCCAAACATCCTGGACACCTGGTTTTGGGGAGGGCGCATCCCCGCGTAACACTGGTTTAAAGGAGGCATATTTGGAAATATCCCCTTTTGATATTTCATATTAATATAAATACGATTTTTCAAGCAAAAAAAAAGTGCCTCGAAATTGGGGCATATATATTGTTAACTTTTTAAAATAATTAAAACAGGGTTGACTTGGCAAAATTTTAAAACATGAACAAAGCCAAATTGCAACGGACCTGGTTTAATCTAAGTATCAAAGTTATCATTGTGGAGACAAATCAGACCAAAATACACTGGATCTGGTTCAAAACAATGAATAATATAACCGAATTAAGTTTTGTTCATCCTTATTGGATTGCAACCCAACATAAAAACTATCACTGCCTGCAGTAGTTAAACAGAAATAACAACAAGCATCCATAAGCGAAAACACATATGACCACCTATCCAACTACCAATCCCAAGTCAGCTGGTCAGATGACAAACTCTTACTCCTAGAGCACAATATTATATTTTTAACTTTTTATCATTATATAAAAAAGAAGCATAAAAAGTAAAAGTACTTCCGCAATGGCCACTAGACATCAACTATAGAAGTGTGTATAGCTAAATCCTTACAGTTACAGGGGAGGAAAACAACCAAAAATAAAAGCTGAAGGAAAAAGCAAGCAAACATATAAAGCCCAGAGTAAGGGTAACTTCTGTTTTCTTTCATCTATTAACATGCAAAGTAATGACTCAAACACAGGAGTCTGGCACATCAAGAGTTTCAACATGTGTATATATAGCGCGCTACTGACACAAATATTGCAATACTAACCAGGTATAGCAGGAGAACTGGAAACTGCTATTTCTTGCAGTCAGAGGTGAAATTATTTCATCTTTGTTTCAAAAATGGGCTATTTTGAAAAATATGGCGACCTTTTTCTTCTGATGTATAGCTTTTCCAACTTTCTCAATATTAAGAATTGATTGATTGCCAAGAACCACAAAGAAAACGATTAAACACTACTTTTTCTGCAGAGAGAAGCTGTATCTGGGCACCGTGTTGTGAATTTAAGCTGTTTTTCACTGTCATCATTACTTCTTGAATCTTACAAATTTGGACTGTCTATAGGCTGGAACCCTCAGACAGGGCACACAGATAAAAACCCCACAAAAGTGATTCTTCCCGTAATGGCCAAAATATATGATACAGATAGGAATAAGCAATATGCAAAGAGATGCTATGTTATGAATATAATTAATTAACTATTATATAGAGAGCAAATCAAGGCAATTACCTGCTAGTGCATTTAAATGTGACCAAGGAGTTTCCCGTGCCAATTTGACCATGCAATTAACAATTTGCAAGATAAATATAGTTTACTAAAAACTCGCAGGTAAGACAAAAAAAAACAAGTTTTTTTAGTTTGAAAAGGGGTTCAAGACTTTTTTAAGCTCATTTTATCATCATTGCCCAGAAAAACAGAAACACATGCAAACAAAAACTTCAATCAACCAGTCAAATGTTGACTCCAACAATGCGTCAAATTGATAAGGGTGTACTGTTTATCAGTTTTCCAAGTATATCAGTGACTCGGGTCTTTCAGATTCAGCCATCAGGATCTACATGATTTTTAATTTCTCAAAGAATGTTTTTGTCAGTTTCCGTTGTAAAGCCTAAAGTTTTAGGTAACTTTATAAATTACTTAGGGCTTACATAAAAGCAAAAAAGGGGTGGGGATTAGGGTTTAGGCTCTAAATGTAAAAATAAAGGCCTGGCCCTAAAAAGTTTCTGGTTAGGGTTTAGACTCTAATGTTTAAACCCTTACCATTACTTTTTTTTACATCAACCCTATAGCCCTATAATTTTAAAAATTACTAACCGTAAGACCTAGAACCTAGATCTTCTTTTTAGTTTAATCTCTTATATTTAAGGTTCATGTATAAAACAAAAGGCTCGCCATATATAATCAGGATGCACTCCGCAGCCCACAAATCTAGTACCAACCATTTTTATTTTGCATAAACCCAAAAGCAAACTAGTACAGATATCTTAAATACATTTATCTGAAAAACACTGACAGATATTGATCTCAAATTTTTTTATTTTGGAATTTTCACATACCAGCACCACATTGATTAATAACTCCATTACCTTCACCACAAATTTCCCATTGACTAATTACAAATTGCATTCATCTAGCAGCTAAACTATGTTGGGCTCAAAAAATTCTTTCCAGGAAATAAAGTTGGGCTTCAATTTTTTAATGACTTCTCCAAGAAAAAAAAACATCTAAGCGACGATCGAATGGACATAAAAAATTAAGGTTGAAATTGTCATGTGACAGTCAAATGGACATCAAATTTTAGGGCAGACATAAAAGTGAACTTGGTACAATGTACATTATACTCCACCACTTGCTGCCATTGCAGAATGCCTATCCGTGTAATTAAGTTTTCTGACTAATCTATGCATAACATTTTTAGGCTTCAATATTTCATCTAACAACACCACAAGCTAGGGATGTTGCAGGTCCTAATACAAACCCATACCCAAATCCAAGCAAACTGAAATGGAATTTTTGCAGGAATAAGTTAGTCGGAAGCATGAATCAATTCAAAATGGCACCTGACAGAACTACCAAGAATTCGTATTGAACCTTGTACAAAGAAACGCCCCCAATAATGTAACCCACCATTCACTAATTTCTCTCAACATCTTTAACGAAATAGAATAAAGAAAGCTAGGGCACTAATGGTATAGAGAAACACCCAGCATGTAACCCACCATTCACTAATTGCTCTCAAGGTCTTTGCAGAGGTACAATAAAAAAGGATAGGGGCTAAGGGTAATCCTGCCCTCCCAAAAGGTCCTCTTTGGAAACCAGAATTCTAAAGGATGGAGAGGAAGTACTGTCAGTCAATTTTATCCTGTGTAATATATCTACCTGTAGATACAACTATTTCTTCACACACAAAATATATTGCTCATGGAACCTTGGAGAGTTCTAGCTGGGAAAAAAATGATGTGCATGCATGGGTTAGAAAGTTGCAATATTTGAAATTATTTCAGAATTGCATTCAATTTTGCAAGGTCTCCCCATTGACAGACTAAGCTTGATGCAACTATCATTGTTGGTCTCAGCTTTAAATCCTTTTGATATGAAGCCCTTGGGATTGAAATGTTGAAAGATTTAATGAACAATATGGATGATGTTGTTACTGGTACCACAGAAAATGGACACAGACACGTTGTACTATGTCTCGTGGTGGATAGGCACAGCCAAACATTGATTGACTTCCATATAGTTTTGTAAAAGGCAGGATTTTCCTAAAATGTGTTAATGCCTCAAAAGTCAAAATCAAATAAAATCAGCCAACACACTGTTTTGGAATTTTTGAAGAAATCGTAAGCAAGGTTGGGACATAAAATGTTGTCCAATTTATTACAGATAATGCTGCACCTTGTGCATCTTCCACAAAAATTCTGATGGAGAGGTTCCTACCTTATTTTGGAGCTCATGTGCTGCAAATTGTATCAATTTAATCCTGGAGGATATTGGTAAATTCAATGGATTAAATCTACTAAAATAAGGGGAGAAATATAATAGAATATATTTACAATCACATAAGGGTTCTCAATATGGTGAGTAACTAGACAGACAGAACAGAGTTTGATCACCAAGGTGTGACCAGATTTGTCACATATTTTTTTTTTCCTTGCAGCACACTTATTTAGATAGGAAAGAGTTCAATTTCTTCAATCACTTATCAGGAAAAAGTGTTCCATTACTAGTTTTTATGAAAGCATTTAGACCTGTGCAAAAGAGGGTGTGGCTATTTCAGAGACACTAGTTCAGGTATTGAGGGTGGTTAATGAAGATAATCTGATAAATTGATGATGGGTTTTCTATACAAGGCCATGGTTGGAAATAAGAGGCAACAAAAACCGTATAAATGCATGACAAGCATAAATACATGCCATAATGGAATATCATTAACAAGAGGTGAGACTGGCTACACGGAAATGGCTGCGCTCCTCCAGGTCCATCATCCTCATCCATGTCCCTATATCCCAATGCTATTTTCCTATTTGACATCTAGCCGTCCACTTTCCATGCTTCCTCAACCCCCAAAAGGAGACAGACTGAAACAATTGTAGCTTACATTAGGTCTATGATACTAAAAACTCAGACTGCTATGAAAACGTAAACGTGAAGCAAGTAATTTTAAAGCTCAAAAACACCGCAATAAAGCACTATTGGATCAAACTAGGATATGAAGTCGTTGTCATCTGGAGGTAAGGTGAGACACTTAGTGACAGAATGACCTAGCTTTCAACCCCACCGGACTTGCGGTAATATGATGGAGGAGCTCAATTTCCTTAATGGAGGTGAGTTTTTCGGCTTTTCTCAGATAATAATATGTTATTGAAGGAAAATCGTGACCTTTACCTTATTGAAAAAGAAAATAAATGATGCAAACTAAACAGGCAGTTTGAAAACGCGATTAACTATAACACGACGTTATAAAAATTATATATGCAAAACAACAGAGTACCGTACCTCATGCTCTCGAGAGCCGTCTTCTGCAGTCCCGGATCTGAATCCTGAACTCTTTCCACATATAGCTCTAATTGATGTTTCAAAGCCAAATCTTCCTCCGACTTTTTCACATAAAAGAAGAAAAATAAAAATGAATCAAAACCTAACCCTAGCGAAATTAAGAAAGAAAAAAACCCAATTAAATGGTGGAAATACCAGGTCTTCTTCCTTCTTTTCATCTTTAATCTTCTTTGAATCCTTGGAAGGAGGAGGAGGAGCTTCGATATTGCCATTACTCTTCTGAACTGGAGCAGGAGCCATTTTGCCCAAGCAACAAAGAGTGTCAGAATGATTAAATCCCGAGAAAACGAAAGAATGAAGAAGCAAGCGAGGGTTTCTATTCGCGCAAAAGTCGACTTTGCCTTTGAGCTCAGGAAAAGCTTTTACTTCTATCTATAATAGTTAATAATTATTTTACTTGCGTCACAAAAACTTTTGCTTTTAATTTACTTGCGATCATTTATAGATATCAATTTCGACTTTCTATTTTTGGTCATCATATTCATTAACAAATTGATTACTTTCTTTAAAAATATATTTTTCAGTGATAAGTTTTGACTTTAGTGATTAATGGCATCCATCTAAAGTTACACTAACGTGTGATTTCCTAACTCCATCATATGGAGACTAAAAAAGTTTGTGTTCGAGGAAAAAAAAGCCAAAGACTCTTGCGTTGTCATATGGATAGGTACTTGTACTACAGAAATAATCAAAATGGATTTGGAAGGTATGGCACCAAAATTAGAGTGGGAAATTGGAATCCCAATTCTAGTGGCAAGAGCGAATGGACTGGATTATGCTTTTACTCAAGGAGAAGATACTGTGTTAGCTGCGATGGCACATCGTTGTCCAGAACCAGAATTATTCGTTCGTGAACGAAAATTCACTATACAAAAACAAAATTTACTTCGCTTTTCATTCTATAAAAAAACATGAATTGGGCGAATATGCAAATAGTCCGTCCTTAGTTCTTTTTGGATCTTTGCCGTCCAATGTGGCTTCTCAACTTTCGGTTGACCTCTCAAAGTAAAGGGGAAAAATTATAAGTGACGATCAAATGGATGTCAAATTTAAGGTTGTCATTGTTTTTCCACAGACATTACAACCCTCTACCACATCCTCCTCTCCCCAAATACCATCAGAGCACATTTATCAAAGATAATAGATTATTAATTTTTGTGGGATTTTTACTCATATGTGTTTAAGTCATCTCCATAATGCTCATTTTCCCGCATATCCCCCACACACATCTCGCACCGATTATATTTCAACCCACACAACAAACCTATGTGACTATGTATGGCAAGCACGATGGAACAACCTCCCTTGAGAGAGTTTTTCAGTAGCTTAGTTTTTTTATCCTTCGTGGTCAAGTTGTGGCTTTTTCCCAAAAAAACTTGGCCACTCATTATGCCAATATGTCCCGCCACATTTGCTCGTTTATATCCTCTACAAGACCTATAAGAATATGTCACAACTATTAACAATTGTATTGCCAATGCACACCTTGTTTTTACTCATATATACAAGATATTGGCCTATAATGTATTGGTTACTCTTGATTTATCTTGGATCATATTGGCATCTATCTTAGGATAGTATTAACTTAAGTTCATGGTTAGGCATCTCTCGGTTACTCCTCGCAATGATGTAATTTCTTGCTCTATTATTTTGAGCTTATATGAATTTATTGCTTCCATCTCTCTTGATCACACTATGATTGGTAATCTCTTAGCTCTAATTTTATAATATTCGATGTTACACATATCTATTGCATGTATTTGGGTTTCTCCATCTATATTTTTGCACTCAATGGGACCCTCAAGTCTTATTCTCCTGTGACCTTTTATTTTTACTCGTAGATAATTATTCCTTTATTTTGTCCCAACACGCACTTTTCCTAATAACATGTAGCCTCCCCTTGTTTAGGCCACATCTACTCCTTCAAATTTATGGCTCGATCATCAACTTTGTTAGGTCCTCACAATTCTTTTTGATTTGTTTTCTCTATTTTTAACTCTCTTTATATTCATTTGTTGTTTACACCCTAATAAATAAATAAAGGCATAAGGGTAGTGTAGATTGTATATTTTGATTAATTAATAAACATTGAGGTGTAAAATAGAATATAACTCCCAGAGCAAATCACAAGATATAACAATAGAAATAATTACATAAAACACAAGGAAGGAAGAGCACTAAGCTAATTACATGGCAAAGGTATATCTAGGAGTGTTGTGCAATTAAGAAAGATAGAAATAACCGAGAAGTACTTTGTCTCGAAACTATGATTGCAAATTGAGCTAGTATGGAACCATACGACCTATCCTATAAAGCATGGTACAATCTAATCCAAAATTATATGATTTCATACAAATATTTGTTGGTTCTCTATAACTTATTTTGTTCATCGGTGGCATAGACATGTACTTCCTTATTTGATGTCAAGGTTCACAAATGTGCAACATCTTCTATAGTGACTGTAATAGATGAAAACCATAAATCTCTACACTCAGTAACTTCATAAACATGATTAGATAACAAAAGATGATAAATCGGTGTGTGGTGGAGCTGGTTTGACCCTATTGGTTGCCCGTGTTGACTGGTTTAGTGCACTGCGCTATGTCCCCTCAAACGTGGGAGAAAACTCCATGTACTTCTCTTGGTGTATGTATAATTGTTATACAACTCTAAGCCAACCCTTTATCTTGCCCTTGTATCTCTTGACACAAAAATAATGGGTGTAACTATAGATAAATTAGAAAGTACCCTTCATGATTGTGATATAGTATAATTTGTTTGTGAATGCTAGATTAATTTTATTTGTCCCTTATAAACATTGGCAATGTTGAACTTTAAACTAACCTTATTATGATTTGGCTCTAGTCCCTTCAAGGACTTGTAGATGGGGAAGCTAGGATCTTGAACCTATTTTGAGTGCTTCATACTTGAGTAATGGCTTCTCTTAGAAATGTATTGTTGTTTTAGGAAAATTTAGGAGAGTCATATGCTCTTTAGGAGTATACTTTACAATGGATGTTCTTGAAAGTGTCAAGTCGAGTTAATGAGTTCATTAGACTTGCTTATATAGAATTTCGTTGGTTAGGTATCGCATAAAGGTCGACCTAGATAGGATTTAAAAATGACTCATAAAAAGATATCACATCGAAAAGGATCTGTTGGAGGGAAATGGGACCATTTGTCCTACCAAACTGTGAGACAATTTGGTCTCAGTTATATGGTCATGAACATGCAGCTTGTGGTATTGTATAACTTTCTAGGCAAGATGCCTGTAGAGAGTATATTGTTTTCAAATAATGTGTATGATTATGTGAGTGACTAAAAAGTGTCTTTAGATAGTCAAGTCACAAAAATTTATGGGGATAAGTCACTTGAGCTTGGGATGTGCACACAAGTCATGTATGAGGTGTGAGTCTAAAGATAAAGACATGGTACCAACACTTGTCACATTATCATGCATGATAGAAAAAGAAGTATCATCATGTCCAATATCATTAGAATTATTGCTATCATCGTCATCACAATCAGAAACATCATTAGATTGTATATCATGTGTATTCTTAAGACTAGGTACAATTGTTAAATAAAAATAGGGGATGCCTCAAGAGATGAAGGTATAAATGTTTTTGAATCGAACCCATAACATAAACAATGAGTGACAGATATAGGGGGCTTGCATTAGGAGAAACCTTTATTTGCTTTGAAAATATCATGAAGAACATCTTCAAGTGAGAGGTCAGATTGATGAAATCATAAAAAGATATTGTATCATTGAGAACGTGGGCCACTATAGCAAAAATAAAAAGGCAACCAAGGGTCGAAGAAGGATCACACACCACGTAAGATCTTCTAGGCCAAAAAGTGTATTTTACACAAAAGTGATCATCATCAAATTACTAAAATGACCATTTCGAAAAATACAAAGCAAATTTAAAAACCAAAAGAGGTATTTTATAATATAAATATGAGGAACATAATTCTCTAATTAATTTGCAAAAAAGTGTCTATATTTTTTCAATTGTGCATTTATTGCTAAAAAGATTTCAAAAAAATGCTAATTTTTTTGCTAAGAAAGTAGAGGTTTTCATTTAATTTATTAAAATAAAAACCTCCAAGGGATTCTAAAATAGATTTGTTATGTTTGAGATATGTGATGAAATGTGTTTTGACTAAGAAGAAACCCTTGAAAGAGGCCCAAAGGGAAGGAGCAAGCATGAAATCATAGGAAAAAAATTCAAAACCAAATTTAATGTAATAAATAGAAATTTGAATGCACACAAATTTAAATGAAACCCTATGGAAGTTAGGGCTCAAGAAAGGCACGAGATTCAATCGCGAGTATGGTTCACGAAATGTTTACACCCTAAAAATTATAACATGTAATATAAGAAAATCTAGGATAGAAGGGTTTGAAACACAAAATTATTCTCGAATTAATTAATTAAAATTAACCAAACACACTCACAATAATGCATTTAATTGTAACAAAAGTAAAATGATATGACGATTTCTTAAATATGTGTGTGTGTGTGTGCGCTGTGTGTGTGTGCGTGTGTGTGTGTGTGTGTGTGTGTGTGTGTGTGTGTGTGTGTGTGTGTGTGAGAGAGAGAGAGAGAGAGAGAGAGAGAGAAATTAGCTAAGTAAAGAGGTACATGAAACATCTAAGTGTACATACTAGGTAGATGACTTGTTTTAATACTTTGGAAGTGACTCGTCTCTAAAATCAAACTAAAAACTACCTCTTTTTAGGACTCATAGCTTTACCTAGACCATAGTACAATTTCCCCTAATATAAGGTTTTGGACATGATTATAACCGATTTTTGTAACTTGTCTTGCCCTTTATTTACCTATAAATTTGTGTCATCAGATGTCTCTTAAGCTCATATAGTCTTAACACAACAAGTAATGGCCTACAACAAGTAGAAACCTCAAATGCATTTAATACCCTTCATAAAAGTAGTAGATAACAAAAAGAGAAATCAACACGTGGGTGAGGCTAGACTACCTTCGGTGTTTAACCCTTGTTGAACTAGTTTAAGTGTTGCACTATATCCCCTCTATTGGGAGAAAGCCTCGTATAGTTCTCTTTGTGTAAGTGAAAGTGTGCATGCATATCTAAGCGAACCTCATATCGGTGCCCTCATGTTTATTGACATAAAGATAGTGGACTAACTTTATAGTAGAAAATGTAGCCAACATGGTAGTAGTGATATATGGCGTGTTTTAGTTGCTAGAATACCTTTGAAAATGCTTGGAGTGACTTACTCTTGCTTGACATGGCTCTGTAACCTTTGAGTTCTTCAAAACATAAGAATCTAGACTCTTTGACCTAGTTGAGTGCTTCAAACCTAATGTAGTGGCTATTCTAAATGATGTACAACTTCTTTAGGGAGATTTGGAGAGCCTTGAGTGGTTTAGTGTTAATACTTTTAATAGAACTTATGAGAGTTCCAGGTGAGTTATGAAGTGCAAATGACTTGCTTATATAGGCTTTCGTATGTTAAATATTTGTATTAAGTCCGACTTAGGAAGATAAAATGATACACATAAGATTTTAAAATTGGAAAACGATTTGTTAGATGGAAGGGTGCATGACCTTATATGTCATCCATGAGCATACTCCACTATGACCTTGTGTTGTACGAGATTTTTCCAAAGTTGAGAATGATGTAATATTTAAAGTTTGGGGATGATGCCTAATGTGAAATTTTTAGTTTAGTTAATTAATATTATCTGGATGGATGACAAAATAGAGTGCGAGGATGATCTAGTTGAGAGAGAGAGAGAGAGATGTATTGATTGGGTTTAAAATGTAAGCATGTGTCTTAACATATGAACAAATCCAAACTTTTCATTTTTAAAAGAAAAGTTATCAAATTTGATTTTATACACCATTTTACTTAAGTGAATTGGGTAAGATGTCACGTGAACCTAATACAAGAATATTCTTATGATAAAAATGATATATCCATATTTTTTTGGGTTATATTATGTATCATGATTGAGTTTAACATATGAAACGAGGAACAATGCAAATTGCATGAATGTACAAATACAAAATGAATAAGGTAAACATAACTATGTATATTAGATAGCCATGAGTAACTAGAGTAAATATAGTAGGGTAATTAAAAACATCGACAATAATAGATTTCTAATTATATCCAAATATATTTTGTGACTATAAAGGAGGGTCATTTTTAAAGAACAAACTTCAAATGATAAAAGAGGAGTGTCTTCTCCTATAAATTCATGTTTTTTTCTTCCCTTGACGATTCATAGACATATAATGCAAATATCAGATATCTAACGACAAGTGCAACCCTCGTAAGCATGCACCCAATTAAGTGTCACTAATGTTTTAATATTCTCTAAGTAGATTTACATGAAATATCCACGAATCTTTAGACCTTTTATACTTGAAATAAACACAATAAAGACCCAATGAGGATGGACTAAGATATATATCAAGGTCAATATTTCCTAAAAATGTGCATTTTGTGGTATTAAATGAAAATCCTATAGACAAAACAATAAGAGAAGTATGAAGAAGAGTTTTTTTATATTACTAGAAGTACTCTTATCCATTAGATTGAACTCCATTTAAAACTCACACAAAGTTTTTAGAAAAATATTTTGTTGATTATATGAGATACATCCATCATTAAGCATGTAATTAGTTGGAGAGGATTATTATACGACATAAGCAAACTAAAAATTTGAAGACAACACAATGGAGGTTTCATGCCAAATACAAAATTGAATGGCTAAGCCAAAGGAATGTATGACATATACAAGTAATGCAAGTAATTAACCATAGGTGATTTCATTGTTTACAATCCAAAAGAATTTTAAGGGTGCTTAGAGTAATACAATACTATCTATCTATGGCTACTAAGTAAGCGATTCACTATAAAAATAATATTTTTAGATCAATAGCAAAAAAATGTTACAATGTTATTTATATTGTTGTAGAAAAGAATGCAAGAAGTGAATTAATTATTTTCATATTTAAATAAGCACATTTATTGATATGAGAAACATGGAAGCCTTGATAATTGTTGAAAATTTTGAACTTACAAAACATATTGTTGAAAAAACTATGTAAATTTTTAAGTTATTTTCATGCACCCGCAATAGAACAATCATTGCTTAAAAATGTGAATCTTAGAATTCACATCGTCTAAATATATTTCCCCAAAAAAATCACACGTAATTTCGTACTCTCTCTTCACATGGATTTCATGCCCATTGATTTAATCTAAAATTAATTAAATCTTTAATTTCAGAGTAACTTTTGTAGCTAATGATTTACAAATAATAAATGTATAGAAATGAAAAAACAACAAGAAAGCGATAATATGAAACCCTAAACAAGAGAGAGAGAGGGTGACTTAGTTTATTTCACACAATATGGAGATGATATGTGTAGAAGAACCATTGGAACATACTATAAGCAATGTTGTTAAGGCTCACTAAGAGTTTTGGGTGTTATCACCGAATCATAACACCCTCCAATTTGCACAAGTGTGTGTGTTTGAGCTCATGGTGTGACTAGGTAACATGGGTACTATCTCCAAGTGTGGGACTTGCTACTTGAGATAGACCTCCAGAGAAAGTTGGCTCTTCTTCCTAATCCTAGTGCAAACTAACTCTACTGAAATGAAGCTATTAACTATCTTTATCCTACAATTTCCAAGGGACCAAGGAGAGAGAAATAACATGCAAGTGAAGGAAAACTACACTACAAAGGTGATGCACCAAAATAAGGGAATGAGAATAGCTTTCCAATGTGTGAAAACTGAAGCAACATGCAAATTAGAGAGGGTGATGACAGTTCTCCAAAGTCTAATAACATCATTCACAACACCTTTCCATGCAAACACAATAACAATGAATCCCTGCAAGAGCATAAAATAGACACAATATATTTGTAATGAGATTGAAGAGGCAAGAAGAATGTAATAAACACAACAAGGGAAGATACATCCACAAACTTTCATCTATTGCTTCATTGATATGCACAATTTAAGCTATTACAAAATAAAGGCCTAGATCACCATGCAAGGAGTCTACCGCAAAGGCTCGAATACATTGGTTTCACAAAACCAAAATGACAGAGTTTTGCTACTCAACCTATCCCCCTTTACAATGAGCTAAATACTTTAATTTATAGAATTTTGGAAGAGAGAGAAAGAAAGGATGCAATTCCCGAAATCCACTCTCCCACCAATTATAATTTATATGACAAATGAGTGTGGTTGGTGATTTTAGGCTCCATGCAAAATCAAACCCAAGGTGTATCACAACTTGCAGCAATGAAGAATGTTTTCCCATGCTCATTGAATGCTCCTTCAACCACTTCTCAACCACCAAACATAACTCAACTTGTTTTCCCTTAAAACTATCCATCAAAACTTCATCAATTTTTACATCTCTTGATTGTTGTGTGATGGACTCAAAGCTACGATTCCAACGACACCAATTTTGTGAGAATTCGTTGAGGGATGCAAAAGATGTGGCCATCTGAGTGACTACAATTAACTGGGTTGCACGCAGGCTTGCTTGAGATTGGTAATTAATTTGTTTAGTTGGAAAACATTATTTAAATTACTTCACCTCCTCTCCAATGTTTTCTACTTAATTTGGTTCATTAAAAGTGGTGGGACCAATTATTTCATTTAAGTTTGTATGGAAGGGAAGGTGGGTGTTTTGCTAGTTTGGCATTAAACATAACCATCTCGGCCAACTCAGTCGAGTTAGATCCTCTTTCACATTTCTGACCTCCTTGAAATGTGTCAGAATACTAACTAAGATGTTGAGTTACCCCTCGCAATGCAGGCTTATAATGCCAACTCACCCCCGCGTCCACATGGGAGTCACATGCTTTGCATTTGAGCCTCGTGCATCTGCTACCTCAACGTTCCAACTTGGTCCGCACGGGAGTTCGAGCCAATGCCATTCGGTGATTGCAGGTTTTTTCATCACACGCTGAGTTTGTGGGTCGTCTGGGTTGCTCAACTCCACCATACCTACATTGTATGTTGTAGATAAATTGACCTCCATGCATACTCCCAACCCGACTCATCATTGTGCCATTCGGCCACATTTTTCCATCATGCCCGACCACCGCGAAGATTCTGGTTCTTTCAGGCACAAGTGTCCCTCGGGACATATGGGCCTATTTTCTCTGCATCGTCTGCAGGAACCCAACGTCGACCTCGTCATTGGCTACTAAGTGTTTAACCGACACTTTGAGTTTGGGTTTACATTTTGAGCTAAGCCACCCACGACTCGCCTTCAACTTGATTGTATTCCTATCACCATATTCCAAACTTTCTTTGAATGTGTGCTTCCATGTCCAATTCGACTCGACTGCCCCAAAGTGTGAGCTCAATCTTCTTCATCAAGAGCTCAATGTTTTGTATGGCCCCATGTCATGACTTTTAGAGCCATAGATAGCTTGTTTTCATTTGAACACACTCACCCATGCCAATTGGGTTCAAACCCTATGCCTTGTATTAGCTTGCTCTGTACGACAACATAGCTTTGATTTTCCCGCTCGGTTATGCCTCCTCAACTAATCCTCACACCGCCTACCATCACTACCAAGGTTCATGTCTAAGGCTTATTTGAGCTTGTATGTGGAATAGCTTGCTTTCATTTGATGGATGGCTCGGCTTAACATAAGGCCTAACTTGCTATACTCGGGAGATAACTCAATGGTGTTTTTAACTTGATCCATCACGAGAAAGGCCTATCACAGAGCCAAATCATTCCTAACCCTAGCTCGACATTCCTACAAAGTCAAGCTAGGCTCATCTTGTAAGTCTAATGCAATCTAGATGAAAGGCAAACAACTCAACTCTTGTCCTTATGATGCAACTCAATCCCATATAAGAACATCTCAGTCAACAACGCAACTCAATTGATGACAAAATGGTTTGGTGGGTGTCTACATGGCTCACTTTCCTTATCAAAACAACTCATCGATTTTCCTACGACTACAAGCTTGGTAACATTGGATCGGTTGGATGCATCATAGAACCATATCGGAGCTTTGCGAAAAGGATAGGCTCAGAACAACTCGACTTTTCCCAAGATAACTCGATGAGTCCTTTCTCCTCTAAAATCACTTAGTACATGAGTCATGGCTAGCTCGGTCATTATCGCAGTATGGGCTCGACGCCTCGTCCACATTATATAACTTGCTCAACATCATATGAGATCGACGTATCCAACCAACAACTTAGTTTATCTTATTAGCTCGCCCAACATCATATGAGCTCAAGTGCAACATGGATCAACTCGGTTATGAACTTGATGAGCTCAAAGAACTCAAAGGTAGATTTTAACTATCCCTTAACCTCAAGTCTAATGAGCCTAATGGATTTTGTAATAAAGGGAAGATGTGTGTATACTAGATTTCACTATTGATACCGTGAGCAAGTCCCATCGTTGGTCTCTTAACCGAATAAGACTTGGAGCTTTAGTGAAGACCAAGAAGAGGAAAATTTCCTCTTGTGAATGTTCAAATCCTTCAAAACCTCTCGGACATCAAGTCATCATACTTCTTCCGAAGACCCTCAATGTAGCCTACCCTAACAATAAATTTTCACCAGAGGGTGGAAATTGATAACAATTTGCGACTTGCGGGGCCATTTTCTTCTTAAATGGAACATGACCATTCTTGAAAATATACATTGGGCATGGAGTCTCCATGATCATCATGAGCTGATTTGAACTTTGAAAATGTTGGCCCCAAAACGCTTAGTATGTCATTGCTTGCACTGAGAAATCCTTCCATTGCTCACAATTTTAACTTTCATAAGAAAATCTTGAAATCAAGATTTGTGAGAGTAGAAAATTGTTTTAAACTCGAATTCCACTCATTCCTATAGCTGCAATTTGTTGAGGTTGAAAGATGATTACTTGTTCATTTGGACATCATGGAACTATATTAAGTTCCTATTTCCCTCTTCTTCTGAAAGTTCCATACTTTTGACAAAGCTACTTTGACCGGAGGTGATTTCGACTTGGGCCACCACCTGGTCTTTGATTGCTTGCATGGGCATAGGGAGCTTGTTGCAGTTGTCCTTGGAGAGGATCATCTAGATCACCTCCTCAATTGGTTTTAGTTGCTCTGCATTTGTCTGAATTTGAAATTTGTAATTGATGAATTATATACAAGCATACACTAGAAGTAATATAACATGTTCTCAAGGCACTTAGGGAAATTAAAACCTTCTCTAACAATAATGACAATGTGCACAAGCACTTGGAGGAATTGAAAATCCTAGATTAATTGTGTATAAGGGTGAGAAATCTTTCCCTAGTAGCAACGTTTGAGATAGATTCCATTGACTGGAATCTGTAGCTCTTCACCATCCAACTTGGCCACTGGAAGGCATTTCTACTTTTGCACTCTGTGATCATATATGGACCACTCCATATGGCATCGAACTTGGAATGTTTTCCTGGTTTTGCACAATTAGCATCCCACTTCAAAGACTCAAGTCTCTTGCTTGGAATGTCCGATCCGTAAACTTTCAACTTTGGAATAATTCACAAATCATAATAATTCGTTGTTGTTTACTTTCTATTAGAAATAATAGAGAAAGCTAGTGAATGAATTATTCCAAAGTTGAAAGTTTACGGATCATTTTGGTATCAGAGCTAACAAGTATCTAGGACTGTGGTATTCATTCTTGAATTTGTATGATAGTGACAAGATCTAAAGGTGAAGAACCTTTACCTTGCGATCCAGAGATTTCTACAAAGAAGTGGAAACAGAGAATCCGGGAGAAATGGAGGAAGAGAACTTGGTCTGAGAGGATCGAGATGCTAGAGACCATGATGGATAGGATGTTTAGAAGGAAAGAAGAACTTGCAGATTTGTAGAAGATGGCTTCTGTCAAACAAGACTCCATGGACTCGGTGGTTCGAGGCTTAGCCGAAAAGTTTGGTATAGGCAAGAGTCACCATGAGGAAGATTATGGAGAAGAGCATGGAGAAGAGACTTCTAACACAAGAGAGAAGGTAAAATCTAAACATACTCCTTTTAAAGTTGAGACTAAAGTCAAAATCAAAAGCTTTGAAGGACAAGTAGATGCAGAGTTGCTAGATAAATGGTTGAAATAGTTAGAAGTCTACTTTAGCGTCCATAATGTCACTGAGGCACAAAGGATCACCTTTGCACGTCTCAAAATGGAGGGACATGCTCTAGTTTGGTGGGAAACCCATCTAACTACTTGTGAAAGGAAGAAACGTCCTACTGTGAAGTCTTGGCAAGAATTTAAGGAATTACTTAGAGCTAACTTTTATCCTATTGGCCATAAAACTGACCAAATGATTAAATGGCAATATTTTAGACAAGGTAGTGGTCAAAGTGTGCAGGACTATACTACGGAGTTTCGGAGGCAAGCCATGTTGCTAAATATGGACTTGGAGGATGAGGATATTCTGACCAAATACTTAGGCGGACTTCACACTCACCTTCGAAGGAAAGTTATCTCCACAAAGCCCAAGGATCTCAATGAAGCATGTGTACAGGCATACTACATAGATGATGAGAAGAAGCAAGGAGAAGCAAAGCCAAGGGTAAAGTAGTCAACAAATCAGCTAGAAAAAGGATTATGGGCAAACAAGTAACAAGAGTAAGTGGAAAGGGAAAGGTAAACAAGCTACCACTACTTTAAATACTTATAAAGATCCCAAGAATTTTTGCAAGAATTGTGATATCAATGGTCATACTGATGCTACATGTTGGAAGTTGCATCCGGAGTTACATCCAAAGAACCAAACCAAGGACTCAAAGAAGTCCATGACAAATAAAAGACAAAGGGGGTAGAAATCGAAGATGACTCTGATGTAGACGAAAGGCTTGGATGCACAGCCACCAACAGGGACAACAAAGAGGAGATGAGTAGACTATTCCAAATCAAAATCTAGATCAAGAGAACTAAGGTAAATGCTTTGGTTGATACCGGTTCTCAATCTAACTTGATTTAGGCAGCAGTTGTAAAGAAGCTTGGTCTTGAGACTTACAAGCATCCACACCCTTATCCTTTGGGTTGGGTAAAGAAGGGTGTTGAAATTCAGGTAACAAAAAGATGTAAGGTCAAGTTTGGGATAAATTCCCAATATATAGATGTTTTTGAAGCTGACGTTATTCCACTTGATGCTTTTGATGTGGTATTCGGAGTCCTTACTTGTATGTTAGGGATGCTATATTTATGAGAAGGGAGAACCGGTATAGATGGGTCAAGGATGGGATCAACTACAACATCCGGGCACACCAGCGTAAGACATGGGTTACTATGGTGAGTGCTAACCAAGCAAAATGGCTAATTCAGCAAATCATAATCAGTTTTGTTTACTTTTGTTAAAAGATAAGCAAGATGGGGTAGAAGTTTCAGAAATTTCTAACCAAGGAAAACAAGATTTGGATAGTATTATTCAGTCTTTTTAGGAAGTATTTCAGACTCCTAGTGGATTACCACCAAAATAGGAAGTAGAGCATGAGATTCAGTTGTTGTCAGAGTCACCTCTACCGAACATCGGGTTGTATAGGCAATCCTTGCTTGAGAGTACTGAAGTAAAGAAGCAACTCCAGGAACTGATAGACCAAGGGGTAATACGTCCGAGCACCTCACCATGTGGTTCACCTATTGTGATGGTGCCAAAGAAGGATGGTTCTTGGAGAATGTGCATCGACTACCGTGCTTTGAACAAGATCACCATAAAGAATAGATATCCACTTCCCCACATAGATGATCTCTTGGACCAGCTTCAGCATGCTAAATTTTTCACGAAGTTGGACCTCAAGTCCAGTTATCACCAAGTCAGGATGAAGGAGGAGGATATATGGAAGACTGCCTTCAAAACAAAACAGGGTTTGTATGAATGGTTAGTACTTCCTTTTGGGTTATGTAATGCACCCGCTACATTTATGAGATTGATGAATGATGTATTGCGGGATTTCATAGATTCATGTGTCATTGTATATCTAGATGATATTTTGATTTTTAGTGCCACATGGGAAGAACACTTAACACATTTGCAGCAAGTCTTGCAAGTTCTCAGGGAGAAGCAACTTGCTTTGTAACATGAAGAAATGTGAATTTGCCAAGCAATCACTTGTCTATCTTGGACACGTGGTTGGAGGAGGAGAGCTACGAGTGGATCCAAAGAAGGTGGAAGCCATCACTAATTGGCCAACACCAACAGGAGCCACGAAACTAGAAGTTTTGTGGGAGCAGTACAATACATGCGGAAGTTCATTCAGGCTTCTCCGCGATTGTAGCACCTCTACACACAGTGGGCAAAAGAGTAAGGGTTTTGACTAGGGTAAGGAACAAGAAAAATCCTTTGAGTTAATTGAAATACAAGATTAGTCATGCTCCAGTACTTGCTCTTCCTAGTTTGCAGCAACCTTTTGAAGTAGAGACAGATGCCAACGATTATGCTATGGGTGCAGTGTTGCTTCAGGAGGTAAACCCGTATGTTATCATTCTGAAACTTTCACTTCAGTAGTTAAAGGATATTCAGTATATGATAAAGAAATGTATGCACTAGTTCAGGCAATTAAAAAATGGAAACACTATTTGATGGGTAAAGAAACTATTGTGCACACTAACCACAAACCTCTCCAATATTTGCAAGCACAGTCTAAATTATAGCAGGCAAGGCACTATAAATGGATGGGGTTCCTTCAACAGTTCCATTTGGTGATCAAATACAAGAAAGGTAGTACAAATGTGGTGGCAGACATGTTGTCTAGGCCACCCACACAGGAGAAATTCTCCTGCTTGGCCACTATTTCTCAGATCAAGCCCTTCACGAAGGAAGCATACAAAGAGGCATATGCCCAAGACAAAGACTTTGGGGTGACATTTCAGAAGTTGCAGTCCCAAGGGGCTGAAAGGATGGGGATTGAAGATTGTTATCTCAAGGACAGGCTGCTCTACCAATGGGGAAAACTTTGTGTGCCTAAGGAAGAAAGACTTTTATTGATGAGGGAAGCACATACCTCAAAAGTAGTAGGACATTTTGGTGTTGGTAAGACTATAACCCACTTGCAAAGGTATGTATATTGGCCCAATATGTAAGAAGAAGTATCAAAATTCATTCGTGGATATAAACTTTGTTGTACTAGCAAGCCAAAGACTAGGAAGGAAGGTTTGTATATGTCTTTACCAGTACCTACTCGTCCATGGGAGGACATCTCTTTGGATTTTGTAGGAGGATTACCTATGTCCAAACATGGCCATGACTATCTCTATGTTGTTGTTGATAGATTTAGTAACATGTGTATTCTTATGGCATGTAAAAAGATAGTAAAAGCACATGAGGCAGCAAATCTTTTCTTTTCTAATGTATGGGGACATTTTGGTTTGCCAAGTCTATTGTCTCTGACAGGGATTCCAGATTCTTGGGGAAGTTTTGGACTACATTGTGGGACAAGATGGATACCAGATTGCAGAGGAGCACAACTTTCCATCCGCAGACAAATGGACAAACAGAGGTGGTAAATAGGACTTTGGTACAATTAATCAGAGGGTATAACAGTAAGTACCCAAGGACTTGGGATGAGTCCTTAGCCTACATTCAATGTTCCTACAACCGACAATACACACATCCACCATGAAGTCACCATTTGAAACATGCTTGGGATATCTACCTACGAATCTCATTGGACATAGCAGTTGGACAACAGGATGAGGAGGATACACGAGACACAGAGGTGACTAGAGCAAACAAATTCATTGAGAGGATCCGGCAAATCCATCTCAAGGTCAAAGAACAACTGGAGAAGTCTCAAGTGAAGTACAAAGCTAGGCATGATCAGCATAGAAGGGAACACAAGCTTCATGTTGGAGATAAAGTTTGGCTTTACTTGAGCAAGGAGAGACTACAAGGTCAAGCACGAAAGCTCAAGCCACTACGATATGGACCTTTCACCATATTGGAGCAAATTGGAGAAAATGCTTTTCGACTTGATTTTCCGTCATTCATGAGGATGTACTCTATAGTAAACTGTGAGAACTTGCACCTATATGAGCCATCCATGCTGGATGAAGATGAAGAACTACAGTTGCTACCTTCCATCGAGGATTGCATCTTGGACTCACGAGGTGAATTAGAGGAGGATGTAGTACTATAGTAGAAGGTCAGAGAGACTAGAAGAGGTCCACAAGAGTCTTGGTAGATTGGACTGAAAGGAAAGACACCAAGGCAGGCCCGATGGTATTCAAAGGAGCAAGTGAGGGAATTGTTTCCTCATCTACTCCCCCACTAAGCTTTTGTGGGACCAAAAGCCTCCTAAGAAGGGGAGGTGTGATCCATAGGGATCCAAAAAACTCTACTTCATCAGAAACAGTCAGCACAAGGAAGGAAAACATTAAACTAAGTTCTATATTTTTGAAAGAGCAGAACGAATTTCATCACAGCAAAATAATAATATAATTTCAATGTATTCCAGGTCTTTTCATACATTCAGGATAACATATATATAGGAGTATGCTTTCCTATAAATATGGAGGTTGCTCAACAACACTCCTACAAATAACTCTACACTTCTATTCTACGTGAGTTCACATAACAAGAATATTGTTATGATTTGTTTATAATAACAAATCTATAACAATACAACTATTTACGGTTTACACATTACACATTAATAATAATCACAAAAATATATATTTGCTCAAATATGTGAGCACTACTCCATTTTCCTAACAATTTTAAGTAACAGACCACCGCCTGCAAGCAGGCAGTGGTCACAGATCCGCCACCACTAGGGCGGCAAGCATTAAAACCGCTTATCTGCATAGGGCGACAGTCCTGTCCATTACAGACAGAAAGCAAAATTCGAAACAAACAACTTCCGAATTTGAAAGGGTGTTTGTCTCCCTTCACCTTCATGACCTTTCCCATTCTCCAATGCATGGGAGGACATGAGAAAGGCTATAAATTCATGATTGTAGAAGTGTAGAAGATCATCGAAGCATGAGAGCAAGTGAGCAAGAAGTCTTAGTGTTGGAAATTGTATTTTCGAGGAAGAAAGGAGTTTGAGACAGAGCAAGCAAGTAACTGAAGGGAAGTGTTTGAGATATTATCTACTTCCCTTTCATACTTATTATAAATTTTGTACTTCTGATTTGAATTGGCCAATAGAAGTGGGAAGAAAGAGCAATTGCCCTTCCCGACTGGTTTTCCTCCATTGGAGGTTTCCAGGATAAAATTGTTGGTGTTTGAGTTCTACGTCCTTTCCCTTTGCTGCAATTATTGATTCTAAGCACAATTATAATTCATTCACTAGCTTTCTTTGTTATTTCTAATAGAAAGTAAACAACAACGAATTATTGTGATTTGTGAATTATTCCAAAGTTTTCATTACATGTTCTCTTACCACTTCTCAACCAACCATTAATTATTCCAAAGTTTGAGGAAGAAAGGAGTTTGAGACAGAGCAAGCCATGGTTTGTGAATTACTCCTTCAACCACTTCTCAACCACTAAATAGAATTGGGCTCGTTTTCCCTAAAAAAATTATCCATAAAAAATTCATTAATTTCTACATCTCTTGATTTTGGTGTTATGGGCTCAAAGCCATGATTCCAACGACACCAATTTTGTAAGAATCTGTTAAGGGATGCAAAAGATATGGCCATTTGAGTGACCGCAACTAATTTGGGTCAGCACATGCTTGCTTTCACTCTCCACGGATCGGTAATTAATTTGTATAGTTGGAAAACATTATTTAAATTACTTCACCTCCTCTCCAATGTTTTCTACTTGATTTGAATTGATTTTGTGCATTGAAAGTGGTGGGACCCATTATTTCATTTAAGTCTCCAGCATGGAAGGGAAAGGTGGGTGTTTTGCTAGTTTGACATTAAACATAACCAACTTGGCCGAGTTGGATCCTCTTTCACATTTCCAACCTCCTCAAAATGCATCAGACTGCTAACTAGGATTCGAGTTACCCCTCACAATGCAGACTCATAACACCAACTCACCCCCGCGTCCATGTAGGAGTCACCGCTTTACATCGAGTCTTGTTCATATGTTGCCTCAATGTTCCAACTCGGTCTACCCGGGAGTTCGAGCCAATGTCATTTGGTGATTGTGGATTTTTTCATCATGTTTGAGTCCGTGGGTGGTCTAGGGCTGCTCAACTCTACCATACCCGCATTGTATCTGCCGCAGATAAATCTGCCTCGTGTGTAATCCTGACCCAACTCACCATTGTGCCATCTAGGCCACATTTTTTTTTGTGCGTGATGACTGTGGTGATTCTGGTTCTTTCGTGCACAAGTGTCCCTTGAGATGCACAAGCCTATTTTCTCTGCATCATCTATAGGAACCCAACGTTGACCCCATCGTTAGCTACTAAGTGTTTGGCTGACACTCTGAGTTTGGGTTTGCATTTTGAGCTAAGTCACCCACGACTCACTCACCGTAAAGTCAATCACATTCCTATCACCATATTCCAAACCTTCTTTGAATGAGAGCTTCTGTGTCTGACTCAACTCGACTGCCCTAAGTGTAAGCTTGGCCTTGCTCATCAATAGCTCGATGTTTTTGTATGCTCACATGGCTTTTGGGGCCATAAATAACTCATTTTCATTTGAACACAACTCACCCATGCCAATTAGGTTCGACCCACTATGCCTTATATTAGCTTGCTCTATGACAACATAGCCCAATTTTCCCCGCTTGGTTGTACCTCCTCGGTGAATCCTCCCACTACCCGCCATCGCGCCAAGGTTCATGTCTATGACTCATTTGAGCTTCTATACGGAATAACTCACTTTTATTTGATGGATGGCTCAACTTAACATAAGGCCTAGCTTTCGCTACGCTTAGGAGATAGCTCGATGGTGTTTTTAGCTCGATCCATTACAGAGCTAACTCACTCCCGACCCTAGCTCAAGATTCCCGTAAATCCGGACTAGGCTCATCACATAGGTCTAATGTAATCTAGACGAAAGGTAAGCAATTTAGATCTCATCCTTAAGATGTAACTCGATCCAATATAAGAACATCTTGATAAAAAATGCAACTCGATTAACGACGAAGTGGCTTGGTGGGGGTTTGTATGGCTCACTTTCCTTATCAAACAACTCGTCAATTTTCTTGCGATTGTGAGCTTGGTAACATTGGATCAACATAAACATCATAGAACCATGTCAAAGCTTTGTAAAAGGATGGGCTCGAGAACAACCCAACTTTACCCAAGATAACTCAATGAGTCCTTTCTCCTCTAAAACCGCTCGGTGCATGAGTCCCGCCGCCTCGACCATTATTAGTATGGGCTCTATGCCTCGTCCACACTGCATAACTTGGTTAACATCATACAAGCTCGATGCATCCACCTAGCAGCTCGGTTTATCTTATTAGCTCGCCCAACATAATATGAGCTTGAAGTGCAACATGGATCAAATCGGTTATGAAATTGATGAGCTCAAATAAGTCAAAGGCGGATTTTAATTCTCCCTCAACCTCAAGTCTAATGAGCCTAATGGATTTTGTACTAAAGGGAAGATGTGTGTATACTAGATTTCATCATTGATACCGTGAGCGGGTCCATCGTTGGTCTCTTAACTCGAATAAGACTTGGAGCTTTAGTGAAGACCAAGAAGAGGAAATTTTTCTCTTGTGAATGTTCAACTCCTTTAAGAACCTCTCGGACATCAAGTCACCATACTTCTTCTCAAGACCCTCAAGTGCGAATTACCCTAACAACATATTTTCACCGAAGGGTGGAAATTAATAACATTGGGACTTAGGAATATGCAGGGATAAAAACACCCATGGAGGATGGGAGTGCCTAGGTGCTAAGTGACTGATTTGGGCACTAGTGTCAGTTAGGTGCCCGAGTTTTTTCCTTTTTGTGTAGGAGGAGCTTTGATGTTAGCGTCCTTTATCACTCGTGTTTTTGATATATTGTCACCGATTATACATGTACCTTGCTCGTAAGGAGAGATACCTAATTACACATGCCCACAAACCACATCAAATCTAAAAAAAAGATGTAGAATGTGGATTCAGACTGACCCCGACGGTCACTCGAAGAGTGAACTTAGTACCAAGCGTTGTACTATGTTTTAGACTCTATGTAGTTTTGTGTGAATTTTTGTGTAATGATGCCCTAGGTTACCCTTGTGAAAGTTACACGTGATAATAGGCTAGATCTAGAATGTAGCAATGTATAGAATGTGTGTGATGGAATAAAATGAACTTCCCCCTCCTATGTTGTGTATGCAGAATGATGCAACCCTTGTCCCTTGTATGAATGTGCTAGATGAATGCATTTGAAGTTCTCTTGTGCCTTTGAATGTAAGCTTAGGTGATAATAGATAATGTTAGTGCTTGGCCCTTTATTTGGGAGCTATAACTATGTATATATATGATTCCCTTGTTTGAATTTTGTAATTGACAACTAAAATGCTGACCCAAAGTTGTAAAAGATGACCCAAAAGTAAAAGATACCCAAAAGAGTAAGAAGAAAGTAAAGAAGGTTAGGAGCACTGTAAGGGATAGGAGCACCTCGACGCTTTTGTCCTAAATGGGCGTTAGTGTCTGAGGCCATAAAAGATAAATCAATAAAATATTGACAAAGTTGTAAGGTGTGTAAGGTAAATAAAATAGTAATAAACAAATCAAAAGGCCTAAAAGATGTTGTCAATCACTAGTTTTCTTGTTTAGGAATCATGTATATATTAGTATGCTCTAGGACCTAGAAATGTACCCAAGTGCATAGATTTTGTGTCTACATTTTGCCCCCACTTTATGTTGTTGAGTGAATACTCGATAACATAAAGTAGATAGAAGATGTGTACCTTGTGATCCTATAGAGAAGAGTGTAGCGATAGCATGCCGAGTGAATAAGTGAAGCATGAAGGGATAGTAAAATGAAGTGTGGAAACTAGGAAGGGGAGGTAGACCTTAGGGGTGAAGCATATGCGTAGTATTGTGTAGTCACAAAATCACACACTTTAGACATTATTTAATCTCGGTCTCATATAAGTATTCATATGGTTTTTGAGTGAAGAAAGTACTAATTAACCCCTATCTTTTGGCCATTTTACTTTTCCTTATGTCCTCACCGATGACCTCTCATACATGCATGTCTAGTTTATTTCTATTGTTCCGTTCTCTATTTTTCATTTGACCGGGGTGCCCAGCTAGTATTGGGGTGTCAACAAACACCCCGGTCCCAATTGGGGTGCCCTGGTCCTTTTTCCACTTTCTCACCTTTTTTTGGGAACTTTCTAGTCTTTTGAACATTTCATATTTCTTATGGTTGGACTTTTCAAGGTTAATTATGAAATTATAACAAGAGAACCATATAAATATAAAGTTATGTGACCATAATGAGGGACCAAGCACTAAGCACTACTATCATCACCTAAGGTTGCATCCATCAAAGGCTACACTTGCATCCATCTAGCTCCATAAAAAGGCACAAGGCTGGTTCATCTGCATCACATTGCATAGGAGGGAAGTTTATTTTATTCCATCCACCATTCTATTACATTTTCTACACTTAGTTATTGCTCACCACTTTCACAAAGTGTGACTGATAAGAGAGCATCCTAGGGCATGATTGCACACACTTGCACATAGAACTACATCGGGTCTGATATGTAGTGCAACACTCAATTAGTAAGTCCACCATTATGGCAGCTGAGGACAATCTGACCCCTTCATTTACATTTTCATTTTTTAGGGTTTGATGCTTGTTTTGGGGTTTTGCATGGTATCATCTTCATTTTGGATTTCTAGCGACATATTGTGTAGTCCAACGAAGCTTTTGTGACAATAAGCAAAGGTAGAAGACCATCATGCGACACCTCGAGAGGAATATTACAAAGATTTTTCACAAACCAGGGTGCTCATAACTCAAACTAGGGTGCCCAAAGGCTCCCAGTACCTATCCAGTGCCCCACTACTCGCACTTTCCTAGATCTACACTTTTCTGGACCTTGGCATAGTTGTTTCCTCCTCCTATTTCTCCAATTAGCTCTACGACATAGTCCAACAAGTTCACCAAATCAACTAAGCTCCTTCCAACCCTTCTTTGCATATTAGGGTTTCTATTTTTATTAGTCTAGTTGCTTGGGTCACTTTCTATATTTATTTACTTGTTGTTTATCGATGTTCTAGTTAGATTAACTACCATTTTACCACATTTTTAGTTAATCATTTTGGTGAACCCAACGTGACCCACAAGAGCATCTCCGAGATTTCCATGTAGCATGTCTCAAATATGCAGATGATCACATTAAACTCGTTAAGCGTTTTCTCGCAGTTTGCAAGATTATGCGACACATTTGTTTTATGACCTCCTATTCATTCGATAGTCTCTTTCACACATCTAGATGATACTTTCCTCACTCAATTCTCTATTAACATTGGCTCTAAGATATCTTATGCTCAACTTGCACAACTTAAACAAGGGTCTAACAAACACTTGTTGGATTATGTCTTACACTATAAAAACAACTTAGCTAAGATGTCTAATATACTTTGCGGATGCCGAGCTCCAAGATATGTTCATTCAAAGTATCTTGCCACCTCTCCAAGAGAGTGTTCTTTTTGAGACCTCTCCTTTGTTTGATAAACTTTGTCATACTCTTAAGCTTCGTGAAACCAAGCTCTTAGCTATAGGCAAGCTTAAGTATCAGGAGAAAACATCATCATCTACACAATTTCAAGGTAAGTCAACATTCAAGCCATCTGCAACTAAATCCTCCGATACAAAATTTCAATGTCAACGCAGCTTTCTACCACTAAGGAACTGCAATCATAGCCATTTAGGCATAGCTTTTCTAGGTTTAACATCCCTCTACAAATTTTGTTACCAAAATTGGTTGATAGTAACCTTATTACATTACCTTCCCCTCTATAAGTTGATCCATCTCGACCAAAAGGGCGTAACTTCGATGAAAATTCCCATTGTGACTATCATCAATGTGTAGGACATTCCACCGATTGTTGTTTTCGACTATGATTACTCATTCAACGTTTTATTGACGATGATCGAATTGAGCTTTCGAATCTACACAACCTCCACCTATCAATGAGAATCATAAGCTCAAAATATTTAATAACCCTCTACCCAAGCATGATATAAAAAAAAAAACTCATCAGCTAATCATGTATATCATAGAGTGCCTTCTCCTGCATTAGGGGCTCTTGATTTCTTAGTTGCACATTCTAACGCTTCACCACCAATCATCTCTTTCTATTACCATTATTATCATGTGAATTTCACATATAATCACTTACATATTAAGGCATTTGTTGATTCGATCTCTATCAATAATAATAAGGTGGACCCATCATGGCTCGTTAGTGCATGTTTCATTCTGTTTCTTAAGGCTATTAGTTACCCTCTATCGTAAATTGAATACCTTATGAACAAGCCCTTTGGTGTCATCAAACTACATGTTATGGTTGGTCCTCTTACTATACTTGTGCCTTTCCTCATTGGGAACAAAATTGATGGGGTGACATGTTTTTAGTCTCAATTGGATTCACTGGTCTCAATCTATTATTTTTATGAATATTTTGTGACTTAAATTCATCTATAACAATTAGGTTATTTGTATTGATGGATTCCCTCCATCTACCCCATGGTTGTCATCTCCTCGCACATTAGTTAGCACACTGTCTACATCATTTAACACATCACACTCTATGTGCTCAAAGTGCAATCTGCTCCTAGTTCACCTACTCACACATTGTCTACATGACCTCACTGCTTTGTAGTCCTACACATAGCTATCGACCCATTCCTAGGATAATTACTGCCTCTTGATGTAGATCACCACCTCGATTTATTCCACATGGGTGTTTATCACCTTTACACTCGACATCTTGTAGTTCTTCATCACCGACACATTTTTCTCCACCACGGCCTTCATCATATATTCATCCATCACATGCACATAGACTTCATTCACCAGCACAACATCTATCTCATATACCACCACTATTAGAGTAGGGTCATACACTTTCGACACCACATGCATCGGATGGAGGACCTTCGTCCTTCACTATCATTGGATAGTTCATTCATTCACGCACACTTGGGGGCATAACATCTAACACTTCCCCCACCCTAATAACATCATCCATCACAACATAACATACTTCTAGCATACACATATCACATCCTCATCACATTGCACTCTCATCACACTTATACCAATATCATCATTACCCGATGACACACTCTTGTGCTTCAGTTCACTTTTGATTATTGAGGGCTTACTACACATGAACCCCACACACTGCACAAATAGAAATTACACATCATCTCTTCACACGCCTCTTGTGTCATATGTCTTACATCTTACATCATACACTCTACATTTAGTTTGCATCATTTGTGCATCTACACATCATACATTATACTAGTCATCATTACACATGTATCACACTTTTTGGGTCTACATTATATAATCCTCATCTTACATACTATATTGCGCACACTCTCACATTACTAGTCTATCTTACATTACACACTATACATTGCATTTTTACACATCTTACACATCATATGGTCATTTATCATCACACATACTACACATAATCTTCTATGCGGTGCACTCATTACCCTATGACGCACTCTAGTACCACGGTCCATATTGGACTATTGAGGGTATATAATACAAATGGACCTTCTCATACACACACATTCATCACTTGAAATTCTATCATGAAACATTACTAGGCTAGTCACATACGCTATAGGCTAAATGATCACCTATTCCTTCATTTTTAGTAGCATACACTTTAGGATACATCACAAATCCCTCTATTCATCTAGTAGTGATATACGCTTTATGCTACATCATTACCCTTTCGATCATCTTGTCATCATATACGCTTCACTATAGGGTTGACGATACATAATTTATAGGTCGCATATCCTCACACATACACATCCATCACCACACATTAGACACAACACACATTTCGATCATTTCCTGATGACACACTCTCGTTTATGGTTCATTCTTGACTATTTGAGGGGGAAACCAAATGAACCTCATTGCATACAATTCCATTCACTCGGGGGGCACGCGACTCCTATCATCCATCTTGCATTCCATTCCATCCATCCATAACATGTTGCATATCTTGGTTGCTTTTATTCTTGTTTACATTTGCTTGTATATGGTCATCTTATTACACATGCTAGTTAGATCTCTTATATGTCATTTATCTATACCATACACACATGCATGTTCACACCTTTTCTTAGTTGTGATCATAGATACAAGTCTTTTGCACATAGTATGGATGCTCGCCTTCTACCCATCCTACATTGGTCGTTGGGGGCATCCACATTCATCTCTCACAAGTGTTATTGTTTCATTTTGTACTTAGCACTCTATATTACATGGTTATACACACTTTTGACATATTGGTTATCTTTCTAACATGCTAACGGGTGCTTCATGTGCAACATTTTTTCATAGGATTACTTGTTTCCATGGTTATCTATTGTTTGTACTTGTCTATCTACTATTTACTATTATATGTGGGCCTTGCCCTTTGTTTAGTGTGCACACTTGTTTGTTATATGTGGCCATGCTGGCCTTACGTGTCTTGTGACATCATGAGTGATATCTCATGTTTGCAGGACCGCTTTGTATAGCTTACTTTGTCTTCTTGCGTGTTTACATTACTACATTACTTGGTAGCTTATACACTATTTGCATAGCTTACATTACACGTTTGTTCATACTAACACTTTTCTTTGGCCAACCTCTTATTTGTGTGCACCTTTGTTTCTACCAAGTGCTTTCCCTTCCCCCGCAAGGTAGAGTTATCATGCGGTAGGTCTTCTTTTGGGGCCGCATTCTCCTATCAGTGACGTCGCATGTGCCCCCAAAGAGGGTGGCATCATTTGGGGTTTACATACTATACATTGCTTCTAAATTGGTTCAATTTAGTTTAGTTTACACCCTTGGCATTGTGGGTTATACAACGAGTGGGTTCAGACCAGTCTATGAACCCAGTACACAACAAATTTTATAGGACATGGTTTTCCTTAGCATTTTGGGGAGCAGTTAAAGGTTAAAGGATACATCGGAATTCCTCTCTACACTACTTCATCCAGTGGCATTGATCACCCAAAAAACTAGGTAGTACAAAGATCTATTCATATAACTTCAGGGAAGTAGTTACATGTTGGAAAATAATGCAACTTTCTCCCTACACTTCTTCGGCCTATGGCGTCGGATCACCCAAAAACCTAGGATAGGATATCCTCTTTCTACACTTTTTCTCTCAACATGGATCAGGTGCACATGTTCCATTTTTCATTTACGTACTTTACATTTACATACTTTCACATACATATACATGCATCTTTTACATGTGTTTTTACATATACATGCATATTTGAATACTTGATCATTTTCTCCTTGTAGGTTTGTCCGTATGAGAAATAAGTAGTCAACAACAACTACAACAATGGGGGCAACAACAACAACATTTTGTGACAGCACACACGATACTAACCATGTAGGTACATCACACACATTGACAACTACACACGCGTTTCCACCCTAGGTTCATTCTCATCACTTTTTTTTTACTTTTACATCTTTAGTTTCCACATGTTCCGTTATGTTTTTGTCATTCCATGCTTAATCTAGCCTTCAACGCATTCTACATCACTCTACATGGATTATCAAGTATGCATCTATATCTACTTTATGTTACTGAGCTTTCCGCTCACCAACATAAAGTGGGGAAAATGTAGTCACAAAATCACACACTTTAGACATTATTTAGTCTCGGTCTCATACTACTATTCATATGGTTTTTGAGTAAAGAAAGTACTAATTAACCCCCATCTTTTGGCCATTTTACTTTGCTTTATGTCGTCACTACTAACCTCACACACATGCATGCCCATCTGCTTTTATCATTCTGTGTTATTTTACATTTAACCAGGGCACTTGGGCTAGTCTTTGGGCACCGATAGGTGCCTTGATCCTCTTTCCACTTTCCCACCACTTTTTGGGCACCTTTTAGCCATTTGGACATTTCATATTTCTTGTGGTCGGACTTTTCGGCATTAGTTACGAAACTAGAACAAAATAACCATATAAATATAAAAATATGTGATCATAATGAGAGACCAAACACTAAACACGACTATCATCACCTAAGGTTGCATTCATTAAAGGCTACACTTGCATCCATCCGGCTCCATCACAAAGGCACAAACTTGGTTCATCTCGCATCACACCGCATAGGAGGGAATTTTATTCTATTCCATCCACCATTTTATTACATTTTCTACACATAGTTATTGTTCCCTACTTTCACAAAGTGTGACTAGTATAAGAGCATCCTAGGGCATGATTGCACACACTTTACATAGAACTACATCGATTGAGATGTAGTGCAACACTTAGTTAGTAAGTCCACCATTATGGTAGCTGAGGACAATCCAACTCCTTCATTTGCATTTTTATTTTTGTATGGTTTGATGCTTGTTTTGGGGTTTTGCATGTCTCATCTTCATTTCGATTTCCAAAGGACATACATGCGAGTCCCAATGAAGCTAGTGCGACACGAAGTGAAGGTAGGTGACCATCAAGTGACACCTCGACGAAGATTATATATGTTTTTCATACACCGTGAGTGCCCATAACTCGACTAAGGTGCCCACAGGCATCCCCGAACCTATCTAGGTGCCCCACCCACTTAGATTTCCTAGATCTCGCACTTTTTGGACCTCGGCATAGTTGTTTCCTCCTCCTATCTATCCAATTAACACTACAACACATCCCAATAATTTTGCCAAATCAATTAAGCTCCTTCTAACCCTTCTTTTGCATATTAGGTTTCTATTTTCATTAGTCTAGTTGCTTGGGTCACTTTCTATATTGATTTAATGTTATTATTTCTTGTTGTTTATAGTTAGATTAACTACCATTTTACCACATTTTTAGTTAATCATATTGTGTTGCTAGAGCTTGTGTTTGCTAATGTGAGTTACTTCTTGTTGTGTATAAGGACAAACCTGCAAAAGAAGAGCAAAAGAGTAGTTAAAGTTCTATATATGAACAATCAAAGTAACATGTGCATAAGTAAGTATAAAAGTGTGTAAAAGGAAAGTTTGTACCTGATGTATAAGAGAGTAAAAGATAGAAAATTGTCCTGATTTACTTGGAGATGCTACTGAATTTATTGTCGAATGGTGAATTTTTTTGGCGATCTCATGCCAAGAGTGAGTTTTTGGGCGATCTCAAGCCAAGGATGAGTTTTTGGGTGATCTCACGCCAAGAATGAGTTTTTGGGTGATCTCATGCCAAGAGAAGAGTGTTGGGGAGAGAGGTATGTTTTACTCTCCTTTCATAACGCTTCCCAAATAAGTGCCACTATAAGCAGATGACACGTCATTATATGTAATTGTTTGTGACTGAATGTAAACTAAATTTTGAAACTAGAGTCAAGTGACTACTACCGTAGAACTATGTTGTGAATTGCTAGAAACTATGGTGAATTGAGAAATCTGTTTGTTTGTGCCCCAGGACACAAGTGCCTGGGTGAGACACAAGCGTCCACCACCACTATATGATCTGGGCATTAGTGTTCACTCTGTGTTTGTGACCCAAGTTTGATTTTGGGCCATTCTCAGTGGCCTGTGTGTCTTGTTACCAATTACAGTACTTTTGCTCGATTTGTAACTTTGTGTTATTGTAAGGGTGATTTTCTCACCCGAATGATGCCCCCCTCGTTTGGGATGCATGTGACAAAAGTAGGAGAAGATGACCCAAAGGATAGGACCAAAGACTGAATGCATATCTAATAGTGGATACCTGTAGGGGGTATAGGATGTGCATGGTAGAAACTAAGGCACATGCAAACAAGATGGGACGGGGACAAGTGTTAGTACAAACAAAACTAACATGCAATAGAAGTTAATGTAACAAACAAGTGTGAAGACAAGATAGATCACAAAAAGTGGGTTTCATACATGGGACATCGCTCACAATGTCACAAGAAAATCAAGGCCAAAGCGACCACAAGCAAATAATGATCAATCAAGACTTAGGGTATATACCAAAAACAATTGAAAACAATGACAACAATAACAAGCAAAAAGGTGACATATAACCATGGTTGTATAGTATCCTGGAAGAAAATGCTACATAGGAAGTATCCGTTAGCATGTTAGAAAGATAATTAGTATGTCAAAGCATGTATAAATCAATGAATAATAACTGGTAGTAACAATAAGTAACGAATAATGTAACAATAGAACTTGTAATGTGTGGAGTGTGAGAGTAGCAAAGGTAGATTCCCAGAGCCTTGATGGGATCCGGTAAAAAGCAATGGCAAGCATTATGCATCGTTTAAAAATTATGTGAAGGTCCAACATTCACCTCAAGATATCAAGTGAACATGTATGTGTATATAGAAAAAGATAATGACATACTAAGAATTCGACAAGCATAGTAAGCAAAGTGCAACATGTAAGCAAAGATAGCTAATAAGACTAAATGCAACCAAGATATGTAGATGTTACATGATCATGATGGTGTGGTGTGATATACGAGATGCGCAAGAGTTGGGAGAAACATTACCCCCAGTGGATGTGCATGAGATGAGGTTCATTTAGAAATGCTCCATCAACATTCAAGAATGAACCATAACACAAGAGTATGTCATTAGGAAACGAAGGTGATGTATTGGAAAGATATTCATGTAGTGATAAAATATTCAGAGTAAAAATGAGAGTAGATAAGAAATAAGTATTGCGAAACACCGAGCGTGAAGTGTAGCAAAAGTAGGCAATGTGAGGCGATTAACTAAAAATAGATCTAATACTATGGAAGTATAACAACTAGTTAATCTAAAATAAGAGGACTAAAACACTGTAATACTATGCTAAGACAATATGGAAATGATTTAAAATAATTATACTAAATGAAATCAAACCCTAATGTGTAAAGATGTAAAAGGAAAGGACTTAGTTAGATCTGCAGAGACTATCGCAGTTGTTGCAGTCCGATGATAAAATCCAAAAGTAGGAACAAACACCCAGAAGTCCTGAAAAGGCTAGATGCGGAGGATCCGAGTAGACCGGGTGCCTGGGAAGGTCTTGGGCGCCTGGTGCCCCGGTCTCAGATTAGGTGCCCCTGTTTTGTAAAGCTCAATCTGATTTTTACAAGGTCACAAGGTATTTTGAAGTGTTCTCTATCTGTCACATTAGATCTGTCAAGTCAGCATGTGAATGTGTTGAATAATGAAGTGATGACCTATAAGAAAGAAGTATCAAAACCCTAATAAAAATAAAAGATGCGAATGAATGGGTCGAAATGATCTCATCCGCCAAACTAGTGGTCTTATCATTGAGTGTTGCACTACATTTCGGACCCGGATGTAGTTTTGGTGTGTGTGCATGTTGTGCCCTAGGTGCTCTTATGTCAGTCGCACTTTGTGAAGTAGCGAGCAATAATAACTATAGAAAATGTAATAACATGTGTGCATGAAATAGAATAGAATCCTCCCCCTATGTTGTGTGTGTTGATGTAGATCTCCTAGCCTTGATGCATGACACTATGTGGATGCAAGTGATGCAATGGATGCAACTCTAGATGGAGTGATAGTAGTATGTGACGCTAGGACCCTCATTATGGTCTCATAAATTTATATTTATAGGGTTCTCTTGTTCTAATTTTGTAATTAACCCCGACATGGTTGACTAGGAAAAAGATAAGGATAAAAATGACTAGAAAGACTCCAAAAAGAAGTGGGAAAGTGGAACATGGATTGGGTGCCCCAGTGGGACTAGGGCTCCCCAAGACAAGCTCAAAGCGCCCCGACTTTAGGATAAAATGATTGGAAAATTGTGAAATAGGTGGATATGTATAGGAAAATATGCAGGAATGATGAAATAAAATATAAAAAATAATATGGCCAAAAGGTGGGATTAATTAGTTCTTTCTTCACTTGAGAACCCTCTAAATAGTAGTACAAGACCGAGCTAAATAATGCCTAAAGTACATGATTTTGTGTATATATGAGGTTCATTTAAGAATTGGACACTCAAAAGTCAAGTATGAATCATGGAACTAGAGTGCGTCAGCGGGTAATGAAGAAGGAGTATGCAAACCAGTGGTGTGGTGATGCTTGGAAAGATATTCATGAAGCGCAGAGCGAGAGTAGTATATGCTAGGAAAGAAGTATTGCGAAGCATTGAGCATGATGTGTAGCAAGATTAGGTGATGTGATGATCATTTAAGAATTGGACCCTCAACATTCAAGTATGAACCGTGGAACTAGAGTGTGTCATCTGTAATGAAGATGAAGTAAGTGAACCAACAATGTGGTGATGCTTGAAAAGATAGTAATGAAGCACAAAGTGAGAGAGAGTAGTACATGCTAGGAAAGAGGTATTGTGAAGACCTAAGTGTGAAGTGTAGCAGGAGTAGATGATGTGAGGTTCATGGAAGAATTTGTCCTCAACAGTCAAGTGTGAACCATAACACTAGAGTGCGTCATCGAGTAATGAACAAGGGAAAATGCTTAAGCGTAATAACGTTTAAGATGCATGACATTAAGAAAATTCTTAAGTGGTTTTCCAAGAAGAGTGGTGAGATGATATACACCATGCCCTAGCTTGTCAGTTATTACATAAGGTCTGAGCCAGTTGGGCTTGAATTTTCCTTTGAATTGAGCATCAACATTAGTATCTTTCTGATTTTCTTAGAGAACAAGATCATCGATATCAAACTCGCATCGGTATATTTTGTTATTATAATATTGTATAGTGCATTATTAATATACTTGAATATTCTCTAAGGCTTGCACATGGTGAGAGTCAAGCATTTCAAGCTCATATAGGTGATTGATGTGGTATTCGTTATCTTATAGGATTCCTTTGAGGGACGCCCATAATGAAGGAATTTCAAGTTATAAAGGAATAACAACCTCAAGTCATAGACAAGTGAGAAAGGTGTAACATTAGTGGGAGTGCAAATGCTCATGTGGTAAGCCTAAAGGGCGTATGAAATTTGATTGTGCTAGTCACTCCCAAAAGTATCAATAGTTTTACATAAGCTATTGACATGGTCTTATTAGTGGCCTCTGTTTGGCCATTGACTTGGGATAACATGGGGTAGAAAAGGTTTGCTTAATTTTGAATTTTGTACAAATTCTATTGACATCCTTGTTTTTGAATGGAGGGCCATTATCGTGACAGAACAGATGACACACTCAAGCTTGTAATGATGTGAGTAGTGATGAATCGAAAAATGTCATCACTAGTAGTGGTTTGATAATGGCGCGCTTTGACCCATTTGGTAAAATATTTTGTAGCGATAATAATGATCTTATGGCCATCAACCGAACTTCTAGGTGCTCCTATAAAGACAAAATCACGCACTTGGGTACATTTCTAGGTCCTAAAAGCATATTTGCATTCATATGATTCCTAAGCAAGAAAACTAGTAATTGACAACTATCTTTGGCCTCTTTGCTTTATTTATAGTCTTTTATACCATACAACCTAGTCGATTTCACTTGATTATCTTTTATGGCTTCAAACACCAATGCACAACTAGGAAAGAAGCGCCTGTGCACCCTTGTCCCCTATGGGTTCCCTCCGACACTTTTCCACCTTACTCGTTTCTTTTCTCTTTTATCTTTTGGGAATCTTGTCTACTTATGGGTCGGCCTTCCAGTTGTCAATTACAAAATTCAAATAAGGGAATCATATAAATACATAGCTATGTGTTCAAAATAAAGGAAAAATCTCTAAGCATTATTATTATACCTAAGGTTACATCCAAATGCATCTAAGAGCATAAAAGGCATCCATCTAACACTCATTCAAGGGACAAGGGACTGTATTTTTATGCATACACTACATAGGAAGGGGAAGTCCATTATTCCATCCACACATATACTTACATTGGTACATATAGCTATTTCCCACTACCAAATGCACTTGCACAAGGGAATCCTAGGGCATGGTTCTTTCACACACACACAAGAACTACATGGAGTCTGAGATGTAGTGCAACACTTGGTCATAAGTTCACTCAGTTGAGTGACCATCGAGGTCAGTCCAACTCCCCATATTGCATCTTTATTTTTGGGATTTGATGTAGTTTAAGGGTTTTACATGTGAACATCTCTTTACAGGTTACAAGTGCACTCAAAGGATCATATTCTAACATACAAGTGATCAACAATGACTATCAATAACACTTGTGCGACACTAGAAAAATCAAGTTCTGAGCCCCCTTGCATCATAAGCACCCAATAGCGAGACTTTGGAACCTGGGCATCCCTAACCTAGTCCAGTGCCATAATCTAGGCTTATTTGAAAACTCTAGATTTTATAGAGCATAATTTGGACAGATCTACCCTTCATGTTCATCAATTTTCCAATCCAGATCAATTCTAGGAAAAGTGTGAAATCAGCTAAGTCCTTTACTCTCTCTCTTACACTTAGGGTTTCATATTTATCTAGCTTATTGCTTTACTGTCAAATTTCTACTTGAAAATTTATTTATCATACACGAATCTACAATCGGGGTTTAATTGTATTCAATTTTTGTTAAATCATTTGGTGAACCCACATTCAAACACTCTTGGATCATCACTTCCTCATAATTTAATTATTTTAGGATCCTCCCCTATGGATATTTCCATCTATGCCTTTTTACAAGCTAATCCTGAATGTAAGGCTAAAATCAACTCTCTTTTGGATAATACTTATATTCCTTTTAATAATCCTCTGGATCATGTATATCAATTATTCATAAATGCATTTTCTCAACACCTTACTTTCCCATCTGATGTAGTTGTTGCTCTTTCTGTTTATGATAATGATCCTCCTCTTTATATTCAGGCTTGCATCTATAACATAGGCATTAGGCGAGTACTAGTTGATAATGGATCCAAGCTCAATATTTGTAATCTCACATTATTCAACAACTTGGCCTTTCCTCACTCATGTCACCAACATTCATTTCTATATCTCGTAGCTATGATTCTTCTACACGACCATGCATGGGCACTATCACCTTACCTCTCACAATTGGGCCTAAAATCGTTCTATGGTATTATTTGTTATCAACGCTAAACTCCAATATAATTGCTTACTTGGTAGGCCATGGCTTCATGCTATGCGGTAAGTACCTTCCACAATTCATCGGTGTGTTAAATTTCTACATAATGGTTATGCATATACCATTCATATATTGCAACTTTGATCCACTCACTATCTCCCTACTCCATTTCTCTATCACAATTCTCGATCATCCCCATAATCCTCCTACATACCTCAATGATGAATATCAACTCATGAAACCTCCTACCCCTACCACCGACATGCTTTGTCTCCAAGGATCTATTTATGCATTGGACATCATGTCGTTCGCTTCATCTATTCGAAACCCTCTATATCAACATCTCCTCCTTTTACATACAATCTTTTCGTACATGAATCTTATTAGTCTCATATTCCATTAGATCCTACTTACTTTGCTTTTGTGTGCACGCATGATGGTTTATCTCGAATTAGATTCACACTTGATAATCTCCACCCACCGCCTCACTCTCCTCACATTTATCATGAATGTGTATTTTTTTCTTATTGCTTATTTCCTACGAGTCTTCCATTTATCGTATTCCTTACGGGTACTCCTCGCTTCCTCTCCACTTACACTTGGGCAATCTTGGCTTGACTACATTGGTGGCACTTTAGATCCTAATCACACTAGTATCACATTCCCCATGCCTTTTGGTTGTATTTCTATTTGCAATGATTCATTTTTGACTATACTCAAAATCTCACCCACTGGTATGCACATGATTTTCCATAACTACCTTTCAATGATGAAGAATACATAATGGGCATGCATGATTTGCACCACAATGACTCTTTATATGACCATCCTCATATTATTACTTACCAAGTCTCCGATCTAGGTCTAATTGGATTTGATCTTGATAATGAAGATCTTTTAGACGATGTTACTTGATTCTTATACACATCATACACTTGGGGGTATCATGCTTACTTCCCCTATCCTAACATCATATGTTATCTACAATTTCTACTCATATGTTCTATGCTTCATACTTCATCTTTCTAAGTAATCCTTCACATCTTGATACACTTTGTATTGTCACTACCCTATGATGCACTCTAGTTTCATGGTTCATACTTCACTACTTAGAGTCTAAATCTGAAATGAACCTCACCTCACTCTTTACACTCTATGCTTCATTGATCATATGTTTCAGTGCACATTTATCAAACCATTTCCCGATGACACACTCTTGTTCTATGGTTCATTATTGATTGTTGAGGGTCTTTTATAAATGAACCTCACCCCATTCACTCTTCACACTCTGCACTTCATGATACATATTTCTAGCATCTCTTTCAAACCATTTCTCGATGACACAATCTTGTTCTATGGTCCATTCTTGATGGTCGAGGGTTTTTTATAAATGAACCTCATCTCATACTCATCCACATATGCTTGGGGGAACGATGTTCCTATCACATTCACATTACATACCATTTCATCTCACTCATACACTGCATATTGCATATCATGGTTGTACTTATTCTTGCTTGCTTATCCTTACATGTACTCTTTGTTTCCCATTTTAGACAGATACTTAGTATGTCAATATATTTTCTACATAGACATGTGCATTCACTTGTTATCTAGTTGTGAATGCGAGACTTCTTACAGATCCTTCCATGCTACAATGATGCTTGGGCTCGTACCTCTTACCAAAGTACCACCGAGACTCTTGGGGGCATCTACTTTCTCATACATTACAAAAGCTATTGTTTCATAATTTACACTTTATATTTTAACTAGCACACTACTTTACATTGATACATATAGGCTTTGACATACATTTTATGCTTCTAACATACTACGGGTGCTTCATGTGTAACACTTGCCTTGCAAGAACCATTTACTACCATGGTTTTTGTTAAATCTTGCTTGCCATTATTTTCTATTGTATGCTTATTATTTGTGGGCTATGCCCTATATTTTGCTTACCCATTGTTTGTATGATTTTGGTCACTTTGGCCCCGATTGTCTTATGACATTGCGAGCGGTGTCCCATGTTTGAAACCCACCTTTCACAATCTATCTTATATGCCACAATTTATTGTTATTTTATTTTTCTATGACATGTTTGCTACTTTTTCTACTAACACATGTATCTAACCACTTTGTTTGCATTTTCCTTGGTTTCTACCATGCACATTCCTCCATGTAGGGATACAATTTAGTTCAACATCGGGCCTCTCTTTTGGGTCGCACTCTTATTGATGATGCATGCACCCCAAACAAGGGGGCATGCATTGGGTGAACAAATCACCCCGTACAACAACTTAGAGCTACAATACAAGCCTACACAAAGGTGCATGAACATAACAGTCACACAATTACATAATGATCGAAAATCGACTTGGGTCCTCTGCACAACATAGACACTAGTGCCTTGGGTCAAATAAGAGAACCTTTTAGTTGTGTGGGTCATCTTTTATAACTTTGGGTCGGCCTTTTAGTTGTTAATTACAAAATTCAAACAAGAGAATCATATATACACATAGTTATAGCTCCTAAATGAAGGGACAAGCACTGACATTATCTACTATCATCTAATCTTGCATTCAAATGCACAAGAGCACTTTAAAGGCATTCATCTAGCACATCCATACAACGAACAAGGGCTGCATCATTCTGCAAACACAACATAGGAGGGGGATGTTCATTTTATTCCATCACACACATTATATACATTGTTACATTCTAAATCTAGCTCGTTATCACTGTGTAACTTGTATAAGGGTAACCCAGGGAATCATTACACACACATTCACATAGAACTACATGGAGTTTGAAATATAGTGCAATGCTCGACACTAAGTTCACTCTTTGGGTGATTGTTTGGGTTAGTCGACTCACATTCGCATCTTATTTTTAGAATTGATGTGGTTTGTGGGCATGCGCACTAGGTATCTCGTTTTGCAGGTTATAGGTATAATCAACAATAGTACATCAAAAACCGAACAACAAAAGGAAGCTAACAATGGAGCTCCTTTTGCATAGAAAAGGACAAAACTTGAGCACCTAACTAAACACTAACACCGGGCACTCTCGTCCTCCCATGGGTGCTTTTGTCCTTCACATTCCTAAGTCTCAAAACTCTCAATGAGCCTTGATGACACTGCTTACAATATGTTTCAACAATTCTTCTACCCAAATCATCTCCAGATTATGTGAAATCAACTAAGTCACCCTCTCTCTCTCTCTCTTAGGGTTTCATATCATTGCTTGCTTATTACTTGTCCATTACTATACATTTATCATTTGTATATCGTTAGTTATAGAAGTTACTCTAAAATTAAATATTTAATTCAATTTATATTAAATCATTTAATCTTTTTGTCCATTTCCATGTAGGAGGAGTAGTTACAAAAGTTACTCTAAAATTAAATATTTAATTTAGTTTAGATTAAATCATTTAATCTTTCTGTCCTTTTCCGTGTAGGAGGAGCTATTGTTAACTTCCTTTTGTCACTTTGGTTTTTGATATACTCTGTGCCGATTATACATGTAACTCGTAAAGAGAGATACCTAGCTGCACATGCCCACAAACCACATCAAATATAAAAATAAATATGCGAGAATATGTGGAGTCGAATAACCCCGATCACACCCAAAGAGTGAACTTAGTACCAAGTGTTGCACTACATTTCAAACTCCATGTAGTTTTGTGTGAATGTGTGTGTAATGATGCCCTAAGATGCCCTTGTGCAAAGTTGCACAATGATAGTGGGATAGATCTAGAATGTAGCAAATGTATATAATGTGTGTTATGGAATAAAATGAAGTCCCCCTCCTATGCAGCTATGTTTGTAGAATGATGCAACCCTTGTTAGATGAATGCCTTTGAAGTACTCTCGTGCCTTTAAATGCAAGCTCAGGTGATAGTAGATATTATTAGTGCTTGACCCTTAATTTGGGAGCTATAATTATGTATATATATGATTCCCTTGTTTGAATTTCATAATTAAAAACTAAAAGGCCGACTCAAGGATGATCCAAAAGTAAAAGAGACCCAAAAGAGCAAGAAGAAAGCAAAGAAGGTTAGGAGTGCCCGGAAGGTACAAGAGCACACAGGGCACTTCTATCCTAAATGGGCGCCAGATGTACGAGGCCATAAAAGATAAAATAGTTAAATATTGACAGGATTGTAAGGTGTGTAAGGTCAATAAAAGTGTAAGAAATAAAGAAAAAGGCCCAAAAGATATTATCAATCACTAGTTTTCTTGTTTAGGAATCATGTATATATTAGTATGCTCAAGGACCTAGAAATTTACCCAAGTGTATATATTTTTGTCTACACCCATGATCAATGCTTGTAGGCCTCAATGACTCGGGAATTGAGATGTATTTGACATGTTTGACTAAATTGTCAATTAATGACATGTGCTTTTCAAAATTTTAAACCAAATCATCTCGTGGTTGAATAAAACATCACCATAAATTTTGGTGGTTATGGTTTTATCCGAGATTGACCAACTTACAAGAGTTTATCACATTATGTAAGTACATTTTTTATGTACGTGTAACAATGCATGTATGTGTAAGTATTGCCATTTGGATAAAAAAATTTTTCTAGGTAGATCCAAGTAGTTTCAAGTACATATAGGTAGTTTCCAAGTTTATCCAAGTATGATATGATCTATAATATATCCCATGACCATCCAAGATAGTGTCACATTAAGTCATGATTGTTGTGTGGCAAGAATTTGATCAACCCAGAACCCTATGCATGGTCGAGGAACAATGTATCAAATCATGATTCTTAAATTTGAGTTTCATCCACTCTAATTGATATTTTTCATGAATGAGACAATATTTTATGACACGATTTAAATTTGTTTCCATTTGTTGGTTCTTTAAAAAAGGAAGATCTCATTCCTAAAAAGAAAGGAAATAAAGAAGATCTCATTCTAAGGGGACATATGCTTATATGAGAGATAAGAGTTTTGCATATAAATAGCTTATAAAATATCTCCATGAATCACATACTTCTAAAGCAAAATTTTGACAAGGATAATCATCCGAGAATGAAATGAATATGATTTTTTGAAAAAATTCAAAAAAATTTAATGAAATGGTTAGAAAACTCCATAACATAGTGTTGTCATGTGTTTTTGAAAGGTTGAAATTCTAGTTGAAAACATGACAACTTTTTTGTTTGAAGCCCCTCCTAAAGCATCCTTTGGACCATTCTATCTTTTGTGTCATAACAATCTCATCTTTTAAAACCTTAATAATGTGATGAAAAACCTTCCCAAGTGTTTGAAATGTGGTCATGAGGTCATTCGATACTTTCAGTTGACTGCTATCAAAAGATGAAATCTCTAGTAAGCCTAGAAATGATATTTTTAGCCTTGCTTGGGATAGGAGTGCATCCTCTAGGATTGATCAAGAAGCGTAAAACCATACAGAGGTGGTATTGCAGAGTTTTAAGAGTGATGGAATTTATTTTGGAAGATTTAGTGTTACGCCCTTAATTATATATCTTACATGGGATGGATATAGCCGACTTGTTGCTATCATAACTTAATATCATGATGTATCTCTTTTATATATGATCTATTATCATTGGTTGGTTGGCCTTGTTGATGGCCATAGCATAGGAATAGTATAAATAGGGGTTATAGGTAGTGGATGATCATTATGTTGAGTATTTGAGTCTTATTATATGTTCTGGAGGTTGCCCCCTCGAAGTGGCCAAGCTATTATACTTTCATATTGAGAGAATTTATCTACAATATTGTGTTATTTGGTGTTCTATTGCTGGTGATAATCATAATTAATCAAGTAATTTCATTACAAGTGGTATCAGAGCTTGATCTCGGCCAGGACGACGTCAAACCCTAATTCTGAAGGTTCGGCTATATCTCAAGATTGGTAGTGAATTTTTCTACAATTTTTTTGTGGTGAGGTGAAATAAGTCAAGTAAGCTTCTCTCAAAATTTCAATAAGTTTTGACTTGTTTTGCAAAAAGTTATTACGGTTCTATATTTATTCATAATTTGGCTCCCTAGGGCATAATTTTTGAAAATTTTCAAATTTATTATATTTTTGGAAACCCCTCCAAAAAATAGCTAGGGTTTCTATTTTATAAATTCTGATTCAGCCAAAAAAATTATGAAACCCTAAAATTCTGCCCTATTAAGACTACCCCTAGGCCCACATCCTTCGTCATGGCTGGTAGATCTACCCGAGGCCAAGGAAAAAGACAAGCAACTCCAGAATGACCCCAAATAAGGAAGATATGGCTTCAGATTCTACTGGTTCGGGAGTATCTAAGGTGGTCATCCAACTTCAAGAAAGGGTAAACAATATGGTGAGTAAGGATGACCTTAATGTTGAGCTTCATCAACTGAAAGGTAGCCTTAGGAGTGAGATTCAGAAGGATTTTCATGTAATGCAACAGGAGTTGTTGAATGCTATTTCTAATACAACTTCCAATGCTAGTCATATGGGTTCTACTAGAAATGGTCACACAGATCCAAATCACTCAAATCAGGGAGGATCCTTTAATCATTCAAGTGGATCTTCTCACCAATGGAGGGGCATGATTCCAAAAGTTGAAATGCGTAAATTTGATGGAAAGGATCCACTCAATTGGATTACCCAAATGGAAAATTTCTTTGATCTCCATCAGATCCCAGGAGGATAAAAGGTAATTGTGGCATCCTTATACCTAGAAACTAATCAATTTGTTTGGTATCATTGGTTATGTGCTTAAAGGCAAAAGAATGGCCTAAATGTCACCTGGATAGTGTTCACTGAAGAGCTTCAATTACACTATAGTTCTAGTGTTTATGAGAATTACTTCAGCCAATTAGCAAAGTTACGCCAAACTGGTTTAGTTAAGGAGTATGTCCATCAATTCCAAACTTTGTCCTTGCGTGTGGAGGATATTACAGAAGAGTATTTGAATGACCTATTTCTTGGGGGTCTTAAGGACCACATTGAGCATGAGGTATGCATGTTTAACCCACTCAAGGTTGCTAATTCTATTATCATGGCACATCGAGTAGAGGAAAATTTTCTTTCCGGTAGAGGCGCACCTTTTCTAGCATAAAAGAGCAGAAAACCTTGTCTCCTTCTTACCCTTGGCCAATTCGGTTGACACCTCAACAAATTGAAGAAAAAAGAGCCAAAGGGTTATGCTTTAACTGTGATAGCAAATATGGACCAAATCATAAATGTTCTGAGAAAAAATTGTTCTACATTGAAGGATCTGGTGATGAGGAAGAATATGAGGCAACATCAACAGAGGAAGTGGAAAAATTAGAGGAAGAATATGGAGATCCTCAGCCCACTATTTCATGCCATGCTCTATCAGGTATTAGTACTCCACAAACCCTTCAAGTTGTGGGTTATCTTAAGAAGCAGAAAGTAACAGTCTTGATTGATTTAGGGAGCACACATAATTTCATCAATCATAAGTTGGCAACAATACTAAATTGTTTCATCTACCCAAAGACTCTGAATTTCAAGTAATGATTGCGAGATGGTGGCATAGTCCAATGTTCAGCAAATGCCATAAAGTCAAAATCATGATGGGTGATTACACATTGGAATCTATGATGTTTGTTATTCCCATGGGTGGAGCCGATATTGTCTTAGGTGTTTAGTGGCTCGCTACCTTGGGCACCATAGAGATAAATTTCCGGAATTTTTCATGCGCTTTCATTATGAGGGTAAAAATTTAAACTTTGAGGTCTACAAGCTAAAGATCCTCTAGTGGCAAGTTCTCACCAAATGCGTAAGATTCTTAAAAAGGGGTCTCAAGGTTTTTAGCACGATTATTCTCTATAGAAGTCCAACCGCAAATGAAGGTATTACATCCTGATCTTCAAAAGGTTATTAATCAACATGTAGTTGTCTTCAAGGAACCAATAGGATTGCCACCTGGAAGAGAGCATGATCATGCTATTCAGTTGATTCCAGGAAGCCAACCCCCCAACATCAGGCTTTATATATATATATCCATATGTGCAAAAGAGTGAGATTGAGAAGATGGTGGAGGAAATGTTGGAAATGGGTATTATTTGTCACAGTCAAAGTGCTTATTCTGCTCCCATGGTGATGGTGCATCGCAAGGATGGAAGATGGCGCATGTGTCCAGATTACAGAGAGCTTAACAAGTTCACTATCGAAGATAAGTATCTTATTCCCGTCATTGATGATTTATTAGATGAGTTGTATGGTGCCATTTATTTTATAAAACTAGATATGCGTTCTAGGTATCACCAAATTAGAGTCAAGCAAGAAGATATTCATAAGACAACTTTCAGAACTCATCAAGGCCATTATGAATTCCTAGTGATGCCATTTGGCCTTACCAATGCTCCCTCCACATTCCAAAGCTTGATGAATTCAGTATTTAGACCATTCCTAAGAAATTTTGTCTTAGTATTTTTTGATGATATACTCATCTACAAAAATCATGGGAGAAACACTTACATCACATCAATACTGTCTTAGAAGTCTTAGAGAAACATCAACTTTATGCCAAGCCTTCAAAGTGTTCTTTTGGGGTACAGGAAGTGGAATACTTGGGCCATATTGTTTCTCATGAAGGTGTTAAGGTGGACCCTCACAAGATCCAAGCCATGGTGGAATGGGAAACCCCAAGAACCCTCAAACAATTATGAGGTTTCTTAGGTCTCACAGGGTATTATCGTAGATTTGTCAAAAACTATGGCAGTATAAGCACCACTCACAAAATTATTGAAGGACTCCTTTTAATGGAATGAGGAAGCATCTAGGGCATTTGAAAAATTAAAGGTAGCTATGTGCACCACTCCAGTATTGGTAACCCCAGATTTCTCCAAAACTTTCGTAGTTGAGTGCGATGCTTCGAGAAATGGAATCAAGTCGACTAATGCAAGGACACCCCATTGCTTTTGAGAGCCGACATTTAAAAGGAAAGAATTTGTTAAAACCCACATATGAAAAGGAAATGATGGCAATACTACATGCAGTCAAACAATGGAGACCATACTTGATGGGTAGACATTTTAAGGTAAAAACTGATCATGATAGTTTGAAATATTTCTTAGAACAACGTATATCTTTAGAAGAACAACAAAAATGGGTCACTAAGATGTTGGGATATGACTTTGAGATTGTTTATAAGAAAGGAAAGGAAAATTTTGTCACTGATGCTCTGTCTAGGAGGGATGAGTCTGCCGAAGCATTGTTATGTGCCATCTCTATACTACATGCAGATTGGGTAGATCAAGCACGAGAAGAATGGAAGAAAGATGCAACCACACATACTCTCATTCAAAATATCCAGGCAGATCCGTCCATATCAGATCAATTTATATGGAAGGGGGATACATTGTGGTACAAAGATCAGTTATATCTATGTAAGAACTCTACACTTGGCTACATTATTCTCTAATAGGTGGCCATCTTTGGGTCTGAAAACATATCATAGAGTTAAGAATGATTTCTTTTGGGAGGGGTTGAAAGGAGATGTTCAAAAATTTGTGGCAGAATGTTTGGTTTGCTAAAAAAATAAGGGTGAGACCATTAAGACACCTGGTCTTCTCCAACCTCTGTCTATTCCTAGTGAGATGGGAAGAGGTATGAATGGATTTCATCACAAGATTACCTAATTAAGAAGGGAAAAGTGTCATCATGGTCGTGGTAGATAGACTTACCAAATATGCTCATTTTTGTGCCATGGCTCATCCTTTCACAGCTAGTACCGTTGTCATCTCTTTTATGGATACAGTTCAAAAGCTCCATGGCACGCCAAAAATTATAGTAAGTGATTGTGATCCAATATTTACAAGTAACTTTTGGACTGATATGTTCTCTTGTCTAGGTACCCAACTAGCCCAGAGTTCCTCTTATCATCCCTAATCAGATGGGCAAACTGAGGTGGTAAATAAATTGTTAGAGGGATATCTTCATGTTTTACTTCAGATAAATAAGAACGTTGGGTGCAATGGTTGCCACTGCAAAATGGTGGTACAATACTTCATTTCATACCTCCTCCAAAATGTCTCCATTTTTGGCACTTTATGGGTACCATCCTCCATCACTCATATCTAGCTTGAAGGTCAAACCAAAGGTGAGAGCAATCAAAGATCACATTCAACATCAACATGAGGTACTCTCTAGTCTTAGAGAAAATTTGGCACGGACACAAAACCGTATGAAGCAACAAGCTGATCAACATAGGAGTGAGCGACACTTTGAAGAGGGAGACTTTGTTTTTGTAAGGTTACAACCATATAAGCAATTATCCTTGAAACAATAGCAAAAGGATAATAAGCTTGCTCCTAAATACTATGGTCCTTACCGAGTTTTGTAGAAAATTGGTAGTGTGGCATATAAGCTAGAGCTCCCTCCAGGAAGTAGAATACATCCATTCTTCCATGTTTCTTGCTTAAAGAAAGTTATTGGGCAACACATTTCCACCCAATCAGTGCTTCCGAACTAGACAAGGAAGGAAGGATCATATTGGAACCTGAAGGCATTCTTCAGACACACACCAAAAGACTGAGGACCAAAGTCATTACCGAGTACTTGATCAAGTGGAAGAATATGAATATTGAGGATGCATCATGGGAAGATGAAGCATTCATGCAGCAACATCTAGGGCTTCCCAACATTGGGGAAAATGTTGCTTTGAAGGGGAGGGGCATGTTACACCCTTAATTATATATCTTACATGGGATGGATATAGCCAACTTGTTGCTATCATAACTTAATATCATGATGTATCTCTTTTATATATGATCTATTATCATTGGTTGGTTGGCCTTGTTGATGGCCATAGCATAGAATAGTATAAATAGGGGTTATAGGTAGTGTATGATCATTATTTCGAGTATTTGAGTCTTATTGTATGTTCTAGAGGTTACCCCTCGAAGTGGCCAAGCTATTATACTTTCATATTGAGATAATTTATCTGAATATTGTGTTATTTGGTGTTCTATTGTTGGTGATAATCATAATTAATCAAGTAATTTCTTTACATTTAGGAAGGTTTTGGAGGCTTAGGAACAAGAACAATGAAAGAGGGTTTTAGAGGATTAAGGATCTTGTAGTTGAAAACAATACTTGAACACTTGAACTTTAATGAAAGGATTAAGGAGCTCCAAGATGAGTCAAGAGGAAAACAAGATATCATCAAAAATCTTGAAGAGTTATCTTCGTGGTGGAATCACAAAATTCTTCTCAAGGCATGGTTTCTTCTCGGGAAGATCGGTTTGTGTAGGCTCACCTTATTCTCTCAAATGAAAAAGTGGAATTTTTTGGAGAAGAAGGTAGAATAAGTTATTAAAATCATATCATTGGTCTTGAAATGATCTTTGGAGTCAAAATTATATAAAAATTTTAATGAAAAGAGTTCATGGAGCTTCGGGAAAAGTGATTTCAAGATTTTAGGACTTAGTCATTTTCACAATTGGATGGGTGCACATTTTATCACAATCGTCCCAAATTTCCCAACTACCCTCGAGAATGTGAGGAAACTAGGAATAGTAGGGATAAAAATGTTCCCACCCCTTAGTTATTGCTCTTGGTTCACCATATGACCTTCTCTTTTCACAACGGGTGCTAAGTGATTTTGCTTGCAAATTGGCTAAGTTTCATCCTCAACCCATGGGCACATTTTACCATCCTAATTGTCCTAACTATCCCAAATATCCTAGGGATAATGGGAACAAAAAAATTCACCTCACCCTTAGCCCCTTCCCAAGTTCACCATGTGGCCAAAAATTTCTCTCCCCGTGGTGCTTAAATGTTTTTCCTCTCATCTCCCCATCTCTTTGTTCTTGCTCCGACACTTGTCATACTCGAGTAGGGGATGTATTTTACTATCCCAACTATCCTAGGAACAATGGGGACATTTGAGACAACAAAATTCACCCCAACCCCCATGGTTTTAAAACATATTCACAACTCAAAAATAGATTGTTTTAAGTTTTAAAGACTTGTGCAAGCTTGTTTTACCTCATTCTTTCATCAGCTCGACCTAGACAACCATTTTTGACGTCATAAAGCTCCACACACCTAAAAATCATCACAAATTCCTAAAAATTCATCCAGGGGAAGCCATGAGCACCGAAACAAAAAAATCATATCTTTGAAACTAATGAATGGATTCAAACGAAATTTTCACAACTGTTCCACAATCTAGGCACCTTCAAGAAGATAAGTAAACAAATCCAATGATGATCTAGTTTTTTAATGCCATTAAACCCTAGTTTTGTGCCCTTAATCATGGTTTTTTAGTTTCTAAGCATTCTAGTGGGTAGATTGAGGCGACGAATTTTTGAGCACAGGCTCTCGGGAGTGAGCCTTTCCAGTGAAGTTGTTTTCGTTGCAATCCGACAAGGGGAAGTTCCATTTCTAAATATAGTAAGTATATGACATTATAACTTACTATAAATTGAAATATTCCTAAAAAAAGAAAACCATCTCGAGATCAGTGCACTTAGATAATAGTAGAAATGACAAACTAGGCAATTTTGATCAAAAAGCATAAAAACAAAAAGGCAAAAACAAACTTTCTAAAAATAGTAACTGTTAAAAAATAATCAAAGAGACATAAAAAAGGTGTATGTAGTATGTTGGGAGCTTCAGGAGATTTGAAAAATCAAGAAAAATAAAAACAAGCCCCCAACTCATACTTACTAAAAATAGAAAGTGTCTGTTTTAGGTGTAGAAAGTTGTTGTCTTCTTCATTTTCTCTCACCTAGTGGATTTTTGCAATAATGAAGTTCAAATTTTCTGGTTTGGATCCCATTTTAACCCTTGCATTAGAGTATCCAGATGTGGGATAATGATGTCACTCATATGGATTTAGAGGATCTAAAGAACGTTATGCTTGGCGATCTAAGGAACATGTAGAAGACAAAGTATACACAAGTGGTTTGTATGATGCGGGTGTTCACCCATTATCTGTTTAGAGTACCAAATTGGTGATGGATTGTACTCAACACTATGAAATAGATACTATAATCATAACAGCATATGATAATTCAATTTTGGTAGTCTTCATTCCCAAAGGAATATCATAATGTATGTAGATCTTGATCAGGAGGAACATGGTAATCATCCCAACGGAATATGCATAAGGAGAATGGTCAAAGATGGATTCACACCTACAAGGCCTTATATTGGGGTCTTGGTTGAAGTAGGTATGGAATCCCTCTCATTTAGCAAAATCTTGGTCCAGGACATTAATTTTCCGAGGGATTTTCATATGCAATCATCCTACTAAACAAGGTGATGGGAGAGGAAACCATGAAAAATTTTCAGGATTGGATGGAATTGTTCATCCTTACCATCATTGAGGGTAAAAAATGATTGATTGGGGTTAGCTAATCAATGATAATCATCACTTTTATTTTCTTCAACTATTAGTCACCAGGAAAATTTCAATGACATCATACTTAGTATATGCTCTCGTAAGTACGAGATCATTCAAAAGTCTAACTCTCACACATAACATCTCCTAAAAGTCCCAGGTCTATGAGAGATATCCAAAATTGGCCCTAAAGGAGATTAATCACCATTTTGCAAGGTTGAATGATGCATTTACCATGTTTGTCATAAGATTGCTCGAAGGAAATCCTAAACTGAGACTGTCCTCTCAAGATGCTACCATGATTCAAAGATACGAATCATTTTTCACACAGATCTCAACTTTATCATACATCAGGGTATCTGGATTTGACCTCACTTTGTAAAAATTCCAAGGTATCTTAGTGACAAGATCGCTATGTTTGAGCTTTACAAACAACTTGCTCATATTAATGGAAAACTCAAGATCTCGAAAAAAAATACCTTTCTTTCCTTATCTCTTTGTTGAGATTTTTCTCATGCAAGTCTCTTATTGACACATCAAATTTGGAAGCCTCTTTCTCAAAGTTTAAACTTTACTCCTACACTACAAGAGCTAACTTTGACACTCAGAGCACTCTTGATATGTTCCATGCTACGCCCTTAACCTATTACTTGTATTAGGATACGAGTAGCTAACTTGTAACTTACCATATCATTTTATTATATCATTTATACTTTCTCATGCTTAATAGGTCATCTGGTGTGATGGCCATAGCATATGAATAGTATATATAGAGGATTTTAGGTAGTAGTTCATTATCATTTGAGCATTTGAGTCTTATTATATGGTTTGGAGGTTGCCCCCTCGAAGTGGCGAAGCTATTACAATTGCATATTGAGATCATTATTCTAAAATATTGTGTTATTTGGTGTTATATTGCTACTCATAATCTGAATTATACTAGTAATTTCATTACAAGTGGTATCGGAGCTGCGATCTCGGCCAAAACCCTAATTTTTGTTTCCACAATATATTTTGAACCAGAGTGAATTGGTGGGAGATATTTTTACCAGAGTTGTGAAACATTTCAAGTAAGGTTCCTTGAAAATTTCATACTTTTTTGATTTATTTTGCACAAGTTATTAAAAATTTAGGGTTTTTCATAAAATCGCTCCCTAGGGTGCAAATTGTGGAATTTTTCAAGTTCTTTACATTTTCGGAAAGCTTTAAAAAATAGTATTAGTATCTTCTCTGTGTTTTTCTGTTCAGTCAAATTTGTATCAAACCCTAAACCCTAAGGTTTGATATCATGGGGGCCTTCCACAAGAGCAAAAAAGAATCTGGTTACTCCGGGTAAAACCCCAGATAAAGATGAGATAGTGATTGAAGAGATGGATTCAGAAGGGGTAAATACAAATTCCTCAACACTAGGGTTTACTTCAGTTGATCATAAGGTGAGTCAACTTGAGTATGAGCTATGAAATGTACAATTTGAGATGGCCTCTAAAGGAGACAACCCAAATCAATCATCGGTTGGATGATATCATGCAACATGTAAAGGGTAAACAATATGGCCCAAATCCATCCCATATCAACCAAGGAGGATCTTTAGTTAAAAATCAATGAAAAAATAACCATGTTGGATCACTTTTCCAAAATTTCAATCGAATCCAACTTATTCGCAACCACGAAACATGATGCCGAAAGTGGATATGCACAAATTTGATGGTAAAGATCCCCTGAATTGGATAAATCAAATGGAAAATTCTTTGAGCTACATCAAACACCATCAGGACAAAAGGTGACATTGGCATCCCTGTATCTTGAACCAGACCAATTTGTTTGGTATCGATGGTTATGTGCTCAGAGGCAGAAGAATGGTCTCGGTGTCACTTGGATAGTTTTTACCGAGGAGTTGCAATTGCACTATAGTTCCAAGTGTTTTTAGAAACTACTTTAGTAAATTAGCAAAGTTATGACAAATAAGTTCAGTCAAAGATTATGTGCATCAATTCCAAAACCTATCCTTAAGGGTGGAGAATATACTAGAAGAGAATTTGAATGACCTATTTTTTGGGGGTCTTAAGGACCACATCGAGCATGAGGTACGTATGTTTAATCCACTCAAGCTTTCTGATTCTATTATCATGGCACGTCGAGCAGAGGAAAAAGTTCTTTGTAGTAGGAGGCCACCTTTCATTAACACCAAAGATTGTAGTATCTCTTCCCCTTCATTTTCTAGGCCAATTAGACTGACTCCTCACCAAATGGAAGAAAAGAGCACAAAAGGATTATGCTTTAACCGTGATATCAAATATGGACCGGACATAAATGTGCTTTGAGAAGAAGTTGTTCTATATTGACGGAGGTAATGAGGATGATGAGGAAGATGAAATATAGGAGAGGCCGAGGAACCAGAGAGAGAGGAAGTAGAGGATCACCAACCTACAATTTCTTGCCATGCATTGTCAGGTATTAGTACTCCTCAAACACTCAAGGTTATTGGTTATCTCAAAAAATAGAAGGTGATAGTGTTGATTGACTCGGGAGTACTCATAACTTCATAAATAGTAAGTTAGCTTTGCCGCCTCAATTTTTTTATTTACCCAACTCCATAAAATGCAAGTTATGATTGCGGATGGTGGGATAGTCAAGTGCACAGAAAGTGCCATAGTATCAAGCTTTCCATGGGAGACTACATGTTAGACTCACCTATGTTTGCTATTTCTATGGGAGGGGCAGATATTGTTTTGGGTGTCCAATGGCTCACAACCTTAGGTACTATAGAGATGAATTTCCAAGAATTGTTCATGCGATTTCATTCAGATGGAAGGAAAATACAATTGAATGGGATGGTAGCTAAGTCTCCACAAATTATTAGCTCTCATCAAATGCATAGAAGGTTCTTAGAAAAGGAGTAGATGGATTTATAGAAAAGTTATTTTCCATAGAAGTACAAAATACAAAGTCTTCAATGCCACCCGATCTTCAGAAGATTGTTGATGCTCACTCATTTGTTTTGATGCAATTCCAAAGGGACTACCACCAGTTAGGGATCACGATCATGCCATTCAGGTTGATTCTAGGGATCCAAACACCTAACATCGTACCATATAGATACCCATATTCCCGTAAAAGTGAGATCGAGAAAATGGTTTAGGAAATGTTAAAGGCAGTATCATCAGCCTAGCTAGAGTGCCTATTCTTCCCCAAAGGGTCATGGTATGTAAGAAGGATGAAACATGGAGGATGTGTCCAGATTACCAAGAACTCAACAAGTATACCATCAAAGATAAGTTTCCTATTCCAGTAATTGATGATTTACTTGATGAATTGCATGGTGCTATTTATTTCACAAAATTAGATCTTTGTTCGAGGTACCATCAAATTAGAATAAAAGAGGAAGATGTTCATAAAACGGCTTTCAGGACTCATGAGGGCCATTATGAGTTTTTGGTAATGCCTTTTGGTCTTACAAATGTGCCTTCAACCTTTCAAAGCTTGATGAACATTGTTTTCAGGCCATTTTAAAGGAAATTTGTATTAGTTTTCTTTGATGACATATTGATTTACAGTAAGACATGGGAAGAACACTTACAACATGTAAATAAAGTGTTGGAAGTTTTGGAGAAACATACTCTCTATGCAAAGCCATCTAAATGTTATTTTGGTGTACAAGAGGTAGAGTACTTGGGTCACATTGTATCCCATGAAGGCGTCAAAGTTGATCCTCAGAAGATCAAAGCTATGGTGGAATGGCCAAGGCCCAAAACTCTCAAAAATCTTCGTGGGTTCCTAGGACTAACAGGGTACTACAAAAGATTTGTGTGGGGATATGGTAGAATAACAACCCCACTCACTGCATTGCTAAAGAAGGATGCCTTCCATTGGATAGACTTAGCCACTAAATCCTTTGAGCAATTGAAGGAAGCCTTATGCAACACCCCAGTTTTGGCTACTCCCAACTTCTCAAAAACCTTCATTGTTGAATGTGACGCTTCAAGATCAGGATTGGGAGCAGTTCTAATGCAAGAAGGAAGACCAATTGCATTTGAGAGTCACCAATTCAAAGGAAAAGATCTACTCAAACCGGTATATGAGAAAGAAATGATGGCTATTCTTCATGCGGTCAAGCAATGGAGGCCCTATCTCATGGTAGACACTTCAAGGTAAAAACTGATCATGATAGTCTCAAATACTTTTTTAGAGCAAAGGTTATCATCTGAGGAACAACAAAAGTGGGTAAAAAAATGTTGGGTTATGATTTTGAAATCATATACAAAAAGGGTAAAGAAAATGTAGTAGCTGATGCATTGTCCAGAAGGGATACATCCATAGATGCCTTACTATGTGGAATGTCCATGTTGATGGTCGATTGGGTGGATGAAGCAAGATTGGAATGGGATCAAGACAAGGATACACAATCTCTAATACATAATATCAAGCAAGGATCTATGACATCTAACAAATTTGAGTGGAAAGGTAATGCCCTATGGTACAAGGATAGGTTATACTTGAGCAAAAGATTTTGAGTTGAAGCATAAGATTCTTGCAGAGCTACATGCCTCGCCTATTGGAGGACACTCTGGGTTTTTGAAGACATATCATAGAATAAAAAGATAATTCTTTTAGGAAGGAATCAAGGGGGATGTACAAAAGTTTGTATCAGAGTGTTTAGTGTGCCAACAGAACAAAGGGGAAACAATTAAGACACCAGTTTGTTGTAACCCTTACCGATTCCTAGCCAGAGATGGGAGGAGGTCTCCATGGATTTCATCACCGGATTGCCTTGTTCAGAGGGTAAGAATTTTATTTTTGTGATTGTGGATAGGCTCACAAAATATGCCCATTTTTGTGCCCTATCACATCCATTTGCAGCTAGTACAGTCGCAACTATTTTTTTGGAGACAATTCAAAGGCTACATGGAACCCCAAAGATAATTATAAGTGATCGTGATCCTATTTTCACAAGTAATTTTTGGACATAATTATTTTCATGTTTGGGTACTTAGCTAGCTCACAGTTCATCTTATCATCCTCAAACTAATGGGAAAATGGAAGTGGTCAACAAATGCTTAGAGGGGTATCTACATTGTTTTGTATCAGATAAGCAGGAAAGATGGATTAAATGGCTACCACTTGTAGAATGGTGGTATAACACATCTTTTCATACCTCTTCTCAAATGACCCCATTTTTAGCATTATATGGTTACCATCCACCTTCTATCACTTCCTCCTTGAGGGTGCAAACTAAGATCAGAGATGTTGAGGAACACATTCAACATCAACAACAGTTTTGGCTAGTTTGAAGGAGAATTTAACATTAGCACAAAACATGATGAAACAACAAGCAGATCAACATCGTAGTGAAAGACATTTTGAAATTGGTGATTGGGTTTTTGTATGTCTCCAACCTTACAAACAAATGTCTCTAAAGCAATAGAAAAAGGACAACAAACTTGCTCCTAAATACTATGGCCCTTATCAGTTCTACGTAAAATTGGTAGTGTTGCTTTATAAACTAGAGTTGCCTCCATCTTCACACATACACACAAGATTCCATGTTTCATGCCCAAAGAAGGTTATTGGACAGAAATTTGAAGCCCGACAGAGTTACTAGAACTTGACGAGGAAGGAAGAATTATTTTGGAGCCGAGAGAAGATTTTGCAAAACACGTATTAAGAGGTGAGAACCAGAGACATTAAGGAATATCTGATCAAGTGGAAGAATCGAGCATAGAAGATGCCACCCGGGAGGATGAAGGTTTTCTCGCAAAGAACATCCATGATTATTCAATGTTGAGGACAACATTGGTTTGAAGGGGAAGGGCATGCTATGCCCTTAACCTATTGCTTGTATTAGGATATGAGTAGCCGACTTGTGGCTTACCATATCATTTTATTATATCATTTATACTTTCTCATGCTTAATAGGTCGGCTTGGGTGATGGCCATAACATATGAATAGTATATATAGAGGATTTTAGGTAGTAGTTCATTATCATTTGAGCATTTGAGTCTTATTATATGGTTTGGAGGTTGCCCCCTCAAAGTGGCGAAGCTATTATAATTGCATATTGAGATCATTATTATGAAATATTGTGTTATTTGGTGTTATATTTCTGCTCATAATCTAAATTATACTAGTAATTTAGGGAATTGAAAATGATGGTGCTGAATTGTATGATCCAGAGTATCAAGTTGTGAAAGCTTCACCTCTCCCACAAGTCTCTTGGAGTATTTGGGAATTAAGAGATATTAATGAACAAACCGAGGTGACGATTCAAAGATCCAGAGAGTGGTTCAAAAATAAGAGAGTTGCATTCATTGAGTTAGGAGGTCATCGGGATCTCAAGCAAAAAAATCTCCCCCTTCTACTTTAAAGGCAACTGAGAAAGCTTCAAGTTTTGTTCACTTTGAAAGGCTCACAAAAATAAAATCAAAGGAATCTGAGTCAAATCACTACATGAGGATACACAATAAGGTGAGAGAAATTCAAGAACTTGTATAAGGTACAAAACAAGGTGAAATTGATCTACCTCAACCACCAATCCTTCAAAGAACTCATAGCATTTCTTCTTTTGCGGTTGCACCTATTCAATCGACCTAGGATGCACCTTCTCAACTAGAGAAAGAAATTGCCATCATGCCCAACATTGAACTGAAGCAAATGAAACATTCTCATGGGTGCAAGAGATGATTGGAGGAGAGATCCACATGGTCCAACAAGTGGTGATCCCATATTTCTAGGCTATATCCACAATGGTGAAAATAAAGAAAGGGAAGAAAGCTCAAATTGCCTTTTGATTTTCCACCACACTTCGGGAAATCGGATGCGTAGAGGTAGCTCGGTGTAAAATCATCAATCCTATCAGTGAGATGGCCCCATCTAATTATGATATCAACACCATTCCTCTAGGACCGAAAACACACAAGGGAGATGCTCACCTATTCAAGGAATATTCCACTCACCTTCTTACAAGAAATCAAGAGTATAAGGAGAAAATTGATCAATTGGAAGATCATGTGAGAACCCTCACCTCATATGTGCAGACATTCATGGATCCAAATGTCATTCCTTCTCTCCTAGCCAAGGAAGTTACTCCCATTAGTAGCTTCGATCCAAAATCCATCAGAAAAGACACAAGGTTTCACCATACAAGGAAAAAAAATGATAAATGGGTGAGTAAGATTATTGGAAAAAGGTAAAATGTTGCTTCCTGATATCCTTTCATTGTTCAAGTACATGAGTGCAAATTTGATGAAAGTAAGGATGATAAGAGATGAGATTGAGAAAGAGAAGGAACATTGGGACTAGGTGTTTCCATTGGTTATCAAGATTGGAAAAGCTAACTCTTCCCTATTGGTGAGCAAGATGGTATTCAATTCTACATCAAAAGATTCGTCTCAAGTTTGGGATAGAACTCTTGTTGATCATTATGAAATTATAAACCATGCTCTTGGTGAGTTGGATTCATATTAGGAATATATTTCAAATATACAAGATGATGTAATGCCGAGATATAAAAGCTGGGAGTGCCAAAGAAGGATGAAAACACTTCAAAGTGGATGATCTACTGAAGCCATTTGAAGATCTTGTCAAGAAGGAGGTCAAAGAACCATTTTCTTGCAATGAAGACACACTAGAGTATATTATTGAGATAAAGGTCATCATATCAAATACCACATAGGAACATGATTCATGGTTCATGGAATGCAAGAACATCAATGCTCTCTCCAAAAATTAGGTCAAGTCTTTGAGCTTTGTACACATTCCTCGGGATGAGAAGGTTACGCCTGCAATGACATGATACAATAAGGAGTTCAAAGGGAGTAAGATCTCTCTTGAAATACTCTCTAAGAGTCCATCGGCAAGCAGGTCTCCTTCGGTAGAAGAATCTTCTTCAATCTGAGTAGCTATCTTCTCTCCTTTCTCTCTTCCCCACCCCTTTCCTCTCTTCTTTCATGTTCTAATTCTTCATTGGGGGGTTACACTTTTCATTTTGTCTTATTCACTTTCATCTTATTCATTAAAACATGACTATAGTTGAAAATTGTAATAAGTTTCCCTCAATTAATAAAAAGGGGACTTAATTTCTTTCCTAGGAATGCAAAAAGTCACAAGTTGTAAAATACAATTGAAAATACATGTGAGGGTAGGTGAAGAGTATTTTTGAAAAATATATATTGTAGTGACTTCCTCACTTCAAGGGGTTGTCAATTTTGTGAGTTCATGAGTAGATAGCTACAAAGAACAAAGCAAAGATAACACTTCTTCTATTTTCCTTTCCATATGTTTCCTCTCTCTCATTTTTATAGCTTTGTAAACATGTCAATCAAGAAAGGTGTTTTAGCTTTTCTGGATGAATAAATGAATGAGATTTTATGCTCATAGTTTATTTTGTCTTGATATAATTAGCGAGTTGTTATTCCTTCTAATTGTGTGTTGATATATCTCTGGTTAATACTTGTAAGAATTTGATTTAGCCTACTTGCAATATTAACCCCTCTCTAAATTCCCACTCCCAACATCTCACCTTCCTTGCAAATTCCTCCCTTGCACAAAATTGTAAGCATTTTCCGCAGGTGCAGTGGAGTGTGCATGTTGGATCCCAACCTATTGGCCAACCACAAAGTTGTTTTTATTCACATACATAAAGGGATCCTCCCCTTTTCCAATAAGGAAGGACATTATCCTAGAGTGTTGGTGAAAATTAACTAATTTTTCCCTAGCGAAAAAATTATTACGCCAACACATACATTATGAATAAAATTACTAAAATACTAATATTATTGTCCATTAGCCTACTATAACTCAAAATCAAGAGAAAATTTAAAAAATAAGAGTGAACCCACATGGTTCCTCTGTTACAACAATTTCCCCATTTTGCTAATAATCAACATACATATTATAATGTGCATCTTATTAGGAAATGAAGAGAAGAAAAAATAAAAGAAATCCAAATAGACCCATTCATTTACAAAATAGGAAACAAATTCCCCCATGTATCCTCATTAGGTATATATACATGTGAAACTTCATTTTCATCTTTATTATTTACAGGCCAATTGATTCACTTCCACTCATAAGTTCAATTAAGCAATGATTTCATGAGCTTCAAATACTTCCTTATTAGTTGGGGTTTGGCTAGTATTCATTTCTATTCCAAATATTTCTATAATTCATGGGATATTAAAATACCATTCTACCTTATTCTTCATGTACTATTGCCATCCTTGAATGGTGGTGACAATCCCTTTGTTTGTAACATCACAAAGGGAACTTTGGATTTAGTTAACTTGTTAGTTACCCATTTGATATACTTGTGTATCCTATATAATATAATGCTTTGGCCTTTTTGTATCTCTGCATATATTTCTTAAAGGCCTCTACACCATCCTATCATTTCTCTTCTAACTCATGACCTTCCTTCACCTCAATGTTGAATTTGATGGTAGTCACTAAGGAGTTTCTATCAATCCAAACCCTAATTTTGGGCCCCATTTTATTTTCAATTTTTTTGCCAATTTAGTGATGCTCCTTGTTTCCTTAATATTAGACCACATGACTTCATATAACTATCATCCACAATAGACTTTAGAAATCACAACATTGTAGCTCTACATTGGGATTCGACCACCATTCTCTCTCTTGGTTTGCACACCTCTTATTTTCCTATGTCAAATCATCATGCAACTTTTTACATCTTCGGGAGTAGTGAGAAAAACTACTTGGGGAAATTTAGGATTACAAACATTGTTGTTTTGTTGCAACCCCCATAGCTACTACTATTGTAGGATACTATTCAAGTGAATTTTCCTCTCCAATACATGCTCCACGTTAAAATAATACACTCTCAATTTTTCATAATCCCATTCTATCTTATTAGCCTTGTGTTTAAAATAGTTGACATTGCCTTTGTTGAAGGCAGATACCTATCTTATTTTACTAGAGGAATGCCTTATAAATATTTTCCCAACTTTAAACAATTATAAAGAGCCCTAAAAAACAATCCTTCTTTATTTGGCACATGGGTTTCTTATTCATGGGTGCTACATTCCATTGAGCTAGGACTCCTATATCAACATTTAATTTGGTTCCATAAAACCATTCTGTAATTTATTTTGATGATTTATTCACGCTCAAAATCAAAGAGGATCCCCATCTTTCATAATTTCTTGCATTACCAAGGACTTCATGGGATCCCATCCAGAAATATAATAATTCCATGCTCCTTTGTGATTTACCTTTCCTACTAAAAGTGGAATCATAAAGTGATATCATTGCCTTTTAGACATGGAAGTAAAATGAATTGATTGGGAAATGTCCTCCATTATAAAAGAAGATTAGTCTAATAATGGTTGAGTTTCTTGTAGTTGTTTTTATTGATCATCTTTACTACTCATCAATTGGATTAAATAATTTCTTCTTGAAATTAGTTGGGATGTTAAAAGAGCTCATTTTCTTCCCGACTCTATCATCTTTAATATCATCATCATTTGGGATTGTAATGATCATATTTTCAAATTTAAGGTCAATAACCACAATATCTACAAAATCATACCCTCCCTCCTTATGGTTCATATCAATTGGTTCTTAGATGATGATAATCTTGGCATGTAAATCCATCACCACTAGTATCCATCCTATTATAACCTATTACTCTGAGGCATTCCTAAAGATTCAAACTTTTTGGACTCTTCACCTTCATCTTGTTCAACCTTTACTTCTTATTGTAGTGAGGTGGTTATGCCTGTATAACATTGTATTTTTGATTCAATTTCGAGTGAGAGAGGTGGGAGTATTCATTCTTCTACCAATCTCATCTTCATAATGGGCCAATCGATTGACTAGTATAATTTGTAATAAGGGAAATGTACTAGTATGAATGAAACATTCTCCCTTTTCCGACTCTTTGTATTAAAAAACTCTAAGTAAATTTGATATTGGATTATATCAAGGTTTTTACTTTCCACTCCATTCATTGTGATTTCTTTGGTAAGGTTTAGATGATTCTTAAAGTTTGAATGTTTCCCAATCTTAGCCCTTTTCCTAACAATGAATCCTACTACATCATAATTCTTCAATGACTCGAATGGATGGAATCCAAAATCATCTAACAATATTATTGGGATAGTCAAATCAATTATATTTTCAAAATTATAATCTCCTAATTCACAAGTGACTTTAATCATTGCTCACTTTTCTACTTCTACAAAATCTCTATATGTTGAAGCAATTTGCCTTACAAATTCCAATGTGGCCAACCTATTGGGGATATAGGTTGGGAGTATTAAAGGATTAACATTAGATCCATATATCTAGTATGTATGTATTTTTTCCAATTACGATTCTCCCCAATTGTGTTTTGGGTATCTAGACATTTGTTAACCTTGTGGTCTTAGAAATAATCTCACAACAATGTCTACATTATCCCTCTTCCTTCATTATAAATAATCATAGAATGTGACCATAAAAAAATCTTAGAGGATGTCATGTTTTCAATAATTAATATATTTATTCATAATGGGAGACCACAAGTGTATAGGAATCCTTGAGCCATCCCTTATATCTCCACAAAACAACTTAAATTTCACCTCGAGTATCTTTTTGTTGTTGAACGAATTTTTAGATACATGAAGCATAGGTGGGAGTAATGCATGAATTGAAAAGTATATCCATTTTTCAATTTACTTAATTATTCATCCATCGTAGCTAATATGAATGTTCCTAATTAAATGATACGGGTCTTCTTACTCTAAACTTTGGCGCTCTTGTGTGATTCGTACTTGATAGTGAGCAAATAAGCTAGATGTAAAGAAATGTAATAGATGTGTGCATGGAATATAATGAACTTCCCTCCTATGAAGTGTATGCAGAATAACTAGCCCTTGTGTCCCTTGTGATGGTGCTAGATGGATGTAATGGAGCTCTTAGATGCTTGATGGATGCAACCTTAGGTGGTGATAGCTAATGTTTAGTGCTTGGTCTCTTATTATGATCACATAACTTTATATTTATATGATTCCCTTACTTGAATTTAGTAATTAACCCCAAAAAGGCAGGCTACAAAAAGACAAGATGCTCAAACGGCTAGAAAGGACCCAAAAAGTGTGAGTAAAGTACAAAGGGGTTAGGTGTGCCCAGAGGGGATGAGGGCACATGACACTAGCATCTTGGGGGTCTTTGGTGTCCAAGATGATAAAATCCAGAGTATAATAAGGAAAACTAAGAAAGTAAAGGTGCAAGATTGAAAGGAACAACAAAAGAAAAAGAAAGGTGGCAAAGACATGGGTTAATTAGTGATTTTCTTACGTAGGAATCATATGAATAGTAGTATGTAATCAGGACTAGATAATTAGCCAAAGTGCGTGATTTTGTGTCTACAAATGTGTCTAGCTTATCGGAAGTGTCCACCTAGTACTTTTCATAATATCTTGTTTGAAGGGGCATATAGTTATGGAATATCTTCAAGTCAAATGGTACTTTAACATATATAAGAATGAGAATTTTATTCTTGGGAGTCTTGCTAGCTCTGGGAAAAAATCTTTATAGAAAAATGACTTTATATAAGTTTTCGTTGTGTATATTGTATAATTTTCCTTTCCTTTCATTCAAAATATCACCTGGAATAAAGTGTAATTGTAACGCATTCTTAGAATTTTAGGCATTATATAGAGTCTTCCCATCATGGAACACCATGGTCCTCTTGTGGGAGTTATAAAATTTTGCGAGCCATATTGCGGTCTGAAAAAAAATTAGGGACTACTATCCTCCCTAGATACCCCACCAAATGTGATTCATACTGGAATCATAAGTGGCTACATTTCCAACCATGCATAAATAAATATATTATAGTAGTAGTCTTTTCCTTCCCAAAACTTGCAATGATTGGGTCCCTAATGTCCTTTCACTCACCATTGAAAAAACTAGAGGGAATCTCTTTTCTATTGGTCATATTTTTGGTTGGTTCAATTGTTAACATCTTGATGGATGAATCATCACACCTATAAATATTAGGGATATGTAGTTTCATGCCTATAAGGAGGAATTTTCTCGAGGTCGAGCATCACATCCTATGGGAATTGGTTTCTTCTTTTCATCATCATTCTTGGGGACATACTTACTTAAGTAAATAATATACAATTGAAGTCAATCTCATTCATACCTAATTGTGTTGAATTCATTTATGACAAACTTACCCTACTCATAAAAGCTTGTTGTTTATAGATATATAAATTTTCTCTATTGAATTATCCTAAAGTAGTTCTCAATTAAGCATTTCTAAGCTTGAAAATCCCTTTAATGATGGTTATGATAAATTCAAGGAAACAATATGCTATAAAAGCACAAATAAAGTGGGTTATGTAAAATTTAGGGCAATAAAATGCAATAAAAGTATGAATAAAGTGGATGAAGGAATATAAATACTTCACTAATAGAAAAACCCATGTCTTACACCCAAACCTTCTTATAGCATCAATGCACCAATGATTAAGATTTGAAATTGACACCATTGTCATTAAGCAAAAGATCAAGGATCAAGATTGTCTATCACTTAAATAGATTAGATTTGGAGGTGGACTGTCTAGATTGAACCCATTTGATTGATTTATGTCTACCTCTCCACATTGATTGATTTATCTTGTGTATTACATTCCTATTGTTGGTAATTCCTAAACATTCATTGTGTCATAATACACTATGTATAATATTATTTTCACGACTAAGAAATTTAATGCGAAAAAATAAATTAAAATTCTTTATTGGTTTTATATTACATAAACAATTAAATAAATACTAATGATTTATCATTAATTAAAATAAATATTGGTTAAATAATAGCTTAACTTAAGTTCTAGCTTGGATTAACATATATTCCCCACAAAGTTATAACAATTTAGTAAAAACTACTAGATAACATGTAGAAATTGATATGTTTAGAGGTAAATATGTTTTATATATTAATTTTGGCTATCGATTACATGTTTAGGAGATATATACCTACTCGAAACATAACATTTAATCATAAAAATTCAATCGTCCAACTAATATACAAAAAGATATTACATGAATATTCATGGAATAAAGGCCCAATCATTTTTTTGTGATTAATGGATTTAAAGAGGGCCTTCCTTGTAGTTTAATGTTATGAATTAACTTTAAGCCCATTTAATGTATTATATTGATGCTATATGATTTCCTTATTAGTCTTGAAGCTTTGGAATGTTGATGCCTCCCATGTATCAACTTCACCATGTCAAAACAATAAAAGGACAAACTAGTCCACAAAAACACAAACACCTATTTTTTAAATACAAGATTGATTGTAATCCTTCGATGATATTGCATTAATTTGGATTGGGAGTAACATTCACTTGATTGAGAAATTAATAAAATTGATCAACAATACTTACTCTCTCACGTGTCGACATTCTTCTAATTCTTCTCATTATTTTTACAAAGCTTCTTTTATCATTTTCTCGAACATACTTGAAGTTGTTTTATGAATTTTATATATCTCCCATCTAAGGATGTGAAGGAAGTAATGGTGAAGGATCAAAAATTTTGAGTCTTGATTTCTGTATTATACTACATATGAGTGAGAGTACAAACAAAAGAGGATTTAGATGAAACTATTTACACCCTAATTAGATTATTTGAAATCTAATATTAGTGAAATGAATACACTAAAGGATGTAAATTTTAAAAATAGGAGGTTATTATAATTAGTTAACTTCAAAAGTAGCTAACACTATTTGAACAATGCATTGATATTTGCAATTGATGTACTAAACAAGATATAAACTTGAAAGCATGAAGGGATGGATGTACTTAGCTGATTATAGATGGTTCTAGAAAGTTACGGTGTTTAGACTGCTGGAATAGGGTGATCTAGAATTGTTGACATTTTTTGCACTCATGCAAAAATGGGCAACTCGAAACTTCCATTCGGATGAAAGGAATTGATGGATGAACCTAGCTAAAAGGGGTACATACAATTTTCTTAGTGTTTTCAGCTTGTAACAATTGATTAACAACATGCAATATGTAGCTATGTGTGTTGTTGTGGAATGCAACACCTCACATAGGCTATCATTCCATGTTCATCTTCGGAAGGAAACACAGAAGCCCCGAAGGACTAATGCATAGCCTTGATGAAGGCGGGAATCACAATACACGTGGGATGTTAAACTCCAAAATAGCAAACAAAGTTTTTGTTTGCATGGTTGAAGTGCATTATTAAGTCATAGGTAAATCAGATTTCATTATTTCTTTATGTTTAAATACTACTAATCATGTGATTGAGTTTTTATTTCGTTATACAATCAATACATATCATAAAAGTAGAATGCGGAAAGAAGTACACAACTCATTTACTGAAATTAATGTCATTTATTCATGAAGAAATTCAATGTTTCCCACACAAGCCGTGGATATGGCTTATGACTACTGAAATAAGAGATACATGTGTATAAAGCTAAAAGTAAGGGAATGTAGAAGGAACCCACCATTGCATTGGGGTTTCCTCTTGGTCTTCATTGTTCTAGCTTCAACTCCTTATCTTCATCTTCTTACATCATTCCATTACATCAGTGTACCTGAAATAAAAACAAAAGATTGTCAAATTTTGAGCTCAGGGTTAAATCTACATGCCTGTGCTACTAGCTTCAGGAAAATGAATCTCCTAAAATCAAGAGGCATAAGGTACATCAAAGTAATAGATATGGAATTGAGAAAGTGATATCTTTTAGAAACACATATGATTATCAAAATCATGGTAGACAAAAGAAAAAAGAAAGAAAATAAAAATCACTATGGAATACAAGAGAGGCTAAAGCCTATTTATTTTCTAACTATTTGTTTAAGTATGCGGTAAAAACAACATATGAAGAAAATAGATTGAATTAAATGAAAAATATAGAGTAGAGTTTTTAAAGAGGCTCAATAATTGAATAAATTCATAAAACATTAATGACTCATCATAGTCATTAAAGGTTACATAAGATCAAAATTATAGGTACTTCAAATTGAAAGTAATCAAGTTACAAAAGGATTTTCTTAACCTTGAAACATAATTACAGACATCAAGTTTAACAACTTCATTGTTTTCTCAAAGATACTAAAGAGGAGTAAAAGTTCAAAGATAGAGAATTCATTAAGCTACATACTTTAGATCAATACAAGTACAAACTCAAGTCATGATGCAACCGAGCAAAACCTTTTGATTTCAAAATACTTAGTAAAGTCATATGGTATTAAATGATCGAAGGAAAACAAATTGTAAAAGCATAACAAAGGAAGTCATCATTTGAATAAGAAAGCTTGAACAACAGGCTCAAAACTTAAGCTTTCATGATAAAATAGAATTCTTATGCAGTTCTAGGAAATATAAAAGTAATGGACATCTTTCCTTGTATACCAATTTGAAAAGTAGTTGATAGAGTACGCTTTAAGAAATGAGATTGCATCATTATCTTAAAATGATCATTGATTCAAGCTACAACATGCTTATTTTACAAGATTAAGAGCAATAAAAACTTTCACAACATTCCTGAGTTCTCATAAAGATCACAGTAAAGAAATTGAAAGCCATCATTTCTCAAGTATGAAGTACATCTTTCGAAATGCAAATATACACTTCAAGTATTAGAGCTATGAATGCTACAGATCTTCAAGAACATCGAGAGGTTCATAATATCACTACAGTGAATGGCTAAGAAAAGTAATAGTAATGAATTTTTTTAATCACAATGCCTTAATCATGAATAACTTCCAAGAAAATGAACTCAACATGAAGTCGATATCCTAAATTTAGAATCGGAAACTCCAGGTTACTTCACGAGAAAAATCCAAGTGCAAGAAAATGATACAAAAGCATAAACAAGAGATGTATTCAACAATTTAACCATGAAATACACAAAATAAGTGTATCCATTTTTCAAGTATCCAATTTAAGTCTTAGAGAGCAGGAAATAGCTTATAAGTTACAAAACTTTAGCTATACATGGAAGAGAATGGTAAAGCTACAATGAGCAGAGTAAAAACTTCCAAGGATTCAACCTTCAACTTCAAAATAAATACTCAAGCTACAAGTGTTGAAACTTATCAGAAGATCAAATATGATTATGATGACATAATACATAAGGATAAAGTTACAAAAGTAGGACACATGTAACAAGAACATAGGATTGGAAGCATTGTCCAGGACAATAGTGAGCTTATAAGAAGTTATAAATGCAAATATGCATTCTACAACAACCATTACGAAAAGAATGGAGATGAAAAGCACGGTTTCAAATCATAGTTGTATCAAGAAAAGAGTAGTGCAAGAACAAAGTATAAATTTATCAATTCATTTAGCTCATGAGTTTATCTTCAAAGGAAAACAACAACTCAGTCACAATGAAATGAAAAAAGTGTAGAGTTACAGTGGTGATGATACACCTTTCGAATATCTTTAAAATGCATGATATAGAACTCGAGAATGGAATGCTTTTCTTCAATATATTTTTAAAGATTCTAAACTTTAAAAAGCTCTTCTACACAATGAATATCTCAACATGTATTTTTAAAGATAAACAAAGTATTAATAAAAATACAATCAAGGTTCGAGCTTAAAGAAATGAAGTGATAATTACACACTAAATATTTTGAAAATGAAATTGAATTCATCAAAGGAATTCAAGTATTATTGCAATAAAGGTTTACAGAGTTTTAGTAAAAAGTATTTATGTAATAGGTCCAAATAAAATAAACCCAACTTTGGGTAAAGAAGAAATAAACCGGCGACGTCCGAAATTGTTTTAAGCCAAGATAATTTCAAAATGTAAATACTCATATCATCTTAAAACTAAACAGTATGAAGAAATTTTGAAGGAAGAACTGAACGTTCTAATTCCATACAAAAATGCAAATCTATTGTAGAATACAAGATATACATAGATATGGAAGCCTCGAGCATGAGAAATAGTAGGGAAAAGTAAAACACCATGCATTTCAAACTCTAGTTATTCTGACTCAAGCAAACTTATAACATTCTTGAAACTCGAAATAGGTTACAATTCAAGCCCAAAGTAGAGAAAACTAAGGAATAAAGGCAACGACCGTTCCATTTTCTATCAAAATTTTCTAAGGATTGAAGAAAAGATCAAGAAATCACCATTTGTAAGTAAGTATGAACCAGAGCAAAGGAAGCAATCAAGATTTCAAAACCCTCAAAAGATCTTCAGATGTAGTGGAAAATAACAATGCCTAGAATGATTTTGAAATCGAGTTTTCCACGAAACACAAGAACAAGGAAAAAAGTAAAATATTAGTGCTCATGCAACTAAATACAAAGAATGAACCAAAATGGTGTTCAAGACACAAAGAGCTCACCTCTGTTAGCAATAACTCAAATGGATCGATAATGGTAGACAAAACTTCATAGGATAGCTCGAAAAAGAGAAAAATGGTAGAAAGATACAAGTATTCGAAGTCACAGAGCCTCACAGAGCCCAAAAATGCACGTAAACCTTCTAAGGCGAGCTCAAGGGGCCCATTAATGGCAGAGAATACAAGATGCTTGTAAAAAAATTGGAGAAACAAACATAAAATTGAGCTCGAAAATATCATTCATGATAGTTGAGTAAAAAAATCCGGCAGGGCTTCACCACTCGAGAAGCAATGAAAAATGAAAATGAATAGGGTTTGAGTCGATTTAGTTCACCCAAATCAACCACATCTCAACCCAACTCATCCCTAAGTTAAGATTAATGGTAGAAATCGCCACATTACAAAAATCAATGATGCAATATATGCTAACCCACTACCAACCACCTTGTCGATCGAGGTCAAAACATCGATGGTCCAGATCATCAAGTACAAGATCAAACAACTTAGATCAAAAATGGAACCCAACTCATCATAGTACATAGATTGACGATCATGATTAATGAATACAAATATCAATGGTTATGAATCCAACACCAACTTTCAATGCAAACTCCAAACTTAATAAGGGTTAGAGATCAATGACAAAGATGCAAAGGTACAAAGATCAACGACTAATAGGAAAAGTCCCAAATTCTATGCAAACCAGGGTAAGGTCAATTTTTCAGTCAATGCCACCGAAAAATAGAATTATGGGTCGAATCATCGTGGAAGGGGACCAACCCCGATTAATATAATTATTCACATTGACCTTACTAAGGTATGAAACATAATTATCAATGCCACAAAAATCAAAAGGGGCCTAACACTTATCACGTACAATAATCAAATATGTCATCCAAGTCAAAAGGTGGCCAAACATATTATATTCCTATGTATATTCAAAAGGGACCCAAGTCCTTAGTTTTAAAAGGAAAAGGCATCAATGATTAAAACATGTCTCTATGATTATTAGAATCAAAAGCACATGTTATCAAACAAGGGATTAATGATAAGTCGAGAAAACTTGTGCACATTACCTTAGACTTTTCAAAATACCTTAATCTTGCCAAAGAACCTCGTACAAAGGAAAGATATTCTTTTACACATGCTCACAGTGTGGTCCCCACAAAGGGGGTGGAGTTATTTTGCTAAGTAAAGGAAATCAAAGACATTATTTTTGCACATGGTGTAATTTTTGCATGTCATTCACTAGAGGACAAATCAAAGAAAAAGAAAAAAATACCAATGTAAGTGGATGAAGAACACATGTATCACATCATGCAGAAGAAGACAAGGATCATGCACTTGCAAAAGAAGACTTGCACATCAAGCAAGGGCTAAAATTAGCTAAAATATTCACCCAAGTTTATTTATTATTTCAGAATTAAAGTAGTCAACTACACTTTGACTAAAGTGTATTTTTGGAACTAAAGGCTATTATTACCTCATTGTAAACAACATGATTATTATATCCCTTTATTTATTCATGATAAAGGCTAAAATTAGCATGCATGGGTGAGTTCAGACTGCAACCTATTTTTGGGAGGGTTGGTGAATTATTTTTTCTATATATTGTGTGCATTGACAAAGCACATGGATTGGATGGAGGAGTGTCGAAGAAAATTTTCACCATTTTTTCCCTTGATTGAGAACCAGTTATTGCCTTTCTAATTATTTGCAGTGGTGTGTGTCTTTTATTAGCTCTTGTGAATGTTAATTCCCTGAATTAATTATCTTACATTGCTACAAATTTGGTGTTTTTCTATATAGTATTAGTGTGCATGTTAGCTTGTTGTGTTGTTGTGATTTATCCCTCAACACATAAGTTTTTTGCCTTAGGATTTTTCTAAAACCCATTGGTTCATGCTTCTATAATATGTTTTCAAATATTGTGCATGTACTCAGTCAAAGCCCTCAATAATTTTGGTGTAACATCCCATTTTAAATTTTAGTTATAGCCATCTTTTTACCCTTAAAACTCCAAAAAAATTAGTTTAGGATATATAAATAAGGAACCGACCTTGTAATCCCGAGACTCACCTCAACATAGGGATACCCACAACCATGAGGTGTTTCCATTGTATTTGTAGAAGTGAGGGAAGAGAAAGATTAAAAACCCCGCTTTTATTACTCAACCAGGTGCACTTCTCGAGAGATAATAGTTTTTATCACGCTAGGGGACCATGGATCAGATTTGTAAAATTTATAGTAGATTTGTAGCAAAGAAAACAACACTTTTAGAAGGAAAAAGCTGCAGATATTCATTGAAAGTCAAAAGAAACTATTTGGCGACTCTGTAAAGCTGATTTCAGACCAATTTTGTAGCATGTTCCATGACTAAAGTGACTACAAGATCATCGGTAAGAGGACTTCCTACTAATTTTATTTCCCTACCTTTAAATTATGTAAGAATAAGAAGAGTTGGCAATACATTCCCTTGCAATAGACATGGTTTTGTCAATCCTCCTTCTCCTCAAGTCAATCTTGTAGTTCAAATCCCATTTATTCCAATGGCTCAGCCATCACCACAACAACCCAAAATTTTTGTACCTTTTAATAAAGGCAGCCCCTTAGTAATTCTTGTTTATCATGATATACCTTGCCTTAAAAGGTTTACCCTCATTTACTACTTAAAATCATATTACCCCTACTAAACACATTAAAGATATTGCAGCCCTTTGTTCAGTTCATAATATCACTCATGAAGATGTAGCTTTAAGACTTTTAGCTGCATCATTTAAAGGACAAGCTTTGCAATGGTATAAAACTTTATCAGTAGGGACTATAACAACTTGGGATAAATTGGGAAATTAGTTACATAAGTAATTTTAGGATAATTCGAGATCATTTGTCCCTCATAGAATAAATATCTACAATTATGCATGTTCCTCATGAATTCATGACTAGTTTTAACATCAGATTTACAAGAACATGGGAAAGAATTCCAGCCACTTTGTTAAGCCTCAAGCTGATCATGCATTTTTATACTATCTTAGAGCCTTAAACAATGATATTGCAGCCATGATACAGTCCATGGGAGGAACTACACTTCCAACAGCTTATGACATTGTTATTAGAGCTGAAAAATAACCTTATTCAAGATGGTAAATTAGCTCTTGGCCCTCTATGCCCATTGAGTAGATCTAGCACCTATTCCACAACCTATTACAATAATAGAGCCTATTGTTACAACACCATCAGGATGCTATATATAAGGCCTTGCAAACACATACAAATGAAATAATAACATTAAAGAGGCAAATTTCTTAGCCAAACAAGCCTTATAAAAATACTTATTAGCGAATAGACAACCATACCAAAGAAAATTAGAATTATAGGTAACCTTATCAACAAAGAAAAATTGATACTAAAAATGCTAGCAAAATTAGTGCTCTTGTTCCAGTCAACATGGCTTTAGAAGAATGGTGTTTACCTTGCAATTAGCCTCATTCAACTAATCTTCCAAATGCATTCTTGAATTTGAGCCTTGTTGCACAACCTCAATTTGAAACATTATTCATGCCTCAAATGGAGGGTGGGCAAAAGAAACTCGAGTAAAAATGACCTAAATAGAATTTAGTCATTTTAGTGAGGAAGATTTTATTGCTGTTATAACTAGGTCTCAAAAAAGAGCTCAAGATGAAGAAAAACATAAGAAAAGACTTGTTTTACCTACAGTTACAAATAAATCAGCAAGAACAGTTCAAAAATACAAACAGTCATGTTTCATTAGATAAAACAACAAGCAATTCATCTCCCAAGGAGCAAAAAAAGAAGTTGCAGTCTGATACTAGAAGATTATTCATTCCTCAGATTTCTAAAGTTATAGAAGTAGAGTCAACTTTTGCTAAAGCTTATTCTAAAATTGTTGCAGCTTCTTTTAATGTTGTTGAGGCTATGAAAAAGACAATATCAATATTTCTTTATGGGATGCTTTGAGTATTCCAAGACAAAAAATAGTTACTTGCTCATGAGCTTGCTAAGTTGTAGATTTCTTCAAAACCAGCAGAGAAAGAAGCTCAAAAAGTTGATATGGTTCTTGGTACAATTGAGCAAGATCGTATGAAAGAGGTTAAATGGATGGTACAAAAAGTATTGAATGCTCATGATATTAAAAATCATCTCCTTTCTATATTTCTCTTATTGTTGGAGATCATTTAGTTCACAACTCTATGGTTGATAATGGTGCAAGCAACATAGTCATGCCTAAAGCAATTGCAAAAAAATTGGGCCTACAATATGAACCAATAGAAAAGAGTGTACTTCAGCTTGATGGAACAACAACCAACATAATAGGTGTCATAAAAAAATTGGAGGTAATATCACATGATTGTCCCAATGTTTCAATTTTACAAGATGTAATTGTTGTAGATCTACCTCCCTACTTTGCCTTGTGTTTATCGAGAGATTTTACAACAAAGATAGGTGGTTATCTTTCTTTGGATTGATCTTTTTTGTTCTTTACTACAAGGTATCCAACTAAAGTTACCATCAATTTAGAGCCTTTGGCTGGATTTCATATTAAGCCTCATGCTTCAAATGCTGTAGAACAAATCATGCGCAACCATAGATCGAGATCGATTTTGATGTCATAACACAAATTTCTACATCGATGGTGTTTCTAACTTGTTTATGGATGAAAAATTCAAGAAGAACATGCTTATGATCCTTACAAAGAAGTAGAAGAAGGATTATTCAGTGTTTACTATTTACATGAAGAAGTTGCACCTATTACCTTGTTGTCCAAAACAAAAAATACAATATAAGGCTTATGGAAGCTTCATTTTAATGGAGCAAAGAACAAGAAAGGAAAAGGTACACGTTTGATCCTTAATTACCCTTCAAATCGAAGGTATTTTTCAGCTCTAAGTTTACAATTTTCATGTACTTGTAATGTAGATGAATATGAAGCATTAATTTATGGCCTAAAATGGGCCAGAAAAAGAGGAATCAACATGTTACAAGTTTTGGTGATTCTGAACTTGTTATTAATCAAGTTAAAAACTATAATGTTTGAAATAATTCATTGCTGAAATATTACAAACATAGAGTTTCATATTTAATGGATGATTTTGAAGCTATTAATATACAATCAGTCCCAAGAGCTGAAAATAAGCATGCAGATAGAGTTACAACAGTTGGAGCTATCTTTGAAGTGCTAGAGAAGATTAAAAATGAAAAAAATATAAAGCAACATGTAAAGCTGTTTATCGACCTTTAGTGCTTGATAATGAAGAAAATTGGTAGGTTTTTGAAGATGATAAACATATCTACAGATTTTTGTAGCAAGAAGCTGAATTTTCTGTAGCTAATCAATAGAAATTGCAACACCAATATGGTGACTAGATTGTTTAGTTAAAGACAAACAAGTTTCCTCAAGGTCTTGGTCACTTTAGAGGACATTTTCAGTTTAGATGATCAACTTAGAAAAGACAAAGGAAAGATCTCAACTCATGCAGATAATTATGAAGAAATATTAGTTGATGAAGGTAAAAATTTACACATTGGAAAGGTATGTTCCTTAGCTAAAAACTAATATTTTACCAGTTTATGCAAAGAATTCAATTTTTTTTGCTTGGAAATACTAAGATATGAGAGGTTTTGATCCTAGTTTGGCACAACATACTATAGAATTACAACCAAATTTAAAACTAGTTAGACAAAAGAAAGACATGTTAATCCCAACATTGAGCCATAAATGAGAAAAGAGTTGTCCAAGTTAATTGAATCGAGATTATCTTTCTAGTTAAACATTCAAGTTGGGTAACAAATCTTGGCCTGTTCTCGAAAAAGAATGGTGAAATCCGGCCGTGTGTGGATTTTAGAGATCTTAATAAGGATTCATTAAAAGATCATTATCTGCTGCCCAATATGGGTCAAATTTTAAGAATAGTTCCGAGTTTAGACATGCCATCCTTGTAGATGGTTATAGTGGATACAATCAGATTCTTATGAGAAATGAAGATAGATACAAAATAACCTTCACCACAAAGTGGGGGACTTATGCTTATAAAAGAATGCCTTTTGGATTTTCTAATGTCAGGTGTAACATTTCAAAGTGCAATGGATATGGATTTTCATAGCCTCTTGAATAAATGCATATTGGTTTATTTAGATGATGTTATTGATATTTTAAAATAATTCTAATGATCATCTTATGCATTTAAGCAAACTTTTTAGCTTTGTAGGTAGTTTGGAATCTCTTTGAATCCCAAAAAGTCCATTTTTTTAGTGCATGAAGGTAAATTACTTGGACATATTGTTTCTAGGTAGGGTTTAGCTATTGATCCTTTCATAATTGATGCAATTTCACAGTTGTCCCTACCTCATCATAAGAAGACATTACAAAGTTTTCTTGGAAAAATAAACTTTGATAGAAGATTTGTTCTAGATTTGCGCAGCCTTGGTTAAGCCATTAACAACCATGCTAAAGAAAGACAAAAATTTCTCTTGGACCAACGAAGGAAGAAAAGGATTGGAGGATATTAAATAAACTATTTCACAAGCTCTTACTTTGGTTAATCCTAATTTTGATAAGGACTTCACTATGTATGCACTTGTAGGAGTATAAACTATTTTAGCCATATTAACTCAGGTTAATCATAAGAATACAAAACAACCCATTGCTTTCTTTGGGCGAGTTTGCATGACTATGAGACAAGGTACACTTTCCTTGAAAATAGGTACTTGTTGTAGTTAGAGGACTAAAGAACTTCAAATACATGCTTTAAAATAATAAGATTCATGTTTTAGTATTTCACCCAAGTGTTAAAGCTTTCCTGTTGAACAAGGAATTGAATGAGAAGTGAGCAGGTTGGATTACAAAGGTTATGGAGTATGATGTTGACATCCATGTAGAAAACAATATGAGGAAAAGGATTATGTGAACATTTGATTGCTGATATGAAAAAACAACAGGATGTAAACTCATTATAGCAATTACAACATTATGAAGTTTCGTATCAAAAACCTGAAATTTTATTACAATTTGAAAATCAGTAACCAAAACTCGATCCAAAGGTTCATGATTAAGTTGATGACTGATTTAATTGATTTCTTATAGCATGATATTTATCCGTAAGGTATGGACAAGAACAAATGAAAGTATTTTAGATTACAAGCCATACCTTATGCTTTCATTGATGGTGTGATGTTTAAAAAGATATCAATGGAGTTTTGTTGCGTTGTGTTGATTATGATAGAGTGCAACAATTATTCTCTTAATTTCATGAAGGAACTACAAGAGGTCACTTCTTAGCACATACTATAAATTTTAAGATAATGAAATCTAGTTATTGTTGGCCTAACATATTCAAGGACTGTTTTGAATGGATAAAGAAGTGTAAGAAGTGTGCCTTCTTTGTTGAAAGGAACGATTAACTTTGCTTCCCTTACAACTATTTCAAAGTGGATCAACCATTCATGCAGTGGGGTCTTGAATTTATTGGCATGATAAATCCTCCTTCATCACAAGGACACAAGTGGATCTTGACTACCATAGATTATTTCACACATTGGATTGAAGCAATGGTTCGAAAGGCCAATGAAACTTCAATCTTATCATTTTATGAAGGTATAGTTTGCAGATTTGGTGTTCCAGCCACTATCATTTCAGATAATGCCTTAGCTTTTCTTGGTGCAAAGGTAACAAATTGGGTTGTTAAACATGGTATTTATCTAAGTACTTCGTCTAATTATTACCCACAAGGTAATGGATTAGCTGAAAGTACTAATAAAAATATGCTTAAGATCATCAGAAGAACACTCAAGGACAATCAAAGAGCTTGGTATCTGATGTTGAATTCAACACTTTGGGCTGATAGAGTGACTCCTAAAAGATCAATTGGCAATTCACCATACAAGCTTGTTTATGGTCATGAGGCAAGAATGCCTATTTTAATTGAGTTATGCGCATTGAATTTACTACATTAGATGGAATTACTTGAAAATGAACCAATGCAAGTTCATTTTGCAAAAATCATGGAACTGTAGGAGCTTAGAGATCAAGCTCACTTGAACATGGAAAAGAATCAGAAATATATCAAGAGAACATTTGATAAAAAGGATAAGTTCATAATTTTTAATGAAGGAGACATTGTGTTGAAATGGGATGCTAATCGTGCAAAGCCAAGAAACCACGTGAAGTTTGATAAAATGGAGTGGTCCTTACATGATTTTAGCTTGCAGAGAGCACAATGGTTTTTAGCTTTCAAGGTTGAATGGAGAGGAACTTCCCATTACTATGAATGGTATGTTTCTCAAACACTTTTTTGAAAATATTACACTGTTGGTTAGAGTAATATCTCCCTTTCAATAAGTGCAGTTCATGCACATTGCAACTTTTAATTTTAATAAGTGTGTTTATGCACATGATATGGTTTACCATGTCCTTTCCCAGCTTTAGTTTATTTTTCAGAAAGGTCAGTTTTTAGAAAAGGTAGATTTTGGTTATATGCTTTGGACTCCATGCCCAATGGATAAGAGCAAGACACTGGTCTTAAAGCTAGCAGAAACTTTCTCCACAAGATCACCATAAATGTTGACAATTTTTGCACTCATGCAAAAATGGGCAACTCAAAACTTCATTTCAGATGAAAGGAATTGATGCATGAACCTAACTAAAGGGGGTACATATAGTTTTCTTAGTGTTTTCAACTTGCAACAATTGATTAACAACATGCAATTTGCAGCTATGTGTGCTTTGCTATGGAATGCAACACCTCATATAGGCTACCATTCCATGTTCTTCTTTAGCGAGGAAACACAAAAGCCCTAAAGGACCAATGCTTAGCCTTGATGAAGGCGGGAATAAAAATACATGGGATGTTAAGTTCCAAAATAGAAAACATAGTTTCTGTTTACATGGCTAAAGGTACATTATTAAGTTACATGTACATAAGATTTTATTATTTCTTTATGTTTAGATGTTATTAATCATGTGATTGAGTTGTTTATTTTATTATACACTCAATACATATCATAAAAGATGAATGCAAAAAGAAGTATACAACTCAATTATAGAAATTAATGTCATTTATTCATGAAGAAATTCAATGTTCCCCACACAAGTCAGGATGTAACTTATGACTACTTTGATAATAAGAGATACATGTGTATAAAGCTAAAATCAAGGGAATGTAGAAGAAAGCCATCATTACCTTGGGATTTCCTCTTGGTCTTCATTGTTCCAAATTCAACTCCTTATCTTCATCTTCTCTACATCATTCCATTACATCAGTGTACCTGAAAGAAAAAAAAAGATTGTCAAATTTTGAGCTCAGGGTTAAATCTACATGCACGGCTACTAGTTTCAGAAAATGAATCTCCTAAAATCAAGAGGCATACAACACATCAAAGTAACAAATATGGAATTGAGAAAGTACTATCTTTCAGAAGCACATATGATTCTCGAATCATGACAAAAAAAGAGAAAAGAAAGAAAAGAAAAATAACTATGGAATACAAGAGAGGCTAAAGCCTATTTAGTTTCTAACTATTTATTTCGGTGTGCAAGTAAAAACAACATATGAAGAAAATAGATTGAATTAAATGAAAAATAGAAAGTACAGCTTTTGAAAGAGGCTCAATATTTGAAGAAATTTATCAAACATCAATGACTCATCATAGTCATTAAAGGTTACATAAGATCAAAATTACGAGATACTTAAAATGTAAAGTAATCAAGTTACAAAAGGATTTTATCAACCTTCAAACTCAAGTCATGATGCAACTAAACAAAACCTTTTGATTTTAGAATACTTAGTAAATTCATATGGTATTACATGATAAAAGGAAAACAACTTGCGTAATCACAACAAAGGAAGTCATCATTTGAAAAGAAAGCATGAACATCGTGCTCAAAACTTAAGCTTTCATGATAAAATAGAATTCTTATGCAATTTCAAGAAATATAAAGTAATGAACATCTTTCCTTGTAGACCGATTTGAAAAGTAGTTGAAAGTACAATTTAAGAAATGAGAGCTGCATCATTATCTTAAAATGATCATTGATTCAAGCTATAACAAAGTTTTACAAGCTCATAAAAACTCGTAACATTTTTGAGATCTCATAAGATCACAAAAAAGAAATTAAAAGCCATCATTTCTCAAGTATGAATCCCATCTTTTAGAATGCAACTATCAACTTCAAGTATTCCAACTATGAATGCTACTGATCTTCAAGAACATCAACAATTCATAAGTACATTGAATGGATAAGACAAGTAATAATAATGAACAAATTTTATCACTAATTCCTTAATCATGAATAGCTTTCAAGAAAATCAACTCAACATAGTCAATATCCCGAATTTAGAGTCATGAAACTCCATGTTACTTCACGAAAAATCCAAGTGCAAGAAAATGATACAAAAGCATAAACGGAGAGGTCTTCAACAATTTAACCATGAAATACACAAAATAAGTGTATCCATTTTTCAAGTATTCAGTCTTAGAGAGCAGGAAATAACTTACAAGTTACAAAAATTTAGCTATACATGGAAGAGAATGGTAAAGCTACAATGAGAAGAGTAAAAGCTTCAAAGGATTCAACCTTCAACTTCAAAATAAATATTCAAGCTACAAGTGTTGAAACTTATCAAAAGATCGATACAATTATGATAACAAAATGCATAAGGACAAAGTTCCAAAAGTAGGATGCATGTAACAGAACATAGGATTGGAAGCATTGTTCAAACAACAAAGTGAGCTTATAACAATTTATAGATACAAATGAGCATTCTACAAACACCATTACGAAAATAATAGAGATGAAAAGCATATTTTCAAATCATACATGTATCAGAAAATAGTAGTGCAAGAAACAGGGTATAAATTTATTAATTAATTCAACTCATGAGTCCATCTTCAAAGGAAAGCAATAGGTTATGCACCGAAATGACAAAAATGTAGAGTTACAAAGTGATAAAAACCTTTCGAGAATATCTTTAAAAGGCATGATATAAAACTTCGAATGGGATGTTTCCTTGAATTTTTTTTTAAATATTCTAAACTTTAAAAAGCTCGCTACACAACGAATATCTCAACATGTATTTTGTAAAGTTAAAGAAAGCATCAACGAAAATACAATCAAGGTTCGAGCTCAAAGAAATGAAGTGATAATTGCGACACTAACTGCTTTTGAAAATGAAATGAAATTCATCAAAGGAATTGAAGTATTATTGCAAGAAAATTCTATAGAGTTTTAGTAATAAGTACTTGTGCAAGAGGTTCAAATTAAACAAACCCAACTTTGGTTAAACAAGAAACATACCAAGTGATGTCGAAATCATTTTAAGCCAAGATAATTTCAAAATGCAAATACTCATATCATCTTAAAACTAAACGGGTATGGAGCAAGTTTGAAGGAAGCACTAGAACATTCTAGTTCCATACACAAGTGCAAATTGTTACATAATACACAATATGCATAGATATGGAAGCCTTGAGAATGAAAAATATCAAGAAAAAAAAACCAGAATTTCAAACTCTAGTAGTTACAACTCAAGCAAACTTATATCATTCTTGAAACTCAGAAATAGGTTACAGGGAAAGCCCAAAACAGAGAAAACTAAGGAATAAAGCCAACGAACATTCCATTTTCTATCAAAATTTGCTAAGGACTGAAGAAAAGATCACGAATTCACCATTCATAATCAATCTTTCAAAACCCTAAAAGATCTTCGATGTAGTGGAAAATAACAATGCCCAGAATGACTTTTGAACTTGAGTTTTCCACAAAATACAAGAACAATGAAAAAAGTGAAATTGTTTCACATAGAATTTTGTTCCGGAATAGAGTTGCTTCTATCCTTTCATTCTCTTGAGAAACAGATAAGGGTTAGGGCTAGGAGGAATACCTGTTGAGTGTTGGGAAGGTGTGCGCATACCGTAGAGAGATCAGATCGATTGTGAAGAACTCCTTTTTGTCTGGGAAGGACTACCTGTAAGTAAGAATACAAGACCACCAGATCTTAGTTAGACAATAAGTGAGGGAACTGCCTTGGGCCCAGGAAATATTAGACTTCCTTTCGAAGGTGGTCAGTTCCCCTTTTAATACGAATTAATGCAAATGATAATAAAGAAGCTATTGCGAAATCATGATTTAGGTACCTTGTTAAAAAGCAATAGAGACTAAACTACCAATAATAAAATGTCATGATGTTTGTTTGGTCACCGGTTATTGATGCATTCAGATCAAGTTACAAGGATAGACCCAACTGGATATGAGATTGTTTGGGGGTAAATAAGGGAAAGGTTGGTTTTGGTATAAGTCACAGTGACCGATGCCGGTCACTGGATATCTTGAGAGCGGTTATAACACCGATACTCGTAGAAGATAACCGATATCGGTAGGGGCAAATTTAGGGGTTTCAATGAAGTCGATTGTAAGGTGGTTATGGTGTTTATAGGTTAATAAATGATTAGGGGGTAGTAGGGTGATGGAGAAAACTCGAGAGAGTGAGAAAAGCTGTCTTTGGGGCAATATCGGGGTTGATGAATGAAATTTAGGTGTAGAGTCTTTGCGGTGGTAGATCTAGGAGTGAGCTTATAATTATTATGAATTAAAAGTTCAAGAAAGGGTGTTTAGAAACATACAAGATACTACTTACTAGTTCCTGATGAAGATACAGGTCCAAGGAATGTGGTGGCGATAGTAAGGCTTAGTTGGGATGATCCGGTATTGGAAAGTGAGCTGATGAAGCTATCCTCAGTCTTTCCCAATGCTTGGACAAGTGTGACAATGATCTAGTTGCTCGATTCTGATCTTGGGCTCGATCCTCTTCTCTGCGCAACCTCTTCTCTTGTTTCACTTCTCTCTCTCTCCAAATGAATTCCTCCTCCTTTCTTTTGGTTGGGGAGGTCATTTACAGGGAACCGATGGCGATTTACGTAACCGATGGCGGTCAGTAGAACCGATGTCGGTTATGTCAAAGTGGCTATTTTTAGTAAAATAGCCATCTTTCCTCCTTTCTCCCAAGGGATCGGTTGTGGGCTTGGTCAAGTCATTATTAGGCTCGTTTTGGTGTGGGTGAGGGGTAATGAGTCATGGGTGTGGGTCTGGACCAAGTCATATGTATTAATTAGGTTGGTTTAGGGTTAGGGCTAGGTCACGGTGAGGTGGTGAGATGAGGTGGCAGGATTGGAGATGTGGATTTATTAATTATAAGGTAATTAATAAATCATTAGGTGTGTAAGGTTTAGATGGTGAGGTAGGGTTAGGTTGCGGGACGAGATACGGGGTACAGGGCATCGTAAGACCCAAATTTGGTGTCTACATTTTCCCCTTGTTGTCATGTAGCTTGTCGTGTAAAGCTGCACTGACAATAATAAGAAGTGGTTACCCCAGTTAAGGGTATAGGTAATCCCCCTCAAATCTATCACAAATTGAGGCGACGTGAAATCAGGGATAGGGTTGATAAAGGGTGAATTATGATGAGATGATGGTAAGATGGTGGGGTAAGTTCAAGGAAGTAGACGCATGTTGAAATGCAGTAGTGCGACCAGGGTACATGAGTTGAAGAGCAAACAAGCAATTCATAGGCAAAGGTCGATAGTTTATCCAAACAAGGTTGATATAATCCTGGTATCCAAGGCATAGGAAGTAGCTCCAGGGGATATAACGGGTAAGGTACCGGAACGTTTAGGCATGTTCGACAGTACCAAATGGTTGGTTTGGTTGAGATAAACGTCACGGTCTCGGTCTAAGCAAAGCTGGTTGGCTGATCAATTCAAGTATCCTAGTCATGCTAAAACATGAATAGGTGAGCTCGATTGAACAAATAACTACATTATGGGTGGATAGAATCGTAATTTGTGGGCTTCGGTCGAGGTACTTAATTGGTGCGGCCTGGGTCGGGCCGATTGGTTGGTTGCGCCTTCCTTGGTTGGGCCTTGGGCCGATTTGGTTTGCGGCCTTGCGGCGGCCGATTGGATTGGTTCTGCAGGGTCGCCTTGGGCCGGGCGAGTGGTTGGGTGCGGCCTTGGGTTGGGCCGATTGGTTAGGTGCGGCCTTGGGTCGGGCCGATTGGGTTGTTGCGGCCTTGGGTCGGCCGATTGGTTGGTTGCGGCCTTGGGTCGGGCGATTGGTTGGTTGCGGCCTTGGTAGGCCAATGAAATTCAAAATAAGGCTATTTAGCAAAGGCCGGGGGTAGGCGATGTGGTGAAAAATAGAGTTTGGTGGAGAAGAGCAGGAGTTAGGGTAAACTAGGCAGGTAACCGATATCGGTTAGTTATGACCGGTATCGGTTAGAAGACCGATATCGGTTTTCTAGGGCGCCATAACCAATATCGGTTAGAGGTCAAAACCTATAAAAAGAAAAAATATGGCGTGTCATTTTCACATTGTGAATTTGAGTGCCAACTTGTTTCTTGTCTGAGTTTTGAATTGATTGGGTTGGGTATTTGGGCTGAGTTGGCACTAGTTGAGTGGGGGAGTGAGTTATTGGTAGGCCCCAGAGATTAGGAGGCAGAGTTTGATTGGTTGAGGACCCTGCTGAGGAGATTTGGAGCTATGGCACAGCCTGGAGGAGCAGGAGGTGTTGGACCACCACCACCTATCCCACCACAGACGTGTGTAGTCGTACCGTGAGCTCTAAATCCCTCTTTGTGTGAAGTTGATGAATTTAGCTAGGATGTGGGTTTTGGGGTAGGAATCTAAAATTTGAGAAAATAATGAATAAATGAAGGTAAATCATAAAATGGAGTGGGTAGATATGTTAGGTAAGTCAAAACGGTAGGGTGGGTAAGTTTTTAGGCAATTGGGCTGGGTAGATGGGTAAAAATAGAAAAAAGGGGATTTGGGGGCCGTTTTTGGTCCAGCCCCGAAATCCCACAGTGACCGATGTCGGTCACTAGGCGACCGGCATCGGTCACAACTAAAGTTGTATAGAGTAGTGGTTATAGAGACCGGCATCGGTCATGTGTCGACCGACGTCGGTGCATAAAAGTTGGGTATAGACAAGGAGTGGGGGACGATGAGCGGACGAGGTGACCGACTTGGCCACCATGGGTAGGAGGAAAGGGTGTGAAATTTGTTGTGTTGGTTTGTTGTAGGCGGGTAGGATAGATTTGTGGGGTGAAGGGGAAAAGGTAGAGTTGCTAGGAAAGGTTATTGGGGTGGGGGTAATCGGGTGGTTGGAGGCCGGGTTGGGTAGGATAGGTTATGGGTTGTGTATGAATTAGGAGGGGTTAAATTGGTTGAGGTATGGTTAAAGGGCGAGAGTAGAGCGGGTGGAGTATGAGTGGGGCGGTTGGTAGGGTGTGGGATAGGTAAAGGGGATATTGTAGATGTTTGTAGGGTGGGGTTATTGATGTTGAGGGAGATGAGGTGGTTTAGGTTTGATTGGAGTGGGTAGGATATTTAGAGAAGGACCATAAGAGGAATTTATAGATGTATAGGGTAAGGTAGGTGGGTGTAGATGTGGTTATAGAGTCGGGTTGTGATTGGGTGGGTGAGTAAGTATAGAGGGTTAAGGTAGTTGTTTTGTAAAGGGTAGGCTTGATGGAGTGGGTTGTTTTTGCAGGCATGCCAGCAGCTGACGATGCGAGATCGGATGCCGCCTCTACTGGGGCGGATGTGGCCACATGTGACTACGCAGCTGGGTAGTGATGCGGGAGGTTGGACTCGGCGGAGTCCAGAGATATAGGGCTATGGATAGGGACCACAGCCTGATGGTTTCCCTCATCGAGAGATGGGATCCGAAACCAATGTCTTCCATCTCCCTACTGGAGAGATGACAGTCACGCTAGAGGATGTGTATCGCATCCTGAGACTGCCGATCATAGGTGAGGTGGTGTTCCAGGTGGATGCTGAGACAGTGATGGATAGCATCCTGCAGGTATTCGGGGATGCAGCCCCATTGATTACATATCATAGCGCGAGCATCTGCTACGGCGATATGTATCGCGCGCATCGACAGGAGACACGGCTTGCCGTGCTGATGATGATCGGGATCACCTGCTTCGCCCTCCCTGACTCAGAGGGAGGCCGCTTCCCACGGCTCTGATGGGAGTATTACATGAGATGGTGGAGGAGCACACCTACTATGCATGGGCACCGGTGTATTTGGTGCAGCTATACAGAGAGCTCTGGGGCTATCGCCGTATGAGGTGATTCGGGATATGCTCAACATTCTTGCTACACTGTTGGGCCTACGAGCATATCATGTGTTTACGACTAGTAGGGTTGCCCAGCCAGGGCCACAGGCAGTTTATAGGTATGGGTTTCAGAGGTGGTTGGGGGTCGTGGGCCAGCCACGAGTGGTTATCGCAGGGCGAGATGTCACGTATTATAGGCATATGTTAGAGGGCCTGACCGCACTAGATATTATATGGAGGCCATATAGAGGCCATCAGCCCCGTGGAGGAGCCCAAGCACAGCTTTGATGGATCTAGTACATCTTCTGGATAGCTGGACGGAGACCCGGGAGCATGAGTGGATTCCCCTAGAGAGGGTACGATGACAGTTGGGCCTACGGCAGGATGAGCCACCTCCCTTCCCACAGTATCGGAGGGAGGATGTAGAGGCACCACTACCTCTTCCGCAGCCATTGGACCCAGTCTGGGTAGTAGAGAGACCGACCGATGATACGGTGGATGACGCCGAGTTACAGGTTCATTTTTGGTTTGGTGGGCAGGGCAGAGGGCAGCCATGAGAGCACAACCCACATAGCTAGATTTGGCAGGCTGTTATAGCGAGAGAGGGACCGTCTCTTGGGTCAGGTGCAGTTATTACAGGGGCAGCTTGCTGCTTTGCACAGAATACGAGAATCGGAGTGCTACGAGGGCGGTTGGCCCAAGAGCACGAGCATGGGCAGTATGAGGACAGCACGAGCATGAGTGCACATGAGCATAGCCTCAGCACGGCCTAGCACATCGCGGCTAGGTCCCTATTCAGGCTCCGATGGCAGCTCCACCGCCACCACAGGTACAGGCGGGGTGTCGGGAGGTGTACAGGTAGGCGAGGCCCACTTATATTAGGAGCGGGGACCAGCCCCACCAGCCATGGTGGCATGGGCCCGATACATGGAGGCGAGAGCGAGGCCCGCTATTATCAGGACGTACTAGATGGTACCGGGCCGATTATCACCATATGCAGCTCTCACAGAGCCGAGACATCCTCGAGTCACAGTCACAGGGGGCAGCGGCCACGGCCGGTGGGTCAAAGGATGATGGGTAGGAGGTGAGATCCAAACACAGGCCACCAGGAGAGAGCCGAGGAGGGGGAGAGAGCTAAGTCACCTTAGGAGCGGAGATGGGTTTTGTTGATTTGATAGAGGATTTGTTGATAGAGACACCGGTGCAAACCGAGTGTGTATATAGAGGCTGTGTGCCTCTCAGGATTTATGTATTCATTTTTTGTTGTATATACCCTGTGCAGCCGAGTACATGTTGTATAGTTGATACTGGCCTACGAGATGAGTATATTTTGACATGAGAGTCAATTTTGACAGAGACAGTGGCCTGCGTGCCGACTTTGTATTTTTTTTTGTATGATAGAGGCCCCATGCAGGGCAATTTGTATATGTTGACATTGATTTGAGGATATATATAGATGATGAGTTGGATCCATATGGTGTGTATAATGTTTGAGTTGATGGCATATATTATAATGTTTTATGTGTTTTGTCGATGGTATTGGAATGTTTGTGATGTATATATAAATGATGTTGATGATGTTTTGATGATATGCATATGTTTTGAAATATTGATGTTTATTATGATGATGGATGTTGATAGTGATGTCATTATGCAGGGAAAAGAGGCGGGCGCCGCCAAAATTTTACAAAAAACAAAGAGAAGGCCTAGATATAATCAAAATAGGTATAGGTTGACCGATATCGGTTAGATAACCGATGTCGGTCACTATTGACCGATACCGGTTACATAACCAACATCGGTTATGTTAAAACAAGCTTTTCTAAAAATAGAAAAGCTTGGGAGGCAATTTTAGATTCTTATTTTTAGAGCCATGCAACATGTTAAATACGAGGATGCGAGGCTATTGTCATCCATACAGGGTAGTTGCATGGGAGAATTGAGTGATAAGGAGGAAAGAGATAGGTAAAGTGATCGTGAGCTTGGAGTAAGAAGGCGTAAAGGCAAGTAATAGTGAAGAGGGTGGTGAACATGGCTGAACAAGGAGAAGCATCCAGCGGGCAGAGAGGAGAGGGAAGACAGGTTCCACCTCAAACTACTGCATCCCAGGAGGTATATATGATTTTTGGTTGGAATTAAATTTTTGCATGCATATGAATAGGATGTGGGAAGGTAAGTGGGTAGAGATGAAAAAGAAAGGTGATAGGAAAAGGTTTGGGATGGGGTGAGTGTTGTAGGGTAGGTAATCAGGTGTTGGAGATATGTTTTTAGTATAGAGAGGGAAAACGAGCGCGAATAAGTTATCATAGGTGGTGTTTTTGAGCAGGGTAGTTGGAATTGACAGGGACCGATATCGTTTAGGAATAACCGGTATCGGTTAGGTAACCGGTATCTTATAATAACCGATATCGATTCCTGTGTAAAGTTACGGATTGTGATAAAAAAACACGTGGGAATTATTTGTTGATTTGTTGTTTGTTGGTTTGATGTGTGCAGGCACAGGCAGGGTTGAGGATGAATGATAGGGTGCCAGCTTTGTTGTCACGGTCCGAGTGGATGTAACACCAGCTGAGTGGGCATTAATAAACCATGTGGGGTTAAGCAGAATCCGCTATTATTCACGAATCGCACGCAATCATGCTATGTTGCAGGTGCTGATTGAGAGATGGAATCCTGAAAAGAATACCTTTTATCTGCCAACAGGGAGATGACAGTGACGTTAGAAGATGTGTTCAAATTTTGAGACTCCCAATTACAGGAAGACCAGTGTATCAGGCAGGGCCTAATGCGGCGCGGCAGCGATAACGGCAGTATTTGGTCCAGCCACACGAGATTTGACACAATGAGGTTTGACATTCACTTATGGTATAATGTTTGCGGCACACCCTGAGGCAACAAGGTTGGTGGTATTAATGATAGCGGTGGGGTATTATGCATTACCTAGAGTGGACGGGGGAAGATTTCCAAAATCATTGATGTGTATTATTCGTGAGATGATAGAAGGTAGCGTTACTTTCGCATGGGCACCCGCATATCTGGTGGAGCTATACAGGGGTTTATGGGCATGTAGGTGAAATCACAAGACTACACTGGATTGTGCATACTTATTACATTGTTGGGCCTATGAGCACATTGTGTGTGTGTGACCAATAGGCCGACCCATCCAGGGAGGAGAGATAGGAGTGCAGAGGTTGGGATTCAGATGATGGGTCCAGATAGTAAGAGGCGAGAGCCGAGACCGTGATAGATGACGCCGAGTATTATAGGAAGATGTGGGAGATGGTGATGATTACGGATATCCATTGGAGGCCTTACGGGAACTATATGGTGACGACAAACATAGCCGAGGATTTGAGGGGTGTAGAGTGATTGAGGTGGATCGCGGGACACAGGCTAGGTGAGTACGAGAGGATTCCTCTAGATCGCGTGTGGCGACAATTTGGATTTGTTCAGGATATACCCATGGCTCATAGACCATACAGGAGGATCGATGCCGAGGCACCCTTCTCACCTCCATGGCCGACACTTCCAGAAGGACCAGAAGAGACAACAATGATCGCGAGGTAATGGATGCGGGGAGTGATAGAGTCTTATAGATTATGGTGGGTAGCAGAGTCCGTGAGAGTACACGTGAGAGGGCCGATCATCCTGACATAGCTGTGATTACAATGGAGAGAGACCACCTGCAGGGTTTAGTTCACTAGCTTCAAACACAGGTGAATGAGACAACGAGATTGTTAGAGGCTTCGCAGTCACGAGTGGAGAGACTAGAGGCAAGATTCCTCCACGCGAGAGGGCATATTCGTATGTTATAGGAGAGATTGGTGGATCAGTGGGAGGAACCAATAGTAGTGGCCCCTTTGAGGATGGAGAGGCTAGGTGAGCGGCGTCGATGATCACCATCACTACCTAGTTCGGGATGAGGCGCGGGGCCTAAGTGAATTTCATAGGGGTAGAAGAATAAATAAGGATGCTAGACCTGCGCATCGATGATAGAGAAGATGTATTTGTTTAACATCTAAATAAAACTGAATATGTATGTTGATTTTGAGTTTATGATAATAATAAGAAATGTTTGTGTTTTGAATGTTTGGATTGATAAAGGACAAAGGTGAGTGTTATCAATATAAATATGTGAAAACATTTATATTTTTAAGCAAAACACAACACATGATAGGTTATGGTAGGGGATGGTCGAGCTAACCTTGGGAGACCCCATGTCTCCTAAGTGTTGCCTACATAGCCCATTGCACAAAGCAAGGAGGGGCCTCAGACCGATGTAGTTCTCCCTTAGGACCAGGGAGAGGTGAATTCAGGCAATTTGGTTGTGGTTAGGCAATTTGTTGGTTGGTAAAAATTTTGATATTGGTAGGGTAAGGTTGTTGGAGTTGGTAAGGTATAGGTGAAGTGAGGGTTAGCTTACCCAAGCATTAGGGAACCGTGTCCTGATTAAGGTCAACACATAATCCTAGATTTGGGTAAAAGAGGCAAAAATGTCCCATAGTTGGAAAGAGCTAAACAAACCACGTATTATCATAGGATGAGCTTGAATCTCTAGGTACCTTGCATATGCGAGAAGTCAATAGGTGAAAAGAGTTGTATAATCACAATATATCGGATATACGTCACGTCCCTTGAGTTGTTTTGAAAAATGGTGAGGTGAGGTGGATGGTATGGTTGGGGCGTAGAGGACTTGTTATAAGGTGATTATTCTGATCAAAGAGAACCAAACCTAAATAGACAAGTCCATGACTCAAAAGTGCTTTTGAACTACTTTTTTTATTTTTTTATTTTATATAGACCCGATCGATGCGGGAAGTCTATATGGGATATGCATTTTGTTGTTTCTTGAGGTCTTCACGAAGCTGATCAATGCGAGAAGCTTCTGATAGAGGCTAACTTTGTATAGTTGTCCTTCAAGGGAGCAGTCTACTTATAGTAGCATGATGCACTTTGCACATAGCTTTGTCCTTTTATAATAGGGAGCAGTCTAGTTTATAATAGCAGATGCGGCTTTGCACATAGTTGTCCTTCGAGGGAGTAGTCTAGTTTAGAGCTTAGAGGTCTAGATGTCCATTTGGCATGAAGTATCTAGTTTTGCAGGAAGTTTGACTCAAGAATATCCCAGAATCGTATAATTGAGAACTTGTTATTTTGATACTTTTAAGTCATGGACCAGACTAAAAAGGGGAAGGCATCTTTAAGAGGAGGTGATGATCAAACCATGTGAGCTTGATTCTATTTTGAGATGCACAAAACAAGGTGTATGAGGTGGTAAATGAGCTCAAGGGATGAGCGCAAGGTAGATAAGAAGTGATGTAACACTAAATTCAATAGTAGAATGGTCGAGATGCAAGGCATTAAGGGGTTCAGGCTCGGGTTTACCATTAAGCGAAGCTAAATGATAAGTACCTGATCCATAGGTGTGAGTGATAATGTAAGGCCCAATCCAATTAGGAGCAAATTTTCCACGTTTGCTCTTTTCTAGTTTGGTTACATGTTGATTCTCTTTGAGGACAAGATCACCAATCTTAAAGGTACACTCATGAATTCACTTATCATAAGCACACTTATGCGCTTTTGATAAATTTAAAGAAGGTCAAGACGATGCTCATCAAGAGCTGTAATTGAAAAGCTTCATATTTGATAAGAAGAGGACCCGATGTTTCACGGAGGGATAGATTCCGGTCTATCGACTCCGTGGTGAAGATGGAAAAATGGGCGATGATGGTTCGGAAGGGGTGACTTCATTGTTCTCCTGATACAATTGACATGAGGTTTCTTCAACAGTGTAGGTGGTTCAAAAAATCCAAGACCATGACGATCTTTGTGTTTACGGGTAGTTATGGGAATGATCGTATGTCGGCCTTGTTCATAAAGACCGAAACCAAAACCCTTCCAAGCACAGCGATGTCAAGAAGGTGAGGGCGAAACGATGATTGGTTAGATATCAAAATCAGATTGGAAGGGAACCACACCAAGGGGAGGTTCAGGGGTGACAGAGGATGTGTCGACACCCCCATACGTTAGGTTGGTGTGGCAATTAGGTGGTCCGTAGGAGATCACCTCCCCCACACGACGGTCGTAGGTAGGATGCACATGTAACTATTCCATACTCCTGTGGGGTATGAAAGGTGCTAACGTTGTATAGGTGGTATTCCCCCAGTGTAAGGCGTTGAAAAACATCTACCAAGGGATCTGAAGTTGGGATGTTGTCCACGGGGAAGGAAGTGGTATTCGCGGTGGTGGGTTCATTGGTCGAAGGTGTGAGTGTGGTTAAGGTGGATGGTTGAGGCGTGGTTGAAGTAGATGGTTGGGTTGGATCAATGGGTGCCTTGACTGGTACAAGCACATCATTAGGGCGATATAACATATTGCAGGTTTTGAAGGGGGAAGCGTCAGCTTTGACGGTGTATGACTTCCCCTCATACTCAAATTTGATGCATCTATGTAAGGTGGAGGGAACACATCCCATAGCCCGATCCAAGGGCGGCCTAACAACATGTTGTATTGGAATTCTCCCTCAAGGACATAGAAGAGTTCGGGTAAGGTACGTGGCCCTACATGAATGTTAAGGATCACGGTGCCTAAGGTAGAAGTAATAGCATCGTTGAATGAACGCAACATGGTGGGGTTGGCACACATGCAGCTAGGAGGGATATTCATCTGTTGGAAGGCTTTGGAAGAGATGATGTTTAGGCTAGCGCCCCCATCATCATAACATGACGTACTTGATGTCCCGGATGTAAGCCGAGATGAAAAGAGCGGGATCAGGATCTTCTGCACCAAAGACGACAATTTCTTCTTCGAAAAACTGACAGCAGCGGCTTGCTATACAGGGACAGAAGTGGTTGTGGAGGTAGGTTGTTTGGTGAGAGAAGCGACGTGGTTGGGTGTTAAAATGGAGGCGACGGGTAAGGTTTCATTTAGGTAGACCTCTATCCTCAAGGATCTCAATTAAAGCTTGTCGATGCGATTCGAGATGTTTGAATGAGATCATAGAGTGTCATTTTGACAGAGAGATTGGTGAAGTTGTTTGATCATGGTGCGATGGGAAACTCCATCGAGAGATGGGATAGCAGTCCACAATGACCACTTTAGGTGGTGGTGCGATCGGGATGGCGGAAGGAGAAAGAGAGGCCGCAGGTGTGCTTTCTTTAGCTTTTCCATTGTTTTTCTGACCTCGAGTAGCAATGTTAATCATGTTGATCTCATGAATACGAGAGGAGGAAGATGGCAGGGATAAGTCATTATTCTCGAGAGGTGGGGTTGTAATGATGATAGATTTTGGCGAGGCGGGGACAGGTGGTATAGGAGAAGGGATCGAAGCTAAGGGCTTCTCTCTCCGTAATTTGTCTTTCTTAGGCTGTCTATCCGAGATAGGTGACTGGCGAAGGATGGCTTTCAAAGCTTTGCATCCTTCTACATCGTGTCCTGGTGTGCGATGGTAAGCACATATTTTAGATTCATCATAACCTATAGGTCGAGGTTTAGATGGATCATAGAGTCTGAGCGGGGGTAGGGAAATGGTCGCATCCCCTACCAACATATCAAGGATCTTGGAGTAAGATCCTTTGAGCGGGTCAAATTAGATGAAGATGAGGTCATTGATTGAGTGGGTGAGATTTTGATTGTTTTGGTAATGGTTGGGTATGAGTGGTTCGTACGGGGTGATTTAGGCAAGGGATTTTGATGATTGGTTTTAACTAGGCATGGTTTCTCTGCATAGAAGTTATGTTTAGTGGTTAGATGATGAGGCCACGCACCGACGTGGTGGCAGGAAACAACCACGGGAGAGAGGAGTGACAAAAACAAGTCCTTTGATGATCGAGTTTGCTTAGGGTTGGTAGGTAGGTGAGATACTTGGGGCGACGGTGTTGAGACGCCCGTGAGTGTCTGTAGGGGTGCAAAAGGTATAGGTCATGTTAAAGAAGATGTGGGAGGCATGGTGTATTGAGGCAAGGTGGAGGGGTGAGGCCCTAATATAGAAGGTAGGTGTGATGGTGAAGGCCAAGCCATGCCTCTGTCTGGTCGGTGATCGGGGGCAGGGTTTTAGTTGTGGCAGAGGCATAGATTGAACTCGAGGAGATTGGGTCTGTCTCCTAGATGGATTGATGGCATTATTTTTGGATAAATCTAACCATTTAGGTGGGTGTGTCAGGCTGGAATTGGTGAAGTCCCAAGCGTAAGGGAAGGTTTGGTTAGGTTGATAGAGGTGGCTGAGGGATTCGATAGAGATGAGGGGGGTGAAGGTGAGGACATAGGCATTTTGAGCTTTTGTAAACACCTCGGGTATATGGTAGAGGTGTCTGGATTAGTCATCTGCATTTGAGTAGAGCATGGTGTACTCAAACGCTCCCATAAGACTCGTCTATCTTCTGGGGATAACAATCTTCACGTGTGAACAAGAACTTTGGTATGGAAGAGAGGTGGGTTGTGATTCCGGTCCACTGTGGGTGTGATACAGGGGGTAAATGAGGTGTTGTATCAATGGGTGTTAAGAGGTCAACCGGTCACTGGAAATATTTAGGTGATGAAGAACTAATAGGTAGGAGGGCATGTTCGAGGGGATCCATCATGATTAAGGAGTTTGGTGATGTAGGCTCAAGGGGTTTCTCCTCTAAGGATGACAGAAAAAGTGGCAAGCCTTCTTCTTTTGCAGCAAGAGTGGTGGAAGGAGATGTTTGGGAAATAGATAAGTTAGATAACATCCGCTCACAATCTTGCAGGGATGTGGTGTAAGAAGGTTCATTTGTGAGAAGAGAACTCTGGTGGTTAATTCCTTTATGGGTAAAGGAATAACGGGACTGTCCTCTTGTCCTGATGAAGGAGAAGGGGGCGAGAATCCTGCGTTGGTGAAGAAGCTTGATTCAGAATTTCCTCAATGGAAGCCCTGGGTTGGGAGTTGAAAATCACATGGATCTCATGCACACTCTTCTCCTCGGCTGAGGTGTCTTGGTTTGTGTTACTATTAGATGCATGGTTTGGAAATGGTTTGTTGAAGATTTTTAAATTTTGATTAGCGGGGGCATTAGGATTATCGAGAGTTATATCCCCTGCATCAACCATTTCCTGCACTATGTTTTTCAACATCTTGTAGTTTTCGTGACTGTGTCCCTTCACGCGATGGAAGTTACAGAAGTCATTTTCTTTATACCAAGAAGGTATAGCGTGGGTGGAATCAAACCCAGAGTGAGGTTTAACAGGAGGCAAGGTGATAGCTCCTACTTTAAGCAATTTGTCTAAGATCACACCATAAGTTTCTCCCAAGGGAGTGTAGTTGATGGGCTCGGCTTTATACTTATAGGTGGCTTTCGGCTGGGTATTAGACAGTGCTTGAGATTTGACCGTCACACGTGTACGGCACCCTTTGATTTCGAAGCAGCCGATGCGTGAGAGTTGGTGGTGTTGGGTTTGGTGGTAGAGTCTTGGGTCCGAAATTTGAGCTTTTGTTGCGTAACCTCAATTTCTCCTCCTCTAAGGCTCGAATCTCTAGTTTCCGAGCCATAGTAAAGGCCTCATCAAAGGTGCGGAAAGTTTGAATTTGGAGGGTGGGAGAAATGTGTTTAGCGTAGGCCCGCGTAAAGAGTTTGATGAGCTTGGCCTGAGGTAAGGCATAAGTAAGTTGGTTGATGAGGCCCCGCCATCGTCCAACAAAATCTGCGATAGACTCGTCTTCAAATTGTCGGATGGCATAGAGGTCGGTAATGGATACTTTCTTGGCAATATTGATGGAGAAGTGATCCAAGAAAGATTGGGCTAATTGGTTAAAGGAGAAGATTGAGTGCTGGGCTAAAGCACTATACCACTCCAAGGCAGGTCCTGATAAGGACATGGGAAAGGTACGGAGTAGTAAGGCATCGTCATGAGCAATCGATAAAGCAGGCATGTCTAAATGATCGCAAGTGTTGTTGAGGGTCCTCCTTACTATTAAAGCGAGTAAATTTCAGTAATTCCCATTGAGGAGGATATGTATGAAGGGGGACAAGAAGGATGAATAGGCTCCCAAAAACTTGCTCATATGTCAGGGTGTTACGACTTCCTGAAACAGAAGCCTCAAGATTTTGCATCTTGTCCATCATCTATTTGATTAAATCATTGGTTGGGTTAGATGATGGTGTTGTCATTGTAAACAGAGGAGGATTGGTCCAAGAGCCACTACTAGACAATGGTGGGATTGAATGTTGATAAGATAATGGTGATGAATGTGTTGGGGCAGCCGAATAAGGGTGTCCTATATAAGAGGTTGAGGCCACCGATGAATTTGTGGAAATGAAAAGGTGGGCGGAGCTTGTGAGGGAAAGCTCATGTGTATAGGTGGCAGAGAGAAAGTTATAAAAGAGATAGTCTATGAGAGAGATGAGGTAGGGTCAGTGGATGGTAGTGATATGTGGGGCCCTAGATTAACGAAAGGAAAGCCAATTGGTGCAGTATGAACCACCGAAGCCACTGAGCTGGGAGACGGGGCTAAGGATGAAGATGGTGAGGCGGAGTTATTAGGTGGGGAAGGGGCTAAGTGAGCGGCGATACTAATAGGCATACCAACGAGGAGCTGACCGTCGGGTGTACGGTCAGGGGTATGAGACAAATAATATTGTACGGCACTAGGATTAGCATCCAAAAATTTGGAAAATTCCTTATCTCCTACAGGGATCTTGGGAAAATTACTGGTATCCGTAGGATTCCCCATAGGATGTGAAGGGGGTGACTCAGCAAAGGCACGGAACATGCATGTGAAACCATGGCTGCAGCTTGTTTCTGGGTGATAACAACCATGGACAAGAGGACACAATAGGGATTTAATCAATCCGAATAGAAACAACAACAAAATGTTGGAATTGATAGGTTGTTGGTTTGTCAAGAACTGTTAAACACAGTAACCGATATCGGTTAGATAACCGATGTCGGTCAAAATGTAGCCGCGTTGGTCAGATAACCAATGTCGGTAGTATAGGACCGGTGTCGGTCACTGTGAAAGCAAAGAGAGGATGTAAGAAGCTGCTGGTTTGGGGATAACAATGCTTAATATACCTACCAAACTATCTTGAAGTGATCACTGAAACAAAGGTATGATAGAGAAACATAAACTAAAAACAAGCAAGATGCACAAGCAAAAATCAAGAGACTAACCCTAGGATTAGTTTTAATCACTTTGGGCTTATGCCTTAGATGCCAGATGATGTCAATCCTAAACAAAAGACCTAAGGGAGATGTCAAGTTTGTTTTGGCTCATAAGGCTACCTCAATCAGGCGGAGGAATACCATGGAAAGGGGGGATGTTTGAGCTGTTGTGTTGATTATGATGTGATTTGGTATGTGTTGTGCAGTGAGAGTAAGATTAATTTCTCATCAATACCATGGATATCACCCCACGTGTATGACCTTGTTACTTAATCTACGTTCACTAGAATTAAAAACAACAAGCAAGAATGTGATGCACGTGTTTTAAACCCAAATCGAAAATGATATTCGATGAAGCAAAGAAGATGACTTTCACTAATGCAAATATGTGAAAGAAAGACAAATTCTTTTACCAAAATGACAAAATATTTTGTGAATATTTAGAAGAAAGAAACAACAAGTGTGCTCCCTATATGAAAGCAAGCAAGAAAGAAAGAAACCCGAATAGGGTCCCACTGGGCGTGCCAAAATGTTTCACACAAAATTTCGTTCCAGAATAGAGTTGCTTCTATCCTTTCATTCTCTTGAGAAACAGATAAGGGTTAGGGCTAGGAGGAATACTTGTTGAGTGTTGGGAAGGTGTGCACATACCATAGAGAGATCAGATCGATTGTGAAGAACTCCTTTTTGTCTGGGAAGGACTACCTATAAATAAGAATGCAAGACCACCAGATTTTAGTTAGACAATAAGTGAGGGAACTGCCTTGGGCCCAGGAAATATTAGACTTCCTTTTGAAGGTGGTCAGTTCCCTTTTAATACAAATTAATGCAAATGATAATAAAGAAGCTATTGCGAAATCATGATTTAGGTACCTCATTAAAAAGCAATAGAGACTAAACTACCAATAATAAAATGTCATGATGTTTGTTTGGTCACTGGTTATTGATACGTTCAGATCAAGTTACAGGGATAGACCCAACTAGATATGAGATTGTTTGGGGTAAATAGGGGAAAGGTTGGTTTTGGTATAAGTCACGGTGGATCGATGCCGGTCACACCGGATAACCGATCATGCGGTTATAACATCGATATTGGTGAAGATAACCGATATCGGTAGGGCGCAATGATTTAGGGGTTTCAATGAAGTTGTTGTAAGGTGGTTATGGTGTTTATAAGGTTGATAAATGATTAGGGGGGGTAGTAGGGTGATGGAGAAGACTTAGAGAGTGAGAGAGCTGTCTTTGGGGCAATATAGGGGTGGATGAATGAAAGTTAGGTGCAGGGTGCTACCGGGTGGTAGATCTAGGAGTGAGCTTATAATTACTATGAATCAAAAGTTCAAGAAATGGTGTTTAGAAACATACAAGATATTACTTACTAGTTCCCGATGAAGATGCAGTCCAAGGAATGGGGTGGCGAAGGAAAAGCTTAGTTGGGGATGATCCGACCATCGAAAGTGAGCCGATGAAGCTATCCTCGCTCTCCCAATGCTTGGATGAGTGTGACAGTGATCTAGTTGCTCAATTCATGGTCTTGGGCTCGATCCTCTTCTCTGCAACCTCTTCTACTTGTTTCACTTCTCTCTCTCCTGCCAAATGAATTCCGGATCCTTTCTTTTGGTTGGGGGAGGTCATTTATAGGGAACCGATGGCTACATGTGAATCGATGGCGGTCGAGTAGGGACCGATGTCGGTTAGGTCAAAGTGGCTATTTTTAGTAAAATAGCCATCTTTTCCTCCTTTTCTCCCGAGGGATCAGTTGTGGGCTTGGTCAAGTCATTATTAGGCTCATTTTGGTGCGGGTGAGGGGTAATGAGTCATGGGTGTGGGTCCGGACCAAGTCATAGGTATTAATTAGGTTGGTTTAGGGTTAGGGCTAGGTCACGGTGAGGTGGCGAGATGAGGTGGCGGGGTTGGAGATGTGGATTTATTAATTATAAGGTAATTAATAAATCATTAGGTGTGTAAGGGTTAGATGGTGAGGTAGGGTTAGGTTGCATGGGATGAGATACGGGGTACAGGGAGTCGTAAGACCCAAATTTGGTGTTTACAAAAATATTAGTGCTTATGCAACTAAATATGAATAACGAACTAGAATCACATTCAACACACAAAGAGCTCACCCTTGTTAGCAATAACTCAAATGGATTAATAGTGGGGGCGAGAAAATACACAACGAATATCTCAACATGTATTTTGTAAAGTTAAACAAAGCATCAACGAAAATACAATCAAGGTTTGAGCTCAAAGAAATGAAGTGATAATTGCACACTAACTATTTTGAAAATGAAATGAAATTCATCAAAGGAATTGAAGTATTATTGCAAGAAAATTCTATAGAGTTTTAGTAATAAGTACTTGTGCAAGAGGTTCAAATTAAGCAAACCCAACTTTGGTTAAACAAGAAACATACCAAGATGTCTGAAATCATTTTAAGCCAAGATAATTTCAAAATGCAAATACTCATATCATCTTAAAACTAAATAGGTATGGAGCAAGTTCGAAGGAAGTACTAGAACATTCTAGTTCCATACACAAGTGCAAATTGTTACAGAATACACAATATGTATAGATATGGAAGCCTCGAGAATGAAAAATATCAGAAAAAAAACACCAGAATTTCAAACTCTAGTAGTTCAACTCAAGCAAACTTATATCATTCTTGAAACTCGAAATAGGTTACGGGGAAAGCCCAAAGTAGAGAAAACTAAGGAATAAAGCCAATGAACATTCCATTTTCTATCAAAATTTGCTAAGGATCAAGAAAAGATCACGAATTCACCATTCATAATCAATCTTTCAAAACCCTAAAAAGATCTTCGAGATGTAGTGGAAAATAACAATGCCTGAATGATTTTTGAACTTGAGTTTTCCACAAAATACAAGAACAATGAAAAAGTGAAATTGTTTCACATGCAATTTCATTCCTAATAGAGTTGCTTTATCCTTTCATTCTCTTGAGAAATGCAGATAAGGGTTAGGGCTACGAGGAATACCTATGAGTGTTGGGAAGTTGTGCGCATACCGTAGAGAGATCGGATCGATTGTGAAGAAATCCTTTTTGTCCAGGAGGACTACCTTAGTAAGTAAGAATACAAGACCACCGGATCTTAGTTAGACAATAAGTGAGGGAACTGCCTTGGGGGCCGAGGAAATATTAGACTTCCTTTCGAAGGTGGTCATTCCCCTTTTAATACGAATTAATGCAAATGATAATAAAGAAGCTATTGCGAAATCATGATTTAGGTACCTTGTTAAAAAACAATAGAGACTAAACTACCAATAATAAAATGTCATGATGCTTGTTTGGTAACCGGTTATTGATGCATTCAGATCAAGTTATAAGGATAGACCCAATTGGATATGAGATTATTTGGGGGTAAATAAGGAAAGGTTGGTTTTGGTATAAGTCACAAAGATGGCCGATGCCGATCATTGGATATCTTAGAGAGCGGTTATAATACCGATACCGGTAGTAAGATAACCGATATCGATAGAGGCGATGATTTAGGGGTTTCGAATGAAGTCAGTTGTAAGGTGGTTATGGTGTTTATAGGGTTAATAAATGATTAGGGGGTAGTAGGGTGATGGAGAAAACTCGAGAGTGAGAAAACTATCTTTGGGGCAATATCGGGGTTGATGAATAAAAGTTAGGTGTAGAGTCTTTATTAGCCGGTGGTAGATCTAGGAGTGAGCTTATAATTATTATGAATTAAAAGTTCAAGAAATGGTGTTTAGAAACATACAAGATACTACTTACTAGTTCCTGATGAAGATACAGGTCCAAGGAATGTGGTGGCGACAGTAAGGCTTAGTTGGGATGATCCGGTATTGGAAAGCGAGCTGATGAAGCTATCCTCAGTCTTTCCCAATGCTTGGACAAGTGTGACAATGATCTAGTTGCTCAGTTACAGTCTTGGGCTCGATCCTCTTCTCTGCAACCTCTTCTACTTGTTTCACTTCTCTCTCTCCTGCCAAATGAATTCCGGATCCTTTCTTTTTGGTTGGGGGAGGTCATTTACAGGGAACCGATGGCGGTTACGTAACCGACAATGGTCGAGTAGGAACCGATGTCGGTTAGGTCAAAGTGGTCATTTTTAGTAAAATAGCCATCTTTCCCTCCTTTTCTCCCGAGGATCGAGTTGTGGGCTTGGTCAAGTCATTATTAGGCTCGTTTTGGTGTGGGTGAGGTGTAATGAGTCATGGGTGTGGAGTCCGGACCAAGTCATAGGTCTTAATTAGGTTGGTTTAGGGTTAGGGCTAGTCACGGTGAGGTGGCGAGATGAGGTGGCGTGGTTGGAGATGTGGATTTATTAATTATAAGGTAATTAATAAATCATTAGGTGTGTAAGGGTTAGATGGTGAGGTAGGGTTAGGTTACGGATGAGATACGGGTACAGGAGTCGTAAGACCCAAATTTGGTGTCTACAAAATATTAGTGCTTATGCAACTAAATATGAATAACGAACTAGAATCACATTCAAGACACAAAGAGCTCACCCCTGTAGCAATAACTCAAATGGATCAATAAGTGTGGGCGAGAACTTCACAGGATATCTCGAAAAGGAGAAAATGACAAAAAGATACAAGTATTCAAAGTCACGAGCCTCAAAAATGCACAAACATTCTAAGGTGAGCTCGAGGGCCCCATGAATGGCGAGAGAATCGAAGATGCTTCGAAAGAACTAGATAAACAAACATAAAATTGAGCTCAAAAATATCATTCATGGTCATCGATTAAAATATCCGACAGGGGCTTCACCGCTCGAGAGAGCAATGTAAAATTAAAATGAATAGGGTTTGAGTTGATTTAGTTCACCTAACTCAACCATAACTCAACCCAACTCATCCTTGAGTTAACATCAATGGTGGAGATTTCCACAGTACAAAAATCAACAATGCATAATGCTAACCCACTACCAACCACCTTGTCAATCGATGTCAAAGCATCGATGGTCCGAGATCATCAAGTACAAGATTAATGGCTCGATCGAGAATAGAACCCAACACATCATAGTGCAAGTGCATAGATCGGTGGTCTTGATTAATGGATACAATGATCAATTGTTGCGAATCCGACACTAGCTTTCAATGAAAACTCCATACTTACCAAGGGTCGAGATCAATGGCAGAGATGCAAAGGTACAAAGATCAACAACTAATAAGTGAAGTCCCAACTTCTATACAAACCAGGTAAGATCGGTTTTAATTCGATGCCACTTTAAAAAATAGAATTATTGGTCAAATCATCATGGAAGGGGACCAACCCCGATTAATATAATTATTCACATTAACCTTACTAAGGTATGAAACATAATTATCAATGCCATAGAAAATCAAAAGGGGCTCGATGCTTATCACATGCCAATAATCAAATATGCCGACCAAGTGAAAAGGTGGCCAAACATATTATATGCCTATGTATATTCAAAAGGGACCAAAGTCCTTAGTTTCAAAGGGAAAAGGCGCCAATGATTAAAACAAGTCTCTATGATTATTATAATCAAAAGCACATGCTATCAAATAAGGGATTAATGATAATTTAAGAAAACCTTGTGTACATTACCTTAGAATTTTAAAAATACCTTAATCTTTCCAAAGAACCGCATACAAAGGAGAAGATATTCTTTTACACATGCTCACAGGGGTCCACACATTGGGTGGAGTTATTTGGCTAAGTAAAGGAAATCAAAGACATTATTTTTGCACAGAGTGTAATTTTTGCACGTCATTCACTAGAGGAAAAATCATTGAAAAGACAAAATACCAATGCAAGTGGATGAGGAACACATGTGTCACATCATGTAGAAGAAGACAAAGATCATGCACTTACAAAAGAAGACTTGCACATCAAGCAAGGGCTAAAATTAGCTAAAGTATTCACCCAAGTTTATTTATTATTTTAGAATTAAAGCAATCAACTACACTTTGACTAAAGTGTATTTTTGGAACTAAAGGATATTATTGCCTCATAGTAACATCATGATTATTTTATCCCTTTATTTATTCATGATAAAGGCTAAAATTAGCATGCATGGGTGACTTTAGACTGTAGCCTATTTTTAGGAGGGTTGAGTGAATTATTTTTGCTATATATTATGTGTATTGACAAAGCATAGGGATGACTTTTTGGATGGAGGAGTGCTGAAGCAATTTTTTTCCAATTTTACCCTTGAATGAGAACCAATTATTTCCTTTCTAATTATTTGTAGTGGTGTGTATCTTTCTATTAGCTCTTGTGAATGTTAATTCCCTAAATTAATTAGATTACCTTCTTCTAAAATTTGGTATTTTGTTTCATAGTCTTAGTGTGTATGTTAGCTTGCTGTGTTGTTGTGATTTATCCCTACACACATAAGTGTTTTTCCTTAGGATTTTGCTGAAACCCATTAGTTTATGTTTTTGTAATCTGTTCTCAAATATTGTGCATGTAGTCAGTCAAAACCCTTAATAATTTTGGTGTATCACACCATTTTAAATTTCGGTTATAACCATCTTTTTACCCTTAAAACTCCAAAAAAATTAGTTTAGGATACATCAATAAGGACCAACCTTGTAATCCCGAGACTCACCTCAACGTAGGGATACGCACAAATTTGAGGTGTTTCCATTGTATCTACAAAAGAAAGGGAAGAGAAAGATTAGAAAACCTATTGTTATCTCTCAATCAGGGTGCACTTCTGCGAGATAACAGTTTTTGGCACACCTGGTGGGACCACGGATAAGATTTGCAATGAATTTACAACAAATTTGCAGTAAAGAAAACACCAATTTTGGAAGGACAAAGTTGCAGATATTCATTGAAAATTAAAAGAAAATATTTGGTGACTCTGTAAGGCTGATTTTAGACCAATTTTGCAGCATGTTCCATGACTAAAGTGACTACAAGATCATCGGTAAGAGGACTTCTTGCTGATTTTATTTCCTTACCTTTAAATTCTGTAAGAAGAAGAAGAGTTGGCAATACCATCCCCTACAACAGGCCTTGTTTTTTCAATCCTCCTTCACTCAAGTCAATCTTGTTGTTTAAATCCCATTTATTCCTATGACTCAACCACCACCACAAAAACCAAAATTTTTGTACCTTTTAATAATGGAAGCCTCTTAGTAATTCTTGTTTACCATGATATACCTACTACCGCCTTAAAAGGTTTACCCTTATTTAATACTGAAAATCATATTACCTTTCTGAACACATTAAAGATATTGCAACCCTTTGTTCAGTTCATAATATCACTCATGAAGATGTAGCTTTAAGACTTTTCGCCGCAACATTCAAAGGACAAGCTTTACAATGGTATAAAACTTTATCAATAGGTACTATATCAACTTGGGATGAATTGGGAAATCAGTTACATAAGTAATTTCAAGATAATTTAGATCATTTGTCCCTTATAGAACACTTGTCTAAAATTAAGCGCGCTCCTCATGAATTCATGACTAATTTTAACATCGATTTGCAAGAACATGGAAAGAATTCTCTAGCCAATGTTAAGCCTCAAGTTGATCATGTATTTTTATACTATCTTAGAGCCTTAAACAATGATATTGCAGCCATGATATAGTCCATGGGAGGAACTACACTTCCAACAACTTATGACATTGCTATTAGAGCTGAAAAACAACCTTATTCAAGCTGTAAATTGGCTCCTGGACCTCTATGGCCATCATAGTAGATCTAACAACTGTTCCACAACCAATTACAATAATAGAGCCTACAATTACAACACCTTAGGATGCTATATATAAGGCCTTGTAGACACATAAAAATTAAATAATAACATTAAGGAGGTAATTTTCTCAGCCTAAAAAGCCTTATCAAAATAAGAATTATAGGCAACCTTATCAATAAAGACAAATTGATAATAAAGCTGTTAGCACATCTAGTCCTCTTGTTCTAGTCAACATGGCTTCAAAAGAATAGTTTCTACCTCACAATTAGCCTCATTCAACTAATAATTGTCCAAATGCATTCTTGAATTTGAGCCTTGTTGCAAAACCTCAATCTGAAACATTAATCATGCCTCAAATGGAGGGTGGGCCGCAAGATGCTCAGAGTCAAAAACCATCTAAACAAAACTTAGTCAGCTTTGGTGAGGAAGATTTTATTGTTGTTACAACTAGGTCTAAGAAAAGAGCTAAGGATGAAGAAAAAAACAACGAAAGGACTTGATTTACCTATAGTTACTGAGATAAATAGGCAAGTGCAGGTCCAAAAACACCAAACAATCCTATTTCATTAGATAAAACAACAAACAATTCAACTCCTAAAGAACAACAAAAGCGATTGCTGCTGATCCTAGAAGATAATTCATTCCTCAAATTTCTAAAGCTATAGAAGTAGAGTCAAATTTTGCTAAAGCTTATTCTAAAATTGTTGCAACTTCTTTTAATGTTGTTGAGGCTATGAAAAACAAAATATCAATATTTCTTTATGGGATACTTTGAGCACTCTAGGACATCAAGTGTTACTTGCTCATGAGCTTGCTAAGTTGCAGATTTCTTCAAAACTAGTAGAGAAAGAAGCTCAAAAATATGATATGGTTCTTTGTATAATTGAGCAAAATCATATGAAAGAGGTTAAGTGGATGGTATAGAAAGTACTGAATGCTCATGATATTAAAAATCCACCTCCCTTCTATATTTCTCTTATTATTGGAGATCATTTAGTTCACAACTATATGGTTGATAGTGGTGCAAACAACACAATCATGCCTAAAACAATTACAAAAAAATTGGGCCTGCAGTATGAACCAATAGAAAAGAGTGTACTTCAACTTGATGGGACAACAACCAACACAGTTGGTGTCATCAAAAATTTGGAGGTAACATTACATGTTTGTCCCAATGTTTCAATTTTACAAGATATAACTGTTGTAGATCTACCTCCCTACTTTGCCTTTTGTTTATCAAGAGATTTTACAACAAAGATAGGTGGTTATCTTTCTTTAGTTTGGTCATTTTTGATCTTTACTATAAGGTATGGAGCTAAATTTACCATCAATTCGAGCCTTTGGCTGGATTTCATATTGAGCCTTATGCTTACAATGTTGTATTAAATTATGCAACGATAGATCAAATAGATTTTGATGTCACAACACATATTTCTACATTAGATGGTATTTCTAACTTGTTTATGGATTAAAAAATTCAAGAATAACATGCTTATGATCCTTACAAAGAATTAGAATAAGGATTATTTGGTGTTTACTATTTACATGAAGAAGATGCACCTATTCCTTGCTATCCAAAGCATAAATTATAATAAAAGGATTATAGAAACTTCATTTTGATGGAAAGAGAATAAGAAAGGAAAATGTACAAGTTTGATGCTTACTTCCCCTTCAAATGAGAGGTATTTCTCAGCTCTAAGTTTTCAATTTTCATGTACTTATAACATAGCTAAATATGAAGCATTAATTCATAGCCTACAACGGACGAAAAAGGAGGAAACAACATATTATAAGTTTTTGGTGATTTTGAACTTTAATCAAGTTAAAAACTATAATGTTTGTAATAATTCATTGTTGAAATATTACAAGCATAGAGTTTTAGATTTAATGGATGATTTTGAAGCTATTAATATACAATCAGTCCTAAGAGCTGAAAATAAACATGTAGATAGACTTGCAGTAGTTAGAGATAGCTTTGAAGTGCTAGAATAGGTTGAAAATGAAAAAATACAGCCACATATAAAGCTGGTTATTAGACCTTCAATGCCTGATAATGAAGAAAATTGGCAGGTTTTTGAAGATGACAAACAAATATGCAGATTTTTACAAGCAAGAAGCTGAATTTTCTGTAGTTAATCAAGAGAAATTGTAGCACCAATATGGTGACTAGATTGTTCAGTTGAATACAAACAAGTTTCCTCAAGGGCTGGTCACTTTAGAAGACATTTTCAGTTCAGATAATCAACTTAGAAAAGACAAAGGAAAGATCTCAACTCACACAGATAACTATGAAGAAATATCAATTGATGAAGGTAAAAATTTACACATTGGAAAGGTATGTTCCTTAGCTGAAAAATATTCTTTTATTAGTTTATGCAAAGAATTCAAAGATGTTTTTTCTTGGAAATACCAAGATCTTAGAGGTTTTGATCCTAGTTTGGCACAACATACTATAGAATTACAACCAAATTCAAAACCGAGTTAGACAAGAAAATAAAATACTTGTTAATACCAAGATTGAGCCATTAATGAGAAAAGAGTTGTTCAAGTTAATTGAATCAGGTATTATCTTTCCAATTAAGCATTCAAGTTGGGTAGCCAATCTTGCACTGCATGTTTGGAAAAAGAATGGTGAAATCCGATGGTGTGGATTTTACAAATCTTAATAAGGCTTCATTAAAAGATCATTATCTACTTCCCAATATGGATAAGATTTTAAGAACAATTTCAGGTTCAGACATGTTGTCCCTATTAGATGGTTATAGTGGATACAATCAAATTCTTGTGAGAAATGAAGATAGATACAAAACAACCTTCACCACAAAGTGGGGACTTATGCTTATAAAAGAATGCCTTTTGGACTTTCTAATGTTGGTGCAACGTTTCAACGTGCAATGGATATGGATTTTCATAGCCTCTTGAATAAATGCATATTGGTTTATTTAGATGATGTTACTATATTTTCAAAGAATTATGATGATCATCTTATGCATTTAAGGTAGACTTTTTAGCTTTGTAGGAGTTTAGAATATATTTGAATCCCAAAAACTCCATTTTTTCAAAGGTGCATGAAGGTAAATTTCTTGGATAAATTGTTTCTAGGCAAGGTTTAGCTATTGATCCTTTCATAATTGATGCAATTTCACACGGTGAGCTGTCCCTATCATCATAAGAAGGCATTCCAAAGTTTTCTTGGAAAAATCAACTTTGTTAGAAGATTTGTTCCAAATTTTGTAGCCTTGGTTAAACCATTAACAACCATGCTAAAGAAAGGAAAAACTTTCTCTTGGACCAACGAAGGAAGAAAAGGATTTGAGGCTATTAAGTTAGCTATTTCACAAGCTCCTACTTTGGAAAATCCTAATTTTGATAAGGACTTCACTATGTATGCACTTGTAGGAGCTTAAACTATTTCAGCCATATTAACTCATGTTAATGATGAGAATACATAACAACCCATTGCTTTCTTTGGGAAGAGTTTACATGACTACGAGACAAGGTACACTTTTCTTGAAAAAAAGGTACTTGCAGTGGTTAGAGGAATAAATAACTTTAAATACATACTTTCAAATAATAAGATTCTTGTTTTAGTCTCTCACCCAAGTGTTAAAGTGTTCATGTTGAACAAGGAATTGAATGAGAAGCGAGCAGGTTGGATTACAAAGGTTATGGAGTATGATGTTCACATTTGTGTAGCAAAAATAATACAAGGAAAAGGATTATGTGAACATCTGATTGCTGATATAGAAAAACAACAAGCTACAGACTCATTATAACCATTACAACATGTTGCAGTTTCATATCAACAACTCGAAACTTTATTACACCCTGAAAATCAACAACTTAACTCAATTCGGAGGTTCCAAGATCAAGTTAGATGATTGATTTGATTGATTACTTACAACATGGTACTTATCTAGAAGGTATGGACAAGAACAAACAAAGGTATTTCAGATTACAAGCCATACCTTATGCTTTCATTGATAGAGTGATTTTTAAAAAAAGATATCAATGGAGTTTTGCTACATTGTAACAATTATGATAGAGTGCCACAATTAATTTCTGAATTTAATGAAGCACCTGTAGGAGGTCGATTCTCACCACGTACTACAACTCTTAAGATCATGAAATCTGATTATTGTTAGCTTAGCATATTCAAGAATTGTTTAGAATGGATAAAGAAGTGTGATTTCTTTGTTGGAAAGGAATGATTAGATTCACCGCCCTTACTGCAACCTATTCCAAGTGTATAAACCATTCATGCGGTGGGGTCTTGACTTTATTGGCATGATAAATCCTCCTTCATAATAAGGACACAAGTGGATCTTGTGCATACAAATTATTTCACATGTTGGAGTGAAGCGGTGGCTTTAAAAGAGGCCAATGGAACTTCAATCGTATCTTTTATGAAGGTATAGTTTGCAGATTTGGTGTTCCAGCCATTTATCATTTAAGATAATGCCTTAGTTTTTCTTGGTGCAAAGGTAACAAATTGGGTGTGAAACATGGTATTTATCGAGTACTTCATCTAATTATTTTCCACAAGGTAATAGATTAGTAAAGTAATAATAACAATTTGCTTAAGGTCATCAAAAGAACACTCAAGGAAAATCAAAGAGCTTTGTATCTAATGTTGAATTCAACACTTTAGGTTGATAGAGTGACTTCTAAAAGATCGGTTACAATTCACCATACAAGCTTGTTTATGGCTGTGAGGCAAAAATGCCTATTTCAATTGAGTTGCTCGCATTGAATTTACTACATCAAATGGAATTACTTGGGAATAAACCAATGCAAGTTCGTTATGAAGAACTCATGGAATTGTAGTAGCTTAGAGATGAAGCTCACTTGAACATGGAAAATAATAAAAAATAGATCAAGAGAACGTTTGATAAAAAGGATAAGTTCTAAATTTTTAATGAAGGAGACATTGTCTTTGAAATGGGATGCTTTGATCGTGCAAAGCAAGGAAACCACATGAAGTTTGATATAATTTGGAGTGATCCTTATATGATTTCAGTTTACAAAGAGCACAATGATTTCAAGCTTTTAAGGCTGAATGGAGAGGAACTTCCTATTCCCGTGAATGGCATGTTTCTTAAGCACTGTTATTGAAAATCTTACGGTGTTGGTTAGAGTAGGATTTCCCTTTCAATAAGTGCAGTTCATGCACATTACAAATTTAAATTTCAATAAGTGCATTTATGCATGTGATCTGATTTACCGAGATCAAGATCATTTCCTAGCTTTAGTTTGTTTTTCGAAAGGTTGGTTTTTAGAAAAGGCAGATTTTGGTTATATGCTTTGGACTCCATGCCCAATGGACAAGAACAAGGCAATTGGTATAAAAGCTAAGCATACAACTTTCCCCATAGGATTACATAAATGTTGACAATTTTTGCAATCATGAGAAAATGGGCAACTCAAAACTTCATTTTAGATGAAAGGAATTGATGGATGAACCTAACTAAAGGGGGTACATACAATTTTCTTAGTCTATTCAGCTTGCAACAATTGATTAACAACATGCAATCTACAACTATGTGTGCTGTTGTGGAATTCAACATGTCACATAGGTTACCATTTAATGTTATTCTTCAAAAAGGAAACACAGAGCCCAAGGACCAATGCATAGCCTTGATGAAGGTGGGAATCACAGTACATGTGGGATGTTAAACTACAAAATACCAAACATAGTTGTTGTTTGCATGGATGAAGGTACATTATTAAGTTACATGTACATTAGCTTTCATTATTTCTTTATGAATAAATGTTATTAATAATGTGATTGAGTTGTTTGTTTCATTATATAATCAATACATATAATAAAAGTAGAATGCAAAAAGAAGTATACAACTCAGTTACAAAAATTAATGTCATTTATTCATGAAGAAATTCAATATTTCCCACACAAGCCGTGGGATGTAACTTATGACTACTTTTGAAATAAGAGATACATGTGTATAAAGCTAAAATCAAGGGAATGTAGAAGGAACCCATCATTGCCTTGGGGTTTCCTCTTGGTCTTCATTGTTCCAGCTTCAGCTCCTTATCTTCATCTTCTCTGCATCATTCCATTGCATCAGTGTACTGAAAGAAAAACATAAGATTGTCATATTTTGATCTCAGGGTTAAATCTGCATACCTGTGCTTCTATCTTCAGGAAAATGATTCTCCTAAAATTAAGAGGCATAAGGTACATCAAAGTAATAGATATGGAATTGAGAAAGCACTATAGTTCAAAAACACATACAATTCTCATAATCATCACGATAAAAGAGAAAAGAAAGAAAAGAAAAATTACTATGGAATACAAGAGAGGCTAAAGCCTATTTATTTTCCAACTATTTGTTTAGGTGTGTAGGTAAAAAAACATATGAAGAAAATAGATTAAATTAAATGAAAAATATAGAGTACAATTTTGAAAGAGGATTAATACTTGAACAAATTCTTCAAACATCAATAACGCATCATAGTACTTACAAAGTTACATAAGATCAAAATTACAGGTACTTCAAATTGAAAGTAATCAAGTTATAGAAGGATTTTATCAACCTTCAAACAAAAGTATAGATTACTAAAGTTTAACAACTTCATTGTTTTCTCAAAGACACTAAAGAGGAGTAAAAGTTCAAAGATAGAGAAGTCATTAAGCTATAGACTTCATATCAATACAAATACAAACTCAAGTGATGATGTAATTGAAAAAAACCTTTTGATTTCAGATACTTAGTAAAGTCATATGGTATTAAATGATAGAAGGAAAACAACTTGCGAAGCACAACAAAGGAAGTCATAATTCAAACAAGAAAACATGAACAACGGCTCTAAACTTAAGCTTTCATGATAAAACAAAATTCTTATGCAGCCCAGGAAATATAAAAGTAATGACCATCTTTCCTTGTAGACCGATTTGGAAAGTAGTTAACAAAGTACAATTTAAGAAATGAGACTCGCATCATTATCTTAAAATGATCATTGATTCAAGGTACACCATGTTTATTTTACAAGCTTACAAGAAATAAAAAAAAACATTCACAACATTCTTGAATTCTCATAAAGATCACAAGATAAAGAAATTAAAAGCCATCATTTCTCAAGTATGAAGCACATCTTTTAGAAAACAACTATCAACTTCACGTATTACAAATGGTATGAATGCTACTGAGATCTTCAAGAACATAAAAGGTTCATAGTACACCGAATGGCTAAGACAAGTAACATTAATGAACAAATTTTATCACTCATTCCTTAATCATGAATAGATTTCAAGAAAATGAACTCAACACGATCGATATCCTAAATTGAATCAGAAAATCCAGGTTACTTCACGAGAAAAATCCAAGTGCAATAAAATGATACAAAAGCATAACATGGAGAGGCCTTCAAAAATTTAACCATGAAATACACAAAATAAGTGTATCCATTTTTTAAATATTTAGTTTAAGTCTTAGAGAGAAGGAAATAGCTTACAAGTTACAAAACTTTAGCTATACATGGAAGAGAATGGTAAAGCTACAATGAGCGAGTAAAAGCTTCCAAGGATTCAACCTTCAACTTCAAAATAAATACTCAAGCTACAAGTGTTGACACTTATCGAAGATCAAATATGATTATGATGACATAATGCATAAGGATAAAGTTACAAAAGTAGGACGCATGTAACAAGAACATAGGATTGGAAGCATTGTCCAAATAACAATGAGCTTATATCAAGTTATAGATACCAATGTGCATTCTACAACCACCATTACGAAAAGAATAGAGATGAAAAGCATATTTTCACATCATACATGTATCAAGAAAAGAGTAGTGCAAGAACAAGGTATACATTTATTAATTAATTCAACTCTTGATTTCATCTTCAAAGGAAAGCAATAGGCATGCATAATGAAATGACAAAAGTGCGAGTTATTGTGATAAAACATCTTTCGAATATAGTTAAAAGGTATGATACAAAACTTAGAATGGGACATTTTACTTCAATATATTTTGTAAAGATTATAAAATTTAAAAAGCTCTACTACACAACAAATATATTAGCATGTATTTTCTAAACATAAACAAACTATCAACAAAAATACAATCAAGGTTTGAGGTCAAAGAAAGCAGTGATAATTGCACACTAACTGTTTTGAAAATGAAATGAAATTCATCAAAGGAATTGAAGTATTATTAATAGAAATTTTTACGAGTTTCAAGAATAAGTACTTATGCAAGAGGTTTAAATAAAACATACCCAACTTTGGGTAAAGAAGAAACAAACCAGGTGACGTTGAAATCATTTTAAGCCAAGATAATTTCAAAATGCAAATACTCATATCATCTTAAAAATAAATGGGTATGGAGAAAGTTTGAAGGCGAACTAGAACGCTTTAGTTCCATAAACAAGTGTAAAATGTTACATAACACACAATATACATAGACATGGAAGCCTCGAGTAGGAGAAATAATAGGAAAAGCAAAATAACAGGCATTTCAAACTCTAGTAGTTACTGACTCAAGCAAACTTACAACATTCTCGAAATTGAGAAATAGGTTACACTCAAGCCCAAAGCAGAGAAAACTCAGGAATAAAGCCAACGACTGTTCCAATTTCTATAAAATTTTTCTATGGACTGAAGAAAAGATCAAGAAATCACCATTTTCAATCAAACTTTTGAAAACCCTCAAAAGATCTTTAGATGTAGTAGAAAATAACAATGCCTAGAATGAGTTTTGAACTTGAGTTTCCCACGAAATACGAACAATGTAAAAATCAAAATATTAGTGCTCATGCAACTAAATACGAAGAACAAACCAACATGGCGTTTAAGACACAAAGAGCTAACCTCTGTTTGCAATATCTCAAATGGATCGATAATGACGGCCACAACTTCACAAGAGAGCTCAAAAAAGAGAAACATGGCAGAAAGATACAAGTATTCGAAGTCACATAGCCTCAAAGAGCCCAAAAAATGCACAGAAACCTTCTAAGGTGAGCTTTAGGCCCCATTAATGGTAGAGAATCCAAGATGCTTGCAAAGAACTAGAGAAACAAACACAAAACCGAGCTTGAAAATATCATTCATGACATCGAGTAAAAATTTTGTGAGGATTCACTACTTGAGAGAGCAATGCAAAATGAAAATGAATAGGGTTTGAGTTGATTTAGCTCACCCAAATCAACCACATCTCAACCCAACTCATCCCTAAGTTAAGATCAACGATGGAGATCGCCACAATACAAAAATCAACGATGTAATATATGCTATCCCATTACCAACCACCTGTCGATCGAGTTTAAAACATCGATGGTCTAGATCATTAAGTACAAGTGTATTTTTGGAACTAAAGGCTATTATTACCTCATTGTAAACAACATGATTATTTAATCCCTTTATTTATTCATGATAAAGGCTAAAATTAACATGCATGGGCGAGTTCAAACTGTAACCTATTTTTAGGAGGGTTGGGTGAATTATTTTTGCTATATATTGTGTGTATTGACAAAGCACGGGAGGAATTTTGGATGTAGGAGTGCTTTGAAGCAAATTTTTGCTAGTTTTTCCCTTGAATGAGAACCAGTTATTACCTTTCCAATTATTTTCAATGGTGTGTATCTTTTTATTATCTCTTGTGAATGTTAATTCCTTGAATTAATTATCTTACCTTGTTGCAAATTTGGTGTTTTCTACATAGTCTTAGTGTGCATGTTAGCTTGATGTGTTGTGATTTATCCCTCAAAACATAAGTGTTTTGCCTTAGGATTTTGTTGAAACCCATTAGTCCATGTTTATATAGTATGTTCTCAAATATTGTGCATGTACTCAATCAAAAGCCCTCAATAATTTTGGTGTATCACCCCATTTTAAATTTCAGTTACAACCATATTTTTACCCTTAAAACTCCAAAAAAATTAGTTTAGGATACATCAATAAGGAACCAACCTTGTAATCCCAGAGACTCACCTCAACATAGGGATACCCACAGCCATGAGGTGTTTCTATTATATCTGCAGAAGTGAGGGAAGAGAAAGATTAGAAACCCTACTATTATCCCTCAACCAAGGTGCACTTATGAGAGATAACAATTTTTGGATCACCGGTGGACCACAAATTATATTTGCGGTGAATTTATAGTAGATTTGCAATAAAGAAAACAACACTTTTGGAAGGACAAAGCTGTAGATATTCATTAAAAATCAAAAGAAAATATTTGGCAACTCTGTAAGGCTGATTTCAAACCAATTTTATAGCATGTTCCATGCCTAAAGTGACTACAAGATCATCGGTAAGAGGAATTCCTACTGATTTTATTTCCTTACCTTCAAATTCTATAAGAAGAAGAAGAGTTGGCAATACCATCTCCTACAATAGGATTGGTTTTGTCAATCCTCCTTCTCCTCAAGTCAATCTTGTTGTTCAAATCCCATTTATTCCAATGGCTCAACCACCACCACAACAACCCATAAATTTTGTACCTTTTAATAATGGAAGCCCCTTAGTAATTCATGTTTATCATGATATACCTGCTATTGCCTTAAAAGGTTTACCCTCATTTACTAGTGAAAATCATATTACCCCTACTTGAACACATTAAAGATATTGCAACCCTTTATTTAGTTCATAATATCACTCATGAAGATGTAGCTTTAAGAATTTTAGCTGCATCATTTAAAGGAAAATCTTTGCAATGGTATAGAACTTTATCAATAGGGACTATAACAACTTGGGATGAATTGGGAAATTAGTTACATAAGTAATTTCAAGATAATTCAGATCATTTTTCTCTCATAGAACAACTGTCTACAATTAAGCGTGCTCCTCATGAATTTATGGCTAGTTTTAACATCATATTTGCAAGAACATGGGAAAGAATTCCAGCCACTGTTAAGCCTCAAGCTGATCATGTATTTTTATACTATCTTAGAGCCTTAAACAATGATATTATAGCCATGATACAATCCATGGGAGGAACTACACTTCAAGAAGCTTATGACATTGCTATTAGAGCTGAAAACAACCTTATTCAAGTTGGTAAATTGGCTCCTAGGCCCTCTATGCCCATTATAAAATATCTAGCACATGTTCCATAACCTATTATAATAATAGAGCTTGTTGTTACAACACCTCAAGATGATATTGTTGATGCGTAATCACAACACCCTTGAATGTCTGCAACTCGATGGGTTGAAATTATCAGTGTGATTGCATAACATGGAGCTTTTTCCAAAGTGTGGGAATTTGAAATCAGGAAAGATCTTTGGATGAAGGTTGGTTCCTATTCCTCTATTCAGATGTACACATTCAAATGTAGAGGATCTACCCTAAAATCTACTCTAACTTACCAAGGAGACAAGGTTAAGAATATGCAAGAAAATAAAACTAAACAAACAAAGGTGATGTATAAAAGGAATGTTGAATGACTCGTTTGATAAACACAACACCACTAAAAATTTGTAATAAAAGACACAACAATACACAATAACCTTGCATGTAATGAAAGATCATAAAGATGCAATAGAAAACAAAAGAGGGTTTGAAACATCCACATATTTGATTTTATTGCTCTCAAAGTTGATACAATACATCACATTTAGGGCCAAAGGCACAAATTTTGCATTAGAATATTTAGTAGGAAGGTTTGGAATCTCTATAAAATCTCTTACAGACTAGAGAAGAAGGGAGGGTGCCAGTGAAAATTATCCAACCTTTGAGAAAATGCCCCTTCTTACAATATATAAGAAGAATGAGAGAAGGGGAGATAAGAAATCTGAAATCCATCTTCAACCACCCAATAAATACATTGAATTCTTACTGCAATGCTGATGATGGTGCCATGACAAAACCCATACCTCAATGTAACATGCCTTCTGGGAAAGAAGGAATCCCATACCTTCATTATGGTGATAGGTGAGAAACCTTGGACACCCTCTAAAATTGGTGGAATGTATTTCTTCATTTTGAATAGATTAGTCTCACTTAAATTAAGATATCTAGTCATAGTTGTGTAGTAGACGCTGAGAGATTTCCAAAAATTCCTCTCTTGCTCAAATCTGAGCTCCCAGTGAAAAGTTATGGCCATCTGAAGTTTGAGATGTCATTCTACTAAAATGGCAGGTGGTTGGCTCTGTCCTTTTTTGGAGTCCGAAAAGCATGCAACCTCCGAAATCCCAAAATTCAGACTTTCAGAAATTTTCATTTTGGAGACTGGGAACTATTCATTTGCTAGATTTTCTTGAGATTTCGAAAGTTTGAAACACAAAGTCTAAAATTTCAGACTTTCGAGTTTCGAGTTTGAGAGTTGAGTCATGATTTTTGTGTTTTGGGGTCCTAGACTTTTGAAACTCCAAATTCTGAAAGTCCAAAATTTCGACTTAGCACTTTCGAGTTTTAGACATTTTCTTGTCTTTTTCCATTTTGCTTGTCGAAGACTCCAAAATTTCAAAGTCTGAAACCCCAAAAGTTTGAAGTCTGAAATTTTAGACTTTCGTGGTTTTAAGTTTCGAGACATTGCACGCTCCCTTTTCCATCACGTTTACCGAGATCCCTGAAACCCCAAAACCCAAAAGTCTAAAATTTGCCAAACTTTGGAATTTTAGACTTTGCTTTTTTCCATCTCACACTCCGAGATCCCTAAAACCTAGAAACTTGAAATTTGAAATTTCAGACTTTGGGATTTTGGAGTTTGCGCTCCTTTTCGTCTCGCGCTCCGAGAGTTTTCAAACCCGAAACCCGAAAGTATGAAATTTTGGACTTCGATTTTGGACTTTTGGCCATTTTTTCCATTTTTCTCGGTGAAGACTCAAATTCTCAAACACGAAAGTCTAAAATTTTGGACTTTCAGAATTTTGGACATTTTGACTTTGGGATTTTGCCTTTGCTCACCTACGTTTTCTTTGAAATGCCGAATGCTAAAACTCCAAAATTTTGGGCACGGACCTCCATTCTTCTTCCTAAGCTCGATCTCCTTCGACGTTCCCTTAGCCATTCCTTTTCCGCCCTTGTATTTCCATTGCGAGACCACTTGCAAATTGATTTTCAAAATCGAATGTGAGCTCACATGACCGAACCACACTCTTCATTTTCTCATGTGCAGGTCGTGTTTTATCCAATTTTTCTCGAGGGGAAAAAATTGGATAACAATTGGTGACTCATGGGATCACGTGGCTGCTCGCTAGGTGGAAAGATCAGTTGCCTTGAAGTATCCATTGGGCATAGAGTCATGAATGATAGTATGATACTAACCTTTTTCTTGAAATTGAACTTGACTACTTGCACTTGGTGACCCTAAACCTTCAGGTGTGCTGCACTCTTAATTTTCATAAGAAAAGATTAATAATGAGGTTTGTGAGAGTAGAAAATTGTGTTGACTGTAACTTTCACCTATTTCTAGAATGGATCTGACATTCACCTAGAGGCACATTGAACTACATAGTGATACAACTTGGGAGCAATAAAAACTATGTCGAAGCACTTAGGGAGATGAAACCTACACTAGCAATGTTTAAGATGTATTCCATTAACCGAAATCAGAAGCTCCTCTCCATCCAATGTAGACAATTGGAAGGCATTGCTGATTTTACATCCCGTGACCATGTAGGGGCCACTCCAAATGGCATCAAACTTGGAATGCCTTCCCGGTTTTTCCCAATCTACATCCCACTTCAGAACTAGGTACCCTTCTTGAAAGGTCCTTGCTCTTGCTTTCTTATCAAACCATCTTTTGAGTAAGGCTTGATCTTTCTCTATCATTTGAACTGCATGTTCTCTGATCTCTTCCAATTCCATCAGCTCTACATACCTAGCCTCAATTGGTTCAAACTCAGAAAACTCCAGCTGCTTCATGAGCTCCAATGCAGGTAGTTCTAATGATATAGGAAACACTGCCTCTTTCCCATAGACCAAATTGTAAGGGGAATTACCTAGAACTCTTTGGTGTGATCCTGTCAGCCCATAATGCTGATTTTAGTTTTGTATGCCATGTCCTTTGGTTTTCATCTAGAGTCCTTCTGATGATTCTTAGCAAATTCTTGTTCGTGGACTCTACTCTGCCCATTACCCCATGGATAATAGTTTGAAGAGGTTCTCAAGTAGATTCCATTCTTAACAACCCATTATGTGATCTTGGAACCTAGGAATACCAATGCATTTTCTGATATGATAGTGGTTGGTACTCCAAACCTAGTCACTATCCCTTCATAGAAGTCTAGTATGCTAGACTCATTTGCTTCCTTGAGTGCTACCGCCTCATTCCACTTGGTGAAATAGTTTGTTGCTATGAGAATCTACTTATGACCTTGGCTTGAATTTGGATTGATGACCTTGATGAAATCTAATCCCCATTGCATGAATGGCTAGTCAACTAAAATCAGGTGCAATAGAAGTGCTACTAACCTTTCCTTGCCTGTGAAGAACACACATTTTTGCACTTTTTGATCCATGTGTAGCAGTCACTGAACACCGTGGGCCAATAATAACCTACCTTCATTATTTTGAGAGTTATTACCCATGGGGAAAAATGTCCTTTGACTTCTCCATCGTGAAACTCCTGTAACAATTTCTCAATTTGATTTGTTCCAATACACCTCAGTAAAACACCATTGATGTCTTTCTTGAACAAAACACCATCAACAAGCACATATGGAATGGCTTGTAATATGAAGTATCTTCTCTTTGATTTGCTCATTTATAGAGGGCATAGGCATGTTTGTAGGAAGTGTATCATATTTTGAGTCCAACAAGGGATAGGCACATTATCATTTGCTTGTTCTTGACCATCTTATAGTACCAAAACAACTTCATTTTCATCACCTTGCTTCAACTTGTTGACTCGAGGCTAGCTATTCACATAATCCCTTTCCATGGACTAGCTTAGTGACTTTAATTTCAATGTCATATTCCATGATGCGAGTGATCCACCCTACACGTTTCTCATTTAGGTCCTTGTTTAGAAGGAAGTCCTTGACTCTGCATGAGAAACTAGCAATTGGATCTTGTTATTTGAAACTTGGTGTTTAAATTTCTTTAAAATCCTAATCACTGCAAGGTCATGATTTTCAATGGAGGAGTATATCACTTCATAGTCCTCCAAAATTTTAAAGAAGGCAACCGATCGTTTTGGAACCCTCTTTACTTTGTTGCACTAGGATTGCATAAATTGTGTCCCCACCACCAAAGGCATAGAGCATGAAGTCCTTAGAGAAGTATGGATTCATGAGAGTCGGAGCTTGCGATATGGCCTCTTTGATAGCCTCAAAACTTTCTATACCCTCATCTTTCCACCTAAATGCCATGCTCTTCTTTAACATCATTGTTATTGGCTTCAAAAGAGCGGTAAAATTTGGCACAAATATGCAGACAAAATTGATCCTTCCTAAGAAGCTTTGAAGAGCCTTCTTATGACTTGGCAAGGGCAATGCTCGAATTGCTTCAACTCTTTCTAGGTCAATCGTCAATCCTTCCTTTGACATAATATGGCCTAGGAGCTTACCTTCGTGAGCTAGGAATATGTATTTTTGGGATTCAATGATACCCCAAATCTCCTACATCTTTGAAATACATGTCTTAGATGAAAGAGGTGATCCGATGCATTTTTGGAGAACACAGTGATATTGTCAAGATATATCAGTACTATTTTTTTGATCAACCCCTTGAATGCCATGTCCATCACCCTTTGGAAAGTGGCTCCGACATTAGACAATCCAAATGACATTTTCCTGTAGGCATAAATGCCTCACTTGGTAGTGAAAGTCATCTTGAACTGGTTGTATTCTTTTACCATTATCTGATTATACCCTAAGTAGCCATCTAGGAGAGAGAATCTTTTTGAGCCGGATACTACCTATAAGATTTGTTCCATTGAAGGAAGTGGGTAATGGTCTTTGAGAGATTCCATATTCAAATATCAAAAGTCCATGCATAACCTGATTTCTCCATTCTTCTTCCTGACTAGGACCAAGTTGGTAACCTAGCTTGAGTGCTTGATTGGAAATATAATGCTTGCCTTTATTAGATTTTTAGCTCTTTCTTCATTAGAGGCTCAATGTTAGGGTTGACTGGTCTTTTTTTTTTCTTGATGGGTTTAGCATCTGGATCTAGTTCAATTGTATGTTGTCTTAGCTTTGATTGAATCCTCGCAGTCCTTATAGCTCCAGTGAAGATGTTTGGAAAATATTGGAAAAGCTATATGAAATCATATCTCTCTTGTTCATTGGTTAGCTTTCCGATTTGGAGTGTTTGACCTTCTCCAAATGAAATAAGTTCTGAATCCTCTCCTTTGACCTATATGTTGGCTTTATCCTTACGAAACTGGTCATTAGGATTGAATATGGACTCCAATTTCACTAAGCCTTTTAGAAGCTTGTTTTTCTGCACTGCTACTTGATCCCCGTCTTCGCTGCTCTATCTATCTTGATTTCTAGCTGAGAATTCAACCTCCTCTTGCAAGAAATTGATGATATGTTGATTGTTCTCAAACACCTTCCACTTGTGTTATTGTTTGGAATTACTTGGCCTTACAATCACATGGATATGTGGTTGCATTTTATCTCTTTTGATGCTATCAACCACATCAAAAGTTACTCCAACTGATGCGAGCCTATCCACAGTTTCATTCTTCTTCCTAGGTATGGACTCAATGTTAAAAGCTTCAAAATCCTCAATTAGGTCCCATACCCTATTTTTGTAGCTCTTGAGTAGGTCATTCTTTGTAGCATGTTGTCCTCTGACTTGGTTGACAATTAGCTTGCTATCCCCGAATACCTGCAAGTTATTTATGCCTCTTTTCCTGGCCCAATGAAGTCCATGAATCAAAGACTCATATTTAAGCTGTGTTGTTTGAACAAGTAAACTGAAATGAAAGCTTGAATAATACTTAATGTTATGTGGTGAAATTAACATTGCATGACCTCCAATACCTTGTTTGTTTCTTGAACCATCAAAATATAGTTTTTAAACTTCATTTTCATCTTTATTTTTTGGCTTGGTGATGTTAGGAATGGGTGAATTTTCTTTGTGTACACAATATACACCCAGTTCAGATTCTTCCATTTCCATATATGGGTCGAATACATGTCTCTTGTTTTCCCATTCATCCAAAGTCAAATCAAGAATTCCCTCAACTGTAATACTAGTTTCCAAATCATTTGACCACTCTTCTTGGTCAAAGGCTAAGCAATTTGCATTGATAGGACTTTGGGCACATGAGGCTCAATGTGAAATTTTGCAATTGGTTATGATCTGATGGTCACCTTGGCTCCATACCTCATCCTGAAAAGCATGTGTGACCAATCTATAGATAGATACCCACCAATTTTTGCCATGAAATCCCTTGACAAACATAGTGCAAAGAGTGGCGGAAGGTCAATTACGAAACATCTTGCAGAACTATGACATTAGGAAAAGCATGCAAAGTAAGTCTTAAACCTCTAATGATCCCAACCTGTCCCACTACTATTCCATCTAGTTGCACTCCTTTTAAGATTGGCTCATACCTTAGTCCCAATTGATCTACTATTTGCTTTGGCATTACTGAGTTACTTGCCCCTGAATTGATCATACAATTATGTACCAAGTGGTTCCCAACAATCAATGACACATAAAATGGTGGAGGCTTCAATTTTTTCTTACTTGACCCCCATCTTGTTGCACTGCATTAGTGAGAAATTTTTCCTATCCTTGGTTTGATCCATTTGAGACAGACCAATTGGCCATTGCAACTTGCAACAAATCTCATTGCCCTGGGATTTCCAGTGACTCCCACATGGAAATGTTCACATGTGTTTTCTTCATCTGATCGATGATGTTGAAAGGGGATGAATTATACTTTTTTGCCATTTACTTGGCATAACCTTTTCTAGAGCTTGAACAGGCACATGTGTTGTTGTAATGGGTGCCTTAGGCTGATTTTTCACACTCGGGGCTGCATTTGGTCTACTAACTCGTTGTGTAGGAGCGGGTTGAGAAACAATTGGATTAGATGGTTTTCCTTCTTCTATGTTCCTCTTCTTTGACCGTGTGTTGGCAGCCACACTTGAAAAGGTGGTTGGTTAAATCCACAGAAGTCTTCTATTTTCCAATTAACCAACGTAGTTTTTATTAGAGGTGCCTCTTGTTGTGTTTCTTACTACTAATTTCCTTCTTGATTTCCTTCTTGAGACACACCAATGGTCTGTACCATCAAGGCCTGGTTTAGTGCACCATTGAAAAAATTTGATTAGATGTGAGGTAGATTGCAGGGGTAACACCAATCATACTCTTGTGCCATGTTATTTTGTGTTGGAACCAAGGATTTTGATGTTGAAGTTACATTTGGATCATATGGTCGGATTGCCCGACAACTTGAGGTTGTCTTTGGTTCTAGTTTTGATTTCCAACCTGATTTTGTGGTCTATTTTTCTTGTATGGGGGCCTAGCTTGATATTGATTTTGAGGCTGATATGGCCTAGAACTCTGCGCTTGTTGTCTCTTGAAAGTCAATAGTTCATTTCCTAGGTTTTGCGCTTTCTTCATGACCTCCGTAACTCTTTTGAAGTGCTTGAAGAAGTTGATGCCTCATTGTTGCTTTGATTCCTAGGGGGTGGAATGGGATTCAAATCTAGTGTTTGACTAGCTGTAGGAGCTTCCATGTCTGGATAGAGAGGCATTGGTGGCCTTGGTGCTAGCTTACCAGATTGAATCAAGTAGTTTTCAGCCTAATAACAATGTTATAGGCTGCAGGTAAAGTTATACCTCTCAAGGATTTTATCATCGTTGCAATATCTAAATTTACAACCTTTAAGAAATAGAGGAATGCTCCTTCGATAGTTGGTCTCGCAACAAGTGGAATTCTATCCCATGCCCTTTGAAATCTAAAGTTGAAATCAATCAACTGTTCATTAGAGCCCTTTTAATAGCTATCAATTGTTCCAATAAAGATAGATTATCCCCCTATTCCCCAAATTGATTGTGGAGGGTTGTGCACAAATGGTCCCACTCGGATAGACCCTATTATTAGGATCCTAAACCATTGCAAAACTTTACCGTTAAAAGATGAAGATAACAACTTGACCGCAATATCTATTTCATTGATTTCATGAATTGTATAGACATTGGCAATGTCCTAGATGTGGTCAATAGGAGTAATATGATTTTCCCCTATGAAATAGGGAATATTCTTAAGTGCTGCAATTGAGGCCGATTTTGAGCATTTAGGGCAACCGGGAGACTACTCATGAAGTTGACATATGGATTGGGTTGCGCCATCCCGATTGGTCGAGAACTCTCATTGATTGGAGAAAAGGTATACCGGTGGAGGTGTAGACAAGGTCCCGTTAGGTGGAGATGGCGATCTTTGTGGTCTTCTTCCTCTCTTTCCTCTGCCTAGTGACAATTACTGTTGGTGAAAATCAGCAGCACCCTTGGATGTTGATCAGATTTCTAGTTTGACACTTTGGACATCCAGTGTGATTGCACAACATTGAATCTTTTCCCCAAGTGTGGGACTTGTAAAAATGGGAAAAGAATCTCCAGATTAGAGGTTGTTTCCTCAACTCCTCTGATTAGGTATATTACTTGCAAGTTACAGAGGGTTTGAATTCAAGATCCTACTCTAAATTCCAAAGGGGACAAAGATAGAGAATGTAAAAACTGAAACTAATGCTAATAAGGTGATGCACCAAAGGAGTGGTGAGCATTTTTACTTTTGTAGATTGACACAGATCACAAAAATGCAACAAAACATCATGCAAAACTGATAAAATGTAATGAAAGGTCAGAGATGAAGCAAACAACACAAACAGAGGATTAAAACTCATTCACAGAGCTTGCATTGTCATTTCCAACATCAAAACACATGCATTACAACATCTGAGAGGTAGAAAATAGGTTATAGTCTTGGAAGAGGTCTGATTTTCCACAAAATCACTTTTCAAGGTGAAAGAGGGAGCCTGCAATACATGAAAAATGTTCAACCTCCCAAAAATGAGCCAAATCTGGCTTTTACATGCAAAAAACGAGCCCAGGAGAGAGAAACGTGGGAAAATGTGAGAGATCTTCAACCAATGACCAAAAATGCAATAAAACAACATGGGCATCCTTACAGGTCCATTCCCTAACATTTTTCACCATGCTGGGAGAAAATGCGAGCCATTCTTCATTAAAAATGGTGGTTGAAATGTCATTTCTATTCATTATCACGTGCTAGAGGCATTTTTCAATTTTCTCTCTCCAAACTCCATCAAAACCCAAAATTGACCTCGGAATATTGTAGATAATTTCACCAGCTTTCCATTGATATAAAGAACGTGAAAAACTGAGCTCTGGATTGAAAGTTATGGCCATTTGAAAATTTAGGGCAAAATAGGGCCAAAACGGGTTGGCGGGCCAAAAATTTGAAATTTTCCCACTTTTTGCATTTGGGAAAATTTCCCAAAAAATCCCCATGCCCCACCACTCCTGGTGCCATGTGGCACATTCTGATTAGATGTGGGCCTTGTGTGCTTCATTTTCCACCCTTTTGGCCATTGGAAAATTTTTCCAAAATTCTCCGCCGGGCCAATGGCCTGAGGACATGTGGCAAGAGGTGATTTACCGCAGGCATTTCCTCTTAATTTTTTCATCATTGTTTGACCATTTTCTGACTTGGACATGTGGTAGAACCCTATTTGTTGCAGAATTTCTCCTTCCATTTTTCCCTCGACTTTGCTTTGGGAAAAATTCCCAACTTTTCCCCGCTTCCCGCCGGTCTGGGACACGTGGCGAGCTCCCATTGGATGCGGGCCTTGGGGAAAACATTTTTTCTTTTGATTTAACCTTTGGGAAAAAATCCCAATCTCTCCTGCATTCTCAAGTTCTCGACCCCGAGGACACGTGGCGAAACCCCATTAGTTGCGGATCTTGGGGAAAAATTTAACATTGCGCCCTCACCGATCTCCTTTGCCAAATTTCCAATCTTTCCTCCGCCCTCCACCGGTCCGATGCCTTAGGACACGTGGCATAACGTGATTGGGTGTGGGCCTTTCCTTGAGATTTTTCCATGGCACCAATCACTTAGTCAAATTTTCTATTTTTACTCCACCCTCCGCCACCCCCTTTCCTCTAGAGACACGTGGCACAATATGATTCGATGCGGGCCTAGCATCAAAAATTTTTGCTTGGATCAACCCTTAGATTTTTTTCCAATTTCTTTTCCTTGGACACGTGGCAACATCTCATTCATTGGCGGGCCTTCGGGTGAAATATTCCTTTTGAAAACTTGCTGAATCACTTAGTAAAAATTCCAAGTTTACCTCCACCCTCCGCCACTCCCGAGGACACGTGGCCCCATCTTATTGGCTGACGGGCCTTTCAGGGGAAAATTTCCCACAAAAACTCCATCGAGCCATAACTTCAAAAATACATGGATTTAGGAGGAAAATTTTACCTTTCTGGAAAGTTGAGAAAAATCTCTATCCAATGGTGTAATTTCTAGAAGGTCTTAAGTGCTCGAAAAGCAAAAAATTATGATTAAGGCACAAGAGAGAGAAAATGAAGGGAGTTAGCCACAAAATGAGCAAGGGGCACATTTTGGATAACAATTACAAGTAGACAAACAATCCCTCTTATCGAGTCTTAGAACTTGTTTGAATTCTTCTCATGTAATTATGCAACATGTGCTACTACACCATTGGATTCTTTCTCTTGAGTCACCAGATGTGTTGGGAAATGAGCCTCAAAAGGTTGGATTTTGCCAAGTTACACACCAAAGTCAAAAAAATAAAAAATGATTTTTGTGAAGGACCCGTGTATTTAAAATTCGGAGGTTAAAAATTGATTTGGAATGATAGTCCCGAAAACCCGAAAATGCAAGACCTTCGAATGTCCGAAAACCCAAAACCTAAAATTTGGAGAATCTTAAAATTCAAATTTGAAATTCAAAAAAATCTGAAATTTCAAAAATAAAAATTTATAAAAACTAAAAATACCCTTTTCAAGATTAGCCCCCGATCTATCAACAAGTGAAATTTAGACTTGTTTTGAGCAAATTAAGCCCTTGAAAATCAATTTGAGTTCATCTTGAGAGGTGAAATATCAAAAATTTGAAATTTACAGCTTTCTAAGTCCAAATTTCTTGAAAAATCCTTCAAAGCTTGTGGAATGACCTCCTGGTCCCATCGGGCATGCCAAAACTATTGATGCCTAATCACAACACCCCAATGTCTCAGTAACTCGATGGGTTAAAACTATCGCAGTGTATCACAGTAACATGGAGATTTTCCCAAAGTGTGGTTATTTGAAATCGGAAAGCTCTCCAGATGAAGGTGGTTCCTATTCCTCTATTCATATGCATGCATTCAAATGTAGAGGATCTACCCTAAAATCTACTCTAACTTGCATATGAGACATGGTTAAGAAGATGCAAGAAAATAAACCTAAACTAACAAGGGTGATGCACCAAAGGAATGTTGAATGACTTGTCTGATAAACACAACACCACTAGAAATTTGTAATGAAAAAAAAACAATACACAATAACCTTGCATGTAATGAAAGATTAGAAAGATGCAATAGAACACATAAGAGGGTTTGAAACATCCACATATATGATTTTATTGCTCTCAAAGTTGATATAATACATCACATTTAGGGCCAAAGGCACAAATTTTGCATTAGAATATTCAGTAGGAAGGTTTGGAATCTCTATAAAATCTCTTACAGACCAGAGAAGAAGGGAGGGTGCAAGCCAAAATTATCCAACCTTTTAGAAAATGCCCCTCCTTACAATATATAGGAAGAATGAGAGAAGGGGAGAGAAGAAATCTGAAATCCAGCTTCAACCACCCCAAAAATGCATTGAATTCTTCTACAATAGTGATGGGTGCCATGACAAAACCCATACCTCCATGTACCATGCCTTGCTTGGGCAAGAAGGAAGCCCATACCTTCATTATGGTGGTAGGTGAGAAACCTTGGACACCCTCTAAAAGTGGCAGACTATATTTCTTCATTTTAAATAGCTTAGTCTCACTTAAATTAAGATATCCAATCGTAGTTATGTAATGATGCCGAGAGCTTTCCAAAAATTCCTCTCTTGCTCAAATATAGGCTCCTAATGAAAATTTATGGTCATCGAAGGTTGAGATGTCATTTTACAAAAATGGCGGGTGGTTAGCTCTGTCCTTTTTGGAGTCTCGAAAATCATGTAACCTTAGAAATCCTAAAATTTAGACTTTTGGACATTTTCATTTTGGAGACTGGGAACTGTTCATCTCGCCAGATTTTTGAGAGTTCTCAAATTATGAAACCCGATAGTCCGAAAGTTTGAAATTTTGGACTTTTGTGTTTGAAGTTTTAGAAGTTGAGTCATGATTTTTGTGTTTTGTGGTCCCAGAGACTTGAAACTTTGAAGTCCAAAATTTCAGACTTTGGACTTTCGAGTTTGAAAATTTCTTGTCTTTTTCATTTTGCTCACCGAAGACTCCAAAACTCCAAAGTTTGAAACCTTGAAAGTCTGAAGTCTAAAATTTTAGACTTTTGGGGTTTCGGGTTTTGGACATTGTCACTCCTTTTCCATCACACTTACCAAGATCCCAAAACTCAAAATTTTTAAATTTCGGACTTTCAGACTTCAAGATTTCAGACTTTGCCACTCCCTTTTCCGTCATGCTTACCGAGATCCCTAAAACCCCGAAACTTGAAAGTCTAAAATTTTGGAATTTTAGACTTCAAGATTTCATTTTGCCACTCCCTTTTCTATCTCACACTCTAAGATCCCCAAACCCCGAAACACGAAAGTCTAAATTTTTGGAATTTCGGAGTTCGAGGATTTTGGACTTTACCGCTCCCTTTTTTGTCTCGTGCTCCGAGAGTTCAAACCCCGAAACCTGAAATTTTAGACTTTTGGACTTTAGGATTTTAGAAATTTTGGCCATTTTTCCCATTTTCCTTGGTGAAGACTTGAAAGTCAAAACCCGAAAGTCTAAAATTTCAGACTTTCGGACTTTCAAACATTTTGACTTTGGGATTTTTGCACTTTGTTCACCTACCCTTTCTCCGAAATGTTGAATGCCAAAACTCTTAAATTTCGGGCCCAGGCCTCCATTCTTCTACATGAGATCTGATCTCCTTTGACGTTCCCTTAGCCATTCCTTTTACGCCCTTTTATTGCCATTCTGCAGTCCGCCCACAACTTGATTTTCAAAATCGAATGTGAGCTCGCATTATTGAACCACCCTCTCTATTTTCTCCTGTGTAAGGTCATGTTTTATCCAATTTTACCCAAGGGAAAAAAATTGGATTATATATATATATATATATATATATATATATATATATATATATATATATATATATATATATATATAAGGGCTTATTGAGACACATACAAATGGAATAATAACATTAAAAATGCAATTTTCTTATCCTAACAAGCCTTATCAAAATACTTATTAGCATAATAGACAACCATACCAATAAAATATGAATTATAGTTGGACTTATTAGCAAATAAAAATTGATTATAAATTTGCTAGGACATCTAGTGCTCTTGTTCCAGTCAACATGGCTTTAGAAGAATGGTGTTTACCTTGCAATTAGCGTCATTCAACTACTAATTATCGAAATGCATTCTTGAATTTGAGCCTTGTTACACAACCTCAATTTGAAACATTATTCATGCCTCAAATGGAGGGTGGGTAACAAGACACTCGAGTTAAACCACTGAATGTAGAACTTAGTCGGCTTTGGTGAGGAAGATTTTATTATCATTAACTAGGTCTCAAAAAAGATCCCAAGATAAAGAAAAACAATAGAAAGGACATGCTTTACCTACGATTCTGAGATAAGTCAGCAAGTGCAGGTCCAAAAATAGAAAACAATCCTATTTCATCAAATAAAACATCAAGCGATTCAGGCTCCTAAAGAGCAACAAAAGTAGTTGCACCATGATCCTAGAAGATTATCCATTCCTTAGATTTCTAAAGCCGCAGTATATAGTCAAATTTTCTAAATCTTATTCTAAAACTCATTGAACTTCTTTTAATGTTATTGAGGCTATGAAAAACCATAATATCAGTATTTCTTTATGGGATGCTTTAAGTATTCTAGGACAACAAGAGTTACTTACTCATGAGCTTGCTAAGTTGCAGATTTTTTCAAAGCTCAAAAAGATGATATGGTTCTTGTTACAATTGAGCAAGATCATATGAAAGACGTTAAATGGATGGTACAAAAAGTACCAAATGCTCATGATATTAAAAACCACCTCCTTTCTATCTTTCTCTTATTATTGGAGATCATTTAGTTCACAATTGTATGGTTGATAGTGGTGCAAGCAACATAGTCATGCCTAAAGCAATTGTAGAAAAATTGGGCCTGCAGTATGAACCAACAGAAAAAGAGTGACTTCAGCTAGATGGAACAATAACCAACATAGTTGGTGTCATAAAAAAATTTGGAGGTAACATTACATGCTTGTCCCAATGTTTCAATTTTACAAGATGTAATCTGTTGTAGATCTACCTCCCTACTTTGCCTTGTGTTTATCAAGAGATTTTACAACAAATATAGGTGGTTATCTTTCTTCGATTGGTAATTTTTGTTCTTTACTACAAGGTATGGAACTAAAGTTACAATTAATTTAGAGCCTTTGGTTGGATTTCATATTGAGCCTCATGCTTCAAATGTTGTAGCAAATTATGTAGCCATAGATCAAACTGATTTTGATGTCACAACACATATTTCTACATTATATGGTGTTTCTAACTTGTTTATGGATGAAAAATTCAAGAATAACATGTTTATGATCCTTATAAAGAAGTAGAAAGATTATACTATTTACATGAAGAAGTCATACCTATTCCCTTGCTGTCCAAAATAGAAAATACAATAGAAGGCTTATGGAAGCTTCATTTTGATGGAGCAAAGAACAAGAAAGGACAAGGTACAAGTTTGATGCTTACTTCCCTTCAAATGAGAGGTATTTTTCAGCTCTAAGTTTGTAATTTTCATGTACTTGTAACGTAGATGAATATGAAGCATTAATTCATGGCCTACAATGGGCTAGAAAAAGAGGAATCAATATGTTACAAGTTTTTGGTGATTATAAAATTGTTATTAATCAAGTTAAAAGTTATAATGTTTGTAAGAATTCATTGCTAAAATCTTACAAACATAGAGTTTCATTTAATGGATGATTTTGAAGCTATTAATATAAAATAAGTCCCAAGAGCTGAAAATAAATATGTAGATAGACTTGTAGTAGTTAGAGCTAGCTTTGAAGTGCTAGAAAAAATTGAAAATGAAAAAATACAGCCACATATAAAGTTGATTATCAGACCTTCAGTGCCTGATAATGAAGAAAATTGGCAAGTTTTTGAAGATGACAAACAAATCAGTATATTTATGTTAGTGAAAATCACAACACCCCAGGATGATTTCTAAAGATCTACTTTTTAAAGGTAGAATCATCGGCGTGATTGCATAACATGAAACTTTTCCTAAGGTGTGGGACCTTGAAAATTTGAAAAGCTCTCCGTAGATTAAAGGTTGGTTCCTTATTCCTATGTTTAGGTGCATATGTGAGGATTTGCAAAGGATCTATATCTATACCTAGTCTAAGACTTGCCAAGGAGACAGGGATAAAAGAGTATAGAAATGAGAAATAACTAAACTACTAAGTGATGCACCAAAGGAATGATGAATACTTAGTTTGCCTTCGATAGAAACCAATAAAATGCATATAATAAACAAACACAAACAACCAGACATGTAACAAGAGATCAAATAGAAGCAAAAGAAATAAGAAGGATATGAGATCGATCACAAATGTATTTTATTACTCTAATAGACTAATACAGTTCATTACAGAATAGCCAAAATGCAGAAACACAATACAATTTTAAAGGAAGGCCTGAACCCCACAAATCCTTTGCTAGAAGGAGAAGGGAGCCTACAAAACTAAGAATATCAAACCCTTTACAATGAATCCTATCCTCATATTTATAGAATTGATCTGAGAGAAGAAAAAGGGAGAGAGAAGTGGGAAAACGTGGGTCGAAGATCAACCGCCATTATTAATGTTTTCTGCTGAAATATGCCCCGAATCCATCTTTACTGCATCGATCTTCGATTCGGCGCCTTGAAGGAAGATGAAACGGTGGAAATAGATCGAATCCGATCTAGTTGTTGAGACTAATGATCCTTCATTGAAAGCTCAAAGAATTTTCTCCATTTTTCTTATACCTACCCTCTCAAAAATTAAAGTTTTAGACTCTCATGGCATAGACGAGGTTGAGATATTTCCAGCGATATCAGATTTGCAATCTCTCGAGCCCTGAGTCAAAAGATATGCCCTTTTGAAGTTTTGCATCGATTCTATATAAATAGGTGGGAAAACAACTTGAAAATGGGTCCCTCTTTTGATTGGGATACATGGCAACTGGATTGGGATAAAATTTGGGTCCACGGGCCCGCAATTTACCTTTTAGTCTTTTGCGCAAAAATGTAAAAACTCAAAAACCTCTAAAGGCCCGAAACTCCATCTGGACGTGTGGCTCCTTTTGGTTGGCTGGGAAATGCGTTTCCATTTTTAACTCTATGCCTTTTGGACAAAAGGAAAAATTTCACTTTTCTCCCCGACACCCCACCTTGGCTTTGACTCGGGTTTATATGTTGACTTTTTCCCTCTTGGGTGGAGTCATGGGTCTTTTTATAACTTTTACCCCTTTTGAGGCAAAGGGCAAAAAACTAACATTTTCCCCAACTCCCCACTTTCCCCTGGGACATGCATCACCATGGCACTTGCTTGGGAACCTTCTCTCCTTTTGACCCTTGAATCAACGCTGTTGAGACACTTGGTAGCCTCCGCCGGCCTATTAATGTTTTGACTTTTCAACTAACTCTGTCCCCCTTTGAGGACAAGTGGAGGCATTGCACATGTTTGTAAATCCAACCCAAAGTTTGCCTCTCGAAGGAGTGTTGGGTTGACACTTGTCCACCTCCACTGCTTTGTGGACTGTTCAACGGTCCTTCTTACTTTTTAGACTTTGAGCTATGTGGTGGCCTCACGCTCATTGGGTTTCCACTCGGGGACTGACTCTTGGAAATGTGCCAAGCTGACACACGGCACTCTCTGCTTGCACTTCTATACTTAACCAATTTCAAGCTTGCCTTTTCACCCTTTTTGACCCTTGGCTACGTAGAGGGCTGGCGCAAGTTTGAGTCTCCACCTGGGTTCCCTTTGTGAATTTGCACCAAGTTAATACACCGACACGCTTCCCTCTTTGTTGAAGAATTTTCAACATCCCACAACTTTTGGGGACTTTGGATGCATGGAATCCTGGCGCAAGTTTGGACTTCTCCTTTTGGATTCACCCTTGAAACAATGCCATTAAGGCACATGGCCCTTTCCGCTTCTTCCTCCATACTTAGTCATTTTTTCCCCTTTTCTGAACCAATTTGAGCCCAAGGACTTTGAATCTTTGCCGTTCTTCCTTCTTCTGGCTTTTTTGTAGCATTGATCCTTATTGTCTTGAGCCTACTATTTTATAGTTCTTTGCTTGTAAACTTGGAGGATGGATTTAAGATGTTGAAATGGCTCGACAAAGTTGTTTTCTTTCTGTACAAGGTCCTTTGATATTTCTTGGCCTCCACCACTCCATTGATGAATCTTCTTGCAACCAATTTATAGGATCTGGATGAGTTTTCTCGGGTTCCTTCAAGCGGGGTCTTGATCGATCCAATATTTCTCTCGGGGAAAAATATGGATAACAATTTGGTGACTCACGGGGACATCTTCTTGCTAGATGAAGAGATCAGTAGCCTTGTTGTATCTATTGGGCATGGAGTCAAGAATAACAGTTTGATACTAGTTCTACCTCTGGTTCATGAGCCCAACCACTTGCATCCTCATATTTTATAAGAAAATCCTGAAATGAAGATTTCTGAGAGTAGAAAATTGTTTCAACTCCAGGGCTTTGTCTATTTTTCTAAATGAACTGCATAAGAGCAAAAAAACAACACCAAGACTATGTACAAAATTAAAATCATACATGCTCCAAATGGAACATGCAGAGTGTGCAAAAGCACTTAGGAGAAAAGCAATCTATGCTACAACAAGACAATGCACAGAAGAACTTAGAGGAAAGAGAAACTAAACTAATATGTACAGAGTGGGACTTCCTTTTAGTAGCGAAAGTTTGAGATAGATCCTGCATCACTGGGATCTACATCTCTTCACCCTCCAATGAGGACAATTAGAAAGCATTTCTACTTTTGCATCTTGTTATCATATAAGGACCACTCTAGATGGCATCAAACTTAGAATGTCTCCCTGGTTTTGCTCGATTTGCGTCCCACTTCAAAACCAGTCTCCTTCCTGGAAAGTCCTTTCTTTTGCTTTCTTGTCAAAGCAATTTTTGATTGAAGCGTGACTCCTCTCCAATGCTTAGAGAGCACTCTCTCTAGATTCTTCTAATTCTATCAGCTCCATACCTGACCTCCATTGGTGCAAACTCAGACATTTCTAGTTGCCTCACAAGCTCCAATGCTAGTAACTCAAGTGATATAGGCAACACTGCCTCTTTCCCATAGATAAGCTTGAATGGAGAGCTACCTATGGATCTCTTGGGTGTTATTCTATCAGCCCATAAGGCCGTTTTGAGCTTTGTGTGCTAGGTCCTTTGATTCTCATCCAAAGTTCTCTTAATGATCTTTAATAGATTCTTGTTTGTAGACTCAGCTTGGCCATTACCCTGAGGGTAATAATTTGATGAGGTGCTCAAATAAGTCCCATTCTTGACATCCCATCCTGTGATTTTGGAACCTATAAATGCTAATGCATTATCCAAAATTATGGTGGCTAGTACCCCAAATCTGGTCACTATTCTTTCATAGAAATCCAGGATACTAGACTCATTTACCTCCTTGAGTGCCACTACCTCGGTCCATTTGGTAAAATAGTCTGTGGCTGTTAGGATCCATTTATGATCCTGGCTTGAGTTTGGATTGATGACTCCAATGAAGTCCAATCCCCATTGCATAAAAGGTTGGTCGATCGAGATTGGGTGCAATGGAAGTGCTTGCTAGCTTCTCCTTCCCTTTGAAGAAAGCACAATTCTTGCATCTTTTAATCCATGTATAACAGTCACTAAACACTCTGGGCCAATAATATCCTGCTTTCATGATTTTGAGTGTTGTCACTCTTGGGAAAAATGGCCTCCAACTGCTTCAACATGAAATTCTTGTAGCACTCTCTCCACTTGATCCATCCCAATGCATCTCAGTAGAATACCATTGATGTCTCTTTTAAACAAGACACCATCAATAAGAACATATGGAATGGCCTGTAACCTGAAATGCCTTCTTTTTTCTTTATTCATCCCATGAGGGCACATGCTGGTTTGAAGGAAATGCACCATGTCTTGGGTCCAATAAGGAGCAGGCACATCATTTCTTTCTTTTCTTGATTATCTTGTAGAATCGAACATCCTCCTTCTCACTGTTTGTTTCATCTTGTAGAGAAGAGGCTAGGTACTCACACAAGCCCCTCCCACGAACCAACTTGGTGACCTTAATCTCAATGTCATATTCCATGACATGAGTAATCCACCCTGCATGTTTCTCATTCAGGTCCTTGCTAAGGAGGAATTCTTTGACTCCTGCATGGGAGACCAATAGTTGGATTTTGTTGTTTGACACCAAATGCTTAACTTCTTCAGTCCTCTGATCATCACCATGACTTGCTTCTCAATAAAGGAATACCTTACCTCATAGTCTTCTAGACTATGACTGAAGAAAGCAATTGGATGTTCTGAGTTTTCTTTGTTCTGTTGAACCAAGATTATAGAGATAGTGTCATTGCCGCCAAAGGCATACAATATGAAGTCCTTGGAAAAATATAGATTTACAAGAGTTGGGGCCTATGATATGGCCTCTTTGATAGCTTCAAAGCTTGCCTTTCCTTCAACTATCCATCTGAATTCTAAGCTCTTCTTCAACATCAATGTTATTGGCTTAACCAAAGCAACAAAGTTTGGGACAAACCTTCGAACAAAGTTGATCTTCCCCAAGAAGCTTTGAAGAGCCTTCTTGTGACTGGGCAATGACAGTGCTTTTATTACTTCAACCCTTTCTGGATCAATTGCTAGACCCTCCTTAGACACAATGTGGCCCAAAAGCTTGCCCTCATGGGCCAAGAATATGCATTTTTGGGGTTCAAAGACACCCCAAATCTTATGCATCTTTGAAACACCTGCCTTAGATGGAAAAGGTGGTCTTCTCGCGTTCTTAGAGAACATAATGATATCATCCAGATATATCAACACTATCTTGGTTGATTAGCCCTTTGAATGCCATATCCATGGCTCTTTGGAAAGTAGCACTAGCATTGGACAGTCCAAATGGAATTTTTTTGTATGCATAGGTGCCCCATTTGGTGGTGAAAGTAGTTTTGAATTGATCATCTTCTTTCACCATGATCTGATTGTATCCCGAATAACCATCTAAGAGAGAAAATATCTCTGACCCAGACACTACTTGCAAAATATGTTCCATTGAAGGGAGTGGGTAGTGATCTTTGAGGGAGGCTCTGTTCAAATCCTTGAAGTCAACACATAACTTGATTTCCCATTTTTCTTTCTGAATGGGACTAGATTTGCAACCCAACTTGAATTCTTGATTGGGAATATGATACTTGCCTCTATTAGTTTGTTTAAATCCTTCTTCATCAGAGGCTCAATATGTGGGTTGACTGGTCTCTACTTCTACCTGATAGGCTGAGAAGCTGGGTCCAATTCAATTGTGTGTTGTGCTAGTTTGGGATTGAAACCCCTTAGGTCTTCATAACTCCAAGAAAACACATCAGGGAATTCTTGGCAAAGTTGTATGAATTCATACCTTTCCTGCTCGGTGGCCACCTTGCTAATTTGAAGTGTTTTGTCTTCTCCAACTGGGATTGACTCCGAATCCTCTCCTTTGATCTACATGTTAGCATTTTCTTTTCTGAACTGATCATTAGGATTGAAAATGGATTCCAGGGTCACTAAGCCTTTGGGAAGCTTGTTTGTATGCAGCTATACTATCTAGTTCCCATACTGCTGCTCTAGTTTGTTTTGATTATGGGCTGAGAATTCAGCTCTTCTTGCAAAAAATTGATGATCTGCTCGATCATTCTCAAACACCTAGCCAACATGTATTATTATCTAGCACTGCTGGCCTCACAACCACATGGATATGTGGTTGTTCTTTGTCTCTCTTGATGCTGTCCACCACATCAAATGCTGCTCCAACTGCTGCAAGTCTATCAACAGCTTCATTCTCTTTTCTGGGTATGGACACAATGCTGAAAGCCTTGAAATATTCCATGAGATCCCATACCCTACTCTTATAGTTCTTGAGCAGGTCATTTTTAACAACATTTAGTCCTCTTACTTGATTAAACCAACTCACTCACTGTCTCCAAACACTTGTAAATTCTTGATTCCTAGCTTTCTTGCCCAATGAAGACCTTGGACTAAAGCCTCATATTCAGCAGTGTTATTTGAGCAAGCAAACTGAAATCTAAAGGCTGAATAATATTTCATACCTCTGGGGACACAATCATAGCTCCTCCTCCAGCTCCTTGTCTACTCCTTGAGCCATCAAAGAATAATTTCCATACTTCATTGTCATCCTTGTACTCTGGCTTGATTAGGTCAAGAAGAGGATGATTCTCTTCATGTAGATAGTAGACACCCAACTCAAATTCTTCCATCTCCTTGTAGGGGTCAAAAGCATGTTTTTTATTGGCCCACTCATCTAGAGTCAAATTAGGGATACATCCCAACTTGGTATCTGCTTCATTAGTGTTTAGGAGGTCTTCTTGATCAAAGGTTGAGCAGTTGGCATTGATTGGGCTAGGTACATAGGGTTTAATATGATAGTCAGCAATAGGTTTAGATCTAATTGTGGCCTTTTCCCCATACCTTGTCCTAAAGAGCATGTGTGACTAATCAACAGACACGTAGCCTCCAATCTTGGCAGTGAAGTCCCTAGACAGACACAAAGCAAAATGTGGTGGCAAATCTCTAATGGAATCATTTTGCAAGACAGTTACATTGGGGCAGGCATGTAGAGTGAGGCTCAGGTCTTGGATGATTCCTAAAGTGATCACTACTATCCCATATAATTGAACTACTCCTCTAGAGATGACTTCATATTTGAGACCTAACTGATTGAATATTTGTTTGGGCATCACAAAACTACTAGCCCTAGAGTCAATCATACAATTGTGCACTAATTTATCTCCAATAATCAATGAGACATAGAATGGAGGAGGCCTCAAGTTCTTACCTTGTTGTTCTCCTTGGTTCCTCTCAGGTTGAACTGCATTGGCAAGCACTCTCTCTTGTTGGTTAGGAGGTTGACTTGAACTTGACCAATTTTGCATGGTAGTTTGCAACAAATCTCTCTACCCTAGAATGGCCAATGACTCCCATAGTGAGATGTTCACACTTGTCTTCTTCATTTTCTCAATAATATTGAATGAGCTATCCTTTTGCTGCCCCTTCCTAGACACATTTCTTTCTTGCACATGGGCTATTACAACCGGTGCCTGACTGGGTTTGGAAGGTGACTTGGATTGGTTCTGCATGTTGGGAGTTGCTCTTGGAACACCAGGACCTTGTGGAGTGGTGGAAGGTTGAGGGTCACCTGAGTTTAGTGGTTGGCCTTCCCTAAGACTTCTCTTTTTGGACCATGTATTGGCAGCCACACCTTGAGCAGGGGACTGATTCATCCCATAGAAGTCTTCAGCCTGCCAATTGACAAGCATAGTCTCTCCTTGAGGTTCACTTTATTGGACTCCTTGCTACTGATCTCCCTCTTGGCCAGATTCTTGTGGTAGCATACTAGTTTGCACCATTAGAGCTTGATTTAGAGCACCATTAAAACACATGGATTGGTTATGTGGCTGACTACATGGAAAACACCAATCATATTCTTGTGCCATATTGTTTTGTGCAGGGACCAATGCCTTTGATGTTGATGTTGTATTTGGGTCATAAGACCTGAAAGGCCTAGCAGCTTGAGAATATCCTTGATTTTGATTCGATTTGCAGTCTGAGGTGGTGGCCTATTTTGCTGATACTAGGGTCTAGCTTGATATTGAGCCTGAGGGCTGATATGGTCTAGAGCTCTGTGCTTGTTTCCTTTGATGGTTACTAGCTCATTTCCCAAGTTTTGCAGTTGCTTCATCACTTCTTGAAGCTCTTTAGAGGTGTTAGATGATAAAGTGAAAGTTTCAACTGGAATTTGATTCTTGGGGGTGGGTATAGGAGCTAATGTAGGCATTTGGTTGGTATATGGGTTTCCTAACTCAAGGTATAAAGGCATGGATGGCCTAGGAGAAATCTTACCAGCTTGAATCAAATAGTTCTTAGCCCCTATGGAAAGGCTATAGGATGCTGGCAATGTAGTGCCCCCCATTGACTGAATCATCAGAGAGATATCAAAATTTAAAGCCCTAAGAAAGTATAAGAATGCACCTTCATTTGTAGGCTTTACTGCTTGTTGGAATCCTATCCCAGGTCCGCTAGAATCTAAGGTTGAAGTCTGTCAGCGCCCATTGGGGGCTCTCTTGATAGTTGTTAGTTGCTCCAACAAAGACAAGTTATCACCCTTCTCTCTAAATTGGTTATGAAGAGCCATGCATAACTGATTCCAATTTTGAATAGAGACCGCCTCAAGACTTCTAAACCATTGTGAAGCTTTCCCTTTTAGTGAAGAGGCAAGTAACTTGACTGCAATGTTCATTTCATGAATCTCATGGATTGTGCAAACATTGGAAATATCTTGGACATGGTCACTAGGAGAAGTTTGGTTTTCCCCAGTGAAATATGGGATGCTCTTTAATGCTACAATAGGGACTGGATTTTGTGCATTCAGGGAAAGTGGACTACTACCAGTGAAGTTGACATATGGATTTGGCTAAGCCATTCTGATTAGTCTGAGCACTCCTCTTGGTTGAATGAATGGTCTGCTAGGAGGAGGTGTTGATAAAGCTTTGACTAGTGGAGATGGAGACCTCTAAATTCTTCTTCCTCTCCTATCTCTACCTAGGGATAGATGCACATATTCAAATATACCTTCTTTCCTTTCTCTGGACTGGGTTCTTCTCATGAATCTCTCAAGCTTAGGCTACTGAAACCAGTAGATTTATTTCTTTTGGAGTCGCCAGATGTACAATTTTAAAGCTTCTTAAAATCTAGAATCACAACAAGTGTACATCGATCCCTACTGTAATAAGATAGAGACTTCTTAGTCCCACCTGGCATGCCAAAACTATTAGTGTGAAATCACAGCACCCCCAGATGATTTCTAAAGATCTGATTTTCTAAGGTAGAATCATCTGGTGTGATTACATAACATGGAACTTTTCCTAAGGTGTGGGACCTTACAAATTGGAAAAGCTCTCCAGATTAAAGGTTGGTTCCTTATTCCTATGTTTAGGTGCATACATGTGATTTGCGGAGGATTTATATCTATACCTAGTCTAAGACTTACCAAGGAGACATGGATAAAGAGTATAGAAATGAGAAATAACTAAACTACTGTGTGATGCACCAAAGTAATGATGAATACTTAGTTTGCCTTCAACATAAACCAATAAAATATACATACAATAAACAAACATAGATAGCCGGATATGTAACGAGAGATCGAGATAGAAGAAAATGAAACAAGAAGGATCTCGAGATCGATCACAAACGTATTTTATTGCTCTAATAGATTGATACAGATTCATTATAGAATAACCAAAAGGTAGAAACGTAATACAATTTTAAAAGAAGGCTCAACCCCACAAATCCTTTGTTAGAAGGAGAAGGGAGCCTGTAAAACTAAGAATATCCAACCCTTTACAATGAATCCTGTCCCCATATTTATAGAATCAATCTGAGAGAAGAAAAAGGGAGAGAGAAGTGGAAAAACGTAGGTCAAGATCAACCACCATTGTTAATGTTTTACTCTGCTGAAATCTTCCCATTGAAGCCATCTTTATCTTGCATCGATCTTCAATTCGGTGCCTTGAAGGAAGAGGAAATAATGGAAATAGATCGAATCCAATCTGGTTGTTGAGATTGATGATCCTGCATTGAAATCTCAAAGATGTTTCTCCATTTTTCTTCCACCTACCCTCTCAAAAATTAAAGTTTTAAACTCTCATGGCATAGATGAGGTTGAGATATTTCCAGCGATATCAGATTCATAATCTCTCAAGCCCTGAGTCGAAAGATATGCCCTTTTGAAGTTTTGCATCGATTCTATACAAATAGGCAGGAAAACAACTTGAAAATGGGTCCCTCTTTTGATTGGGATACGTGGCAGCCAGATTGGGATAAAAATTTGGGTCCACGGGCCCGTAATTTACCTTTTAGTCTTTTGCGTAAAAAAATACAAAAACTCAAAAACCTCCAAGGCCTGAAACTCCGTCTGGACGGGCGTGGCTCCTTTTGGTTGGCTGGGAAATGTGTTTCCATTTTTACCTTTATGCCTTTTGGACAAAAGGAAAATTTTCACTTTTCTCCCCGATGCCCCACCTTGGCTTTGACTTGGGTTTATATGTTGACTTTTTCCTTCTTGGGTGGAGTCATGGGTCTTTTTATAACTTTTACCCCTTTTGAGGAAAAGGGCAAAAAGCTAACCTTTTCCCCGACTCCCCACTTTCCCCTGGGACATGCATCACCTTGGCGCTTGCTTGGGAACCTTCTCTCCTTTTGACCCTTGAATCAACACCATTGAAACACTTGGCAACCTTTTCAGACCTGTTAATGTTTTGACTTTTCAACTAACTCTGTCCCCCATTGAGGACATGTGAAGGCACCACGCATGTTTGTAAATCCAACCCAAAGTTTTTCTCTGGAGGAGTGTCAGGTTAACACTTGTCTGCCTCCACTACTTTGTGGACTGTTTAACGGTCCTTCTTACTTTTTAGACTTTGAGCTACGTGGTGGCCTTGCGCTCATTTGGGTTTCCACCTGGGGACTGACTCTTGGAAATGCGCTAGGTTGACACGCGGCACTCTCCGCTTGCACTTCTATACTTAACCAATTTTGAAGCCCACCTTTTGACCCTATTTGACCCTTGGCTATGTGGAGGGATGGCGCAAGTTTGAGTCTCCGCCCTGGGTTCCCTTTCCGAATTTGTGCTAAAATGACACCTGACATGCTTCGCTCTCAGCCAAAGACTTTTCAACACCCCAAAAATTTTGGGGACTTTGGACGTGTGGAAGCCTGGTGTAAGTTTGGACGTATCCTTTTGGATTCACCCTTGAAACAACGCCATTAAGACATGCGGCCCTTTCCACTTCTTCCTCCATACTTAGTCATTTTTTCCCCTTTTCCTGAACTAATTCGAGCTCGAGGACTTTGAATCTTTTTTTCTTCCTTCTTTTGGCTTCTTTGTAGCATTGATCCTTATTGCTGACCCTACTATTTTATAGTTCTGCCTACCTATAACTTGGAGGATGGATTTAAGATGTAGAAATGGCCCAACAGAGTCGTTTTCTTTCTTTACAGGGTCCTTTTATCTTTCTTGGCCTCCGCCACTCCATTGCTAAATCTTCTTGCAACCAATTTCTAGCATTTGAATGAGTTTTCTCAGGTTCCTTTAAGCGGGGTCATGATTCGATCCAATATTTCACCCGGGGGTGAAATATGGATAACAATTTCTACAACAAGCTAAATTTTCTGTAGCTAATCAAGAGAAATTGCAGCACCAATATGGTGACTATATTTTTCATGTAAAGACAAACAAGTTACCTCAAGGGATGGTCACTTTAGAGGAAATTTTTAGTTCAGATGATCATCTTAGAAAAGACAAAGGAAGATCTCAACTCACGTAGATAACTATGAAGACATATTAGTTAATGAAGGTAAATATTTACACATTGGAAAAGTATTTTCCTTAGTTGAAAAAAATATTTTATCAGTTTATGCAAAGAATTAAAAGATGTTTTTTCTTGGAAATACCAATATATGAGAGGTTTTGATCCTAGTTTGGCACAACATACTATAGAATTACAACCAAATTCAAAACTAGTTCGATAGAAGAAAATGTCTATTAATCCTAAGATTGAGCCATTAATGAGAAAATGTTGTCCAAGATAATTGAATCATGTATTATATTTCTAGTTAAACATTCAAGTTGGGTAGCCAATCTTGTGCTGTTTAGAAAACGAATGATGAAATATGGTCATGTGTGTGGATTATAGAGATCTTAATAAGGCTTCATTAAAAGATCATTATTCGTTGCCCAATATGGATCAAATTTTAAGAATAGTTTCAGTTTTACGAAAGGCTATCCTTGTTAGATGGCTATAGTGGATATAATCAGATTCTTGTGAGAAATGAAGATAGATAAAACAACCTTCACCACAAAGTGGGGACTTATGCTTATAAAAGAATGCCTTTTGGACTTTCTAATCTTTGGTGCAACGTTTCAACGTGTAATGGATATAGATTTAAATAGCCTCTTGAATAAATGCATATTGGTTTATTTAGATGATGTTACTATATTTTCAAAGAAATATGATGATCATCTTATGCATTTAGGGTAGACTTTTTAGCTTTGTAGGCGGTTTAGAATATATTTGAATCCCAAAAACTCCATTTTTTCAGTGCATGAAGGTAAATTTCTTAGATAAATTGTTTCTAGGCAGGGTTTAGCTATTGATCCTTTCAGAATTGATGCAATTTCACAGTTGTCCCTACGTCATCATAAGAAGGCATTCCAAAGTTTTCTTGGAAAAATCAACTTTGTTAGAAGATTTGTTCCAGATTTTGTAGCCTTGGTTAAACCATTACCAACCATGCTAAAGAAAGGAAAAACTTTCTCTTGGACCAACGAAGGAAGAAAAGGATTTGAGGCTATTAAGTTAGCTATTTCACAAGCTCCTACTTTGGAAAATCCTAATTTTGATAAGGACTTTATTATGTATGCACTTGTAGGAGCATAAACTATTTAAGCCATATTAACTCATGTTAATGATGAGAATACATAACCCATTGCTTTCTTTGGGAAGAGTTTGCATGATTATGAGACAAGGCACACTTTTCTTGAAAAAAAAGGTACTTGCAGTGGTTAGAGGAATAAATAACTTTAAATACATACTTTCAAATAATAAGATTCTTTTTTAGTCTCTCACCCAAGTGTTAAAGTGTTCTGTTGAACAAAGAATTGAATGAGAAGCGAGAATGTTGAATTACAAAGGTTATGGAGTATGATGTTAACATCCATGTAGAAAAAAATAATACTAGGAAAAGGATAAATTATGTGAACATCTAATTGCTGATATGTAAAAATATAAGGTTGCAGACTCAAGTCAACCATTACAACATGTTGCGATTTTGTATCAACAACCTGAAATTTTATTATAGCTTGAAAATCAACAACCATAACTCAATTCGGAGGTTCTAGGATCAAGTTGGATGACTGATTTGATCAATTACTTACATCACGTTATTTATCTAGAAGGTATGGATAAGAAAAAATGAAGGTATATAAGATTATAATCCATACCTTATGCTTTCATTGATGGAGTGATGTTTAAAAAAGATATCAATGGATTTTTGCTATGTTGTCTCAATTATGATAGAGTGCAGAAATTACTTTTGAATTTCATGAAAAAACTGTAGGAGGTCACTTCTTAGCACGTAGTACAACTCTTAATATCATGAAATATGGTTACTATTGTCCTAACACATTCAATGACTATTTCAAATGGATAAAGAAGTGTAAGAAGTGTGCTTTATTTGTTGGAAAGGAATGATTAACTTTGTTGCCCTTGAAACCTATTTCAGTGGATCAACCATTCATGCAGTGGGGTCTTCACTTTATTAGCATGATAAATCCTCCTTCATCAAAAGGACACAAGTGGATCTTGATTGCTATAGATTATTTCACACGTTGGACTGAAGCAATGGCTTTGAAAGAGGCCAATGAAACTTCAATCTTATCTTTTTATGAAGGTATAGTTTATAGATTTGGTGTTTGAACCATTATCATTTCGATAATACCTTATCTTTTCTTGGTACAAAGGTAACAAATTGGGATGTAAAACATGTTATTTATCTGAGCACTTCATGTAATTACTAGCCACGAGGTAATGGATTAGCTAAAAGTACTAATAAAAATCTACTCAAGATCATTAGAAGAACACTCAAGGACAATTAAGGAGCTTGGTAATCTACCTCATCATAAGAAGGCATTACAATTTTTTCTTGGAAAAATAAATTTTTTTAGAAGATTTGTTCCATATTTTACAGCCTTGGTTAAGCCATTAACAACCATGCTAAAGAAAGGAAATTTTTTCTCTTGGACCAGTGAAGGAAGAAAAGGATTTGAGGCTATTAAATTAGCTATTTCACAAGCTCCTACTTTGGAAAATCCTAATTTTGATAAGGAATTCACTATGTATGCACTTACAGGAGCATAAACTATTTCAGCCATATTAACTCCCATTAATGATGAGAATACAGAACAACTCATTGCTTTCTTTGGGAAAAGTTTGCATGACTACGAGACAAGGTGCACTTTTCTTAAAAAAATAGGTTCTTGCAGGTAGTTAGAAGTATAAAGAAATTCAAGTACATGCTTTCCAATAATAAGATTCATGTTTTAGTCTCTCATCCAAGTGTTAAAGTGTTCTTGTTGAACAAGGAATTGAATGAGAAGTGAGCAAGTTGGATTATAAAGGTTATGGAGTATGATGTTGACATCCATGTAGAAAAAAAAATACAAGGAAAAGGATTATGTGAACATCTGATTGCTAATATAGAAAAACATCAGGCTGCATGACTCATTATTGCCATCATAACATGCTACATTTTCGTATCAACAACCTAAAACTTTATTACACCCTGAAAATCAACAACCAAAACTCAATTTAGAGGTTATAGGATCAAGTTGGATGACTGTTTTGATCGATTACTTACAACAAGGTATTTATCTAGAAGGTACAGACAAGAACAAATGAATGTATTTCAGATTACAAGCCATACCTTATGCTTTCATTGATGGAGTGCTTTTAAAAAAGATATCAATGGAGTTTTGCTTTGCATTGTAACAATTATGATAAAGTATAGCAATTACTTTCTGAATTTCATGAACCATATGTAGGAGTTCACTTCTCACCATGTAGTCTTGCTCTTAAGATCATGAAAGTTAGTTATTGTTGGCCTAGCATATTCAAGGACTATTTTGAATGGATAAAGAAGTGTAAAAAGTGTGCTTTCTTTGTTGGAAAAGAATGATTAGCTTCATTGCCCTTACAACCTATTTTAGTGGATCAACCATTCATGCAGTGGGGTCTTGAATTTATTAGCATGATAAATCCTCCTTCATCACAAGGACACAAGTGGATCTTGACTACCACATATTATTTCACATGTTGGACTGAAGTAGTGGCTTTGAAAGAAGCCAATGAAACTTCAATCTTATCATTTTATGAAGGTATAGTTTACAGATTTGGTGTTCCAGCCACTATCATTTCAAATAATGCCTTATCTTTTCTTGGTGTAAAGGTAACAAGTTGGGATGTAAAACATGTTATTTATCTGAGTACTTCATCTAATTATTACCCATAAGGTAATGGATTAGCTGAAAGTAGTAATAAAAATCTACTCTAGATCATTAGAAGAACACTCAAGGACAATAAAAGAGCTTGGTATCTGATGTTGAATTCAAAACTTTGGGATGATAGCGTGACACCTAAAATATCAGTTGGAAATTCATTTGTACAAGCTTGTTTATGGCCGTGAGGAAAGAATGCTTTTTTAAATTGAGCTGCCCACATTGGATTTACTACATTAGATGGAATTACTTGAGAATGAACCAATGCAAGTTCATTATGTAGAACTCATGGAACTTTAGGATCTTAGAGATCAAGATCACTTGAACATGGAAAAGAATAAAAAACAGATCAAGAGAACATTTGATAAAAAGGCTAAGTTTAGAATTTTTAATGAAGGAGACATTGTGCTGAAATGGGATGTTGATCATGTAAAGATAAGAAATGACACAAAGTTTGATACTATATGGACTAGTCCTTACATGATTTAAAATTTCAAATAGCATAATGCTTTTTATCTTGATAAGGCTTTGAATGGAGAGGAACTTCCCATTCCTATGAATGGTATGTTTCTCAAACACTATTATTGAAAATCTTACAGTGTTGGTTAGAGTAGGATTTCCCTTTCAATAAGTGTAGTTCATGCACATTGTAACTTTCAATTTCAATAAGTGCATTTATACAGTGATCTAGTTTACTAGATTCTTTCCTAGATTTAGTTTGTATTTCAGAAAGGTTGGTTTTTAGAAATGGTAGATTTTGGTTATATGCTTTGGACTTCATGCCCAATGGATAAGAGCAAGGCACTAGTATTCAATCTAGTAGGAAACTTTCCCTACCAGATCACCATAAATATTGACAATTTTTATACTCATACAAAAATGGGCAACTCATAACTTCATTTCAGATGAAAGGAATTGATGGACGAACCTAACTAAATGGGGTACATATAATTTTCTTAGTGTTTCCAGCTTGCAAAAATTGATTAACAACATGCAATCTATATTTATTTGTGCTATTATGGAATGCAGCACCTCACATAGGCTACTTTTCCATGTTCGTCTTTAGGAAGGAAACACAGAATCCCCAAAGGACCAATACATAGCCTTGATGAAGGCAGGAATCACAGACACATGGGATATTAAACTCAAAAATAACAAACATAGTTGTTGTTTGCATGGCTTGAGTACATTATTAAGTCATAGATACATTAGATTTCATTATTTCTTTATGTTTAAATGCTATTAATCATGTGATTGAGTTGTTTATTTCGTTATACAATCAATACATATCATAAAAGATGAATGTAGAAAGAAGTATACAACTTAGTTACAGAAATTAATGTCATTTATTTATGAAGAAATTAAATGTTTCCCACACAAGCTGTGGGATGTAACTAATGACTCTAGAAATAAAAGATACATGTGTATAAAGTTAAAAGCAAGGGAATTTAGAAGGAACCCATCATTGCCTTGGGTTTCCTCTTGGTATTCATTGTTCTAGCTTCACTCCTTATATTCATCTTCTCTGCATCATTCCACTACATCAATGGACCTAAAAGAAAAACAAAAGATTGTTAAATTTTGAGCTCAGGGTTAATTTACATGCATACTACTAGCTTCAGGAAATGAATCTCCTAAAATCAAGAGGCATAAGGTACATCAAAGTAACATATATGGAATTGAGAAAGTACTATCTTACAGAAGCACATATGATTCTCATAATCATGACAGACAAAAGAGAAGAAAGAAAAGAAAAATTACTATGGAATACATTAGAGGATAAAGCCTATTTATTTTCTAACTATTTGTTTAGGTGTGTAGGTAATAACAACATATGAAGAAAACATATTGAATTAAATGAAAAATCCAGTACAATTTTGAAAAAGGCTCAATACTTGAACAAATTCATCAAACATTAATGACTCATCATATTAATTAAAAATTAGATAAGATCAAAATTACAGGGACTTCAAATTGAAAGTAATCAAGTTCTGAAAAGGATTTTATCAACCTTCAAACATAAGTACAGATTACTAAAGTTTAATAACTTCATTTTTTTCTCAAAGCACACTAAAGAGGAGTAAAAGTTCAAAGATAGAGAAGTCATTAAGCTATAGATGAAAAAACCTTTTGATTTCAGATACTTAGTAAAGTCATATGGTATTAAATGATAGAAGGAAAAAAACTTGTAGAAGCACAACAAAGGAATTCATAATTTGAACAAGAAAACATGAACAACGAGCTCTAAACTTAAGTTTTCATGATAAAAAAAATTCTTATGAAGTTCGGAAATATAAAAGTAATGAACATCTTTCCTTGTAGACCGATTTGAAAAGTAGTTGACAAAGTACAATTTAAGAAATGAGACTTGCATCATTATCTTAAAATGATCATTGATTCAACATACAACATGCTTATTTTACAAGCTTAAGAGCAATAAAAACTTTCACAACATTCTTGAGTTCTCATAAAGATCACATTAAAGAAATTAAAGCCATCATTTCTCAAGTATGAAGCACATATTTGAATGCAACTATCAAATTCAAGTATTACAACTATGAATGCTATAGATTTTCAAGAAAATCGAGGTTCATAGTACACTAAATAGCTAAGACAAGTAACATAATGGAAATATTTTATCACTAATTCCTTAATCATGAATAGCTTTCAAGAAAACCAACTCAACACATCGATATCCTGTTAGAATCAAGAAACTCTAGGTTACTTCACGAGAAAATTCCAAGTGCAAGAAAATGATACAAAAGCATAAAATGGAGAGGTCTTCAACAGTTTAAGCATGCAATACAAAAATAAGTATATCTATTTTTCAAGTATTTAGTTTAAGTCTCAGAGAGTAGGAAATAGCTTACAAGTTATAAAAATTTAGCTATACATGGAAGATAATGGTAAAGCTACAATGAGAAGAGTAAAAGCTTCCAAGGATTCAACCTTTAACTTCAAAATAAATAATCAAGATGTAAGTGTTGACACTTATCGAACATCATATACAATTATGATGAAAAAATGCATAAGGATAAAGTAACAAAAGTAGTACGCATGTAACAAGAATTTGAATAGGATTGGAAGCATTTTCCAAACAACAATGAGCTTATAAAAATTACTGAGATACAAATGTGCATTCTATAATCACCATTACGAAAAATAATGGAGATGAAAATCACAGTTTCAAATCATACTTATATCAAGAAAAGAGTAGTGCAAGAACATGGTATAAATTTATCAATTCATTTAACTCATGAGTTCATCTTCAAAGGAAAGCAACAATTGTTCGGTGAAATGAAGAAAGTGCAGAGTTATAATGATAAAACACCTTCGAATATCTTTAAAAAGTATGATACAAATCTCATAATGGGACGTTTTGCTTCAATACTTTTTTAAATTCTAAACTTTAAAAAGCTTTGCTACACAATGAATATCTCAAAGATAAATTTTGTAAAGATAAACAAAGTATCAATGAAAATACAATCAAGGTTTGAGGTCAAAGAAATGGAGTGATAATTGCACACTAACTATTTTGAAAATGAAATGAAATTCATCAAAGGAATTCAATTATTATTGCTAGAAATTTGTACATAGTTTCAAAGTAAGAAGTACTTGTGCAAGAGGTCTAAATAAAATAGACCCAACTTTGGGTAAAGAAGAAACAGATTAGTGACATCAAAATCATTTTAAGCCAAGATAATTTCAAAATGCAAATACTCATATCATCTTAAAACTAAACATGTATGGAGAAAGTTCGAAGGAAGAACTAGAATGTTCTAGTTCCATACATAAGTGAAAATGTTACAAAATACATAATATGCATAGATATGGAAGCCTCGAGCATGAGAAATAACACGGAAAATAAAAACACCATGCATTTCAAACTCCAATAATTACACTTTAAAAACTTATAACATTCTCAAAGCTCGAAATAAGTTACAACTCAAGCACAAAGTGGAGAAAACTAAGGAATAAAGCCAACAACCATTCCAGTTTCTATCAAAATTTGCTAAGGACTTAAGAAAAGATCAAGAACTCACCATTTGTAATCAAGCTTTTGAAAACCCTCAAAAAATCTTCAGATGTAGTGGAAAATAACAATGCCCAGAATGAGTTTTGAACTCGAGTTTTCCACGAAACACAATAAAAATGAAAAAAGTGAAATATAAGTGCTCATGCAACCAAATACGAAGAATGAACCAAAATGGTGTTCAAGACACAAAGAGCTCACCTCTTTAAAAATATCTCAAATGGATCTATAATGGCGGCCAAAACTTCACGGGAGAGCTCAAAAAAGAGAAAATTGGTAGAAAGATACAAGTATTCGAAGTCACAAATCCCAAAAAATGCACAAAAACCTTCTACGGTGAGCTCAAGGGGCCCATTAATGGCATATAATCGAAGATGCTTTCAAAGAACCAAAGAAACAAACATAAAATTGAGCTCAAAAATATCATTCATGGCGGTCGAGTAAAAAATTTGGCAGGGATTTTCCACTTGAGAGAGCAATGTAAAATGAAATTGAATAGGGTTTGAGTTGATTTAGCTTTCCCAACTCAACCAAAACTCAACCCAACTCATCCCCGAGTTAAGATCAACATGGAGATCACCATAGTACAAAAATCAACGATGCAAGATGCTAACCCACTACCAACCACCCCGTCATCGAGGTCAAAGCATAAATGGTCCAGATCATCAAGTGCAATATCAAATGACTCATATCGAGAATGGGACCCAAATCATCACATTACATAGATCGAAGGTCATGATTAATGAATACAAAGATCAATGGTTACTTAATCCAACATTAAATTTCAATGCAAACTCCATACTTACCAAGGTTCGGATGTCAACGACATAGATGTAAAGGTAAAAAGATCAATTCTTAATAAGGGAAGTCCTAACTTCTATGCAAACCAGGGTAAGGTGAGTTTTCAATCAATCCCACCAAAAATAGAATTATGGGTTGAATCATCACGGAAGGGGACCAACCCCGACTAATATAATTATTCGCATTGACCTTAAGAAGGTATGAAACATAATTATCAATGCCACAAAAAAATCAAAAGGGCCTTACACTTATCACATGCCAATAATAAAATATGCCGGCAAAGGTGGATGAACATATTATATGCCTATGTATATTCAAAAGGAACCCAATTCCTTAGTTTCAAAAGGAAAAGACGTTAATGATTAAAACAGGTCTCTATGATTATTAGAATAAAAAACATCTGCTATCAAATAAGGGATCAATGATAAGTCAAGAAAACCTTGTGCACATTACCTTAGTCTTTTCAAAATAACTTAATCTTGCTAAAGAACCTCGTAAAAAGGAGAATATATTATTTTACACATGCTCGAGGTGGTCCCCATAATGGGGTGCGATTATTTTTCTAAGTAAAGGAAATCAAAAACATTATTTTTGCACATGGTGTAATTTTTGCATGTCATTCACTTGAGGACAAATCGAGTAAAAGACAAAATACCAATGCAAGTGGATGAGGAACATAGGTGTCATATGATGTAGAAGAAGGCAAGGATCATGCGCTTGCAAAGAGGACTTGCAAATCAAATAAGGGATAAAATTAGCTAAAGTATTCACCCAAGTTTATTTACTATTTCAGAATTAAAGCAGTCAACTACACTTTGACTAAAGTGTATTTTTAGAACTAAAGGCTATTATTGCCTCATTGTAACATCATGATTATTTTATCCCTTTATTTATTCATGATAAAGGCTAAAATTATCATGCATGGGTGAGTTCAAACTACAACCTATTTTTTGGAGGGTTGGGTGACTTATTTTTGTTATATATTGTGTGCATTAGCAAAACACAAGGAGAAATTTTTGGATGGAGGAGTCTTTGAAGCAATTTTTTCCAATTATGCCCTTGAATGAGAACCAGTTATTTCCTTTCTAATTATTTGCAGTGGTGTGTATCTTTCTATTAGCTCTTGTGAATGTTAATTCCTGAATTAATTATCTTACCTTGCTACAAATTTGGTGTTTTTTACATAGTCTTAGTGTGTATGTTAGCTTGATGTATTGTTGTGATTTATCCCTCAACACATAAGTGTTTTACCTTAGGATTCTGCTAAAACCCATTGGTTCATGCTTCTATAATTTGTTCTCAAATATTGTGCATGTACTTAGTCAAATCCTCAATAATTTTGGTGTATCACCCCATTTTAAATTTTAGTTCAGACCATCTTTTTACCCTTAAAACCCCAAAAAAATAGTTTAGGATACATCAATAAGGAACCAACCTTGTAATCTTGGAGATTCACCTCAACATAGGGATACCCACAGCCCTGAGGTGTTTCCATTGTATTTACATAAGTGAGGGAAGAGAAATATTAGAAACCTTGCTGTTATCTCTCAACCGGGTGCACTTTTGAGAGATAACATGAATTAATAATACTTTATTTATAGAACTATGATTGAAACTCGACTGTACATAACTGTACACTTCTACCAAGGATGTACTATATGTTCTTGACCATTTTGTATGGTTTTGAACCTACTTAGATTCGGGATCTGTAACCTTTTGAGATGGTCACCTACACCGGGACTATTTATCACCGACAAAACCTACTTTGTGATCTTGTAATGAATCTCTCTAAACATCTTTAATGAGGTCTCAAATCACAATCATCGATGGGAGACCTTACAAAACAAACATTAGATGGATTTTGGGTACCCCGTGCACCATCGAGGTTGGCACACATCTTAAACTATTTCAAACTACTTTTCATTCTTCACCCAACATGTGATATCAAAATAAATGTAATGAGATTTGGAAACATTATTTAAATTGAGTTTGAATATCATAAAATACTTGGAGAAGGGATTTTAAAGTGCTTGTAAATGAGATGGTTTGGTTTATTTACCTACTAGTAAGCTTCAAACCTACGGTGATCATTTCCATAATGATTGTAGTTGTTCTATTGAGAGATTTATGGAGTCTTGGGTTCCTTTTTCAAGTGTTGAAAGTGAGTGTATTAATGTAGTTCCATTAGGTTTCTAGGTTAACAAATGAGGTAATGTTAGCTTGCTTATACGGGGTTTCATACATGATATAGTGAAGAAAGGCCTACCTAGAGGGAGTAGAAGACTCAATAAAGAATATGAACTTGAAAGTAAAGTTGGAGAAAATGTCGGTTCAATATCATATAAGTTGGTCGGGAACAAATATAACATCTTGATCACATTGCACAAACTTTCCCAAGGATGGAAAAGATGCAATCCTAAGTTTGCAAATTATCAAATGATGTTTATATATGAATTTTATGCATTGAATTCTTAGAATTTTAAGACATGTTAGTGTGTAAGGATAAAAAATCTAGACACAATACCTTAGAATGTGCTAAGTAGGTTGTGTTTATCTTAAGCAAGAGCACACTGCTTTCAAAACTAGCAGTGTCAAAGAGTAAATTTCCAAATTTAAGTGTATGTACACAAACTTCAATACCACTAAAATATAATAAAGTGAATATGGGCTCTAATGTTGATTATTTGAGGTCTAATAGGAGATGTGGTGGACGACCTCATTTAGTATAAAATTATTTGCAAAGGTGTATTATGAATTATAGAGGCCAAATAATATATTAGAGTGCTTATGTAATAAGAAAGTAACAAATAAAATAAGTGAAACCAAATGTAGAATTGTATTATGAAATTATATTAATGCAAAGTCCTATAGAATATCTAAGATATCTAGTATAAGATGTTTGTATATTCCTTATTTATTAATATCTAGTAACCTATTAAAAAACCATGTAATAAATTATAGAAGAATAAGTTTAATATATAAAGGAGGAATATGAACTATTAGTTAGACTAATATAATCATCAGTAATGACCATTTCATAATAATCATCGAGGCCATCATCTTCATCTAACATTTGTACTACAAATTTACATGGTAAATGCTTGTAATGATACTTTAGGAGTTGTGAGATATTGAAGAGAATGAGTTAGGACTTTACGCTATGTACACACGTGTGTTGCATGATTTTAAGCCAATAGTGAAGACAAATCATAAGGTGGAGCAACACCATCATGCCATGAACCAATTTAAGTATAAGAACCTCCTTGATCATAAATATTTTTATTGAATGTTACTATTTAATAGGAAAATCTTACAAGTTTTATAGTTAATAAGTACTCAAGAGAAAATACAATGTTTTCGGTAGTAGTGAGCACTTAAGGGAAAATATATTTTTCATTAATTTTGAGAATGTTTTATTTTAAGTAATAAAAAGTAACGACCTATCAATATTAGGATTGAACATATAGGATTGTACCCTTGATTTAGCCTAATGGTGAATAATCAAATGCTCTTGAAAGAGGGGTCGAAGTTTGAATCCTACATGGGTAAGGTATTTACACTTCATATTTAAAGCACATTTAGGTACCCCTTACATACTAGGAGTATGAGGTTACCTATCATCATGGACTATTCATCGTGGACTATAAAAGGACCTTTCCTTTCATTTCCTTTAATATACCCATACAAAGTTGGTAGTGTCGAGAATAAAATTATAGCTGTAAAGTTTCTCTATAAAGCATCACCATGATATTAAAAAAAAATCACAAGTTTTTTCCAGGGACATTTAAAAAAAAAAAAAACGTTACTCGAGCTGAATTAGATTTTCATTATAGAACTAAGGTCGCTTCATCAATAATTCAATTCCATATTATCTTTAAAATTCCATGACGAATAAGTAATGATACGATTACTTTAAAAACAAAGATATACTTTGGATGAGATACTAAAACCCTTTGGCCAAAAGAATGATTTTGTGTCTCCCAAATATGGGAAGGGGACCAAGATGGTGGTATGGGTCCAAATAATTGTGATAGATATTGAGACCTAAACCCTAATGATTATTTATTCTTTACATTAATAAGTTTGTTTAAAAAGACACTATTATTTAAATGTGGGCCCAATCATTGTCAGGAGAAAAAACAAACATTGATACCTTTTAAACACAAATAATAGTACTTTGACACAATTATTGTACATCACATATTCCCCAAAAGTGTGCAACATAATATAATAATTAGGTAGTTATCAAAAATTTTTGCATCCACATGAGAATATTAATATCCTTACAAAATCACTTTTCACCCACCAAATTCCAAAATAAGTTCCAAAAGTCAACTTTCCATATACATCCATCACAACTACCACATGATGTCATTTTTAAAACACAAATACCATTCTCCATAATCGTAGTACACGATCAACCGCATTAAGTGCATTTAATCCATATGATTTCAAATTCAGTCCTCCCTTCGTGATTTTTGTACCTAAAATTTGAAAATTTCAATCCTCTCCATCATATCAACAAACATAATAAATGAAAATTTTGAATTTAAAGTTTCCAATTGAATTTACTAGATAAATAGTTCAATCTATGTCAACACACGAAAGCTAATAGAATGTAAGTGTATGGGTCATAAATGAATTATCTATAAAAAGCATCTCAAGTACAACACTTTTTTGAATTTCATAATACATTTTTAGGATTTGGAGTTGATGTTCAACAAATATATATTCAAAATCAAACATTGCAAGTAAAAACCAATATTGGTTTTGGTTTGTACTTAATTTGGAGTGGAACCTCTGTAATCTATATTATTGTAAATACATTTAAGGTTTACTATAAATATTGTATATGAGATAATGTATTAGAATCTTTGTAATGTTATAATATTATGAATATGGTTTAAGTTTTAATGTAAATATTGTGAATTCCATAATTCACTATTTTTTTGTAATTCTATTAATATTGTAAAGACAATTTAAGGTTTATTGTAAATATTATACATGCCACAACGCATGAAAGCTCTATAATGCTATAATATTACATCTATGGTTTAATGTTTATTGTAAATTCCATAATGTCTTGAAGATTTTTATTTGATATTAATGTTGAACCCAATTCCTTTTCATTCTTATATGTTGTTGGTACATTACGGAGGTTATGTTGGTTATTTTAAGTTACATAATTAAAACTCTTGCAAGTCTTTTCAATTTAGTAGTTTCATCTTACAAATCCCAATGCTTGCACTAGGATCTATAAGATGAAACTACTAAAGTGGAAGGAGATAATGTAATAGAGATTTATAAGTTGAAACTAATAAAGTGGAAAGATAATCATGTAATAAAAATATTTTTCACTAGAATGTAAAAGTAGAAAGCTGGTAAATTGGCAAGACATCATTTAACGTTAATCATGAACAAGAACTTCTTTACATTATAAGAGAAAAGTTGAATGAAAATAGAACTCTATTATAACATTTTATTTTAATCATGCACCTCTTTCCTTTTTTAGCTTAAAATTTATGAGATTTGTATAAAATATGTATCTTCTCCAATTGAAGAGCTAGTTATTAGCTTAATATTATCTTACTGACTCTTTACACTGTATTAGTTTCTTTTTATAGATCTCATTATAAGGATGTTTCTTTCAAATGAAAAAATATAGATTTGATGTCTTAAAAAATGTAAGAGGAAACACATTAAAAACATATAAGGGACTTAAATGTTGTATTTAACATGTTTAATCTAATTTACACCACCAACTACCCACATTTCGTCACCAATAATTGTGAATCAAATCTTGTAGCATGTCGTTTCAAAATTTCTTTACCTAATCCTCCACACTTCCTTTTTTCATTCATATTTGATGTTGTTTCATTCTATAGGTGGTGCTAGCTCTTTTGAGTTGCATGATTGAAATAAAATGTTAGAAATGATGTCCATTATCTTAGGGATGAAACCCATAACTATGAAGTGTTTACCTTGTCATGTTATCGCTATGTTCACACCATCACAATGTTTAGATGTTTTGTTTTACACAGATAGTTCTTTGTTTATGTTAAATATATTTTTGGCATCAAGTTTGAAGAGAATAATATTGCATAGCTTGCATGTGAGTTGTACATTGCATAAATTTTAAGAGTACACATTTTTCTAAGTAGAAATTAATTAAAATCCCATATATCATATTTCTTTGTCGGGTTATTGTAGTTTTTCAAATTTCTATAATATTTGGGAATATTTGAGTTGTATGATTGAAATAAATATTTTGAAAGAGGTATGTTATCTCAAGTATTAAACTCATAACCTTTTTATGTTTCCACCATCACCAACCGCTTGCCTTCTTTACGTATTTTTATACCTTCTCCTTTGCATTGAATTTATTTTCATTCTTATCGATGTTGGTTCATTCTAGAGGCGTTGCTTGTTATTTTGAGTTGCATGATTGAAATAAAATGTTAGAAATGAGGTATGTTATCTCAAGGATAAAACCCACAAATGTGAGGTGAATAAATTTTCCTTTTATTTCAATATTGATTTCCTTTCTTCTTTGTACCCACTTTGTTTTCAATTTGGAGCTATAATATCACATGGATTGCAGTCTTTAAATATGTTATATTAACATGAATCTTGTAACTCTTCCCACTTTAAAAGTTTATGCTTATAGATCGTAGTGCGGATGTTTAATGTACATGTGATAATTAAGGAGTAATTGCTATTTTGCATGGCTTGCATGTGAACTTATAAATTGCATAAAATTTGAAGTGAACATTATTTCATAGATTTCATGTGGGATTATACATTGTATAAAATTTGAAGTGTGCAAATTATTCTAAGAAATAATTAATTAAAGACTCACATATCATTTTTGTAGCTGTAGGATGAGGACATGAAGAGGAAGACACATTTTATGAGGATAATTCCTTATCCAACAATGAATAACATAAGTGTCAAGTTGGATTACATTGATGATGAAGTAATAGTTGAAGAGGACACAAGTCTCATTGTAACATAAAATCAACCAAATGTTAAAGTGAGATGAAATGTTTCTTCCATAAAAATATGCAAATGGTACGGGGTGGATAAAATATAATATGGATAGTTCAATTAAAGATGTTGAAGATAACATGCACCCTATTAAAACTATAGCGAGATAAGAGGGACATGAAACCAAACACTTTGGCTAATTGGTTAAAAGGGGTTACAACATCAAATCTGAGGGCCACCAACTATTTTATTGTAGTAAGATGAATCAGGTCTCATGCGATGGGAAAATAAATTAGATGACATGGGTCATGGGCTTGACATCTCGCATATGAAAGCATATGTTTCTCATATATGCAAAATCATAGCCAACCCTTTCACATATGGATTTTTGGTAAATTGTGGTGGTAATGATTAAAAATAGGCATCCTGATTTTTCAATTAGAAAAAAGGGAATATATCTAGAGATATACAAGTAATGATTAGGCCCTATATAGTTGTTTCTTTTTATGACAATTTGAAAAATGTGTATGAAATAAACCACTATGGGATAATAAATTAATGAATTGTGATGAAATGAGATTACAAGTTGGAAGAAATTATGGAATGTGAGTGATTGAAAAAAGGGTCAAGGAGTGTGCCATAGATAATGTCTAAGAGCATATAATGTACAAAAACACTAGCATGGATTAGGTGCTCAGTCGAATCTCGGAACCTTTAGTGATTCATCCGGGAGTGAGCAGAAAAGGGAAGAGGAAAGAGGCCCTGGTGAACGCAATCAGTTAACAGGTGTAAGCTTTGCCGCTCGCCCGACAGTATTCAGTACTGACCACACTGAGGGACAGGCCCTAAAGCGAAGGACGGGAACGTGGGTGGCAGTGCGTTCCAATTTTTGGCCTTGCACCGAACATCCAATGGACCATGGACTAAACGGCCACTGTCTGAGAGGACTATGTCCAGGTTGTTCCGCCCCCACAAGGTACATCCCGCGCCTATGGGCCGCTATAACTATCCAAGAAGACACTCGAAACTGGAAGAACCCAATGGAACATCGAGATGAAAGTTGACACAAATGAATGGGAGAAAAATTCCCCAAAACATCGGGGTCACATAGTGGCCAAGAGGGCCCACTTGGAGACTCGGGATCTCAGCAGATATAGATCTATATTTGTTAGAATAAATATATCAATCTATATTAAGCTCGTGATAGATAATACTCTCATTATTCTTGAATAACAACTATCAACACTCCATCCACACCCCCCCCTGAACTATCTTATATATATGACACTCTACTCACTCATGTTAGGAATATCAATATATTAGTGCTTAAATTGCAACGGTGTCATAAATTATTAATAATGGGTGAGTTGTGTACGTTATAACAAATAACGTAAAATAGGTTTGTGTAGTTATAATATTGTTTGTAGATATTCTTAAAAATAAGAGAGAAGAATCCTATATAGATCTATATTTGTCGGAATAAATATATCAATATGTATTAAGCTCGTGATAGATAATACCCCCAGTGTCCATTCGTTCCTGCATAACAACTATCAACTCTCCGCCCCCACCCCCCTCCCCCTCCCTGAACTATCTTATCTATACGACGCTCTGCTCACTCATGTTAGGAATATCCATATATTAGTGCTTACATTGTAATGGTGTTGTAAATTATTAATAATGCGCGAGTTGTGTAAGTTAGAACAAATCACGTAAAATAGGTTTGAGTAGTTATAATATTGTTTGTAGATCTTCTTAAAAATAGGAGAGAAGAATCCTATATAATGGAGTGCTTCATATTGTAATATCATGACAAATGAATATAAAATGTGTAACAAGTCTCGATCTTTTTCATTTGGTATCGAGCACTATAATCAATTTCACCTGAAATGGAGTTTTAAATTAATTAAGGGAAGATATGTTATGATATTTCCCTAGTCTACAAAGTTATTCCTTGACAAATGATACTTTGTACTCTTGGTTCATGCTTTACTGACTCTCATAATTATAAATCGGCTATTCACTTGATGATATGATCTCTATCTCATTTTATCTTTTGACTCCACATTCTATTGATAGATAGCGTATTGAATAGATGATCACATCACCTTAGAAGTATTTGATTTGAATTGAGGGTTTGGTGTATTCAATTTGGCTCTTGTTGCATTGAATAGCTAACTCAAAATTCTCTTGGATGTGTCTTACCTTGTATAGGGGTATTGAATCCTTGATCAGATTTCATATTAGTTTGTGGACATAACTCAATAGGCATGAAGCATTAGAAGAACCCTTCCTTGCACTACATTATGAATCCTTCCTCCCGAGCTCTATCCACGAAATAGAATTTAAAAAGGAGAAAATACAAATCGGTTGTGCATTATTTCCATAAAAATGCCTTTCACACAACCATTTCGATTGGCTGATTTTTTTTGTACGACTATAGTTTTAAAATTTTAATTTTTCTATAGTTTTTCTTAAATAATTACATTTTGAGGGAAATTAATGCATTTTAGGCCAAATTAATACTTTTTTGGCGCTAGTTCTTCAGGCCATTAAGATATTTGGAATCTCCATTTCCTCCTGGTTCTAATGAATGGTCACATGATAATTTTTCTCTCCATCTTGAGTAAGTTTTTATTTTTTGAGCCAATTCTAATTAAATTAGGCCTTTTTTACGAGAAATTCAAACCTTAATAACTTTTACATGGTAACTCGAAATCAAGTTCTGTTTTTTACAAAAGTGATTATTTTTTCATCCCCACCAAATTGGTTCTAATTTCATTAAAAAATAGCCTCTTTTTTGGCCATCCTATGGGCATCTCCTTGTTTTGGGATTGTTTATACTTTTGGAGATTTTTGCAGCCCCTTTGAGCCTCATTGAGTCATCAATGCCAAAATTCAAAATTGTTAAGGACACACCATCACTTGTAAGTGACATCCGGTTTTGAGAGGGTGTTTTTTGAGCTTCATGATCACATCTGACTGAACTAGCAACATGACATTGGAGGAAAAGACACAAAATATTGGAGGTTAATCAATGAAATATCGTCGATCCAACAATGATGTGGCCGCATTTTTGTTATGGTGACTTGTTTTTTTCAGTTATGTAGTGTGGATTTCAATTTTTCAACTTTTCAATGTGGTATGTGGATGTTGGAAAATAATTGTATAGGAAGGAAATAACTATGGTGATCCTATGTTGTCATATTTCTTCATCGATTGGCCGGTGAAAAAACATTTTATGAAAGTGAAAGTGGGAACTATTGAGTTCATGTATGTAGGTGTATTGGTGGAAGTGTGATCATCCGATGATGGATTCATTATGGTGAAGTGGGTGATCATGTGTAGCAATATATAGACAACAAGATATAGACAATAATGTGTAATACAATACAATTTATTTTCAATGTTCTTAAGTGGAAATTTCACATTATGGGGGAACATGACACCAATGTTCCATTTTCATTCTACACTAAACTGGTTAAAGTCAAGGGAATCTTCTAGTGATAGAGGTAGTTTTCTATATTGTTCAAGATCGATTGGTAGCGATCCATAACATTAGTTCGATTAAGAATGTTTTGTTCTTATGGGATGTAATGTGAAATCTTTTCCAATGTGAGTATTATTGTTCATATTTATAGTAAGTGAATAATGAGTCCTATGTTATTCCCGATGCAAAAACATAGTAGAGAACAAAAGTACAAGAGTGAGCCGTTCTTGGATCTTGAAAAGGTTTGTGGGGGATCCAAAAAACTACACAAGGTGAAAAATTGATGGGGTTTGTTCATGTCAAGGTTTGTGGTAAGCCTATTTAAAACCATGGAAGGAGAGATCCTTTCTTTTGTATCAAGGTCATGAGTCACATAGTTGGACATGCCACAAGGATGAGCATACTACAAATGAGTGTGTGAATGTTTTTCTACCATGTTCACACTAAGGGGGAATGTTAGGAATATTCATATATTATCACACTTACATTATAATGGCATCATAAATTATTAATAATGGGTGAGTTGTGTGAGTTACAACAACTCACATAAAATATGTTTGAGTAGTTATAATATTGTTTGTGGATCTCTAAAAATAGGAGAAAAGACTTCTATATAATGGATTGCTTCATATTGTAATATCATTACAAATGAATAAGAAATGTGCAACAAGTATTAAAATTTTTCACCTCCCCCTCTAGATATATGGCCTAACCCATATAAATGGAGGGTAGGAGCTATGGATAGTTGCCCTCTCCATCATATATCATATAGAGCTCAGACCATTTAATGTAGAAAGGAAGCTACACAATTTTATTTTAGGGTGAAAATTAGGGGCATGTATGGTTTCACAATCCCACACATGTGTTAGGATTATACCAGTTGTATAGATAAACAAACATGTAATGAATAACGCAGAAAAATGTAAAACAAAAAAGAATGCAATAAAGCAGAGACACAGATTTAACGTGGTTCACCCAAAATGGGCTACGTCCACCAGAAACAACCAATCCTTTTATTCTGTCTAGCTAAAACTCTTTCACACAAAGGTCTGACCAATTATATAATGAGCCTCTTACCTTTTGAACATTTAAACATATTAGGGTTTTTATCATTTCAGGAAAACATAGAAAACCACCCGTTAGATCTGTGACCTAATAAATAATGGTACAAATTTCACAATGCATAAATACATATAAAATGTGGCTTACGGGGCGCTGCCCCTGAACCCCCATCGCCATCAGGCTCCACAACCAATAATCTCCCACTTGGAGACTGATTACTGTAACTCCACCACTATAACTCCTGCTTGGACTTTTCTTCTTGGCTTGTTTCTTCCACTTCAAGATCAATCTTGAAGACCCATAGAATTTGAATGCAAATCCAACTTCTCCTTTGTCATTGGCTTAGTAAACATATCAGTAGGATTATCATCTATATGAATCTTCACTAACTCAAGCTGCCCATCCTCCAACACTTGTTGTATGAAGTGATATCTTAGCTGAATGTGTTTTGTTCTTGAATGGAAGGTTGAGTTCTTTGTCAGGTGAATTACACTTTGACTATCACTATGTAACTTACAATCCCCTTGCTCCTTACCCAAATCCTCCATGAACTTGCTCATCCATAACATTTCCTTACTTTCCTCAGTCATTGCAACATATTATGCCTCTGTAGTAGATAGGGCAACTACCTTCTGTAACTTTGAGATCCAACTCACTGCCGCACCACCAACTGTAAACATGTATCTAGTAGTGCTCCTCCTGCTATCCACATCTCCTGCCATATCTGAAATCCACAAATCCCTATAAAGTATAATCTGACCCTCTGAAGCACAAGTGCCTACTAGTGGTCCCTCTCAAATACCTGAGAATCCACTGGACTTCCTTCTAGTGTGCTTTACCCAGATTTTCCATATACCTACTAACAACTCCCACTGCTTGGGAAATGTCTAGCCTAGTACAAACCATGGCATACATAAGGCTCCCAACTGCTGAAGAATATGGAACCCGTGCCATATAATATTTTTCCTCTTGTGTTGTTGGGCATTTCTCTTTACTTAATCTAAAATGCCCAGCCAATGGTGTACTAATTGGTTTCACATTCTACATCTGAAACCTCTCTAACACATTTTCTACATAGTCCTCCTGGAGAAAAAACCAATTTCTTATTTTTCTATCCCTCTTGATTTGCATACCGATGATTTTATTTTTTGTACCCAAATCCTTCATTAAAAATATTTGTGCAAGGTTTTCCTTAAGCTTTGCAATTTCCTACATATTAGACCCTGCTACAAGCATATCATCTACATATAACAAAAGAATAATGTAGCTCCCACTATCCAACCATTTAAAGTATACACAATGATTTGATTGACATCTAGTAAAACCATGCTCATGCATAAAACTATCAAACTTTAGATACCATTTCCGAGGAGCTTTCTTGAGCTGTATAGGCTCTTCTTCAACCTATAAATCAATTTATCCTTACCCTTCACCTCATATCCAAGTGGTTGTTGCATATAAATATCCTCCTCCAAGTCACCATGGAGAAATGCCATCTTGACATCAAGTTTCTCTAAGTGTAAATCTTCAACAACAACTAAACTTAATATAGTACGAATGGAAGACATCTTTACAACAGGGGAGAAAATTTCATCAAAATCGATACCTTTATTTTGTTCATACCCCTTCACTACAAGCCTTGCTTTGTACCTTTTCTGTCCACCTTCTTCTTCTTTCACATGGTAGACCCATTTGTTTTGTAGTACTCTCTTCCCAGCTGACAATTTGACTAAATCCCATGTTTGGTTCTTCTCCAGGGAGTCCATTTCCTCATTCATGCCATGCTCCCACTCCTTAGTGGACTCCACCTACATTGCCTCATCAAAGCTCTCTGGCTCACCACTATCTATTAGTAAAAAATAATACAAAGTAGGGGAAAATCTTTCTGGAGGTCTACTAATATGTTGTGACCTTCTTACCAAAGATGGGGATGTCTCGGGATCATTATTTTCTTGCTGCTCATTTTCTTGAATTTCTAATAGAGGTGCTAATGCTGACACTTTGGTTGTCATGCTTGGCCTACAAAACTATCAACCTTGGTACCTGTAGGTGGATATTTTCCATCCGAGTTCATTTTTAGGAGCTATATCCTCAACCAAATCTTCCTTGGGTTTTTGTCATCCTATACCTGATCCCTGTACATTCTATTTTCATGCCAAACAACATCATGACTCCTAATTATCTTAGATTCATCTAGATCCCAAAACTGAAATCCATAATCACCATTGGAGCCATAGCCTATGAATGTACAACGTTTGGATTTCGAATCCAATTTTTTTCTGTTTTCTTTATTAACATGCACAAATGCCTCTGAACCAAATACTCTTAAAAATGAAAGGTCTACCTCTTTCCTGGTCTAGGATTCTTCAGGAATTCCTCCATCTAATGCACTCGAAGGCCCACGGTTGATTAAGTACACATAGTATCTATGACCTCTGCCCAAAACTGAAGAGGCAGCCCCACATGCAATCTCATTGACTGTGCACACTCCATTATTGTTCTATTCATCCTCTCACTAACACCATTTTGTTGCGAGTCCTGGGAACTATTTTCTCTCTATGAATCCTATTCAAGGAACAATAATCATCAAATTTCTTACTGCAATACTCACCACCATTATCGATCTCAAACATTTAAATTTAAAACCACATTCATTCTCGTGAAGTGCTTTCCATTTCTTAAATGTATCAAAGACATCGAGACTTTGCAAAATACCCATACCTTCCTTGTGGCATCATCTATGAATGTGACATAGTATAGAGAACCACCATGAGATGCAACATGGGCCGCCCCCACACATCTATATGAACTAGCTCCAACTTTTGCTCTTTCTTGGTATTCCCTGCCTTGAGAAATCTGACTCTTTTTGTTTCCCAAAAATGCAATGCTCACAAAAATCTAAGTTCAAATGCTTCAAATTTGAAAACTTACCTTTTTCATGTAGAATTTTCATGCCCTTCTCACTCATATGTCCCAATCTACTGTGCCACATGCTGGCATCCTCATTTGAAGTAGACAATATGGTAGAAGAATTAGATATACAAGTAGACAAATAAAGAGTGCCTACTTTCTTACCCTATGCCACTACTAGGGCACCCTTGGAAACCTTCCAAGCATCTGAAGTGAATGTGACTGTGCAACCTTCACCACCCAATTGTCCTGCAGAGATGAGATTTCTCCTAAGACTAGGTACATGCCTCACATCTCTCAATATCCATGTAGTTCCGTTCTGTAATTTCAGGTGTACATTGCCCTTCCCGACAATGTTGCACAACTCATCATCGCCTAAATAAACCTATCCAAAATTTCCCTAGACATACTCTTTAAAATAGCCCTTATCAGGGGTTGCATGGAAAGAGGCACCTGAATCTATTACCCAAGATTCTACTCTAGTATCAAGAGAAAGTATAAGAGCATCCTGAACAATATTACATGTCGGATTTTCCTCTTTAATACCTTCAGGCTGGTTTTCTTTGTTTCCTTTGAACCAAAAATCCTTTTTAGCATGTCCTCTCTTTCCACAATTCCAACAAGTAATGCCTCTACTCCTAGATTTGGATCTGCCCATATTCGATTTAGATCTCCCATGAGCCTTACTCTTTGATTTCTCCTTGCTCCTCCCTCTACTCTCCATATTCAACGCATTTCCAGAAGAAGAATTTTCCCTGTACTTTTCCTGTGCATTTCCTCATTTAAAATGACACTTACTACATCTTCAAATTTAAGAGAAGTAGATGATGTATTACTAACTGCCATTACTAAGTTGTCCCAACTTTCTGGCAAAGAACATAGGAATAATAATTCTCTAACCTCCTCATCAAATGGGATATTAACTGAATCTAACTGATTTATAATAGTGTGGAAATAATTAAGATGGTTAGATACATATCCATCTTCTTTCATTTGTAGATTAAACACTCTTTTCAACAAATAAACTTTATTGGATGCACTAGGTGTTTCATATAAATTTGCTAGGGTTTTCATTAACTCTATTGTACTCTTTTTGTGAGATATTTGAAGCTACAGATGATGCCAGACTCAATCAAATCACACTAAGAGACTTCCTGTTTAGAACCTTCCACTCCTCATCAGACATGAATGGGGGATTCACTTCTACACCTCCCAATGGTAGATACAAATTATTTTGATACAAGTAATCTTCCACCTGCATTTTCCATAGCTAGTAACTTCGGCCGTCAAACTTCTCAACTCTAAACTTATTCTCCTTTGTCATTGACTGCTCCCACTCAAACAAAAATCCCTCTGTGAGTATACTACCAACAAATAAATCTCAAACGTGCTCTGATACTAGTTATTAGGATTATACCAATTGTACAAATAAACAAGCATGTAATGAATAATGTAGAAAAACATAAAATAGAAAAAATGCAATAAAGCAGAGACACATATTTAATGTGGTTCACCCAAAATGGGCTACGTCCACCAGAAACAACCAATCCTTTTATTCCATCCAGCTAAAACTCTCTCACACAGTGCAACCACTGATATAATGAGCCTCTTACCTTATGACCCTTTAAACATATTAGGGTTTTTATCATTTTGGGAAAACATAGAAAACCACCCGTTAGATCTGTGACCTAATAAGGAACGGTCCATATTTCACAATGCATAAATACATATAAAATGTGGCTTACGGGGCGCTAACCCCAAACCCTGTCCATTATCGGGCTCCACAACCAACAACTTGGATGACCAGAGAATTATTTATGAATTGGATACATAATTTTACTAGATCTATATCGGGGAGTTTCTCCTACAAATGACATCTTCTCATTTTTAATGGTCATGGCAATCATATTACACTTTTAACAATTAAATAGAAAAGGATTTTAGAGATTGACTTGCTTATATTTTGAGCACACATAAGCCACAAATTGCAGCCATTATATTTAAGCATATTGGGTCCATTTAAGTCATACTTAAAGGTTAAAAGGAAATCATGGATGAATAAAAATCATGGGATAAATGTTATCAATAAAAAATTGACCACTTTAGGTAATTTGATATTCAAGAGCACACTAATACTTAACAATGTTGAAGCCACTTTTAGAAGGACATGATATAACCCCTCAACAAAAAAATAATTAGCAAATGATATGATTCTAAATCACACATTCAATGTATAAAAGATGAAGTGAATGTTGAAAAAAATACTTGCAAGATTAGAAACCTTGATTAATGAAGAAATTCAAGTTGTTGTAACATTGATGCAACAAGATTTGTAGTAAATGAATGAAATATTTTTTATTGAAGGAGAACAACCATCAAATTTAGAGGATGTTCATAGAAAAGTGGTGTAAGGAATCCATGAAACTCATGATTACCAACCTCTATAAACACCGATAAATGAATATGTAACTTTTAATTTCTCCTAGTAAGATTTAAGTCTGCTTACCCAAGTAAGTAGACTAGATTCGATAAAGGAGGCTACAAAAAACATTGGCATGATTTTTAAATCTAGACAATAAGATGCATCAATATCATTTTCATCACCACTTCCTCTTCTCCTAACTTAACATGCATACAATACTCGTAATTTTTGGTTAAATTCAAATAAAATATGAAATAACAAATGATACTTTAGATTTGTGTAAAAATGAAGATGTTGTACAAGAAAGGGATGAAAATATAGATTTCAGGAAAGTTTAAATGAGCCTAAAATCATCATAATCAAATTTTCTTAAATTTCCAGGTTGAGTGAATTTCCAAAAAAGGAAACAATGTACTAAGGTTGGGTAGACAAACTTAGATTCTCACTTCCGATGAATATAGGAAGACGTTTTTAGAACAAGAGGCCCATAATAATGATATAGAAGAAAATACAGTAAGGAAGAGACAACAAATCAAAGAGAGAAAAGATGTGAGAAATGGTGAGAAAGAAATAAGGGAACAATTGAAGTTGGAAAATGAAATTAAAAGTTAGAGGAGCAGGAAAAGTTTCAAGAAATGGAGAAAAAAAGGAGTATGATATAAGGGAAAAATAATTTGAAAAGTTCTAAAAGGAATTAGATAGAAAAATACATTTAAGTAGGGACATAAAGCCTATGCTTGAATGAAATCATATCTTAAAATATATGTTAAATTTTCTTTTCTCAATTACTTCCTCCACATGTAAAATCCTTGTGGGAGTTCCTCTTTAGTGAACATGGTTGTAAATTATAACAAAAACAAATTTCCTCAAATGTAAGTTCTTCAAATGCAAGGAATCAAGTGCATTTTTACAATATTTCCATCTCGAGATCTTTGAAGTTTTGTTAAGGTTTAATATAACATAAATAAACAAAAAAATGTAGTTAATCAAAATAGAAATTTATGCAATGCAAAATGATCATCATATATTTTTAATGAAATGCTTATGTTTATGAATGTGTTTAATTATAATAGTCTTTCTTAACAAGTACCATAACTTTCAATTTAAGTAAAATCCATCACATGAAACCATACAAAGAAAGGGTTAACATTAAGGATCGTCAACTTAATCAAGTTATAAAAACCTCATATGAATTTTTGTCCACTTTGTTCTTTATCCATTGTATAATATCACTCACTATCATATTTGTGTACATTCAAACACTACTACACTCATCACTATACTCTATGACATATACAAAAATCACATTCAATTATATAATCTAACTTTCTCCTCGATTAAAAATGAAACAAAGATAGGTTTGCCTTTGGGATATAAAAGATGAAGTCGGATAAAGTTGAAAGGTTAAAATAAATTTGTAGAAATAAGGACTTTTTCATTTGACTGAAACATCCTTGCACCATGATCTATAAATAGAAAACTTGTAAAGCGTAAAGAGTTACAAGACAATATAAATCTAATAACTTGCTCCTTAATAAGATAAGCTACAAATTTTATAGAAATATCATTAACCTATAAGCTAAAAATCAAATTTTACATGATTGAAATAAAATGTTAGAAGTGAGGTTTGTTTACATCAAATTTTCTATTGTATTATAATTTTTTTATCATCCATGATTAAAATGTAAAGATCTCTTTCCAAGTTATTAGTTTCTACTTTTACATTCAAGTGAAAAATATTTCTATTTCATGATTCTCGTTTCTAGTTTACTAGTTTTAACTATAGATCTCGATTACATGATCTCCTTTCACTTTAATAGTTCTACCTTATAGATCCTAGTGCAATCATGTATGATGAAAATTTATACAAAAATCACACAATTGGGTACATTTTTAGGTCCTAAAAGCATACTTGCATTCATAGGATTCCTAAGCGAGAAAACTAGAAATTAACAACTATCTTTGGCCTCTTTACTTTGTTTTCGGTCTTCTTTCTAGTCTTTTACACCCTACAACCCAGCTGATATTTCACTTGATTATCTTTTATGACTATGTAAACCAACACCCAACCAAGATGCCGGTGCCAAGTGCCCCCATACCCTCTAGGCGCCCTAGCCTCTTTCCATCTACTTTCTCTTTTTGGGCTTCTTTCATCTTTTTGGCATCTTATTTTCTTATGGATTGACCTTCGAATTGTCAATTACAAAATTTAACCAAGGGAATCATATAAATATAAAGCTATGTGACCAAAATAAAGGACCAAGCTCTGAGCATCTATTATCATCACCCAAGGTTGCATCCAAAGGCATCTAAGAGCATTAAAGGCATCCATCTAGCACTCATTCAAGGGACAAGGCGGTGTATTTTCTGCATACACTACATATGGAGGGTAAGTTCATTATTCCATCCACACATATACTTACTTTCGTACATCTAGCTATCACCCGATACCAAGTGCACTTGCACAATGGAGTCCTAGGGCATGATTATTTCACACATGCACAAGAACTCTATGGATTCCGAGATGTAGTGCAATGCTTAGTTGTAAGTTCACTCAATTGAGTGACCTTTGAGGTCAATTTGACTCCCCATATTGCATTATTTTTTTGGGATTTGATGTAGTTTGATGGTTTTATAGGTGAACATCTCTTTGCAGGTTACAAGCACACTCAATGATCATATTGTGACATACATGTGACTAACAATGACTATCAATGACACTTGTGTGACACCAGAAAAATCAGGTTTTGAGTTCCTACGCAGTCATAGGCACCCAATAGCAGAATCTGACACCTAGGCGCCCCTAACCCAATCTAGGTCCCCTAGTCTAGGCTTATCCGACAACTCCAAATTTTACAGAGCATAGTTGCTACAATTTTCCCTTCATATTCATCAGTTTTCTAATCCAGATCAGTTCTAGGAAAAGTACAAAATTAGCCAATTCCTTTACTCTATCTCTTACACTTAGGGTTTCATATTTATCTAGCTTATTGCTTACATCTAATATGTACTTTAATATTTATTTATCATACGTGACTCTGCAATTAGGGTTTAACATTATTCAATTTTTAAAATCATTTAGTGAACCCAATGTGAACACATGATTTCTATAGATATTTACATGCGAAATGATTCTTGGCACAAAGTGCCTCTTACCAATCCCATCGAGGCTCTTGGGGGCATCTAAATTCGTACACACTACATGTGCTATTGTTTCATTTTCTAATACTTCCTATTCTTACTAACACACCACTTGTTCCATTGATACATACACATTTTTAAATACTCTTGATCTTTCTAACATGCTAATGGGTGCTTCATGTGCAACATTTGCTTTGTAGGACTATATGCCACTATAGTTTTCTCGAAACATTTTACTTGATCTTGTCTAACATTATATGCCATTTTTGTGGGATTTCCCTATGCCTTGTTTGATCACTATTTTTATTCTTTTGGATGCTTCGGTCCTAACTATCTTGTGATAATTTGAGCAATGTCCCATGTTTGAAACCCACTTTTTACAATCCATCTTGTATGCTCACTTGCTTGTTACACTTTGTTTCCTATCGCATGCTTACTAATATTTATACTAACACATCTATCTAGAGACTTTTTTTACATATGCCTTAGTTTATACCATTCACATTCCCTCCCCCTTGTAGGGCACCAGCCAAATTAGCATCAAGTCATCTCCTTTGGGACGCATTCTCCTAAAATGTTACATGCACCCCAAACGAGGGGGCATACATTGGGTGAATCAGTCACCCATATAGTAACACAAAACAATTAAACAAAAAATCAACACAAACTATAGTTTTAGAAATGACCCGAGAATCGACTTAGGTCCCAGGTCAGACACAAAATCCAGTGCCCAGATACATACACTAGCACCTGGGCACTCCTAACTTCTCTAGTGAGCCTATGTCCTGGGGGAAGATATAACCACTTTCTTAGATCAACATAGTTCACATCAGTTTTCATAATATATGCATAGTCCTCTATTAAGAAAAATGCAATCTATCTCCATTTCTATTAGGAAAAATATGAAACTAATACGATACATCTTGGAACAACATGGATCACACCATTTGCAGTGGTGTATAATTCGATAAGTAGTTATGGAAGGAGAGTAACACTAGACCTCTCTCCCCAAAAAGTATTCTACCGTGGCATAATATCTCCTAAAAAACTCATACTTGGCATGAGATCACCCAAAAAAACCATTCTTGGTGTGAGATCGCCCAAAAACTCACTCTTGGTGTGAGATCACCCAAAAAACCCAGTATTCTACAACATTTTTAGGACATATTTCTATCCTTTTACACTCATGATCATTAGGTGCACACTTTCCTTTTACTAATTTTACACATATTTACATACTTTTACAAATTTTTCATAATACATGACTTTGATTACTCTTTCGCTCTTCTTTTGTAGGTCCTTCCTTAATACGTAACAAGAAGCAACCATACATCAAGAAAAAATAATAGGTACAACATGATACAACACAATATGCTTCACCCTAAGGTCACTTCCTCTTTCTTAGCTTCCACACTTCATTTTTATCACTTCATGCTTTCACTTGTCTCCTCGGCACGTTATCACCATCACACTCTACATGGTTATTAGGTATGCATCTCTTATCTACTTTATGTTATTGAGTATTCACTCAACAACATAAATTGGGGGTAAATGTAGACACAAATTATGCACATGGGTACATTTTTAGGTCCTAAAAGTGTATTTACATTCATATGATTCCTAAGAGAGAAAAATAGTAATTGGAAACTATCATTTTCCTCTTTCCTTTATTTCGGTCTTTTACACCCTACATCCTAGTCAGTAATTCTCTTGATTATATTTTATGACTTTGGACACCAGCACCTAACTAGGACTCCAACGATTAGACACCCCCATCCCCTCACGAGTGCCCCCCGACCTCTTTCCACCTTAGTCACTCTTTTTGGGTTTCTTTTTTCTTTTGTGCATCTTATTTCCTTATGGGTTGGCCTTCCAGGTTGTTAATTATGAAATTTAACCAAGGGAATCATATAAATACAAAGCTATGTGACCAAAATAAAGGACCAAACTCTAAACATCTATTATCATCACCTAAGGTTGCATCCAAAGGAATTTAAGAGCATCAAAGACATCCATCTAGAACTCATTAAGGGGACAAGGAATGCTTTTTTTGTATACACTACATAGGAAGGGAAACTTAAATATTCCATCCACACATCTACTTACATTGGTACATATAGCTATCACCCGCTATCAAGTGCACTTGCACAAGGGCATCCTAGGGCACAATTCTTTCACACACGCATAAGAACTACATGGAGTCTGAGATGTAGTGCAATGCTTAGTTGTAAGTTCACTTAGTCGAGTGACTTTTGGGTCATCCAACTCCCCATATTACATCTTTATTTTTGAATTTGATGTAGTTCGAGGGTTTGCAGTGAACATATCTTCACAGGTTACATGTGTACTCAACGATCATATTGTGACATACATGTAACTAAAAATTACTATTAGTGACACTAGAAAAATTAGGTTCCGAGCTCTGCGCAATCATAGGCACCTAGTAGTAGAGTATATGGTGCCCAAACACCGTTGACCCAGTCTAGGCACCCTAATATAGGATTATTCAACAACTCCATATTTTACATAACACAGTTGCAATAGTATGCCCTTCCTATTCATCAATTTTCCAATCTAGATTAGTGTTAGGAAAAGTGCAAAATCAACCAAGTCCTTTAATCTCTCTCTCTCACTTAGGGTTTCATATTTATCTAACTTATTTCTTGTGTCAAATTTGTACTTTAAGATTTATTTATCATATGTGACTCTACAATTAGGGTTTAACATTATTCAATTTTTGTTAAATTAGAAGCTACTAAATTGGAAAAAATTGCAAGAGTTTAAATCATGTAACTTAAAAGAACCAATAAAACCTCCACAATATACTGTTGACCAAAATAAGTTCATACTTATTCTTGGTCAAGTAACCCACTTTTCTACAAATTTCAATATACTTGTTGACCATATACGTGCTTTAATTTGATTTTCTACATATTTCAAATACTCAAGGGTTTTTGAAAATAGCTTCATCAGATGAGAAATTTCTTCCCCTTTCTAGAAAGGTAAAGAAGTCCTTCTAACTCCAAGTATTTTGAAAGTTATGGGCTGATGGGCCTTAGAAGGATTTTTTGCCCAAGGCGGGCATGGAGAAGGATTTTTGCCAAGTGGGAAAGCGGAGGACATTTTAACACTTGGGAATTTTTTACGAATGACACAAGTTCAATTACGGGCCCGTGAACCCGCAGAGGGATGAAAGAAAATTCTTAAGGCTCCGCATGGCGAATTAGAAGATGACACGTGGCCATGTAAAGCGGGAAGGTGGGTCGTTGGAGGAATTTAGGAACTTTGGCTTTTTTGTCAAAAATCTAAAGGTATAAAATTGAACCGCGCCTCGAGCCAATCAAAAGAAGCTACATGTCATTCTGGGCTTGCGGGCCTATGGGGGTTTTTGGGAAATTTGCACTTTTTTGCAAAAAATCAAAAAAATGAATTTTGGGCCCGCGAAAATGTTTTTGTGCCACGTGTCCTTTCATGGCTGCGGACTTGCGGGGTTTTTGGTAATTTTGCATTTTGCAAAAATGGAAAAAGTAAAATTTAGACCCGCAATGCTTATGAAAAAGGCGATTTCATGCTAGTGGGGAAGTGAGAAGTTTTGTGTTTTTGCATTTTTCAAAGGGAAAAAGTAAAATTTGGGCCCACGGGCCCGTTTTGCACCTGGTTTCACCATTGTTCCCTAATTTGGTTGTAGAACTTCAAATGGCCATATCTTTTGATTCAGTGGTCGAAATTCATCGAATTTGGTACCATTGGAAATATCTCAACGTCCTCTACCAAATGGAAGTTTTAATTTTGAGTTTTGGTGAATTTTGGCGAAGAAAATGAGAAAATGTCTCCGAGTTAAGGAAAAGTGCAGTACCATACATCCAACCACCAAAATTTAATGCGGTATGGCCCCCATTTCTTCTCCAACATGGTCGAATACATTGGGAAATGGATTTATAGAGGTGCCCTTGTCATTTTAATGGATCTTTTTGGGTGGTTGGACTTTTAAATCAAATTTCTGCATTCCCCTTTCTTTCTATTCTCTGTTTCATCGATAAACACCATTTTTGGCTCATTGTAAAGGGTTGAACATTTTTTCTTGGCGCTCTCCCTTCTCCTCTTTCCTGCAAGTGAATTCATGGATTTTCAGACCTCCCATATAAACTATAAATGCAAATTTTCCTCATTACTATTGTAATGCATCGTATCAAGCCATGAGAGCAATAATACATGTTTTGTGGATGATCTTCATCCCTTTCTGTGTTCATTTTTGTCTTTTGATCCTTCATTACAACTCTAGTTATCTGTGCATGTTGATTGTGTTACATTTTTATGGTCTATGTCTACTAGAAAAGAAAATGTTCATCATTCCTTTGGTGCATCACCTTGTTAGCTTAGGTTTCATTTCTTTTGCATCCTTTTAACTCTCTGTCTCCTTAGCAATTTTAGAGTAGGATTTAGGGCAAATCCTCTACAAATTTCATGCATGCACTGAGCAGAGGAATAGGAACCAACCTTAATCTAGAGAGCTTTTCTAATTTTACAAAGTCCCACACTTTGGGAAAAGATCAATGTTTTTCAATCACACCAAATGACCCATTTCAAACCATCGGATCGAGAGAGGCCATTTGGGGTTCTTTGTGATTCTGCCTAACATTTTTGGCATGCCCGATAGGACCAAGAGGTCATTTACTTCATTTTTACAGGTTGGTGTGTTCTGTGAAGATTTTAGCCTTTGGAGGCACTTTCAAACACATCTGGTGACTCCATCTAGTCAACAATCTATCTCTGAAGTTACAAACTTTCTTTCCATTCATTTTCATTCATTTTTCATGCATCTTTCTTTCCACATATTTCATCTTCTTCTATTCCATGAAGTTGTGCAATCATGACTTCATTTCCATCATGGGATTCACATTTGCAACAAAATCAATGTATTCCACCTCCAACATATTTTTCAAATCCTCTAGATCAACATTTTCATCAAATTCAAAACCAATATGCTTACCCATATTAGCAATGCCAAAATCACTTTGGCTTGAAACATGTCAATCACAAGGGTAAACATATAATGATAAAAATTATGTGGAAAATGTAGATTTGTTGGAGAAGATTCAAAAAATGGAGGCTAACATGGTGCAATCTAAGGCTCAAGCACAAATGAAAGCATTTAGGATTGGTTGCAAGGCACCCTGTCTATGGGTAGGCCCTTTTCCAAGAGATTACAACCCTCAAGAGAAGTTGGACTTCATGGTTGAAATGCTGCCATTACTTGCAAAGTGGATTGAGGGAATAGAGGCATACGAGTAAAGTGTTGTCAATGGGTAAGAAAACCACCTCCTTATTCTTCATTTTATCCATCCCAAACTTTGTCATTTCAGCATGGTCAAGTTTCTAGCCCCTCATCTGTTGTCCCAATTGTTGATTCCCCTTCTCCATCTCCTAGTCTTCCATCTCATCTTAGTTTCTCTGCCCTTTTCTCTTCCAAATCCAAATCCCCTCAAAAAGAGCCAAAATAAATACCTTCCCCTTCACCACAAAATAAGGAACAATATGTTATAACCCAACCAATCCCTCCTCTTGCATTCCCAAATCCATGTTAGGAAGAAAACAATAAAAAAACCAATCAAGGAGAGCAACAAGAAAAAGACCCAAATAGAGAAGAAAAAATTAGAAGTTTGGTGAGCTTGGCTCTTAAATTTGGGATAACAAATACCCCCTTGATGGTTAAGCCAAAGGAGGAGGTAAAGGTTGAAGAACCAGTGGTGGGCAAGGCTGATTTTGTAGTAGCAGTGGAACAAGAAGATCAACAATTAATTTACTCTAAGTGAAGTGTCCATGTTGGCACTTTATTTGAATAAAATGCTGATCCAAACCAAGCTACACAATCAATCCAAGAGAGGGAAGAAGAATCAATTGCTCTAAATCCAAAAGAAGAGGAGAACATTTAGGCTATGGAGGAGAACAATACAATTTCAGAGGCTTCAAATACAGAGCAAGCCATAGAAAAACTTTCGTTCTTCCTTCTACTTCATTCTCTTAGAGATCCAATGTTGAAGAAGAGTTTGATCTTTCAAACTTCATGTTTGAGAATGAAGAGAACCATGGTGAACAAGTTGCAGATCAAAATAACACCATGGAGGAGGTTGAACACATGCAACATGACAACAAAGAGGTAGATTATTTGTCTGACTTGGAGGATTGCTTTGATGGAGAAGAACCCATGGAGATCACATCATTTTCTCCTCCTTCATCCACCTTCCAAGCAAAAGAACCTGCTGCCATGAAGGAAAGAATTCAAGGACAGCCACTGCATTTTATAATAGCCTTTTAAAACCAAGGTTGGAAGATATAAATCTTCCATGTTCTTGATTGGAGAAGGAAGGGAAAGAGCAAAAGGATTTCATCATCTCTTCCACACCATCCATCCAAGAAAGCCTGCAAGAAGACTCCATTTTTGGAGTCAAGATTCAAAGCAATGGGAACATTCAAAGGACCAAACCATGCCCTATCAAATACTTGGCTTCATTGGAGCCAAAAGAGGAGTTTCCACCAGTCATGCTTGCTTCTAGGCATGAGGATGATATGCAAGGTACCAAGGATCAACTGCAATGCCTCTTTAGTCCAAATGCAGAGCAACTAAAAGAGGTATTTAATTTGTTTTCAGTTGACACCTTGATGATTTGGGTGGAGGACCAAATTCTTTTCATTTTTCCACTCATTGTAACAACCATGTTCAGCTCCAAATCATTTACATGGCTACCAATTTTGAAGAAAGGAAGCTATTTTACACAACTAGTTACAGGGTTTGTTTAGTTCACCTTTGCTTCCAGTTAGCATAGAGTAGGTAGGTTTACTTTCAGAAAAAGAAGTGATTTGCACACTCTGCATGTTCTACTTAGAGCATGTATGATTTTTAATTTTGTATATAGTTTGTGTGGTGATGTTTTGTTGCTCTTGCACAGTGCATTGGACTTGGCATTTGGTGAAGATCAATTTCAGTTTTAGTGGGTTTCCAAGTGGCTCAGGGATTAATTTTGAGGATTCAGATCAGTCTCAGGCTATCACTCATGACTCCATGCCCAATGGATGCTTCAAGGTAGCTGATCATTTCATCTAGCAGGTAGATGACCCTTGTGAGTCACCAAATTGTTGACCAAAATAAGCTCATACTTATTCTTGGTCAAGTAACCCACTTTTCCCCTCCTTGTGCTTCAATTTTTTTTTACATATTTCAAGTACTCAAGGGTTTTTGAAAATAGCTTCATCAGATGGGAAATTTCTTCCCCTTTCCAGAAAGGTAAAGAATTCCTTCTAACTCCAAGTATTTTGAAAGTTATGGGCCAGGTGGGCCTTAGAAGGATTTTTTTCCCAAGGTGGGCCCAGAGAAGGATTTTTGCCAAGCAAGAAAGTGGAGTGGCGAAGGACATTTTAACACTTAGGCATTTTACAAATAGTGCAAGTTCAATTATGGGCCCGCGAACCTGTAGAGGGATGAAAGAAAATTCTAAAGGCTCCGCAGTGAATCAAAAGATGACACGTGGCCATGCAAAGCGGGAATGCAGGTCGTCGGAGGAATTTAGGAACTTTGGCTTTTTTGTCAAAAAGTTAAAGGTATAAAATTGAACCGTACCTTTGGGCCAATCGGAAGAAGCCACGTGTCATTCCAGGCCTGTGGGTCTATGGGGGTTTTTGGGAAATTTGCACTTTTTTGCAAAAAAGCAAAAAATGAATTTTGGGCCTGCAAAAGTGTTTTTGTGCCATGTGTCCTTTCATGGCTATAGAGTTGCGGGGTTTTTGGTAATTTTACATTTTGCAAAAAGGGCAAAAAGTAAAATTTAGACTGTAGCGCTTATGGAAAAGGTGATTTTGCACTTTCAGCGGGGAAGTGGAAAGTTTTGTGTTTTTATGTTTTGCAAAGGGAAAAAAGTAAAATTTGGGCCCTCGGGCCGTTTTGCACTGGTTTCACCATTGTGCCCTAATTTGGTTGCAGAGAACTTAAAATGGCCATATATTTTGATTTAGTGGTCAAAATTCATCAAATTTGGTACTGTTGGAAAGATCTCAATGCCCTCTACCCAATGGAAGCTTCAATTTTGAGTTTTGGTGAAGTTTGGCGAAGAAAATGAGAAAATGTCTCTAGTTTGGGAAAAGTGCGAACCAACATCCAACCACCGAAATTTAATGCGGTATGGCCCCATTTCTTCTCCAACATGGTCAAATACATTGGAAAATGGATTTTTAGAGGCACCCTTGTTGTTTTAATGGATATTTTTAGGTGGTTGGACTTTCAAATAAAATTTCCCACATTCCCCTTTTTTTTTGTTCTGCTTCATCGATAAATGCCATTTTTGGCTCATTGTAAAGGGTTGGACATTTTTCCTTGATGCTCTCCCTTCTCCTCTTACATGTAAGTGAATTCACGGAGTTTCGGACCTCCCATATAAATTGTAAGCATAATTTTCCCTTTTTACTATTGTAATGCATCATATCAAGCCATGAGAGCAATAATACATGTTCTGTGGATGATCTTCATCCCTGTCTGTGTTCATTGTTGCCTTTTGATCCTTCATTACAACTCACAGTTATCTGTGCATGTTGATTGTGTTACATTTTTATGGTTTGTATCTACTAGCAAAGAAAATGTTCATCATTCCTTTGGTGCATCACCTTGTTAGCTTAGGTTTCATTTCTTTTACATCCTTTTAACTTTCTCTCCTTGGCGATTTTAGAGTAGGATTTAGTGCGAGATCCTTTGTAAATTTCATGCATGCACCCGAACAAAGGAATAGGAACCAACCTTAATCTGGAGAGATTTTCTGATTTTGCAAAGTCCCACACTTTGGGAAAAGCTCAATGTTGTACAATCACACAAAATGAGCCATTTCAAACCATCGAGATCGAGAGGCCATTTGGGGGTGTTGTGATTACGCACTAACAATACCAACAATAGATAATAATGAAAGGAAGTGGGTACCAAATTAATCTTAAATATAGATCTTCCAATGTATTATGGAAGTTATAGTATTTAAATTAAACCTTAAATCACAACTGTAATATATAAGCATTACAAATCTTCCAATAGCAGATAAATAGAAAAATAAAGTGGGTGCAAAGAAGAAGGTAAATCAATACTGAAATGGCATGATAAGGTATTCATATTTGAGTTGCATGATTGAATTAAAATCCACATATGCGAAGTGAATGCCTTGTCATGTCATTTCAATATTGCTTTACCTTCACATATATGGGTTTTATTTCAATCATGCAACTCAAATATGCCCCAATGTTTAGAAAATAGTAAACCCAAATCCATATTTACAATATTATAGCATTATATAGCTTCAAGTGAAAAATGTTTATATTAGATGATCTCTTTCCACTTGAATAGGCTAGAAAAATAGTTAACACAAACAAAGATATCCTGTGAAAAGAACATCTAAATATTAAGGTGGCATGAAAACTGAAATGGCATGACAAGGCGATTACTTGATAGAAGTAAAGTAATGTTAATTCGGCAAGGTAGACACTTCAAAATTAGGGGTTTCATCCTTGATATAAAAACCTCTTTTCTAACATTTTATGTCAATCATGTAACTCAAATCGACTAATAACACCTCCAAAATGAACCAACATTGAATAAGAATGAACATAAAGTTAGTACAAAGGAAGAGGTAAAATAATACTGAAATGGCGTGTTAAGGCGCAATCACTTCATAATTATCAATGAAGGAGGGTGGGAAGTTAGCAATGATAATAACATAAAAAAGTTATAGATTTTATCTCTAAGATAACATACCTCATTTCAAAATTATTATTTCAATCATGCAACTCAAATATGCTCTAATATTACGAGAAAACTAAAACACTACAATAACTTTGAAAAATAAATATGATAAATCTATTTTTAATTAATTCTTTAAGTAGAAAATTTTGCACACTTTAAATTTTATTGAATGTGTAATCTCAAAGGAAAGCTATGCAAAATTTTTCACTTCAAGTTGTATGCAATGTAAAATTTAAAGGGAAAGCTATGCAAAATAACAATTACTTATTAATTTAAAATAGGTATAAAAACATCCTTACACTAGGATTTAAAAGTAGAAAATACTAAAGTGGAAAGAGTTGTAAAATTTAAGTTAATGTATCGTTCAAAGACTATAATCAATGTGAATCAACAAATCCATACATTTGAAAACAAAGTGGGAGTAAGGAATGACAATGCATCCACTTCACAATTGTGGGTTTTATCCTTGGGATAAATTACCTCATTTAAAACTTTATGTTCCAATCATGTAACTCAAATATTCTCCCATTGTTCCATAAAATTGAGTAAATATTGTAATAATTTGAAGCAAATATCCGAGCTATTAAAAAAATGGATACCCAAAAAAATAGTCAACACAAAATAATTGATCTCAAGTGTAAGAAAAAACATATAAATGCAACAATGGTGTGAAAGAAAACGATTGACATATCTCCTTCGCTCAACTCCACTAACAACATTTCTGAAATGAACTCACAAAGCCTCTAGAATGAACCAACATTGGGTAAGAATGAAGCGAAAGTAAGTGCAAAGGAGTAGGTAAAGCTTGATACTTAAATGACATGTTACGAAATTTGCTTCACAATTATCGGTGATGAAATGTGAGAAGATAGTGGTGGAAGCTGTATTAAACATGCTACATGAAACATTTAAGGCCCTAAAATATTTTCCATGCATTATTTTTTGCATTTTTAGGCTTGAAATATATATATTTTGGATATTTTAATCATAAAAATTAGTTATTTTATGCACAACTATTGGGTCAAGTAGGAAAAATATCAAAATGGAGAGTTCGTATGAAAATGTAATTTATAGGGATACATGTTGTTTAAAATTTGACAAAAAAGAACCTCTACAACATGTCAACTTTTTAAACTATGCAAAAAAGTCATTTTTTCTGAAAAAATACATTTTCAGTGGCATTCCGAGCATGTAATGTTAGGGGTCTCAATGACTGGTTCACTTCCCCAAACATTAAATGATCATTTAATGTTACACTGAAGAACCCCACCCATTATCTTTGCTTTCATGACAATGGATCATAAATTTTAAAGTATGGCTTTAAATGATGAAGGTTGCAAAAGCAAAAATTTGAAGGGAAGCCCATTTTACCTTTAATTTGTGGATCATTTCAAAGATATAAGGCTAGTGTAATTTTCCCAATGTCTGATATATGTGGCTTCAGTAGTGCCAAGTGTACTTGATACTAATTTTTCTTTGCCATTTTCTTTAGGGAAGGAATTAATTTTCCTAGCTATCATGGTTATACCAATGTATACTTATTTTCTTATAGATCATTTAATGGCATTGCGAATTCTAACCAACATAACCTAATAGCATGAAAGATCCCTTTAAAAAGTAGGATATATATGTAATGAATTTTAATTGTATTGGTGTCAATTAGAGTCTTTTAATTAATTTAAATATAATAAATAAAAATACATGAGATTTATTAAGATTCCAAAATTATTTTTATGAATATTTTAGGATTTATTTTCTTGATTTCTAGAAATATATTTGATGATATCTTTTTTATTTTTCGAATGATGAACCTAATCTATCTTCTTCGATGAATACTCCCATATGACCATACATAATAAAACCATATTATAAGCATTGAGCTAGTCCTTGTTCTTTTGATGCATAACCCATCTTCCCATATTATTTTTGATGAATACCCCATATTTCATGTATATTCATACTAATCTTATAAAGTTTTAGTAGGATGTGTAAAGAGAAATATGTATTCATCGCATACCTCTAGGCCATGCCTAGATAATAACATTTGGTCTATAAATTCACATTCATCTTGTATGTTTTTCATAGTTTAAAAAATGTCTATCCATGTATTTTCTATTAAACCATATGATTTGAATTTTTTCATTCTATCACATAGATAAATCTCCATACCCTGCTCCAAAGCTAGAACTAGATTTGGTACAAATAAGCCTAACTTACACTTGATAATTACATTTTCTAAAAATGTTTATAAGGCCTAAAAATTCCATGGTGTATTAATTCAAAAACAAAAGATACCCTTGGGGCCTCATTTTAATGAGATAATTCCTCAAAAAATAGTAAATCCTTGGCAATGTATAAATTTTGATTGTTTTAATGTTTTTTAAGTTGTTAAAGATATATTCAACAAATTATTTTGATAAAGTAAAATAACATATCCTAATTATAACTATGATAATATTTACAACGAATGCATATATTATTATGGCCCTTCCCATAATACAACATCTATCAATGGTGGGAGGATTGTCCGTACATGTACAAGAACATCCATGTTGTACATGTTGTTGATCACAATTTTAAGCCACGTAATCATCTTCAAGTGGGAATAAGAGAATGACTATGTGGCACTTACAAGTTTTAGCCTCGCACATAATATTGAGAATTGATGGATATTTTATTTCCTAAAATATTCCAACTCCGCGACCACACCGCCAACTAGACCTAAATCACCACCTCATCATGACTAACTCCTTTTGCACAACTCGCCAACGTGACCTTCAACTCACCCTTCCTACGAGCCAACTCGATCCTTGAAAATTTTTACCCTTAGTAGTCTTGTTGTTGTAGAGTCACAAGCACCCTTAGATGCAAATCAGGCTTCTAGGTTGATGTTTAGGCATCCAGTGTGATTACACAACATGGAATCCTTTCTCCAAGTGTGGGACTTGTAAAGATGAGAAAATATTCTCCGAGAGAAGGCTTGGTTCCTATTCCTCTATTCGGATGCACAAAAAATGCGAGAGGTTTACTAAAACCTAATCTAACTTGCCAAGGAGACAGGGTAAGAAAATGCATAGAATAAAACCTAAACTACAAAGGTGATGCACCAAGGAATGTTAGACACTCGTTTTGCAAATTTAACATAGACCACATAGATGCAATACAAACACCATGCACAGGTAACCAAACTGCAATAAGAGATCAAAATGACAACAATGAATACATGAGAGGGTCGAGAGTCAATCACAACACATATATTATTGCTCAAGAGTCGATACAGTACATTGCAGTGGCCAAGAGGCAAAAAGACTAGCATTACAACCCATATGGGAGGTTTGAAAGCTCCACAATTTCTCTTGCAAGTGAGGGAAGAAGGGAGGATGCAAAACAAGAATGTCCGCCCCTTAAAGGAGCTCTTCTTTACAATATATATCAAGAAATGAGAGAGGGAAGAGAGAGGAAATCGAGAATCTGCCCCAACCACTTCTTGGTAGTCATTTAAAATCATCTCATTATGACAGAAGCAGTGGATCCTAGCAAAACGGTGGGCTGTCTAACAGGAGCGGCGAGCTGTCTGACTGCATTAAAGTTGGTTGTTGAAGCATTACTTCTATCTATCACCACGCGTCAGAGACGTTTCCTTAATTTTCTCCCTCCAAACTACACCAAAATGTGAGATTGATCCTAGAATCATGTAGAGAATTTCAACAGCTTTCCGTTGATATAAATAACGTGCAAATCTGAGCTCTGGATCGAAAGATACGAAGGTCTGAAGATTTAGGGCACAAAACAGGCAAGAACAGGTTTTAAAATCTTTTCCCACGCTCTGCCATCTAGACAACACATGGCAGGCCCTGATTCACTGAGTAATTCTCTCTCTCCACCTTTCTGCGGGCTTTCCTTTGAAATTTCCTTGTGGGCCCTTACACTTGGACACGTGGCACTATTTCATTGGTTCGGATCAGTGCTCGAAAACTCACCCCTTTGACCTTTTGGACCTTTTTCCTTAGCGACACGTGTCATGCTGTGATTTGTCCACGGGCCTGCTGGATTTTCACGTCCACCGCATCCTTTTGTCCCGGATGTCCTAGTGCTTCGTGGGACAGAATCCTCCGATCCACCTGAAATGGGCTTCCTCGTCCCTTTTCTGTTGGTGACACGTGGCGTGATCTGATTGGCTTTCGGCTCCTTCGGCTATCTCGCATCCCGCGCATCCCTTTGTCCCAAATGTCCCATTGCTTTATGCAGGACAAATTCTTCCTTCCGCCCGCCCGATTCGGCCGGTTCACGTCCTTCGCGCACTCTTGTCCCGCTTCCTCCCAGAAAAAGGACTTGGACAAATTTTCTTTCTTTCGGCCGATCCGGGCATTTCGCGTCCATTTTTCCCGAGATGTCCCTTTTTTGTTTGGGCTGCTGGAGGCTTTTCGGCCGATCCGCACCTTCCGCGTATAATTGTCCCAACTTTCCCAAAGGTGGCCCTAAGCGAGACTTAGCCAATTTTACGATTTTCTCTGAATCAATATACTTGCTTGGAACTAAAAACTCTGATGCACGTTATCAAATTAACTCTGGGGGTGAAATTTGGATAATAATTTGGTGACTTTTCGGGGTCACCTGCCTGCTAGGTAGAAGATCAGTGGCCTTTTAGCGATCCATTGGGCATGGAGTCATAAGCAATAACCTGAAATGAGCCTGATGCTGCAACTCCCTCTACGAGAGCACGCTGAATTGTAAAAACTCAATCTAGGAGTGACAAAACCTGCCAAAGCACTTAGGGAAACTGAAACCTAACTACAACAAGACAATGTGCATACACACTTAGATGAATTGAAATCTAGGCTAATATTTACAAGGGTGAACCTTTTATTTTCAATAGCAATGATGTTTGAGATAGATTCCATTTACTGAATCTGCGGTTCTTCACCGTCCAATGAGGCCAATTGGAAAGCATTATTGCTACTCTTGCACTTTGTGACAATGTATGGGCCACTCCAAATGGCATGAAATTTGGAATGCCTTCCTAGTTTTGCCCGATTTGCATCCCATTTTAGAACTAGGTCCCCTTCTTGGAAGGTCCTTGCTCTTGCTTTCTTATCAAACCATCTTTTCACTAAGGCTTGATCTTTCTCAATTGTTTGAACTGCATGTTCTCTAATTTCTTCCAATTCCATCAACTCTGCATACTTGGCCTCCATTGGTTCGAACTCAGCCAACTCCAACTACTTCATGAACTCCAATGCAGGCAATTCTAATGATATAGGCAATACTGCCTCTTTTCCATAGACCAAATTGTAAGGGGAATTACCTATAGACCTCTTTGGTGTTATTTTGTCAGCCCATAATGCTGATTTTAGCTTGGTATGCCATGTTCTTTGATTTTCATCTAGAGTCCTCTTGATGATTCTTAGAAATTTTTTGTTCGTGGACTCTGCCTGTCCATTACCTTGTGGGTAATAATTGGAAGAGGTGCTCAAGTAGATTCCATTCTTGACAGCCCATTCTGTAATCTTGGAACCTACGAATGCCAATGCATTGTCTGATATGATAGTGGCTCGGCACACCGAACCTGGTCACTATTCCTTCATAAAATTCTAGTATATTAGACTCGTTTACCTCTTTGAGCGCTACTGCTTCAGTCCACTTGGTGAAGTAGTCCGTTGCCGTGAGAATCCACTTGTGGCCTTGGCTTGAGTTTGGGTTGATGACCCCGATGAAGTCCAATCCCCATTGCAGGAATGGTTGGTCAACCAAGATTGGGTGTAATGGAAGTGCTACTAGTCTTTCTTTGCACTGTGAAGAGTGCACATTTATTACACTTTCTTATCCATGTATAGCAGTCATTGAACACCGTGGGCCAATAATACCCTGCCTTTATTATCTTGAGAGCTGTTACTCGTGGGGCAAAATGTCCTCCAGAATCTCCATCGTGAAAATCTCGTAACACCCTCTCAATTTGACCAGTCCCAATGCACCTGAATAGAACCCCATTGATGTCTTTCTTAAACAAAACACCATCAACAAGCACATATGGAATGGCTTGTAATCAAAGTATCTCCTCTTTGCTTTGCTCATTTACTTGGAGGGCATAGTCATGTCTGTAGGAAGTGTATCATATTCTGAGTCCAACAAGGAGTAGGCACATCATCATTTTCATGTTCTTGGCCATCCTGTAGTACCAAGATAGTCTCTTTTTCATCACCTGTTTCAACCTGTTGACTCAAGGCTAGCTGTTCACATAGTCCCTTTCCACATACTAGCTTGGTGACCTTGATCTCAATGTCATATTCCATGACACGAGTTATCCACCCTGCACGCTTCTCATTCAGATCCTTGTTTAGAAGGAAGTCCTTGACTCCCGCATGAGAGACCAATAATTGGATCTTGTTGTTTGAGACTAGGTGCTTGAATTTCTTTAAACTCCTGATCACTGCAAGTACATGCTTTTCAATGAAAGAGTATCTAGTTTCGTATTCCTCCAAGCCTTGACTGAAGAAAGCAACTGGTTGTTCTAATCCTTCTTTGTTTTGTTGTGCCAGGATTGCAAAAATTGTGTCTCCACCACCGAAGGCATATAGCACGAAGTCCTTGGAGAAGTCTGGATTGACGAGAGTTGGGGCTTGAGATATAGCCTCTTTGATTGCTTCAAAACTCTCCTTGCCTTCTACGCTTTCCACTTAAAATCCATGCTCTTCTTTAACATTTTGGTGATGGGCTTGACAAGGGTGCAAAATCGGGATAAACTCATGACAAAATTGATCCTTCTCAAGAAACTTTGAAGAGCCTTCTTGTGACTTGGAAGTGGTAGTGCTCTTATGGCTTTAACCCTCTCTAGATCAATTGCCAATCCCTCTTTGGAGACAATATGGCCTAAAATTTTTCCTTCATGTGCAAGAAAGACGCACTTCTTGGGGTTCAAAGATACTCCAAACTTTCTACACCTCTAAAACACTTTCCTGAGGTGAAAGAGATGGTCTCGCTACATTTTTGGAGAATACAAGATGTCATCAAGGTATATCAAAGCACTATCTTGTTGATAAAGCCTTTGAATGCCATGTGCATTGCCCTTTGAAAGGTAGCACCAGCGTTGGACAGCCCAAATGGCATCTTCTTGTAAGCATATGTGCCCCATTTAGTTGTGAAGGCTATCTTGAATTGGTCTTCTTCTTTCACCATCACCTGATTATACCCTAGTAGCCATCTAGGAGAGAGAATCTCTCTGAACCAGATACTACTTGCAATATTTGTTCCATTGAAGGAAGTGGGTAATGGTCTTTGAGAGATGCCCTATTGAGGTCCCGAAATCTACACACAACATGATTTCTCTCGCTCTTCTTCCCGACCGGAACCAAGTTTACAACCCACTTGAGTGCTTGATCGGAATATAATGCTTTCCTCTATTAGTTGTTAAGCTCTTTCTTCATTAGAGGCTCAATGTGAGGGTTAACGTGTCTCTGCTTTTGCTTCGATGGGCTTAGCATCTGGATCCAATTCTATGGTATGTTGTGCCAAATTCGGATTGAATCCTCTCAAGTCTTTATAGCTCCAAGCGAAGACATCTCGGAAATTCTTAGCAAAGTCATGTGAAATCTGATTTCTCTTGCTCGGTGGCCACTTTACCAATTTGAAGTATTTTGCCTTCCCAACCGAGATTGGCTCGAATCTTCACTCTTGACTTTGTATGTTAGCCTTTTCCTTATGGAACTAGTCGTTAGGGTTGAAGATAGACTCAATGTTACTAAACCCTTAGGAAGCTTGTTTGTCCTTTCTTTGCACTACTTGATTCCCATACTACTTTGCTCTAATGCATCTCGATTTCTAGCCGAGAATTCAGCCTCTTCCTATAGAAAATTGACGATCTGTTGATTGTTCTCAAACACTCTGCTAGCTTGTGTTATTATCGGAACTCTGGCCTCACAATCACATGGATATGTGGCCGTGTTTTTTCCTTTTGATGTTGTCAACACATCAAATGTTGCTGCAATCGCTGCGAGCCTATCTGTGGCTTCATTTTTCTTCCTGGGTATGGACACAATGTTGAAAGCTTGAAATCCTCAATGAGGTCCCATACCCTATTCTTGTAGCTCCTCGTGAGTCGTTCTTTGTAGCATGTTGTCCTCTAACTTGGTTGACGATTAGCTCGCTATCCCCAAACACCTCGCAAGTTATTTATCCCTTTTTTCCTAGCCCAATGAAGTCCATGAATCAAGGCCTCATATTCACCGTGTTGTTTGAACAAGCAAACTGAAACAAAAGCTAAATAATATTTGATGCCTTAGGTGAAACAAGCATGGCTCCACCTCCTGCGCCTTGCCTACTACTTGATCCGTCAAAAAACAGTGCCATACCTCATTGTCATCATTATGGCTTGGCTTGGTGATCTTTAGGAACAGGTTGATTTTCTTCGTGTATACAATAGACTCCCAACTCAGATTCTTCTACTTCTTGATAGGGATCAAAAGCATGTATCTTGTTTGCCCATTCATCAAGAGTTAGGTCTAGGATACTTCCAACCTTGGTGTCAGCCTCATCAGTACTAGGGTGATCTTCTTGATCAAATGCTGAGCAATTGGCATTAATTTGACTTGGAGTGTAAGGCTCAATATGGAAGTTTGCAATAGGTTCAGACCTAATTGTAGCCTTAGTTCCATACCTTTTTCTAAATAGCATGTGAGACCAATCAGCAGAAAAATACCCCCCAATCTTGGCTATGAAGTCCCTTGACAAGTAAAGGGCAAAGAGTGGTGGAAGGTCTATGATTGATATATCTTGTAAGAGAACAACATTTGGACATGCATGCAAGGTAAGACTCAAGTTTTTAATCACTCCAACTATTGCTATTGCTGTCCCATCCAATTGCACTACCCCTTTAGATATTACTTCATATTGGAGACCCAGCTGATCAGCTATTTTCTTGGGCATCACTGAGCTACTTGCCCCGGAATCAATCATGCAATTGTGTACTAGTTTATCCCCAATGATTAATGAAACATAGAAAGGAGGGGGCTTCAACATTTTACCTTGTTGCCCTCCATGGCTTCCTTTAGGCTGGCAGCATTTGTAAGCACTTTGTCTTGCATCTGAACCTGCTGATTCGAAGTTGTCCAATCCTTCATGGCAGCTTGCAGCAGATCTCTTTGTCCTGGGATGGATAGGGATTCCCACATTGATATATTGACGTTAGTCTTCTTCATCCGTTCAATGATACTTGACGGGATGAAGTATCCTTTTGTTGTCCCTTGGTTTGTACATTCACCCCTTGCACGTGGGCAGCAACAGCTGGCATTTGAGTTGGCCTAGGGGCTATTCTTGGCTGTCCTTGTGCACTTGAAACTGGACTTTGCTTGCCAATAATTTGTGGAGCCATGGAAGGTTGTGGATTGGCTAGGGCTAATGGCTGTTCTTCACCCAAATTTCTCCTCTTTGACCTTGTGTTGGCAACACCTTGAGAGATAGCTTTGATTCATGCCACATAAATCTTCCACTTGCCAGTTCACCAATGTGGTGTCATTTGGGGCTGATTGCTGTTGGAATGTTTCTTGTTGTTGACTATTTCCTTGACTACCCTCGCCCTCCACACCAGTAGTTGTCACCATCAGTGCTTGATTGAGAGCACCATTGAAACACATGGATTGGTTATGAGGCTTGTTGCATGGAAAGCACCAGTCATATTCTTGAGCAATGTTGTTCTGTGTTGGCACTAATGCCTTAGAGGTAGATATAACATTTGGATTACAGGGCTGGAATGGTCTATTAGAGGGAGGCCTTGTTTGATTCACATTTGCAACTAGATTAGGTGGTCTTTGTGGTTGGTATGGCTGCCTATTAGGTTGAGCTTGAGGTTGATAGGAAGGTCTGAAACCTTGGGCTTGTTGCCTCTTAATAGTAACCAGCTCATTTCCCAAATTTTGCAACTGTTTCATGACCTCTTGGAGTTCATTTGAAGTACTTGGAGATGAAGTGGAAGCTTCATTTGAACTCTGATTTCTAGGAGTGGGAACAGGAGCCAAAGTGGGTGCTTGACTAGTGCTTGGATTTTCTAAGTTTGGATACAAGGGCATGGGAGGCCTAGGAGCCAGTTTACCAGCTTGAATAAGACAGTTTTCGGCTCTAATGGCAATGCTATAAGCCATAGGGATTGTTGTGCCTCCCATGGACTGAATTAACATAGAAATATCAGAATTCAAAGCTTTAAGGTAATATAGAAAAGCACCTTCTGCTGTTGGCCTAACTACCACTAGAATCCTATCCCAAGACCTTTGAAATATGAAGTTGAAGTTAGTCAGCTACTCGTTGGAGGCTCTCTTGATAGTTGTCAGCTGCTCCAAAAGAGACAAGTTGTCTCCCTTCTCTCCAAATTGCTCGTGAAGTGCTATACACAAATGATTCCGGTTTGTGATATAACCACTCCAAGGCTCCTAAACCATTGTAATGCTTTACCCTTGAAGGAAGATGCCAGTAACTTGACAGCCACTTGCATTTCATTGATTTCATGGATTGCACAAAGGTTAGCAATATCTTTAACATGATCACCTTGAGTAGTCTGATTTTCTCTAGTGAAGTAGGGAATGTTCTTCAAGGCTGCAATAAGAATGGATGTTGTGCATTGAGAGCAAGTGGGCTCTTTGCTGTGAAGTTGATGTAGGGATTGTTCTGAGCCATCCTAATCGGTCTTAAAACCCTTGTATACTGAATGAAAGGCTTGTCAGGTGGAGGAGTTGAGAGTGTTCTGTTTGGTTGAGATGAAGACCTTTGAATCCTTCTTCCTCTTTGCCTTCTTCTTGGAGATAACTATAGGTGTTCAAACAACACTTCTTCTTCTCCAACTCTTGACCTTGTGGTGGTTCTTCTCATGAGTTTTTAGGCCTGCATTGCAGAAACCGAGTTGATTCTTCCCTAGTGGAGTCACCGGATATGCAAATAATAGCTCTTATAAGCAAGAAAACTGCAGCAGCAGATGCATATCACTTTTCTGCAATAAAAATGAGACCTCTAGGTCCCACCGCAGTGCCAAAACTGTTGTTGTAGACTCGCAGCACCCCGGATGCAAATCAGGCTTCTAGGTTGATGTTCAGGCATCCAGTGTGATTGCACAACATGGAATCCTTTCTCCAAGCGTGGGACTTGTAAAGATGAGAAAAGATTCTCTAGAGAAGGTTTGGTTCATATTCCTCTGTCGAGATGCACACAAAAAATGCAGAGGGTTTGCTAAAACCTAATCTAACTTGCCAAGGAGACAGGGTAAGAAAATGCATAGAATAAAACCTAAACTACAAAGGTGATGCACCGAGGAATGTTAGACACTCATTTTGTAAATTTAACACAGACCACATAGATGCAATACAAACACCATGCACAGTAACCAAACTATGCATAAGAGATAAAAATGACAACAATGAATACATGAGAGGGTCGAGAGTCAATCACAACACATATATTATTGCTCAAGAGTCGATACAGTACATTGCAGTGGCCAAGAGCAAAAAGACTGGCATTACAACCCATATGGGAGGTTTAAAAGCTCCACAATTTCTCTTACAAGCGAGGGTAGAAGGGAGGATGCAAAACAAGAATGTCCGCCCCTTAAAGGAGCTCTTCTTTACAATATATATCAAGAAATGAGAGAGGGAAGAGAGAGGAAATCTAGAATCGACCAACCACTTCTTGGTATTCATTTAAAATCATCTCATTATGACAGAAACGGCGGATCCTAGCAAAACGGTGGGTGCATTTGTCCTAACAGAGCGGCGAGTCATCTCTTTGCATTAAAGTTGGTTGTTGAAGCATTACTTCTATCTATCACCATGCATCGAGACGTTTCCTTAATTTTCTCCTCCAAACTACACCAAAATGTGAGATTGATCCTAGAATCATGTAGAGAATTTCAACAGCTTTACGTTGATATAAAGAACGTGCAAATCGAGCTCGGATCGAAAGATACGAAGGTTTGAAGATTTAGGGCACAAAACAAGCAAGAAACGAGGTTTTAAAATCTTTTCCCACGCTCTGCCATCTAGACAACACGTGGCGGGCCCCGATTCACCGAGTAATTCTCTCTCTCACCTTTACTGCGGGATTTCCTTTGAAATTTCCTTGTGGGCCCTTACACTTGGACACGTGGCACTATTTCATTGGTTCGGATCGGTGCTCGAAAACTCACCCCTTTGACCTTTTGGACCTTTTTCCTTAGCGACACGTGTCATACACATGATTTGTCCACGGGCTGCTGGATTTTCACGTCCACCGCGTCCTTTTGTCCCGGATGTCCTAGTGCTTCATGGGACAGAATCCTCTCGATCCGCTGAAATGGGCTTCCTCGTCCCTTTTTCTCATTGGTGACACGTGGCGTGATCTGATTGGCTTTCGGCTCCTTCGGCTATCCATGTCCCGCGTGTCCCTTTGTCCCAAATGTCCCAGTGCTGTCTGGGATAAATTCTTCCGGTTCGCCCGATTCGGCCGGTTCGCGTCCTTCGCACACTCTTGTCCCGCTTGCTCCCAGTAAAGGACTTGGACAAATTTTCTTTCTTTCGGCCGATCTAGGCATTTCACGTCCATTTGTCCTAGATGTCCCTTTTACTGTTTGGGCCGCTGGAGCTTTTCGGCCGATCCGCGCCTTCCGCATATAATTGTTCCAACTGTCCCCAAAGGTAGCCTTGAGTAGGACTTAGCCAATTTTACGATTTTCTCCTGAATCAATCTACTTGCTTGGAACTAAAAACTCGATGCACGTTATCAAATTAACTCGGGGTGAAATTTGGATAACAGTACTATTTTAAAATTTTACCGTATACTTCCAAAATCTGATTTTAAGATGGTTATGGATTCACTTTTTGGGTGTTTAACAATCCACTTAACTCAATTTTCCTCTTGTTTGATTAATTTTACCTTTAATCTCAACTTTTGTGATTCAAGTGGATTTATTACAAAACCATTAAAGTTGATCACAATTTTATAATGCATTTAACTTGATTTGTTTATCCAAAATTGATTGTGCATGCATTTGATTTGTCTATGGATTAATGATTCAAATATTCAACTTAATATGTTTTTCCAATTAGTTGCTTTGCTTAATCATTTATTCATTCCCTTATTGAAATTAAAAATTTGATAATAAACAACAATAAAACCTAATTAAAATACTCCACACATTGATAACGAAGTTCACCCAGTTGGGTTATGTCTCTAGATTCACTTTAATTGTGAATCGATCTATTAAAAATCACTTGAAGTACAATTTTTACCTTCAAGTGAATAATAGACCTTTGTCACCTATAAATGAGATGATTCAGATTTTTAGAACTCTGCAATTTGTTAGAAATGTGTTCTCAAATCCATTCGTGGCTTTGCATATCTCCACAATGAATTCTCCATAGAACCGAGTCATAAAAACCCTACACCAGAAAACTATATCATTGTTAGGGAACTAGATTGCAAAATAGTGCTACGATTCAATAATAAATCAAATCATGAAAATGTGGAAGTAGAAAATTCTCCAAAATCTACAAAAGGTGGAAACATATACTAGAAAATTCAAATCAAAACAAAATACACACACATAACACAACATGTACCGTGGTTCACCCAATGTGGGCTACGTCCACCAAAGATAGAGATCTCAATATATATAATGAACAAGAGTACAAACCAACTCTTCCATACAAGAGTAAAATGCATCCCTTCAAGAGTATATCCTCCTCCGATCTATACATGGATCTACATGAGTGCACTACAACCGTGCCTCCAAACCACCACCAGATCTCACATAACTAGGAACTACTGCATCTCTAAACTGTGCAACCAAGATCTCATGTGAATATGTAAACAAGACCTCTCAAATGGGTCTACCAATGTGTAACCATAACTATGCACCAAGAAGTAAGTCTCTCCTCCATCATTGCATCAACTTGTGCAAATAAGAAGACAACCTCCTCTACAATATTTGGATACTATCATGTACCCACAAGCTATCCAATGAGCTACAATACTAGATCTCTATGGACCAACAATACAACATGATCTCATGGATCTACAATACAAGATCTCACAACAACATGTGGATCTACAAGAAGAAACCCTATGTTCTTTGCATACTATACAAGCCATTACATTGAGACAAAATAATACAAAGGAAATACAGTAGAAGATATTACCCTCTTCTCACCATTCAGATGTACCTGCCATTTCCTTCTTTGTCCAGCTTCTCTCCATGGAAGCTCTATCTTCATGTAACCTTTTTTCTCTTTTTCTTCTTCTTCATCCTCTCAACCAAGGAGAATCAAGATTCTTTCTCAATCCTTTCTCAATTACACTTCTAACCCTAGTTTTCTAGCTTATATAAACATATACAAACTTAGGGCATCTTAGCTATGCATTTAAAACCTTTATATCACCTTTAAATCAAAGGTTGGATCTAATCTCGCGTCTAAAATAAAAACATAAATGCACAGGTAACCGATGCGCTTTTCTCTCATGTGACCGATGTCGGTTACCTAACCGATGCTTGTTGCTCTAGGTGATCGATGCTGATTACCGAGATGACGTTGGTTCTTGTGCAAACTCCTGCAAGTTTGTAAAACATGTTATTTGTGAAGAAATGTATCTCCATAACTCAAAAATAACTTCATGGAAAAAGAAAGACATCATTATCTTTGTCTCTAAATTCTAAGCAACTCTCTAGTTCTGGCCGAAGTCCCAAATTGACTCTAAGTGCCTCAAAAATGCATTCTCTGTAAATTGCCTTTCTTTGCCTCTTACACAATCACAAACAAAAGCCATTTTAAATATCATCAAGATCCTTATTAATCTCAAAAACTTTTTTTTTTTGGTGTAGCAGTGATTTATTCTTTTACATCCCATGTGGTTAGGGACTCGAGCCCCATTAACTTCCTCCAATGCATGCTTTTCCCAAAGTGGGATAAATCCCACATTCCTCACTCAAAATGCTAGTGACATGTTTAAATTAAACATGGAGGTTGTATTTGGCTGGATAAATTGCTGTTTTTTTGGTTGAAACTCCCAAGATGGAGTGGTATGTTGGTTGGATTTAAGAATTTTCTCCCATATGGGGCACATGGACCTTAATTTAGGATAGATATTAAATATCCTGAATATTTGTCCCCAAATCCCACATACATGGGATATTAATTTATCCACATGGGAATGAAAAGTAAAACTTATTTTAAATATTATTTTTGTCAAAATCCATCAAAAATAAAATGCTAAGTGTCCCATTTCAACTTTTCCATATGTTAAAACTTTGATTGATCCATGTCACCAACTACCATGTCATTATTTTTGTTGGGTTTGATCGCAACTTTGACTTGCACATATATTTTGCATACAAACTCAGATTTGGTTTGTTTCAAGTGCGTCAAAAATATTGTGAGAATATAGATGCCATAGAATTGATTTTGTGAGGTTCCAATACAATAAATTTTCAACTTTGAAATGCTTTGACCATATGTTGACAAATGATAACTTGATCATACGATATCCGTTTTTCACATTCCAATAGTTTTCGAAATATCTTGATCATATCTACACAATGGACTAAGTTTAGGGAAGACCAAAAACATCTGCAAGTGTCCTCTCTGGATCAAACTCACCCTATAGAGTTCATGTAACTTTCCCACCTCCTTAGCTTTCCTAGCTCACCGAGCTACCTCTACCACTCACCCTCTAAAGCTTTAGAATTTCCTTATCACCCCTTTTATAGATTTTTTTTTTTCATGTTTTTCTTCTTTTTCTCACATTGTATGGTGATGTAAAGGGAAAAATTAATAAAAAAATCATTGTATAGGGGTTTATTTTCTAGGTTCTTTGTATAGATTTATTGGGCTTTCCGTGCCACTTTTCCCGCTTGTGCATTGTAGTGCTCTTCTTTCCTGTGGCTAGTGGATGCGTACGCCACAACCTTGTGGTAAGAGAGGCTTATTTTTCATGATATGAGATTCCTTTTTCTCTCAATTGAGTAGTGTACCCTTGTGTTACTTTTTGCCTTTTTTTCTTGATTGTGTGTCATTCCTCTACTTCACTAGGACTTCATTGTGGCCTCCACTCTCACTTGAATTTTTTCCTATTGCAAGGTGAGTGCTAAACTATTAGACATCGCATGAACACACCCTATTATAATCATGTAATACTTCGTATAGATTATCATTGTTGGGATTATCATGCTTATTAGGGTTATCACGCTGTTGGGGTTATCACCCTATTGGGGTTATCATCCTATTGGGGTTATCACTATTATTCTCGGGTGTCATATACCTTGCACATGCATTAACGACTAAGTCCAACACATTATATGGAATAGAGAATATATGGTCATCCAACATTGTATGACTAGTAGAGAAGAGACGACCATGTAACACAATCTATCCAATACAATAGAGATGACTGACAACCTATTTTAGGTATAGATAGACAAAATTCTAATAAATTATGTTTGATAGGGAAGAGAAAACTATCCAAACCTATCCGTCTAATAAGGGAGATACAAATGTCCAACCTAGTCCGACCATCCAACCCTATCCATATAACAGGGGAGAGATGACCGTACAACCTAGTCCGTCGACCTCAAAAGGATAGACACATGACTCACTAATTTTACTATAGATAGACACTTGTTTAACACCCGCCCAACTATGAAAATCTAGGAGAACCATGACCTTCCAAAGTGCCTTTACAATGAAACATTTTTGGATATTCACCATTGTTTATAAAGTCCATTTCAGAGATTTGCCACCCATTCTATAATTTTTTTTTGGAGGGTTCTTAAAATGAACCCTATCTTTCATCCTTATTGATACTTTAAAGCTCTCTAAATTTATGAAATAGGTTAAAAATTCATCCCTCTTCACTCTCTAATGGATATCCATCATCAAATAATCCAAAATATTGGTCTTTCAGACCAATCTTCTAACCAAATCCTTGTTATACTTTGAGCCATTCAAACTAGGTCAACTTGTGAACTTCTTTTTCCACCTCATCTAACTTCAAAATCTCCACCAATACATCGAAAACATCATATGAGATGTATAAAACCCTCTAATCCCATAAAAATTCATTACAACATTCACAAATTCCCAAGATAACTCATTCTCTATGACATTAAAATTGCCTTTTTAGCCCAAAATCCACTGAACCTATTTTAACCTATGCATGTCATAAAATGTCCTCACCAAGATTTGAAATGAATTCAAACATGTATCATTTCTACCTAAAAAATTAAAACACCAATTTATTCATAGGGTTAAATGAAAAACCTTAGAGTAAAACCTTCTTTCTTGAAAACAAGGAATTTTGTGTGGGATCCACTAAGTGTCATGATATGAAACCACCACCATCTAAAATATGGGAGAGTCCTCTCCATCATCAAATCATAAATTTTTATGATTCAATCCATTATGGTCTAAAAAAATAATTATTTCCTCCATTTCTATCAAAGTAGGGTTTAAGAAGGGTTTTGACCTTCTTACCTTCTTAACATTTGTTCATAAAAGATGTCCTCATTTGATCTCATTCCAAATTTGAGATCTTCTTAGTTCCATGCTTCAACATCCCTGAAAGGATTAGGGTCCCATGCAAAACATTACATGTATCATCCAATTCAATTTAACTCACATTGACTGGAAAACTCACCTTTTTGAGCTCGATAAGACTCAAAATGTCATAACTTGCAAAATATTCATCATGCAACCTTGAAATTTTATCCATAGCACCATGACTACACCTAATAAAATTTCTAATACTCACATTATCATAAATAGGTTTTCATCTTCTCAACCACCAGGACTTACCCAACTAGATCTTAGGGTTTTGCATAGTTTGGGCCATAACTAAGTATTTTAACACAATAACGATGCAACCTAGAATTTACCAAGTAATACCCTAGACACGCTGGAACATCACTTAGCCTAGGATGAACACTCACCCAAAGCACACAAAGGTACCATGTCCCTCTTTAGGATTTTTGTAGCGGGATGTTAGCATGATGAAGACTTAAACCATATAGATCCATATTTGATATATCATTCTATAGTGTATGATAGATCTAGATGTAAGGAAAATAGATTTACACAATAACCATGATGGAAATAAAGAACATACAAAGACACAATTACACATAGAATTAACACTTAGATTCAACCAATATCCTTCATTATCTTAAATAAGACAATTACACACGAAGCTTCTTATAGTAATGGCAATTTATGCCTATGCGTGCATAGATCTCGATTCCGTAATCCAGTCTTGCACACATGCACACATACATATAGCTCTCTCTACTCATCATCCATGTCTCTGTATATTCACCATATATATCTACTACATAGTTCATTACATATATATAAGGGTGGGGACTTTCCCTTCACCACTTATCCAATCCCAAAATAGATCGCATGCTATTATTAGCCACACGCCAATTACACGCATAACCATACATACAAGTGTGCTAAAAATAGTTTCCCGTAGTTAACTGATAGTGATAAACCTATTCTTAGCCCACATCTATGCAAATTAATTTGTATTTGATCCTCAAAAAATAGCCAATGTGTGGCACATAAGTCTCCACCTCGTTTGTGTGCTCTGCACGCCATCTCTAAAAATAAACACTCATGTGTGAAAAATGGCTACGTCATGAAAGATGAACTTATCCTCCACATGCGTGTTTTCCCTATCCATTCATGCCTTTGAACAGGACCTATTTTCCATGCAGACCTCTTGTGTGCTTTCTATTAAGTATTCTCTGCTCAAGATTACCCCACACTAATTTCATTTCCGCCTCGAATTGGTTGTCTCTAAAATGAATTAAAGAATGTGAATGGAAAGAATAAAAGAATATTTATAAATAAAGAATATTGTCTACTCTGTAGCTTCATCTACTTCAACTTGAAGGATTAACTCAGGATATTCCTCCTTTATTTCGGCCTCCAAGGTTTGCCACTCGTGAGCGCTTCCTCTAGCTTTCTCTAGAATGTCCACAACAATGGACTCTAGTTCATCTTGTGTAATTTCTCCCTTCTCATTCTACAAGACCAACACAATGTTGGACATTGTAGTCATCCTTCCTTCTAGCACATCCATCTTCTATGCAATGAGTTTCCCAAGCTCATCTAGCCACTCCTTGTGTGGTTCTTGTGCCACTGCAAGGGCCTCGTGCTTCGTTTGACAAGAGTTAACCGTTTTGTGCGGCCCAATGTATCATCCCTCATCACCTTCAAGACTTCATTGTCCTCCTCCAATGTTTTTACTTTGATTAGCACCTATGGAGCTATACATATGTTCAAGGCTTGATCTGCCTTCTTCAGTTCTTCCCATAGCACTTGTAGCAGTCCTTTGTAAGATGAAATTTTTCTTGCTACTGTAACTCTTTCTCTTTCTACCTCTTGTTAAAGATTCTTTGGTGTTGGCATCCACATGGTTTCATCTTTAAGTACCAAATCCACAAAAGTCCTGACATAGTGCATGGATGAAGGGAATTTCTCTGGTACCTTAGACTCCAGATGTGGGCATGCTTTCAGCACATGATCTCTAATGGCCTCTGCCATGCTGATAAATGCATGGTTCTTCTTCTGCTCCAAGTATTTCTCTTATGTCGGTGCACTATTTATATATATTTTGCCTTAATCTCTTCTTGTAGTGCCACGATGGTTGCAGACTTTATCCATGTTCTGTGTGCCAAATCATAAGGCTTTCACAATGTATTTCTCAATTGCTCATCGCACATAATTGTAGGCTTTACTATTATGTGTCTAGCTTGTGGTGTCTTTTTCAACCTCCTTGATATGCATGACTCCTCACACACATCGAAGTTTGGTTCATCCATATGTGTGTGCATCGACCATGAAAGTTGTTTCCTCGTGCACATGGTCACCATATCCTCATCCATCAACTCCTAGCCAAATAAATCCTTTTGTGCCACATCACTTTGGAAATGGGCGCGAAAATTTTTCCTGTGTCCTCAATGCATAGCCCATGATTGGTGCACTGTGTTCTCCACTCATTCTCTTCATTCTAGGCCCCTTGGGAATTGGAGCTTCAAGATTGGGAGTTTTCTCTG